>OZ024800.1:7958110-9158110 GCA_964017045.1 Omphiscola glabra
AAAAATGAAGCTGTATAGATAGTGTGAGAGCCTTTGAGATGTGAAGCTGTTTAGCTAGAGTGTGAGAACCTGTGAGAAGTGAAGCTGTATAGATTGAGTGTGAGAACCTGTGAGAAATGAACCTGCATGTTTAAGGTGTGTTATGGAATAACAATTACACAAGAAACGGTTTCAATGTTTCTTATTAAAACTGCTGTACATAAATTATTTGAGACACACACATATTCATAGTAAACTAGTTGTCAAATTATAAGACTACCATACATTAAAACACCCAATCTGAGAAAAAAAATCTGCATTTTTATGATCTAGACTTAGACATGACATCTAGACTTAGACATGACATCTAGACTTAGACATGACATCTAGACTTAGATGTGACATCTAGTCTTAGACATGACATCTAGACTTATATATGACATCTACACTTAGATATGACATCTACACTTAGATATGACATCTAGACTTAGACATGACATCTATACTTAGATGTGACATCTAGACTTAGATATGACATCTAGACTTAGATATGACATCTAGACTTAGACATAGCGTCTAGAATTAGATAGGCCATCTAGACTTAGATATGACATCTAGACTTAAATATGACATCTAGATTTAGATATTACAGATCATGTACTTAACCACCAGTTGCCCAATTCGTTTCCGAAAACAATTTTTTTAGTTAACGTAGCTTCGCCCGAAGCAGAGGATGGTCCAACTAGGAATCTAAAAATCTGACAAGCAAACAAGAAACCCACACAGATCAGAAAACGCCATCTGTTTGTTCAGCTCAATAAAGAATATAATCGATTCCTTCATTGATACTACCAATTTGAGCAGCCGGCCATGTCTGTTGACTTTGTGGGATATTAATGTTAAAGGTGTATTGATTAAATCCCTTTCAGCAGTCAATAAACAACATGCTGCTCCACGGTGTGAATCCATTCCAAGTAAGGACAAATTGTTTAACATGTTTTCACTTAGCGGTCACTTAATACTCTCTAATTACAAACGAAAATTCCGCGAGTTCAGTGCTTGCCGGTCCTAGATTCTGCCAGCTATTTATAGTCCTACAAGTATCGTCACGTCATTTAAGCATCATTGTTTCTTTTCCAACCCAACTATATTTATCTATCGTACCTGCAGACTATATTAGACAGTTGTTTTTTTAAGCTATAATTTGTTCCAACAGGTTCGCTTTGGTTAGACAAAACTCAATCTTTAACCGTTTTGTTTTGCATACCACCATTGGAGTTTTGTTATAGGTTATTAATTCGAATCTGTTCAAAATGGCATCGGTCCACATCACGCTGTTACCGGTGTTACTAATCGTGTGTCACGTTGTGATTATTTTTGGGTATCGATGCCAACATATCGTGGAATGGTGCGATTCTTCTATCCCAAATACCTACGACGATAATAACTCCACAACCGGATGTTGTAGTGAACAAAATAAAATATCGAACCTCGATGACGTGGCGTGGAAGAGATTATCTTTGGTGGCCAAGCACGTGATGAAAAGACAAAACACCATAGACTTGTTACAGTGCAGTGGACACCCCATACCTTTCACGGTGGTCATTTACTACGATTACATCAGATGGCAAGTGGCCAAACTCCTAGAAGAGGCCATTTTGGAAGTTGACCAGAGAATCACATTTATTTACTTTGAAACTTCCGGTGTTAATTTTAGCCACACCTTTGATGAGATCAATGCGTTCGATTCCGACATAATCAATGTCGTGTTAGTAACGGACGCGTTCCGCGTGATCGCTGAATCCATGGATTATGTGATGTCCAACAGGAGCTTTCACTGGACAGCCCTGCTTCACGTGACAGAGTGGTTCATTGTTTCAAATCGTGACCTGCTCCAAATGTTCGAAGCTGTGAATACATATCCGGACTTCGTCACACTGGTGTTCGCCCCCCAACTTGACTCGGTGTCAGTTGCCCAGAAATCAAGAAAGCAACGGTTGGAAAAAGTCGTTGATCTAAAGGAAGATACATGGTCAATGTTCAATGGTTGCCTGGAAGGAGAGTCTTATCCGGATATGACGTCACATTGCCGGGCACTGGATCAAGAGATGGAGACAATGACAGCAACTGAGAATATCAGACTAAACGGCTGGATTCACGTGCGGACAGAAAGGTCAGTTATGGATGGCATGCATGTCACGGTGCCCATGTTTACAACCACGATGGACTTTAAACCTCGGGACGAGAGTGGTGGGACAGTTTCTGAAAACCTGGCAGCCGAACTTCTCAACGTCATGGCTGATAGCTTGGGTTTCACGTACGAAAAAATTCTGGTCGAAGATGGCGGGTATTATGGCGCTGTGAGACCTACAGGAATGACTGGAATAACAGGTACACTATGGGTATTGCAGGTACAGTTTGGGTACTGCAGGCAAACAGCTTGGATTTTAAAGGTACAGTTTGTGTTTTTTGCAGTTAGTTACTGGGAATTTCAGCAAGTAATGTTACAGTTTCAGTGTTAAAACTATAGATAACGGGTGAACGTTCACATCAGAGATTACAGAAATAGTTGAGGTCAAATCGGGGATAAGAGTATAGGCAGAGTTAAGATTTGATTAAATAAAGTTTTCTTTTTTGTAGTAAAGAAGACAATAGGTGAGATGGTTCAGTTTCATCGGCATGTTAAGTAGTGTAAGATTGACTAAATAATACGGCCAGCAGATTTGAAGAAATAACTGGCTTCTCAAATGACCTCATTTCCTTGAGTGAGGCAGCTTCACTGGTTGTTTCGTTCTAGACATAGTCCACAATAACATCTCACAGTCTAGAACCAGGACAACGACGAGGGGGTCGGTGATTGGTCTACACAATAAAGTCACGTGTGATTCTGCACCCAACCAATCGCAATGTTTTTATTTTAGAGATGTACTGTAAAAAAAAAAAAAGACTAATTATCAAAAGACAGGATTAAAGACTTAATATAAAAGAAAGACTGAAAAGTACCACTAATTTATTCAAACACGTGCAGACATTATTTTTTTTTTATATTTTCACAATAAGTTTAAAACACTATAACTTTGGCACACATCAATCTAATCGATGCAGAAATTTAGCCAGACATCTATGTAAAGAATGCAGTAATTTAGCCAGACATCTATCTAAACGATGCAGAAATTTAGCCAGACATCTATCTAAGCAATGCAGTAATTTAGCCAGACATCTATCTAAAGAATGCAGTAATTTAGCCAGACATCTATCTAAGGAATGCAGTAATTTAGCCAGACATCTATCTAAAGAATGCAATAATTTAGCCAGACATCTATCTAAAGAATGCAGCAATTTAGCCAGACATCTATCTAAGGAATGCAATAATTTAGCCAGACATCTATATAAAGAATGCAGTAATTTAGCCAGACATCTATTTAAAGAATGCAGTAATTTAGCCAGACATCTATCTAAGGAATACAGTAATTTAGTCAGACATCTATCTAAAGAATGCAGTAATTTAGCCAAACATCTATCTAAGGAATGCAGTAATTTAGCCAGACATCTATCTAAAGAATTCAGTAATTTAGCCAGACATCTATCTAAGGAATTCAGTAATTTAGCCAGACATCTATCTAAGTAATGCAATAATTTAACCAGACATCTATCTATACAATGCAGTAATTTAGCCAGACATCTATCTAAAGAATGCAGTAATTTAGCCAGACATCTATGTAAAGAATGCAGCAATTTAGCCAGACATCTATTTATACAATGCAATAATTTAGCCAGACATCTATCTATACAATGCAATAATTTAGCCAGACATCTGCCTAAATAATGCAGTAATTTTCCACAGGAATGCTTGCACGAAGAGAGGTTGCCTTATCCATAATACCGTTGTCCATGATAGACAACCGGCAGGGGTACATCGACTTTGTTCCTTATCCCACCACACTAGAGACCAACAAACTCATCTACATGGTACCGTCAAGTGGAGATAACTTAGACCTGACTTTTGTAGAAATTGTTTCCCCTGATTTTGTGCTCTTCTTGCTGGGGCCACTGTTTGGAATAGGTATAGTGGGAGCCTTGGTCCATCTGGCCACACGGTCATGCACGTCAGGTGCACCACTACCGTTTGGTTGGAAGGACACTAGGTAAGTCCAATAGTTTATCATTTTCGGCACTAGCGTAGGATGGGGGTGCGGAGGAGGCGCCCAGCCCAGTGGCGTAGTGAGGGGGGCAAGGGGTGCATCATGCCCCAGGCGCTGCTCACAAAGGGGCGCCAAATGGTATATTTTACTATAATATTGTTTGGTTTTCGAATAGGGGGGCGCTAAAAAGGTATTGGGGGCGCTAAAAAGGTATTGTGCCCCGGGCGCGAGTTAAGCTCGCTACGCCACTGGCCCAGCCCCCCACCCCGGTGGGACTATTTTCTTTATATTGAGCGGAAGCTTTTTCACCCAGCTGCATAGTTGGTTTTTTTCTTGAAAAAAAGGGGGGGGGGGGTGGGGGTGCAGAGCTTGGGGGTTTAAATAGTAAGGTATGATCCTAATGTCTGATTTACGTAGTCTTAGTGGTACGAGATGACTTCTCAGTTTTTTCGGACCTCATTGTTTGGGAAACTTCTCAAAGTCCGGTGGCTGAATGGAATGTGTTAAAATGTTTATGGAATCGGTCGGCGGTAAAGATCAGAGCTGGTTTAACTTGAAGGTCAATAGGCAACTATGTACGGGCCCATTGTCTTTAATGGGCCCTAATGGGGGAGACTGCAATCAGGTTAGCACAATAGGAAATTAGTAGAACACTGTAAGGTTAAACCTGATAAAAGGAACGCAACAAAACAACGAACGTGTCGGCAGTAAGCCTTCATCAGCGAACAAACAGAAAAACGAATACAATGAAAATGTATAAAAAAATATAATGTAGCACTTAGCTCAGCAGTAGTATCCAAGAGGGCAGCAAAGGATTAGTCAATGGGCCCATTGTCTTTAATAGGCCCAGCGCCTTTTATGGGCCTTGCGAAACGGGGCCCATTTTGCACACATATTTTTGTAAGCACTGCAAGAGTTCGACTACCCATGGCAAATTTAAATTTAGATTTACAAAATGTTGAAAAAATATTATTTTGGAATAAGTTGAAACCTATGAAGTTGACAGCAATGCACAATAATTAATGAGACCTAATAGAGACGAGGACGTAAGATCCAAACAAATTTTTCCCTAAGACGTTGCGTCGTTCAGTTTGTGTATCGCGTTATTTGGTTATTATCTCTTGGGTCGGCTGACATTGTTGACACGGTCAATACACGCAGAACGTTACAGAGGTGGATTTCCTTCCTGTTGTGTCCTCCCTGGCAGCGTGGCGCCCACCGAAATAAGCTCACCTTCCAGCAAATCTTGAAATGACAATCATAATTAAATGTCACGTTGAATCAAGGAGTCGTCTAGCGCAAACTTACCCAAAAGTACAGGATTGCGACTCCGTCACGGAGGGTGGTCTTATGAGAGCTGCCTTATTTAATGCTTTCAAATCAAATGGACGAACGCATGCATTTAAAAACACCAACTAAATATTACTAAAAATGGAAATCGTTAAAAATAAACTTATTAGATTCTTCCACTGGTTACAGCCAGCAGTAGAAGCTAAAAGAATGAAATGGCCAACTTCTTAATTTAGTCTATTTAAATATGCACAAACAGGATCTTTATGAAAACGTTGAATTGACTTAACATTGTTGATGTAACCTTTGACGATAAAATATTCGCTAAATTGTAATCAACCCTTTCTTTATTCCCCCCCTGCCTCTAATCCACCCTTACTCTAATCAACCTTTAATATAATCCACCCTTACTCTAATCAACCTTTAATATAATACACCTTTACTCTAATCAAACTTTAATATAATGCACCCTTACTCTAATCAACCTCTAATATAATCCACCCTTACTCTAATCAACCTTTAATATAATTCACCCTTACTCTAATCCAGCCTTCCTTTCGCCCCCTACCTCTAATCCATGCTGCCTCTAATCCACGCTGCCGTTAATTCACCCTTACTATAATCCAACCTTACTCTAATCCACCCTTACTCTAATCCACCCATACTATAATCAACCCTTACTGTAATACACCCTTACTCTAATCCACGCTTCCTCTCGCCCCCTGCCTCTAATCCACACTGCCTCTAATCCACCCAGCCTCTAATCTATCCTGTCTCTAATCCACTCTGCCTCTCATTCAACCTGCCATTCATTCACCTTTACTGTAATACAAGCTGCCTCTAATCCACGTTGTCTCTAATCCACACTTACTGTAACCCACTCTGCCTCTTATCTAAGCTGCCTCTTATTCACGCTGCATCTAATCCAACCTGTCTGTAATCCACCCCTACTCTAATCCAAGATGCCTCTTATCCACACTGCCTCTTTTCCACCTTAATCCACGCTCCCTGTAATCTAAGCTGCCTCTAATCCACCCTTACTGTAATCCACCCTGCCTCTAATCCACCCTTACTCTCATCCCCCATAATCTAATCCACGCTGCCTCTAATCCATCCTGCCTCTAAACCACATTGACCCCAATCCACCTTCACTGTTATCCACTTGCAATATTGCACGCCTCGCTACCACGTGTTTACAAGAACAGAGCTTGGTGATCACTTCATATGTTAAGTGTAAAGATTTCTATTACTTAAAATTCAATACATTACCGTGCCATTACTTATAGGATATTTGAAAGCAACTTTAATGGCAGATATGTGTTCTGAATCGTAACCTAATTTTCTTGCAGACAACTGTTGTCATACCCTAAACACGTCTTCTTTTATGATGCTGACACCCAGTACGCTAGCCATTCGGGGCGAATTCTGCGGGCTTCGTGGGGGCTGTTTTGGGTAATCCTTGGGGCCGCCTACAGCGCTTATCTCACCACCACCCTGGCGGTCAAGTCCAAAGAGCTGACCATCACCTCGCTGAAGACCATGCTGGACACCCCAGGATACACATTCGGGGTCAACGGGCGAATGAGCGGCCTGATGACCTTACTTGAGACCTCTCAAAACAATGACCTGCTGCGGGACGCGTGGAACCGTCTCGTCCGCTACAACAAGACCGACCCGCTGACCTTCAGCGACAACGTGACGTATCACATGCAGAAGGTGTTCTCCGGGAGATACATCTTCATCACACCCATGCCGCTGTCCGGGGTCTCCATGAAATATATTAAGAGAGAAAAACTGGAGGTCCGGAGTTACAGCCTCGAGGATTTCCCCAGCCTGGACTCCGACTACATCGGCCTGCCGACCAACGTGTTCTACCGGGACGAGCTGCACCAGTACGTGCTCAAGCTCGAGGAGTCGTCCGTCCGAGAGCGGCTGAAAGAAATCTACATGCAGGAGGCCGACGAGGAAAAGGACGGTCTGGTTAACGAGCAGGTCCCGATAAGCCTCGGCAAGCTTCTCCTCCTCATCTATGTCATCATAGCTGGCGTAGTTGTCGCTGGGGTTTTACTCGTGGGGGAGATCGCAATTAAGAGAATCAGACAGGATCAGGAGAAGCCGTTGGATACCAATATTGTGTAGATTTTGTAATCGCTTTAAGTGACACTCAAACTCGTGAGCCTTGGAGAGCAACTCATCTAAGAGAAGGCAAACTCTGAATTCAAACAAGGAGTCAGAATGATCAATACATTGATCGTGGGCCCTCAACATATCGTAAAAGGGTCTATTAGTTTACTCTGTGTATTGGAAAAACTCATTTTCATATTATGCGGGGCTAGGTAGATTACATATACAATTGTTTTTCATATGCTGATAGGTAGTTTACATATACTGCTGTATGCTTCATATGTGGATAGATTACAACTATAACTTTCTGCTTCATATTCCTTTAGAATAGTGGTGCTCAACGCGGTCCGCCTATCCGTCGTTCGGTTACCCGGTTAGCAGTGGCAAATATAGAACAACACAACCTGGACATTGTCCATTTCATTGGCGAATATCAAACCAATGCTTCCCATTGAAATACTTAAAACTTAATGTTCATTAAAATATTTTCCTTCATGTAAAAATATTGTTTCGTATTTTCATGTATATCATGGTGACTTTGATTTTTTTCCCAACCATATGCCGGCCCCCAACAGTGTTCGAAAGTGACATATCCCCCCCCCCCTCAGTCTCTGGGGGGACAGTGAACCAACCGACTGATTACAAAGTGTGAGGACTCCTGCTTCTAAGAGAAGTGACTATGCTCGTATAGAACCTCGCTATTGAAAAAAATAAATAAATAGCAGTCCATTTATATTTCTGTTAATGTATTGTTGTTGAGATCTTGTGTGTGAGGTTAGTCAGTGCTCGTGAATTATTTTACTTTTAACAAGTTAATTAATTCATATTTCGTTCCATATCTTGTTATCTACACAAGTTCATATTTTGTTTTATATCTACACAAGTTCATATTTTGTTTTATATCTACACAAGTTCATATTTTGTTTTATATCTACACAAGTTCATATTTTGTTTTATATCTACACAAGTTCATATTTTGTTTTATATCTACACAAGTTCATATTTTGTTTTATATCTACACAAGTTCATATTTTGTTTTATATCTACACAAGTTCATATTTTGTTTTATATCTACACAAGTTCATATTTTGTTTTATATCTACACAAGTTAATATTTTGTTTTATATGTACACAAGTTCATATTTTGTTTTTTATCTACACAAGTTCATATTTTGTTCCATATCTTCACATTTATTTTTCAACGATAAATTTGCTAAAGAGTTTTTGGAAAAGAATTATGAAACATTAAAAGGTTGAACTCGTGTTTCATTATAAACTTGCTCTCATCGTTGCTTCTTTATTTGGTTGTACACTCTATATCATTAAGTTATTTCAGTTTATATATAACAGACAAATGTTTATGGGGACCATCGTGGTCCCACTTGAACGGTGGACTGATTGTCAACTTACCTTATTTGATGTATGTACGAATTGCTGAGGGGTGATTGTGCACTCCGGGTATCACAAAGGGGTGATTGTGCACTCCGGGTATCGCAAAGGGGTGGTTGTGCACTCGGGTATCACCAAGGGATGATTGTGCACTCCGGGTATCAAAAAGGGGTGGTTGTGCACTCCGGGTATCACAAAGGGGTGGTTATGCACTCCGGGTATCACCAATATTTGATAAACTTTTAGCCATTGTTTGTGTTGATTATAAATTAATTGCCCTGATACAGCGCTTCCTGTACAGAGTCCCCTGATACAACCCTTCCTGTACAGAATGCCCTGATACAGCGCTTCCTGTACAGAGTCCTTTCTCTTACTCTCTCGCTTTCTTTATCTCTCTCTGTCTGTTTCTACCTCTCTCCCTTTCCCTCTCTCTCTCCTTTCTTTCCCTCTCTTTCCCCCCTCTCTCTCCCCTTCCTTCTCTTACACTCTCATCCATCTTTCCCTTTCTTTCCCCCTCTCTCCCCATTTTACTTTCTCTCTCTCTTTCCATCGCTTCCTCCTATCTCCTTTCCCTCTCTCTCTCCCTCTATTACCCTCTCTCTTTCCCTCTCCTAATACCCCTCTCTTTCCCCCTCTGTCTCTCTCCATTTACCTCTGGTGATTAACAGACACAACTTACTTGAATGAGGATGTACAAGATGGATATGGGCACCATGACACTCAAGAATATTGGCGTCCCGTAGGAGATGGTCACAATGGTTGTCAGAACTCGGCCGATACAGCTGAGTGACTGGAACACAAGAATATGTCCCCATTGAATTGTTTTACAAAAAGAAAGCAGCATGGCTGACATTCAAATTTATTTAGTTTATAAATGCAACGGTAATAAAAAAAATGTACGACCAACTAACAAAAAGTTGTCATTTCAAGTTGTGAAGATGTATATTTAGCCACAGTTCATCGATATTTTAATATTTCTATTTTGACACATACTGTAAGGATGTCAATATTTGATCCTCTTTGATCTTAAAAACGTGTAATAATGGTAACAGCCTGACACCACATTGTGGGACCGACTTTCTGTCGTCTTCATTGTATAAAACTGGTTCATTAGATTAATTATTGCTCTATAGCCACAAAACATCTCCACCAAACTGTTTCTATTGCCTCTAAACATCTCCACCAAACTGTTTCTATTGCCTCTAAACATCTCCACCAAACTGTTTCTATTGCCTCTAAACATCTCCACCAAACTGTTTTATTGACATTAAAAATCTCCACCAAACTGTTTTATTGACACTAAACACCCCCAGTAATCTGTTTCTATTGTCACTAAACATCACCACCAAGTTGTTTCTATTGTCACTAAACATCTCCACCAACCTGTTTCATAGTAGATGGTAGTGAGTTATCAATGATCTCCACATCGCGAGAGAACCTGTTGACGATCCTCCCGCCTGGTGTGGTATCAAAGAAAGACATAGGCGACCTGAGGACGTTCTCCAGCATCATCTAAAAGAATACGACATTTAACGATTTTTAGCTGTCAACAATGCAGTCCTGGATTGAGCTAAAGGCACGCAAGGCTGGTCGTTCAGGGCATCGCGCCTTTTAGGGGCACTGCGACAAAGAATGCCATTATTATTATTATTATTATTATTATTAGTTGTTGTCTTATATAGCGTGGTACCACAGCCTAGGGCTAGGCTCACCGCGCTGTCAATAAAAATATTAGCAAAATATACATAATCGTGACAATAAAATAAAATACATGTATGTAATAAAGAACAGCTGTATAGAGACAAAACAAAAACAAATGCATAGTCACTCCATCCACACCAGAACTTTTACATGTCAAGCCATGGACGGCGGCCAGCAGCATCGTTTATCGGTCAGATGTGGGGAATCAGTCGGGGTAGTAGATTTTAAAGAGATGTGTTTTGAGTGCAGTTTTGAAGGCGTGGATGGTTGGTATATAGCGGATGTGTAGTGGCAGAGAATTCCATTATTTGGGGGCGCAGAAAGAGAAAGATAGTTCACCATATATTTTAGTACGTGCCTTAGCAACGGACAGAGCGAAGCTGTCGAATTGGTGAATAGACAGAAAGAAGTTCGGTTAGATAGGAAGGGCAGGAATCTGAGAAAAAGTTGTGACAGAGAACAGACAGCTTGCAATCAATGTGTGCCTGTACAGGGAGCCAATGAAGTGAGTGGAGTGACATGAATACGTTTCTTTGCCTTTAGAACTAGCCTAGCAGCTGAATTTTGAACCTTTTGTATTTTTTTTTTTGAAGTGTTTTGGTGAACCTGAAAGAAGAGAGTTGCAATAGTCAAGACGAGAGAGAACAAGAGCATAGACTAGTGTTTTTGTTGCACTAACTGTGAGGTAGTGGCGGATGGAGCTGATCTGACGGATAGCGGTGCACGCAGAACGACAAATGTGGGAGATATGGTATTATTATAAAGAATTGATGGTATCTCGAATGTACCTGTTGTAACGTAATTAGCAATAGCGATGTCCATCTTAGACATCCCGGCCCACAACAAGTTTTTAATTAGTCGAATGGAAGGAAGCAAGACAGCCCAGTGTTTCCTGGGATTGAACAATCATCCCGATGGCATTACAAACAATCAAACGCGAGTTATAAACGTTATTTTGAGTCAAGGGAATCCAGTAAGCCAAGAATCCCTTAGAGACAGTCACATAACAGCTGATGACATATCCCGAGGCTGCTCAAAGATTGCCCGGTGGTAATTGAGTTGGAGTTTATGAGAGTTCTCCTGTGGTCACTAAGTTGGAGTTCGCAGAGAGTTGTCCTGTGGTCACTAAGTTGGAGTTCGCTGAGAGTTGTACTGTGGTCACTAAGTTGGAGTTCGCAGAGAGTTGTCCTGTGGTCACTAAGTTGGAGTTTACTGAGAATTTTTTTTATTTCAGGTATTTCATTTCAAAATTGGAAGTCTCTTGAAACAGTTCCGTCATAACAATCATACAAATGTATAAGTCTCTTGAAACAGTTCCTTCATAACAATCATGCAAATGGAAGTCTCTTGAAACAGTTACGTCATAACAATCATACAAATGGAAGTCTACTGAAACAGTTCCATCATAAAAATCATTCGAACTCATTTATCGAAATATTATGCAATTAACGTGCCGAAATTGTTTTAAAAAAAGTGACAAATATTTATCGGTGTCTAATGATCAACGATGAACACTTTTAAGTTAAAACTACTGAAAATGTGTCAGAGTCATCGATCTTCGATGACATAAGAACGATTGAAACCACGTGTCTCTCACATGTCACTCACATCTCACTCACATCTCAAACACGTCACTGAAGACGAGATCTTGCAAATTGTTTGTTTCCCAGTTATCATTAAAAAAAAGTCTCTCCCTAGTAAATTGAGTAACATTAATGTTTGATATTGTTTCGTTTGTAATTATTGATACACGGTTGTTGGGACTGTTTTTTTTGAACATCTGGGATGTTGCTGTTCAAGGATTTTTTTCACCTGCGTGTGTGTGTATATAATTTTTTTTTAAATGAAGTTAATGGTGTTTTTCGGAAGGACTGACATTATGGATCTGGGATTGCGTTTAGTCACAAGTTGAAGTGTAACCATTGCCATTGAACCAATCTGTGTAAAATAAACGTTCCTGTTCATGGTAATATTATACGGTAATATGACTATTAATAAGTATCCTTTCTTTGGAACATCCAACGGAATTATTTATTACATATATTTGTCTTCTGGTGTGTCCTGCTTCCTTTTCGAAACAGCCCTCCCCCAACTCCACGTGTTTTATATTAATAGTACTGAGTGAAAAAAGTCTGTCATGCGTGACGTGTGAACTCAGGTAATACAATTCTTCGAGGGGAGGAGAATATTATATTAATCAATAAATAGCAATGGTATGGTGTAGGACTACCTGTAGGACACTTTGTGTTATTGTCTGTAGGTCTATTGTTTAAAGGCCAGCAGGTAAGGTGTAGGACTGGCTGTAGACCTATTGCTTAAAGGTCGTCTGGTAGGGTGCGGGGCTGTCTGTAGGCCTATTGTTTAAAGACCAGCAGGTACGTTGCAGGACTGTCTGTAGACCCAGAGGCGTAGCGTAGGGGGGCAGGGGGTACACATGTACCCGGGCGCCAGCTAGTTAGGGGCGCCAAAATGGGACTCCACAGTTTTTTAATCAGCCACTGCGACAACATATTTACAAATAATTTGCTTTTTATGAAAGCCCACTAAAATACAGAGAGCTCGTAAGGTCACAGAGTAAAATGAATTATACTAGCAAACAGGGACCATAGATATTCCGGATGATTTGAAAAATAATTACAACATATGGATCAGCTATGACCTTCCAAATAAAAAAAAAAATAATAATAAAGTTGTATAATAATATCTGCAGAATTAAAGTTTTGAGAAGTAGATTTTAGTGTCGTGCTTGACTTTGTTCGGCACAGAATATCGGTCGGCATAAACAAAGTTCGATGACCCGAGATTCTAAATCACCTCAAAAACTTTGCAGTTAGATGAAAGTCACAAGGAAAGCACCAATTTTTGTGAAAGTTCCCTACTGATATGCTGAAGTAATCCGACAGTAATCTTCTAAGCTAATTCTATTGTGTATAGCAATATTTAATTCTTTGTGCGAAATTAATTGTTTAAAAAATGTAATTCATATCATCGAAATAGTGACACAGACTATAACACCAGACAATGTCAGACGAATGCCAGACGAATGCCAGATAACGCCAGACAAAAAACTGGTTAATTCAAAACAGTGTACGGATAATGACAGATAGACAGATGACAGGAGGAGATATGTGTTAAATACATTTATAACGTCATTTTCTTTCCATAGTTCCCTCGAATGACGTAACCCTGGCTCAGTATTGAGACACTAAGTTGATATGAGCTGAGCTTTTGAACAGACGTGTGTGTGTGTGAAACAATCATCCTTGCAAATGCATGATGAGATTGATAAGGTACTACTCACCTGGTGAAGTTTTTTTGCTGCATCTGTCATTTTTACTGCAGCGATGAGGGCAAAGGTCACAATTAAAATCCCTGAAAATACAAGGTATATTTTGAAAAGATTAACATCTTACGGATACTTGGCAGAAAGCTACATTTTGTCTACTGGTCTCACCAATGCCACTAGTGGCATTACCTTGACCTATCCGACTAGCGGCGTTAATTTGACCAATCAATGTGCCTTACCTTGACCTATACCACTAACTGCCTTATGTAACCTATCCCACTAGCTGCCTTCCCTTGACCTATCCCACTGGCTGCCTTACTTTGACCTATCCCACTAGCTGCCTTAATTTGACATATCCCACTAGCTGCCTTACTTTGACCTATCCCACTAGCTGCCTTACCTTGACCTATCCCACTGGCTGCATACACCCCCAGGTACATATTGGATCGGTCGGTGTAGCCTGGCTCTCCTGATCGTGATGCGTTCAGAAGTAGGTCATCATCTGTCCACATGCTCAGCCAAATTCCTGGGACAAAAAGAATTTGATACACTTTTGAAAAAGCGTGTGTTTTTTTAAAAGCTTTTTTTTTATTATGTACATTTTGTTCATGGAAGATGCAATAGAAGATCAGGAAGTGACTTGAAAAATATGACTGAATGAGCGTGTGGTGCCCATGAAATACAAACAAAGTAAGTGTCAGTTGTGACCATTCTGTGGCAAAGATGTGTTTCCCATCTTTGATTGCTATCTGGAACGACTAACCATGCATAAGGAAACGCTGAAGTGAAAACCTGTTGTCTCTATCAATTCTCGTTCCTGTGATATCCGCAAAAAGGTCCGTCAAGGTCAAAAGAGGTCACTGGATATCATTGATAATAAGCATAGTGTTAAACGTTGCAATGAACTTATCATGATTTGAACTCACCTGAAAAGACTGAGGCGGCAGAATATGCGGCATAGATGACCAGTGATAAAATAAAGAGTGGCAGGCCGATGGCTCTGAAGTAGTGCATGTAAATGGTCAGCTTGATCTGAGGGAAGATGACAGCCCGGCAGTTGATTAGATCACAGGAAATAGCAAGTGCCCTACCAATATTCACTTTGATAAACACAAAAAATGATTAATTAAACCTATAATTGTTATTCACGTGAAAATCACCTTTCCTGTTGCCCCCAGCTCAGTCTCAATCAACTTCCCCCCGGCTAGGGCTGTAGCGGTGGCTGTGGTAGATTTGTGCAAGGCCAAGGACGACTCCAGGTCTGTCAGTGTATGTGAGGCAGATTCCAAAAGAGAGTTCTCTCGCCGCCTCGCTTTCCTCCCCTCAACAATGGATGCGTGCCGCTTGGTGACGTGAGGCTTGCGATGTCTAGCTGATCCCGACAACCCACTGAAACTCCTGGCAATACATTGTGGATTATTTTAAGGCTTGCTTTATGCAAATAGCTTTATACACAATCCATCGCAATGGATTAGGTGATTGTAAGGTAAAAATTTTTGTTCTTATTACTAATTCTAATTATAGTTAAATTATGCCTTTATTTATCATAGAGCTTCGACATAATTGGTTGATGGTGGCCCTGAAATACCAACAGATGCCAAGATCTAATTTAACTATTGAATTTACGTTTCTCTTTCGTCAGCTGATGAGCCACCATCTAGCACGTGTCCTGTGATGGACTCCACCCTTTGTATCACTGATCTTTTTATAGCTTCAACTGTGGACACATTTACATTGGTCAGTTGTTGCCTGTCAGTATCACTGTTCATGTGGACACATTTACATTGGTCATTTGTTGCCTGCCAGTATCACTGTTCAATGACTGCTCATTGATGGAGTTAAGTGAGTGTAAGTAGCCCCAGTCATTTTCTTATTTGGTGGGGGAGGGGGTCGAATGGAGGGATCTTTGAATGTAAAAATAAAAGTAATTTTATGGCTACTGATATTCATTCATCTATCCCTGGTGTGTCGCGACACGTGCACAAGTGTGCTGCTAGATTTGACAAAAACATACACAAATCGATGTTAGAGATTATTTTTGTACGTTTTACCTTAAAAAAAAGATATGTATCTTTTTTTTTAATCCACTTGATAAATCAAGTTTATACTAATAATTTTCTGGGATATAACTAAAACAACAAATCTCTTTTCTTTAATACATTGTATCTTTTTGTAGCGTCACGAAAATTTTTGTTTTAAAAATTAAGATTTATAACGTTAAGTTGACATTGTATAAACCTAAATAATTATTTCTACATATTAAACTTGCTGGCTCCTTATGAGACATTCGATTATTGTATTATGTGTAACTAAAGCACAATAAAGTGTCTGTACGATATTATGTGTCGATAAAGCATGATAAAGTGTATGTATGATATTCTGTGTAAATAAAGAACCATAAAGTGTATGTGTGATATTCTGTGTAAATAAAGTGCAATAAAGTGTATGTGTGATATTCTGTGTAAATAAAGCACAATAAAGTGTTTGTCTATGTTCGACTTACTCTCGGGGTCAACTTCTGCGTCAGTGTCTGTGTTCATATCTTTCTGAATATATTCTTTCAGGAACTGGGCAAAGGCTCCATCCTTTGATAAAAGATCTTCATATGTCCCAGCCTCACTGATGGTCCCGTTGGACATGACAATGATTGTGTCCACCATTGGTAGCCAGTGGACACCATGGGTCACCAGAATACGAGTCTGAGGAATATGAGAAATATTATTTTGTTATTGAATTTTTGTGAACACAGTTTGAATGATATTTATATGTTTGATACAGGATAAACGAGGTGTTGAAAGAATAAGGGGTTCGCGGGAAGAAGAGAGGTGGGGTGTAAGAAGGGAGTTCTTAATGGTGCAGAGGGATATTATGTAAGTACGTGGTGTTAAAGCAGCGGCTCTCAACCTGTGGGTCGCGACCCCTTCAGAGGTCGAACGACCCTTAAACAGGTGTCACCTAAGACACATATATATGAAGGAGCTAAGAAAATAATTTAATTGTTGTAGGGGAGGAACTCTATTAAAGGGTCACGGCATCGGGAAGGTTGAGAACCATCGTGATAATGTGAAGGGAAGATGGTGGTGTTGGGAAAGGGGTGGAGTTGATTGATAACGGATATAGCAGATATGGATGCACGGTGATTAAAATACAATTTTGGGGACGGAAAAATTGTGGGCGGGGGTGAGAATGGCGAAAATGTTTGTCTCACGTAGCGGTTGAATAGAAGGGTTGGGGAGACCAGATTTGTTGGGATTAGGAGATGCCCTGGATGGGGCGTTGGGAGGATTAGGAGATGCCGTAGATGGGACGTTGGGAGGATTAGGAGATGCCGTAGATGGGACGTTGGTAGTGGAGTGCAGAGCGGTATTTTTAATTCGTAGAGGATTATGAGCTAAAATATAACAAAGCGTCCCCCAAATGGTGGTTCGTGGACTTGCACCGGTCCGCAAACCTTACGTGCCTGTCCGTACACCTTACGTGCCGGTCCGCACTACATGACTATTTATAGTAAAATTTAAAGAAAAGAAAATATAATGAACAAATCTGCCACCGGTCCGCTAAAATGAAAAGTTTGTAAAACGCTGGCCTAAAATATTGACTTCACGAGACAACCCCACAGAATAGCCAACAGATTATGGGTCTCACCTTATCTTTCAAAAATCCATTTCGTCCAATGACCTCCTGAAAGATGTGTTTTCCCACATGACTGTCTACTGCACTAAGTGGGTCATCTAGCAGGTAGATGTCATTGTTGCTGTACACGGCCCTGGCTAGCGACACTCGTTGCTTCTGTCCGCCAGAAATGTTGATGCCCTGTGTCCATGGTGACCACATTACAGACAATCATAGGGAGACAACTTCAATTTCGTGACAACAGTGAGTGCTAATTCTTTATTTTCTGATGTTTGTACTTTTAGTCCATCGAACATGGACGCGTGCAGTGACGTAACTACCATGTGGAGATAGCTACGTCATTGGACGCGTGCAGTGGCGTAACTACCATGTGGAGATAGCTACGTCATTGGACGCGTGCAGTGGCGTAACTACAGTAGTGAGATGGCTACGTTATTAGACGTGTGACAACATACCAAATAAATAAAATATTTGTATAACTGTGTACACACACACTAACAAAAACAAAAACTTTACATGAAAAATACCAACTGGCTTATTAAATATGTAATGCCCATTTATAATTATGTTGTTAAGCTTGGCCTTTCTATGATAGCTCATATTTGTATACCTGTCACGTTGTCATACATAGTTACCTTTTCTCCAATTTCAGTAGAATCCCCACCAGGAAGTATTTCCAGGTCAGATTTTAGTGCGCATGCGTCAATGATTTTTTCATACCTTCTTCTGTTGTAGTCTGATCCAAATAGGATGTTGTCTCGCAGTGTTGCATTCTGGATCCACGCTTCTTGAGGAACATAGGCAATAGAGCTCTAAATGTTGAAATATAGGATCATAGGCAAAAGAGCTGGATTTGTTGTTTTATGAAGAACTGTTTTTTAATGTTTTTTAACTTATATGTAAACCTTTTTTCCTATAAAAATGTGTAAATGTGTTCTACAACCCAGAACTTATAAGATTCAAGCTACCGATGAAGCTTGACCAAGGGCTGCAAGTAAGAGAATGCACCTATAAGGGAAAATACTCGTGAGGACAAGATTTATCACAGCCATAACAAAATCTACTTCTAGGGAGAGGCTTTATTATCTAAATTAAGTTCATTGGGCGCCAGTATTTGAATGTTATGTTTTAGACTTACTTTTACAATGACATTTCCCTTGAGTTTTTCCATCTTTTAGACTTACTTTTACAATGACATTTCCCTTGAGTTTTTCCATCTTTTAGACTTACTTTTACAATGACATTTCCCTTGAGTTTTTTCATCTTTTAGACTTACTTTTACAATGACATTTCCCTTGAGTTTTTCCATCTTTTAGACTTACTTTTACAATGACATTTCCCGTGAGATTTTCCATCATTTAGACTTACTTTTACAATGACATTTCCCTTTAGTTTTTCCATCTCCCCCAAGATGGCTGTCAGTAGCGAAGACTTGCCACAGCCAACAGTTCCAACCACTGCCACCAGACTGCCTGGTTTCACTTCAATGTTTATACTTTTCGGTAGAGAACAGTTATAGATATCTTACCAACGGTTGTAATTGTCTAATATTCATACCGTTTATAATACATGTATATATTTCGTTTATACATAAAAATGTGTTTATTACTATTACATTTTCGGCGAGGGTTGGGTTAATACGATGAAGGAACTAATCAGTTAATTTAACCTAACCAATACGGTAAGCTTATAAAATAAGAATTTTTTTAAAAAATCACTTTATTTTTCCTAGTTTAAAGCCATTTGGTACAAGACATTTTACATTACCGGATACATCTTAATAAAAAAACATATTGATTATATTTAATATAGCAACACTAATTACCTTCTTAAATTGGGAGTGAGCTGATCTTTATCCCATGTGAATTCTCCATTGATGATCTGCACTGCATTCTCTGAAACATAAAACAAACACAAATCACTATCTGTGGTGTTGGACGTTAGTTAGGATAGTCGGGACGTGAGGCGAAACACACATCCCTATCTGTGGTGTTGGACGTTTGTTAGGATAGTCAGGACGTGAGGCGAAACACACATCACTATCTGTGGTGTTGGACGTTTGTTAGGATAGTCAATACGTGAGGCGAAACACACATCAATATCTGTGGTGTTGGACGTTTGTTATGATAGTCAGGACGTGAGGCGAAACACACATCACTATCTGTGGTGTTGGACATTCGTTAGGATAGTCAGGACGTGAGGCGAAACACACATCACTATCTGTGGTGTTGGACGTTTGTTAGGATAGTCAGGACGTATGGCGGAGAAGGCGTATCTTGAAAGCTGCACACCCTCAATTTTGTTATAGCAACCAAGATAAGTAGGATAGCCCCAGTTGTCAGAATGTATCGAGAAAATTATGATACAAGATAATCTTTTAGAATTGATCCCGAAAATTCCACTATTGTTGCCAGGTCTACACCACATGGCATATAATTTCCAGGCACACTCAGGACCGTCTTTACCGCATAGGACGCCCTGGGCGCAGCAATGCAATGCCCCCCCTCCCCCTTTTAGCAATACAACACACCTGGGCGTATCCCGGAAATGTGTTTGAAAGAAATTTCGTCGACGGAAAATTGATCGACGGAAGTTTGGTCGAACGGAAATTTGATCGAATTTTATTTCCAGTTCACACGATCAAATTTTGCGTCAAATTTCTTTTTGAAAGCATTCTTTTGTTTTACTATATAAGACAGCACTGGGCACACTCGCGCTATTCTGTGGCCTACGTTTCTATGAATTCGTGTTATCATAATAAACCTGCCTTAAATTCTAAATATTTCTATTTTCCTGTTAGGTTCAACCAAATTTGATAAAATCCTGTCATTTACGAGATTCCATTTACCTGCTTTAGGAGTTTTCAAAATGACATCTGGTTTAATGTCATCAGTGTTGAGGTAACGGGCCAGACGAGTGATTGCAACACCAGCCTAGAGTGGGATAAGGGCAGAAAGTTTAGAGTGTGATAAGGGCAGAAAGTTTAGAGTGTGGTAAGGGCAGAAAGTTTAGAGTGTGGTAAGGGCAGAAAGTTTAGAGTGTGGTAAGGGCAGAAAGTTTAGAGTGTGGTAAGGGCAGAAAGTTTAGAGTGTGATAAGGGCAGAAAGTTTAGAGTGTGATAAGGGCAGAAAGTTTAGAGTGTGATAAGGGCAGAAAGTTTAGAGTGTGATAAGGGCAGAAAATTTACAATCAACATATTTTATTGAACGCTGCCTGCTACATCCAAGTATGAGACAAAATTCTCATGCATGAGATGCAATTTTCATGTGTGATATGCACTTTTCCTGTATGAGATGCACATTCATGTATGAGGGGCATTTTTCAAATATGAGATTCAGTTTTCATGAATGAGATTCAGTTTTCATGTATGAGATTCAGTTTTCATGTATGAGATTCAGTTTTCATGAAGTAGCTGCAGTTTCAAAAAGATTACATTTTCAAGCCGTTTCTAGGATCAGTTGTGAAATCCACCGATTTCTTTCTGTTAAGTTAAAGTTGACTTGAGTGGACAACATGAATAGAATAGCAAAGCTCCTACCTGTACAAACATGGGGATTATCATTGGCAGAAAGGTCAAGGGCATGTTCAGCATGTTGAACAGCTGCAGTGAAACGAACGCTATGGTGGGGCTCAGGTAACCCTCATCTGATATCGCAATGTAAACTCCAAACGATGTCAGTTGGACCTGGTCACAATGAAATAACAATAGACATTACTGGTCATCAAGATGGTCATCTAGTAATGTGTAGATCATTTTTTGTGTCATAAAGTAAACAGTCAATGTTCCTTTTTTTTTTTTTTTGAAAAATTCATTAACCACCCGATGATGTACTTGTTATAGTGGACTAGCGAACTGTACCGTCCGGATAGCCAACCGGGTCAAGTGGCGCGCATGCGCAGAGAGTGTGCATGGACAGTGTGTTCCGGAGACAAGCATAGAGTTAACATTATTGAGAACTTGTATTAAATGTCGTATCCGGAAATTTGATCGAAAGAAATTTGGTCGACGGAAAATTGATCGACGGAAATTTGATCGAACGGAAATTTGGTCGATCAATTTTCCGTCGGCCAAATTTCTTTCGATCAAATTTCCGGTAACCGTTAAATGTACATTTATGTTAATTTTTAATGTTTGAAATAAAAACAGATAGTAAAAACATATAGTAAAAACATATAGTAAAAACATATAGTAAAAACATATAGTAAAAACATATAGTAAAAACATATAGTAAAAACATATAGTAAAAACATATAGTAAAAACATAACAGTACTCCAAGTAAACGTATAAATAAATCGGTATTCTCACAGGATGAGAGAAAATGTATCTCAGGTATGTGTTCATTAAAAAGACAAGTCAATTTCAAATAGACTCTGACTAAATGAATCAACGAAACAATTTAGATTTACTGAAAAACATACATAATTGAGATTTAGTGAATGTAGCAACGTATTTCTCAAATAACTGAGATTTTCTGAGTGAAATAACTGAGATTTACTGGTTGCATTAACTCAGATTTTCTGAATGTAGTAGCTAAGATTTACCATGTAAGGCATAGTGTTAAACATGAATATAAGAGCAGCTATAACCATGGAGAACTTTTTAATGATGATCAATTCTTCTTTTCGAATATCTTCCACTTTCTTTTCAAAGGAGCCCTCCCACGCATATAATTTGAGAACCTTTGAGAAAAAAGAGAAACATTAAAAGCATATTATATTTTAAAGCAGAGATGAATTGATGTTTTTTTGGGGTTTTTTTAATATTAAAAAAAATTATCAGCTACAAAATAAAAGGAGTATTTTTTAAATGAATATTAAATCAACATGATTTTTATTTAAAAGAAGATTATCCTCAATATTGTTCAGTAATTTAAATCTATAAGCAGAGTTGTCTCTAGGGTTAGTGTCACCCAGTAGAGTAAAGTCACTGTGTCACCTGCTGTGGTAAACTCATGGTGTCACCTAGGGTGGTAAACTCATGGTGTCACCCAGTGTGGTAAACTCATGGTGTCACCCAGTGCAGTAAACTCATGGTGTCACCCAGTGCAGTAAACTCATGGTGTCACCCAGCGCAGTAAACTCATGGTGTCACCCAGTGTGGTAAACTCATGGTGTCACCCAGTGTGGTAAACTCATGGTGTCACCCAGTGCAGTAAACTCATGGTGTCACCCGGTGCGGTAAACTCATGGTGTCACCCGGTGCGGTAAACTCATGGTGTCACCCAGTGCAGTAAACTCATGGTGTCACCCGGTGCGGTAAACTCATGGTGTCACCCGGTGCGGTAAACTCATGGTGTCACCCAGTGTGGTAAACTCATGGTGTCACCCAGTGTGGTAAACTCATGGTGTCACCCAGTGCGGTAAACTCATGGTGTCACCCAGTGCAGTAAACTCATGGTGTCACCCAGCGCAGTAAACTCATGGTGTCACCCAGTGTGGTAAACTCATGGTGTCACCCAGTGCGGTAAACTCATGGGGTCACCCAGTGCGGTAAACTCATGGTGTCACCAAGTGTGGTAAACTCATTTTGTCACCAAGTGTGGTAAACTCATGGTGTCACCAAGTGTGGTAAACTCACTGCTGTCTGTATACTTCTTGCAAGTTCATGTGGTATACTTTTCTCTTGGCACCCTTTCTGGTCAAGCCTGTTCTGGTGGCGCCCTATTCTGGTCAAAACCTTTTCTGTTCGCGCCATATTCTGGTTAAAACCTGCTCTGGTTGCCCTCTTATGAAATTGACTCGAGCGCTGTCTGTCCAATTAGAAATTTTCCATTTGGTGTCAATCCCCCCCCCCCGGCTGTGAAGGTGTCCCTTGAGCGTTCTGCACTCCCGCACCCTCCCTAGTTACGCCATTGACCTTAGGCCATAATTATTTTTCTATTTAGGATATAAAAAATGCATATTTTCGAAACTATGAAAAAAAATGAGAACCTATTTACCTTAATCCCTGACAAAACCTCTGACATGAGTTTCATTCTCTTGTCCTTAAGTTTCATCTGCTGCAGCTGGTACTTCCTCAGGAAAAACCCGATTAAACCATTGAATGGAACGGCCAACACCATGATGGCCAAGCCGGCAAACACAGCCACGCCAAGCTGATCATACAGCATGTAGATGGACAGGCCAAGCTGAAAAGGAACCGCAGAAATACTTATTAAACTATTTTTTTTAATAATCAGAAGGAAATGTATTAATTATGAAATTATTCATGTTTTATGTAAATGTTAATGTGATGATTTCAAACCGTTTTAAAGTAGATTCAAAAAATTACTTTGTGACAATTCACTTTATGAATACATGGAAACTTAACATTGTCACCAATTTAGTTTGTCATGTATTCCATATTAAAGTTCACATTAGTAGTCAAATTACCTTTATGATGTAATTCTAAAGGGATTTATGTTACAAGGGATTTATGTAACAAGGGATTTATGTTACAGGGGATTTATGTTACAGGGGATTTATATTACAGGGGATTTATGTTACAACGGATTTATGTTACAAGGGATTTATGTTACAGGGGATTTATGTTACATGGGATTTATGTTACAAGGGATTTATGTGACAAGGGATTTATGTTACATGGGATTTATGTTACAACGGATTTATGTTACAAGGGATTTATGTTACAGGGGATTTATGTTACATGGGATTTATGTTACTGGGGATTTAAGCTACATGGTATTTTTTATAGGGGATAAATGTTCTAGGGTATTTATAATACAAAGGATTTATGTTACAAGGGATTTATGTTATAGGGACTTTTTGTTTATAAGGATTTATGTTACAATGGATTTATGTTAAAGTGACTTTTAGAGTACAACAAAGATGAGTCTGATATTGGTTTATCTGAGTTACTGAGAAACACCCATGCTCACCTGGTGAAAAACATCCTTTGACTCACCTGGTGAAAAACATCCTTTGACTCACCTGGTGCAAAACATCCTTTGATTCACCTGGTGAAAAACATCATTTGACTCACCTGGTGAAAAACATCCTTTGATTCACCTGGTGAAAAACATCATTTGACTGACCTGGTGAAAAGCATCCTTTGACTCACCTGGTGAAAAACATCCTTTGACTCACCTGGTGAAAAACATCCTTTGATTCACCTGGTGAAAAACATCATTTGACTGACCTTGTGAAAAGCATCATTTGACTCACCTGGTGAAAAACATCATTTGATTCACCTGGTGAAAACATCATTTGACTCAACTGGTGAAAAACATCATTTGACTGACCTGGTGAAAAGCATCATTTGACTCACCTGGTGAAAAACATCATTTGACTCACCTGGTGAAAAACATCCATGACTCACCTAGTGAAAAACATTCTGTGACTCACCTGGAAAGGTGTTGAGAGCAGAAAGTACATGTAGTTGCAGACATCCTCAACTTTCTGACTGTCTACAGACATCAAGTTGACTATTTCACCAGCCGTTGTCTCGTCATTAATGTTAGTAATGGTCAGTGACTGAAATAAAAGACATAGTAAAGTGATTATAATGAAATAAAAGACATAGTAAAGTGATTATAATGAAATAAAAAGACATAGTACAGTGATTATAATGAAATAAAAGACATAGTACAGTGATTATAATGAAATAAAAGACATAGTAAAGTGATTATAATGAAATAAAAGACATAGTACAGCGATTATAATGAAATAAAAAGACATAGTACAGTGATTATAATGAAATAAAAGACATAGTACAGTGATTATAATGAAATAAAAGACATAGTACAGTGATTATAATGAAATAAAAGACATAGTACAGTGATTATAATTAAATAAAAAGACATAGTACAGTGATTATAATGAAATAAAAGACATAGTAAAGTGATTATAATGAAATAAAAGACATAGTACAGTGATTATAATGAAATAAAAGACATAGTACAGTGATTATAATGAAATAAAAGACATAGTACAGTGATTATAATGAAATAAAAGACATAGTACAGTGATGAACAAAAATAGTTCAACCAAGAATTTCAGCGACAGGGAACTAAGGAAAAATAGTTGTGTTGTTTTGTAAATAACTTACTAAGAGCAGAGAATTGATAGATCTTCTAGAGACAGGCCACCCACTATAGTGTCAGGTAAGCTAAACTTCCATCATCATTCAGATCCAGTGGCCATTTGGGCATGTGGCCTTTTACGGCGGCCATGTTGAAGAATGTATACACTCTCTGCAGCTGTTCTTTATATATATATATATATATAGGGTGTTGGTGCAGTCTGGTGATTTTGGTATATAGTGTTGTCCTGGTATATAGTGTTGTCCTGGTATATTGTGTTGTCCTGGTATATAGTGTTGTCCTGGTATATTGTGTTGTCCTGGTATATTGTGTTGTCCTGGTATATAGTGTTGTCCTGGTATATTGTGTTGTCCTGGTATATTGTGTTGTCCTGGTATATAGTGTTGTCCTGGTATATAGTGTTGTCCTGGTATATTGTGTTGTCCTGGTATATAGTGTTGTCCTGATGTATAGTGTTGTCCTGGTATATTGTGTTGTCCTGGTATATAGTGTTGTCCTGGTGTACAGTGTTGTCCTGGTATATTGTGTTGTCCTGGTATATTGTGTTGTCCTGGTATATTGTGTTGTCCTGGTATATTGTGTTGTTCTGGTGTGTCGTGGTCTCCTGATGTCCATTAAATGGTTTGATTGACTTCATAGCTTTCCAGGAAAGTGTTCATTGCTATAAGCAGTGATTGTACTGTTGTTGTTCATCGTTATAAGCAGTGATTGTACTGTTGTTGCTCATCGTTATAAGCAGTGATTGTACTGTTGTTGCTCACCGTTATAAGCTGTGAATTTACTGTTGTTGTTCATCGTTATAAGCCAGGGGTGGGCAAAATTTTTGTGCGGAGGGCCACATTGACACAGGTAAAGCTATTGGGGGGCAGCATGTATATTATGTCCAATTTGTAAATATCGATAAACATTTCCCTATATTAAAATCGGTAGTTTCGCATTTTAGCATTAAATGACAAAGGTCAAGGAATGTTTAAAAGAATAGAAAATTCGAAAGAAATTTGATCAAAAATGTTTTTAAAATCATAACGGTGCATACAATTCTGTAAAATTCAACAAAATAACTTAAAAACAAAGTAATTTTTAAAAATTTCTAAATGCCTTCGAGGGCCACATAATATCAGTTGCTGGGCCGCATGCGGCCCGCAGTTTGCCCACCCCTGTTATAAGCAGTGATTGTACTGTTGTTGTTCATCGTTATAAGCAGTGATTGTACTGTTGCTGTTCATTGTTATAAGCAGTGATTGTATTATTGTTGTTCATTGCTATAAGCAGTGATTGTACTGTTGTTCATCGTTATAAGTAGTGATTGTACTGTTGTTGTTCATCGCTATTATCAGTGATTGTACTGTTGTTGTTCATCGCTATTATCAGTGATTGCACTGTTGTTTTTGTTGTTGTTGTTGTTGTTGTTGTGAGATCTTGATGCTCAACTGCTTGAAGTATCCATGAGCAGTCGAAGAAGGTAACAACATTTCTTTGTTTGCTGTGATGAACTGCGAATATGACAGGCGGTGTAACTCTGCTTCAAAAACAGTCGCTTCTGCTTCATGATTACAGCAGCTCCACAGATTGGCGTTACAGAGTTCGTCACGTGATCGGTCTGTGTATTCTGTCCGTACACCATTGACTGTGTGTAGGGCTCCTTTCAAAGATGACCCAACTGTGGATATTTGGATGATGACCCATCTGTGGATATTTGGATGATATCCTCTGCATAGGATGCTGTGTTTTTGTTTCTACAGCCATCAATATATTTAATGGGTCTGTACTGTTCTTTTCTATCTTTTCGATTACTATATCGATATTCTGGACACAACATGTTAATGTAATTGGTCGTTCTTGTCACATACCCATCAATCGCTTAGTCTATCCCCCCAAACCCTTTACTTATTTTACACTAATTTAACACTATTTGCAATGGTTCTTTGAAAAGGATGAGCGCTTAGCCATTTAAAGCAACAACAACAAAAACAGTACACTGTGTTTGGTGGTGAAAGTAAGACGCAGATGAAGAGGTCAGAACCATGAAACAAAAATCAATGATTGACAAAAGATAGAAACTTTTATACAGTGGCGTAACTAAGGGGCGTGGGGGGGTGTGGACAAACCGGTTGACCACCCACCCTGGCTATGCCACTGCTTCTACTGCTCTCTGTGTGATGCATCTGTATCTTATCTATGCGCGCTTAGAACTGTTTGTTACTGATAACCTTTTTATAGATAGCTGAGATGAGTGATGCCTTGACCCTCATGCCTACTCGTCTCAATGCTAGGAGGGCCTGGTTAGAGCCTAGCGACACCAGGAACTGGACGGCAAAGTAGGCAGCAGCTAGGACGTAACCTTTCCACTCTCTTTCGTTCTCTTTGTTGGCCACGTAGCCGAGCAAAGCCCTTCGACAGACAAAAGACAAATTAAAATACGTCATCCTTAGACAGACATAAGACAAATTAAAGTACGTTATCCTTAGACAGACAAAAGACAAATTAAAATACGTCATCCTTAGACAGACAAAAGACAAATTAAAATACGTCATCCTTAGACAGACAAAAGACAAATTAAAATACGTCATCCTTAAACAGACAAAAGACAAATTAAAATACGTCATCCTTAGTCTGACAAAAGACAAAATAAAATACGTCATCCTTAGTCTGACAAAAGACAATCATTATAACTATCATTTTTTTATCAACTCACGCAGAGAAATAGAAATCGTGATACCAGCCTCTCTCTCTCTCTCTAGTCGTCTCTCATGATGTGAGGATTGCATATTTACTCCAAATGAATTTTTAGATTTTAATAAATTAATATCCAACTCCCCCCACCAAACACCCCCACCACAACACCCCCACTACAACACCCCCACCACAACACCCCCCACCACAACACCCCCACCACAACACCCCCACCACAACACCCCCACCGCACCACCCCCCACCACAACACCCCCACCGCAACACCCCCACCGCAACACCCCCACCGCACCACCCCATTACCCCACACTACACCCCTAATTTCGACTTACTCTGTTATTTTCGGTGTAGCAAAGGGCAATAAATCCATAGCACATTTCACAAACTGAAAGACAAATAAATAATCTCAGGCTAAAATATCTTTGAAGACAACCTTTGACCTTATCGTTAGCTATAGATGTTTGGTTCAGCTTCTACGACCTGATAATAAACACAGGGACGTGCGATAGGGGGAGAAAGGGGCACCCATCCCGTGTGCCATGTATATTTACCTGAGTTGTAAACAGTACTGGGCCACACACCATGTATATTTACCTGGGCAGTAAACAGTACTGGGCCACACACCATGTATATTTACCTGAGTTGTAAACAGTATTGAGCCACACACCATGTATATTTACCTGGGCAGTAAACAGTACTGGGCCACACACCATGTATATTTACCTGGGCAGTAAACAGTACTGGGCCACACGCCATGTATATTTACCTGGGCAGTAAACAGTACTGGGCCACACACCTTGTATATTTACCTGAGTTGTAAACAGTATTGGGCCACACACCATGTATATTTACCTGGGCAGTAAACAGTACTGGGCCACACACCATGTATATTTACCTGAGTTGTAAACAGTATTGGGCCACACACCATGTATATTTACCTGGGCAGTAAACAGTACTGGGCCACACACCTTGTATATTTACCTGGGCAGTAAACAGTACTGGACCATAGACTTTGAGTAACACTCGGAGAAGTGACGGCGATTTGAATGGAGACTTGGGCTCCTTGATTGGCTTTCCTTTTGGGCCCGGCCCCGTACTCTTGAGCTTCATGAGAGGAGTTCTTTCGGAGTCGAACGTCTGCTTGTCTAATTGGCTGTACATAGATTCAACTTTTGGCCTGTAGAAAATGAGAAAATATAGAATATAGACTATGGGCTGGAAAGCCAGAAGAAAGGCTCGTAAAGTTACTTGTTTATTTTCAAATCGTGTTTCCCGTCCTATTATTATATTCAGTAGAAAGTCATTCCACAAACAATTTCAAAATTTACTTATTTACACATATTTTGTTCACTCAAACTCTATTTGGTATAAGCTCATTTAATGACGTCACCTTATTTTCTTATTGTAAGCCTCCACCCTGGCCTGCTCTTCCCGCCAGGCCTTCTCAAAGGGTGGTATGACGGCCCCGCATGTGTCGTTGGGGGTCAGGTCATAGATGTCCTCTTCCTCTAGCGTTTTCTTGTAGCCTTTGATGACAAGACTGGATGGCACAAGGAAGACACGAAAACACATGAGAGATTGTTATAAATGTTTGACGCATCCACTATTGGCAGAAGCAACTGACACATGGGACCAGAGGCGTAACAACGGCTTGGCATTGGGGCAGAAGTGGGAACTTCCAAGAATCTCAATGTTTTTAAAATATTTGTAACAAGCTTCAAATTTTTAAAAAATTAGCTTGTTTAATAATGTGCTGAGAAATATTTTTACAAAATTTTAATGGGTTGTATGGCGGTCTCAAAATATTAAAGTTAGAATTAGTTTGCTATTTACAGATAAATGATGGTGCAACTAAGATAGTGTAGGTGAATGATGGTACTACTTAAATGTTGTAGATAAATGATGGTACTACTTAGATGTTGTAGATAAATGATGGTACTACTTAGATGTTGCGGGTAAATGATGGTACTACTTAGATGTTGTAGGTAAATGATGGTACTACTTAAATGTTGTAGATAAATGATGGTACAACTTAGATGTTGCGGGTAAATGATGGTACTACTTAGATGTTGTTGGTAAATGATGTTACCATTTAGATGTTGTAGGTAAATGATATGCCATTTATTTATTTTCTTTTGAGCAATAGTTTTAAATTAAAAAAAAAATTAAAGGGATATTTTATTTGATAAACTAAGCCAACAAAATTTTAAATACCACAAATATCGTGCCACTCACCCATTAAGCCACCAAAATTTAAAATGCCACAAATATCGTGCCACTCACCCATTAAGCCACCAAAATTTAAAATCCCACAAATATTGTGTCACTCACCCATTAAGCCACCAAAATTTTAAATGCCACAAATATCGTGCCACTCACCCATTAAGCCACCAAAATGAAAGTACATTTGGGAACGACGCTTTTAATTCAGGACTTGGATTCTGAAAAGAATTTGATGAAAATAAAAATATGGAATAGTGATTTAGACAATTTATTACTATTATTATTTTGTATTATTATTATTATTATTATTATTGCACAGATGTGCATCAAATAAAAACATATGTTCCAATTTGTTGAAAGCTTTGGGTCCACTTACGACAGCATGAGACAGGTCCTGGTAACCCTCGGCTCGCTTCTCTACACACGACGTCAGGACGAAGTGCAGCGCTAAGAAAGCGAAGTACACGTAGAATATGGAAAATCCAAACTCGTCGGTTTCTTGCAACTTGGAGAAACAAATAGCGTTTAAAAACAAACAAATGGATTTCCAATATTTCCCATCTATTAGTAAATTTGTTAATATGTAGATGTGTAAGTGAAATAAAAGTAGCATATTGATTGGTAATTTCTAACAAGGAATTGGTGATTGTTGATTGGTGATACTTATGGCAAGCATTGATTGATTAGTAATTAAAGTCAATCGGTGATTTTTTAAACGATACACTGTGTTGGTGGTAATGATATGTCCATTGTAATGATTATGCCCATGGTAATGATTATGTCCATGGTAATGATTATGCCAATGGTAATGATTATGCCCATGGTAATATAACGTCCATTAGAAATTTCAGTAATAGCGGTCAGTTTTATCTAAAGACCAGCTCTGATGCGATGCCTTGTTTAACTAATGTTGTTTAATATGATTTTACTGATCCATTGGTAGACGGAAGTAATCAAGTCCTTTCTTCCAAGTACTGCTTTGACGTAATGTCTAACAAGTATTGCTTTCATGTCATGTCTATCAAATATTACTTTAATGTCATGTCTTCCAAGTATGGCTTTCATGTCATGTCTTCCGCCTATTGCTTTTTATATATTATGTCATTTAACCAAAGTTTTCGGGGTTTTTAAGGGAGTCGAGATGGCGGTTCAATGTTGGTATTGTTCATGATGTTGGTATTGTTCATGATGTTGGTATTGTTCATAATGTTGGTATTGTTCATAATGTTGGTATTGTTCATGATAATGATATTGTTCATAATGTTGGTATTGTTCATAATGTTGGTATTGTTCATAATGTTGGTATTGTTCATAATGTTGGTATTGTTCATGATGTTGATGTTGTTCATAATGTTGATGTTGTTCATAATGTTGGTATTGTTCATAATGTTGGTATTGTTCATAATGTTGATATTGTTCATAATGTTGGTATTGTTCATAATGTTGGTATTGTTCATAATGTTGGTATTGTTCATAATGTTGGTATTGTTCATAATGTTGGTGTTGTTCATAATGTTTATGTTGTTCATAATGTTGATGTTGTTCATGATGTTGATGTTGTTCATAATGTTGATGTTGTTCATAATGTTGATGTTGTTCATAATTTTGATGTTGTTCATGATGTTGATGTTGTTCATGATGTTGATGTTGTTCATAATGTTGATGTTGGTCATAATTTTGATGTTGTTCGTGATGTTGATGTTGTTCATAATGTTGATGTTGTTCATAATGTTGTTCATAATGTTGATGTTGTTCATAATGTTAAGGTTCATTAATTTTTGTTGTTGTTGATATTGTAGGGAAATTCAGAAAGCTCTTACTTATATCATCCATTGATATTCATTTTTTTTAATTATATTTTTTCATCGCCGTTGTAAAGAACCAATATTCTTCAAAAACTCATATGACTCACATTCTCAATGATATTACTGTAGAATGGAACTATTGCCACAATGAGCATGACGGTCCAGTAGGTCCATAAAATGGGCGATGTGCTGAGACCCCTTTGGTGCTCCAATCGAATAAAAATCAACGACGCCAGCTGCGAAGAGAAAATGGGGAGATTATTTTGTTTGTCTTAACTTGTATTTTAATGTCACGAGTTAGGAAAAAAAACATTAGAAAAAAAACACTTGGTTTTGTGTTTGTTCTATCCCTACCATGATGGATGATGGTTCAAGTAAATATATGCGATATTATTATTTAACTATAAAAGCTAATAACTTATACCAATATCCCTTGGTTCAAGTAAATATATGCAATATTATTATTATTATTTAACTATGAAGGTATTAACTTATACCAATATCCCCCCCCCCCCCCCCAGTTGCAAAATCAAGTATCTGACTGACCTCAAGGAAGCAAAACAAAAATTGAACAGTACCATTTTGATCGAAACTATCCAAAGGAGATTACTAATGGGGTCTTTGAACAGTACCATTTTGATCGAAACTAGCCAAAGGAGATTACTAATGGGGTCTTTGAACAGTACCATTTTGATCGAAAATAGCCAAAGGAGATTACTAATGGGGTCTTTGAACAGTACCATTTTGATCGAAACTAGCCAAAGGAGATTACTAATGGGGTCTTTGAACAGTACCATTTTGATCGAAACTAGCCAAAGGAGATTACTAATGGGGTCTTTGAACAGTACCATTTTGATCGAAACTAGCCAAAGGAGATTACTAATGGGGTCTTTGAACAGTACCATTTTGATCGAAACTATCCAAAGGAGATTATTATCGAGGTCTTAAGTTAAAACGAAGTTGATCTGTTGAAAACATTTTTTCAGAACCTTCTTAGCCCAACAATGGCAGACTCAGGGGTCCTCAAAATACCCAGCCCTGGCCTTATTATATTTTTTACTCGGCTGAGATCTGGGGTATGTCTACAGTTGTTGATCAGAAAAATGTATTTTAAAATTTGTAATTATTTAAAAGCACAAAATCTTCTGTAATAATGACCAAATTATTTGATTGTGACCAAGTCTTTTTATAATAAGTGTCCCAATCACCTGAAAGTGGTCAAGTCTTTTTTAATGAGTGTCCCAATCACCTGAAAGTGGTCAAGTCTTTTTTTAATATGTGTCCCAATCACCTGAAAGTGGTCAAGTCTTTTTTCTTAAATGTCCAAATCTCCTGTAAATGGCTAAGTCTTTTTTCTTAAATGTGGCCAAATTATCTGGACAAGACTATTTTGGAATATTTTATGCCCCCTCAACCCCCTCAAATTTAATATTCTTCTTGACCACTCTTTAATCGACTCTTAGACTTACAAAACATGAAGCTTTGAGTCCCTCAGATACATAGAGGGCGTCTGTAATATCTTCTTGGTTATCATCTATTCCCTTGACAATGAGGGTGACCACTGAGGTTGCTAACATAACCAGGGAACAGATCTGATGAAAGGCAATCATTAAGTAAAGGAATTTGTTAAAAGAATAAAGCTTGAATTTTGCTCCATGGCAGAGAATTAAACTGAATTCTTTCATGGTTATTTCTGTGTAAAAAGAACAATTTAGGTACATATTTCATATGTTTAGCTGGAGTGTGAGTTTATCGCAATATAGTTCCTAGCAACTGATAACACAAACTAAATTAAATGTAGAAATTCAACCAATATTGTACATACTGTTTCCTGGTGTAAGGGAGGCAATTCGAAGGTTTTATTTTAATTTTTTTAAAATTATTATTATTTAAATTATTTTTTGTTTGTTTTCTAAATTTTTATTTTATTTTATTTTTTTTTTTAATTTATTTTATTTTTTTATATATTTGTTTATTATTAATTTTTTAAAATTTTATTTATTTATTTTCAATATGAAAGTTTGCTCAAATTCAAACATTGAATAGTAGAAGATGGAAAACTTAAGTGACTAGCTCAGCTCTATCTTGCAGTACTTTGAATCTGTTGACATAATCTTTTCTTTGATTGTTGACTTGTTGTTATTGATTTGCACAGCAGACATTTGATTTTTTTAAAGTTAGTTTATAGTTAGTCCATAGACTCAGTAAATTAGTTTGAAGTAATTTTAATTCCATCTCTGAAGCATGTTCATAAATTTTTTTTTAAAATATATATTCAAATGCTCATCTAATTATATTTTTTTTCCGAATATTTTGGTACATACGGAACCTAGGAGCATTTTCACTTTACACTTTCGTTTCTGTAGATGGTTTGCCATCTGGGAACACGTCACAATACTACTCACCATTTTTCCCACGTGCAGAAAGGACAATGGCAGGGGTGGATACTGGTCATATTTAAGGAGGTAGGCCAGGTAAAAGGGTGCCCCGGCTATGAAGGCGAGGCATGGGATCCAGGCCAAAGCGACTTGTCGAAAACATTCCGTGAAGTGAGGGTAGGAGTCGTCAAACAAAAGAGATTCATTCTAATCAAGAAAGAGAAAGAAAGATCCCGATTTTTATATAAGCGTTTCTTCCTGGACAACAAAATTTCAAAAGCTCAACCGTTACATCTTCAATAGATAATACCCACCCACCCAATCTATCCATCCACCTACCCACTCATTCGTATTATCTTACTGGGTGGTTTTGTTTACATTATAATTTTTATTATTTTATTTTTTAATAGTCTACTAGATATTCCTTGTAAACACGCCATAAAAATGATACAATGGACTGTGGGTATAGATATGCTTATCCAAACTTACACTTCGCTGCCAACAGTTATGCAGGTAAACAAAACAGAATAATTTGATTTTACAATTGCAAAAATATTTTTGATTACCTTTTAAAATATTTGTTAGTGTAAATATTCTTGTTCACTAAATTGTTTCTAAAAATAGACTTTAGAGCGGGATAACTAATAAAACTGCGTCGTGATTAAACATAATTTAAGACCGACCAATCAAATGAGGTCTAAGGACATGCCCCATGAGATGATTGGCCAAAAACGAACAAGGATGAAATAACTATACACAGCTTGTCAGAAGGAGGCACTGAAATTAGGGCATTGTTTCAGCATATCTACGTCACAGGTAGTTTGCATATTGTAAGCTTACCAGATTTTCTTCATGCCAAGTATGGACACAAAAGCTCACACAACCGGAACCATATCAGATGTGGTGTGGGGGGGGGGGAATATTGTGCTTAACTTTTTTTGGACGCCCTCCCCACGCAACTCGAGAGGAAAGTATGGACAAATACGTACGTACAGGAAGCCTGTAGCCCACACCCCAATAAAAACACCAAAGAAATCAAATAATTTAATAGATAATTGTGACGTCACCGGAATTTTATAAAATGTGTCGCGGGTTTATACCGCCAACAGTTTGGCCAGCCCAGTGGTCCCCATAATATGCGTCGCTCTGGGTGCCATGTTGCCCTCGGGCAGTACAACGAGAATGGGGCAAAGAGGGCAGTCACGGCAGGCGCCAAAATCTTCTTTAGATAGGATCTTAATAGTGAATTAAAATATCAAATTCCAAATACTTCAGAAAGACGAAAAAGGGGGGGGGGGCAAAAATCGTATTTTATACTGATCCGCCCCGGGGGCACTTTGTCTATAGAAAATGGCGCCAGGTGCAGCATTTCCTCCGCAGCAAATAAACAACAGTAAAAACAGAATAAAATAAAACTAGAACTTAACTTAAAACTAGTATCCGAGATGGCAGCATAAGAATGGGGAAAACCTACATTTGGCATAAACGCAGGGAATCGAAACATTATAGGAACCGCTGAACTAGCACATTGGAGTAACGGTTGACGAAATATTACCATAATACTGCTACTACTGAGTACTATTGAAGCGATATCTAGCTAGTTTATTTTTGAAAAGAAATTGCAACATTATTTTTACAGCATTGGAGATATAAATGTGCTATTTTTTAGACTGTCAGATGAAGCTGAAGCTATTCACTGCGCTGGCCTTTACGGAGAAATAAGATAAGACAAATGGAAATAAGACAAGCAAGTCGTCACTTCCAAAAGTACGGACAAGCCGGACGACGAGAGGAAAGTACGGACAAATACGGACGCAAAAATTAGTACGGACAAGGTGGTCGAAAATACAAACTGTCCGCACTAAATACGGACGTCTGGTAACCCTACATGATTTTTTGGACGTAGCATTTAACAACAACTTACCCAAAATGGAGAATTCCCGCAAAATTTCTCAAAGCTTGTAAGTTCAGAGTTCATGATGTCATCTGCGTAGTCTAAATTTAGGAATAAATAAAACAACACTGATTTTATAGAGTTCGCGAAAATAAAGCTCGTTAATATTCTGTTTAACTCAGATGTGTGTGTGTGCCCGGGGGGGGGGGGGAGGGGGGGAGGGCAAGATGTGGGAAGTTTTGAAAAATAACACAACATTATTACCACGGATATTTCGACTGAACGCATTATTCCATGTTATTATTTTGAGTTACATTTGAATATTTTGGAGATCATGTTCCTATTTCTCCCTCCACACGGCGTGAACACATTCTTCACAATATCATTATTTAACACAGTCTGCACAACATCACTATGTAACACAGTCTCCACAATATCATTATGTAACACAGTCTGCACAATAATATCATTATTTTGTGTGGCTGACCATTCTAATAAAACCGATTTAGAACTATTCATCAAACGTGTGTGTGTCTGTCTTAAACTGTCTAGCATTTCAAATTATTTAAATGTATATTAATATTGACCATCGAAAACATTATAAAAAGCTACTTTAATACCTGCTCACTTTTTTCGCATTGAAATCTGACCCACAAGCCGTCAGCTATATCCTGCCAAAACAGAACCAGTTATATCTTGTTAACCAATTCAGCAATATCCTGACAAAATGTTCGCGCCTGATTGGATGAGTAGTGATTGCTGTCTTTCTTTGGTTGTCCAGCTTTTTTAGAATGATCTCAAAACAAAAAATAAGGAGATCTATGTTAGATTTTTTTCAAGACGTTTTCTTTGTTCCCCGTGACTGCCCAGACCGTTCAGACCGTTCTTATCACACCGACGCGCTAGCAGTGACACAAACTATAACAATGAAGGGGGGTAGACATCAGGGGCTCTCCCATTGCATCACAGAACGATCAAGTGTTAAGTGCCAGGTGCCAGCACGTGACCTGGTGTCCACTGATTGTCTTTCCTTGTCTCAAATGGGGGCGTCTCGTCGGCCGATCAGTGGCGAGTAGCAGTGCTTCTCAATCTGTTGATAACTGAACACGCGTGTGAGGAAGATTTTAAAATTTAATATATATGTATCCTTCAGAAAGAAGGACAGACAGACATGCAGAAAGACAGACATGTGTGACTAATCGGCATGTGTACAGATCTATGTGTGGCAAATGGGCATGTGTGTGTACAGATCTATGTGTGGCTAATGGGCATGTGTATAGATCTATGTGTGCCTAATAAGCATGTACATCCAGTATTTTTTTAAAATAAAATATGCCGTGACGGTAGAAGGCCCAAATTTCTTGTATCATTATAATTATACTTTTATTTGCTTGATCCACAACGTTATGGATAAACGGATATATCCAAAGGCGTTTTTAATTTACCTTGAAGGTTTTTTCATGTTAAGCTGTACCACCATATTATGTTTGCCTGAGAGCTAGTCCAATATCTGTCAATGTTTGTAACTAAGAAAAGTACGGTCAAAGAATGATGCCATGATCTAACATTCCTATATTTCATACCACCAAACATGTGTACGTGCTACCATTGCTTAGGAATCGTATTGCGTTGTTACATTTTCATCCCCAATGAAGTGAACATCTCTACGATAACACACATAAAAAACGCATGTCATTACATACAATCATTCCAGGGCAAAAGATGGCATGCAGCACAGAGACATGTATACTACCGGGAGTAAACTCATTTGGTTCAGGGAGTCTGTGGTCATGCTTTACATGATGATAACAATATAGCTATATATCATATCACAAATATATCTGCAAAATATCTGCACAATATCTGAAAACGAGTTAAAGCAAATCTGCAATACGTGTACAAAAATATATACAAACTAGCTATAGAAGAAATCTGGCATTCGTTTACTAAGATATCTACAATATATGTTTAAAAGAACATCCAGCAATTTCTCTTGTTGGAACCCCAGTGATCGCGTCATTTGAGGATTTCATCAGATGAGCCACCTGTACAAATGGCTGTGTGGTTTTTGGGGGGTGGGGGGGTGGGGGGCACTACTTGAAATAAACTTTAGTGACATCCAACTAATGTGTGGTATTCTGAATATAGAACTTATTTGGGCTTGGGGAAAAACCTCAATAAGCAGATAATGTGAGAATCTAGCCCACCATATCACCAAAATGATGGTAGATTAATTTAACTCTCTAGTCTCTAAGGCTATAAAAAAATAATTTAAAAAATTAATATTTCAGAAATTAAAATTAAGTGAATTGGTGGAAGTGGAGTGGATGGATACACTTTGTTACCCCAGGGGCAGACCATCAACTCTGCCATCATTCCTGCACCTGTGATTGGTAGTGTAATGATTCGTAGTGTAATGATTGGTAGTGTATTGATTGGCAATGTAATGATTGGTAGTGTAATGATTGGTAGTGTTATGATTTGTAATGTAATGATTGATAGTGTAATGATTGGTAGTGTAATGATTGGTAGTGTAATGATTGGTAGTGTAATGATTGGTAGTGTAATGATTGGTAGTGTTATGATTGGTAGTGTAATGATTGGTAGTGTAATGATTGGTAGTGTATAACTAGTGCCAGGTAATGTGAAATGGACTCTTTAATGAGTGCAGAGGGATTCTGCTGTGCCACCCTGTCAATGTGCCATTCTGACACTGTGTAACTCTGTCACTGTACCACTCTGTCACTGTGCCACTCTGTCACCGTGCCACTCTGTCAATCTGCTAATCTGTCACTGTGCCACTCTGCTATTCTGTCACTGTGCCACTCTGTCACTCTGCTACTCTGTCACTGTGTCACTGTACCACTCAGTCACTCTGTAACTTTGTCAATGTGCCACTCAGTCACTCTGCTACTTTGTCACTGTGCCACTCAGTCACTCTGTCACTCTGCAACTCTGTCACTCAGTCACTCTGCTACTCTGCCACTCTTTCACTCTGTCACTCTGTCACTCTGTCACTCTGCTACTCTGCCACTCTGTCACTTTGTCACTGTGCCACTCTGTAACTTTGTCACTGTGCCACTCTGTCACTCTGCTACTCTGCCACTCTGTCACTCTGTCACTTTGTCACTGTGCCACTCTGTAACTTTGTCACTGTGCCACTCTGTCACTGTGTCAATCTGCAACTCAGTCACTCTGTAACTTTGTCACTGTGCCACTCAGTCAATCTGTAACTTTGTCACTGTGCCACTCTGTCACTCTGCTACTCTGCCACTCTGTCACTCTGCTACTCTGTCACTGTGTCACTCTGCCACTCTGTCACTCTGTCACTTTGTCACTGTGCCACTCTGTAACTTTGTCACTGTGCCACTCTGTCACTGTGTCACTCTGCAACTCAGTCACTCTGTAACTTTGTCACTGTGCCACTCAGTCAATCTGTAACTTTGTCACTGTGCCACTCAGTCACTCTGTCACTCTGCTACTCTGTCACACTGTCACTCTGTCACTCTGTCACTCAGTCACTGTGTCACTCTGCCACTCTGTCATTCTGTCACTCTGTCAATCTACATCGGAGATTATGTTTTAAATCCCGTAAAGTGTTTATGAAAAAGTTCATTTTATCCAACAAAACTTCCCCGCACCCCCCCCCCCCAACCCCCTACGGTACTAATCCAGTCTTATCATATTTTTTGTTTGAATCAGCCAGTGCTTACATCTAATGACCCCACTCTACTTTATCACCAACGTACATTTCAGCACTCGATCAAACTCATCAATGTGCTCATTCAAACACTTGACTTGAGTAGCGCCTACTAATATAGTAACACAAATTATGGGCTATATATAAACATGGCGTCTGCTGTATCATACTTCCAACATGCCTTGCCATTTAAATTTTAAAAATCAATTACAAAAAATATTTCGGGCATTAAACTCACAAATGTAACAAATATATTTATTCTTTTCTTACAATATGGGCCTAATAATGTAGGCCTATACACATTTACCTATAATATATTTCGACTCTTCTCCTTACCAAAGCAACCATGTGTTTTGTTTTTGAAAACGTGTATGGAGCGACACAGAAATTAATTAATATAGTTAGGCTTGTTGGACAACCCCTGCAATCTATTATATATTGAGGGTGGGATTTTTCACGGGGGGGGGGGGGAGGGTTGGAATAAAATGTAAAAAGTAGGATAACAAAAGCAACAGAAACTATGTCTAGATTAATGGGGTACGGAAAAACAAAGACCTTTGAGAGAGGGCCAAACTATACAACTGTAAGTTATGATTAGTACCAGAACCGTCGCGTGGGCCCTGCACCCCTGCGGCTGCAAAGGGCATCGGATTTTTAAGAAGCCAAAATCTGTGATGCGAAAAACAAAATGATCTATCAGCTTTAAAAGCAGGTAGAACGAATTTGAAAAGTTTCAGACGGTCTCCAAAGGTCAACTTTGAATAAAAAATCCGAAAAGTTGCATGGGGGCCTCCTATTGTGACATGACTGCACTGAACGCTATATTAGGGCGTGGACCACAAGTGGCAATAGCTCCCATCGTAATCATCAGTGGCGCTACAGCCGATGTAGGGCACTGGTCTGTTCCAATAAATCCTTCTATTTAGACATCATCCTCAGTGGCGCTACAGCCCGTGTAGGGCACTGGTCTGTTTCACTAAATCCTTCTATTTAGACATCATCATCAGTGGCGCTAAAGCCCATGCAGGGCACTGGTCTGTTCCACTAAATCCTTCTATTTAGACATCATCATCAGTGGCGCTACAGCCCGTGTAGGACCCTGGCCTTCTCCACGACTTCCTTCTATTTAGACATCATCATCAGTGGCGCTACAGCCCATATAGGGCACTGGTCTGTTCCACTAAATCCTTCTATTTAGACATCATCATCAGTGGCGCTACAGCCCATGTAGGACCCTGGCCTTCTCCACGACTTCCTTCTATTTAGACATCATCATCAGTGGCGCTACAGCCCATGTAGGGCACTGGTCTGTTCCACTAAATCCTTCTATTTAGACATCATCATCAGTGGCGCTACAGCCCGTGTAAGACCCTGGCCTTCTCCACGACTTCCTTCTATTTAGACATCATCATCAGTGGCGCTACAGCCCGTGTAGGACCCTGGCCTTCTCCACGACTTCCTTCTATTCGGTTCGATCCATGGCTTTCCGACTCTATGCGCGAACACCCAACTGGTATTTCATCGTCTATCCATCTACGTATATTATATTTTTGTTCACGCATAGGTCGAAATCCAAAATTAGTAGTCCGTTTTTTCATTTGTGATTTAGCTTTCGCATCATTTGATTTTTCTATGTGTTCCATACGTTTTATCAAGAAGAATGGAGAAGGATAGTTTTCATGTCATCTGGGGCGCCCCAACGGTCCAAGGACTAAGTGACATGATGATGATGACATTAGGCCCTTATAATATGTTCTTCTTTTTTAACTAGATCAGCATAAACAATATGTATTTAAATAAGAATTAATTGTTATCTGTACGTCCACTCAATATAAATTAATATCAATAGCAAATTGTCTTTAAAACAAAGTGACCACAGATTGTATTATAAACGTCGGTCATCTACTTTTAGTAGTTAACTTTTTGGCGCCAACTTAACTCGATCCCACTATGCACTACGTTTCGGGTAGTTACTGTATTCATTTTACATAGTGTATTTTACTTATTTACTATTAAGATACCATATTGTAAGATTTTGAGACGATGTTGTACGATTTTAGGAGTTTGAGGGTAAAAAGATCTGTAATAAACCAGAAAATCTATAAAATAATTTAAAATTGAAAAGAGTAAATTAAGCCGCATATCAGTCAGGAGGTCTCTGCACGCGTGTAAATCTCCTAGTATTCTAAAAATAACATTGAAATTTAAATAGTATCAAAACGTCTTGTTCCATACGTTTTATCAAGCAAGTTCGAGTGCAGTCGGAAGGCCTGATGATACGGGCCGTAGTTTGGTGACCCACTGTTCTAGTATAATTTTGTGACGTTCATATAAATGTATACAAAATAGACCTTTCTACAAACCAGCATTTTTTATTATTTATTTTTTACCTTCCGAGGTCACTGGTACTGTCCACCCAAACATTTCAATTGCCCTCCCCCCTCCCAGAACACATTATCTAAAAGCTTCACAGCAAACCACTACGTGCAAAATTACTCAATGTCAATGAGGGGGTTTGCTTTCACCACCCATAGGGGTGGGGACAGACATCCCTGAGTGGATGTATAGTAGAGCAGATGATATATTATGGTCACATTACCATACAATGTGTGTGGGGGAGGAGGGGTGATAAATCAGAGGCGGTCTGTCACTGAATTCAATGGAATTAGAGCTCCTTCAAACCATAGGTGTCAAACTGTAGCAAAAATTTGACGAGCCTTGGGTCAACCGACTGACTTCGAGAGACTTAGACTTAGACTTAACTGTTGATTGTGTAAGTGTTGATTCGCAGAGAAACAGCTCCATAATTATCAGCATTAGTATTAGTTGCTTCATCGCTAGAGAGATTCTAAACAAAAATCGTCTCTTGGAGTTGGAGACGGGCAGATGACACACAAAGTGTGAATCGATCTCTACTAAAAAAAACGAAGGAAAAAAAAAAGCATTCTGACGTGGTTTGTAAGACTCCACTATAAGTTACTATGACTATGTCGTATCGATCATATAATATTATATGATATGCGTGATTGTTGACTATTCTATAAGTTATAGTGCGATTAACCATAGTCGCCACAGACAATAGAAGAATATAAAAATATAATGTGTAAAGAACAAAACAATTTGACTTAAAATTAAAACGACATATATATTATGCCAGTAAAATATTAAATTAAGTAGGCCTATTCTTTTTAATGAAACGTTTGAGTTTGGTCGTTTGTTTAATCTTTAGATATTTAAAAAAAATATATATAAATACACTGCATTTTGATCCTTAAAAAATAATACCTTTTTTAAAAAAAATAAATATCTTATTTATTTATTATTAAAAATTTATTTAGTAGCGATAATTCAAATCATTTCAAAAGTATTCTAGTCCATTTTTATTTATATATTTTTGACAAGATGGCGGTAACTGACGCGGAAGTGCGATCTCCTGACGATATAGAGATAGTAAAATGGAAAGTAAAGAAAGGGAATATGATTTTTAAAGGTTCTGTGCTTGCATTGTATGTAAATGATGGAGATGAAAAGAAGCAGAGTAAGAAGCTTAAAGCAAATTGCTCTGGAATAATTTCACAAATAAATGTTGAAGAAGGAAATGCTGTTAAAAAGAAGTAAGAATTTAGTAGAGTCTAACTAAGTTTAGTCTAAGTCTAAGGCCTAATACCAGTGGCGTAGTGGGGGGGGGGGCATCATGCCCCGGGCGCTACTCACAAAGGGGAGCCAAATTGTATATTTTACTATATATTGTATGGTTTTCGAATAAAGGAGAGGGCACTAAAAAGGTATTGTGCCCCGGGCGCGAGTTGAGCTCGCTACGCCACTGCCTAATACTAAGGTTTAAAAAATTTAATTGATCTGAAATTATATATCATAAAGTATTATTAGGTGGTTTTATATAGCGCAGTACCCCAGCCTAGCAATTACAGAAATGTATACATTTAAAAATAATCAATTGAATCCAGGTGGCAGGTGGAAAGCTTGACCTCACCCACCCAAGTACGGTAACCCCTAAGTACTACCCATGTCTAGCCATGGACAGCACCCAGCAGAATCGAGCGTAGTTTATCAGTTAGAGGGTGGTGAGAATGAGTCGGTATGGTACAGTTTGAAGAGATGGGTCTTGAGGTTAGTTTTGAAGGCTATGATTATGATGGTCGTTATATTGTGGATGTGTAATGGTAGGCATTTCAAAGGTCACTCGGGCACGCAGTCTGCGCATACCAAAAATGTCGAAAAACTTATTCTATAATATGGCATACAGCTACGCTGTATCTTTGGAAAATTGCCTACTACGTCACCTTTGTTTATAATATTGCTTTCCTCACCAGTGACTTGTCAGTTTTTGTGTTCCAGTGTTTCTAGGAAATTTTTGCAACCATTTATTTTCTATGTCACGGACAGAATATTCATAGCGAGTCGGTAAGGATATCTAATAATATTCTCCTTAGTGAAAAATCTCAAATGGGATGTAGATAATATAAAACTACGTTCAATTTACAAGTTTAAACATTCTTATCTTATTAAATTTCAACGAATCCCAAAAGAGTTATGCGTTCCACCAGCTGCTTGGGGTGGGAACGAAAATGTCGCCATATTAAAAGTAATTATTTTTCTATCGAGATGCCGGAAACGGCTGTTATCACTGTCAATTATAAATTTAATCATAATCTGAATAATACTAAGAAGTAGTTTCAAATTAATAATTTTACAAAATTAAATAAAACATTTCAACCGAACTTGAAATTGAAAAGTTTTGGCGGATGGAGCTAATCTGACGGATAGTCATATCAAAGGTTACACCCTATTCCTCTGGGTCTAATAAACTTTTTAAAAATAAGGTTACTAAGTTACATGAATAGGTAGGTACTCCAATATCGCGCTGAGCGGGCAAAAAAAAACGCTGGCTTCGTGCGGTACATTTCTGTGACGAGCCGTGAACGGCGGGTTTCGGTATATGTCGGGCTTTGTTGTTCCTATGCGTCATTTTCTAAAAATAAATAAGTTTCAGTCTTAAACTCTATTCGCTGAAGAATTCCGGTCACGATGATATAAATGCTGTGTCATTCTGACCTGTCTCAGACGAACAGTTGGAGCACATACTGTGGGTAAGTTAAACCTTGTGTTGGTTTTTTTGTTTAGCATATGGGCGAAATAAAAACTCTAATGGGAGATAGCTTGATCCCTTTAACATTGAAAGGATTTATAGTTAACATTACTGGCTGTTACTAGAATTTATAATACCGAACGGAAAAAAAAAATCCACATGTTATGGAAAAACGGCAGCCATCTTTTTTTACATAATTTTTTTGACCGGAGGGAGGTGAAATTATTTGAAAATAAGACGCTTTAAATAAAACATTTCTAAATCATTAAAACATCTGATTAAACAAATGTTTTTGATTATAATATGACTAAACAATATAAATGTATGCACATAATTAATAATTTGTTTTAAATTAATTGTTTGTATAATTATTCTTTATAAAATAAGAAATTGATTAATTTGCAAATAAGAATTCCTCTTCTTCAACAACAATAACAATGATTACAATGTATTAATTAATAAGCTGTTTTTATTAGATAAACTAGACTACTAGTACTAGTTATAAGGGTGTTTTGATAGACCTATAGCCTATATTCATACTAGAGTTAAATTAATGAAATAAAAAAATTTAATACTAGGGAATTTATTGTATTTGCGTGATATAAATTTAATTGCAAACAACCTTTTTTTTTTCAGTCTACCCTAGTTATTACTACTCTATTATTATTAGATAAACTAAGACTACTAGTTATAAGGGTGTATAAATAGACCTACATTCATACTATAATTAAATTAAATATATTTTAACAGTGGGGACAATCCTTTAATTTATTTTGTCGACTTAGGGTGATTTTTGTTTAAAAACCAATTTATAATTGCAATGTCATTCGCTTATACTTAAGAATTTTCCTTTGTTTTTTCAATAGATTGTACACATGGGGACATGCATTGCAACCTGGAGGAGACCAATAAGATAAACAACCCAATTTGATGTTGACAATGAAGTTGTTTTAATCTACCAATCGATGAGAATGAAGTGTTGCTGCTAGAGCTCCGGAGCATGAACCACATCCACGATTTTTCAAGACAGTTGTTGCTCTGTCTTTAGGATATGTTAAGACCACAGTTAAATTGTTTTGTAAGTTGGTATTATTTGACATAGAACAGAACATGAAGAAATAACATTGTCAAATTTAGTTTCTGATGTTCTAATGGGAGATTTTTATTTGGTTAATTTGTGTTTTGATTGAAATTGATTTCAATTTTCATTTCACTAATTTTAAATTTTTTGTATACTTTCAGTTCAGGTGGACAACAATGTCACATTTAATTTCTGATGTTCTTATCAATGTTCCCTCTAAGGTTTGCTGGTTCGTGTGCAAAATGTTTTACTTTGCAGAGTGCAGCATATCTGTTCGAATTTATTTTTATAAAAATTGGCTGCGCGGATGCTCAAAACTGCTGCGCGGCATCTGTGAGGTAGCTGCGCCCCCGCGCAGGGGGCTCAGCCGCGCAACTTAAAGGGAACATTGGTTCTTATGAGAGATTCTCATTTTGTTTAATTGTGTGTTTTGATGAAATTCATTTGAATTTTCAGCTCACTCATTTAAAAGTTTAATTTTTAACATTTTGCATATTTTCAGGTGGACAAGGATACAATCTGTTGCTGTGGACTAGGACACTATCTGTTGCTGTGGACCGTGGATTGCAATGTTGCATTGGATGTTTTATTATATTTAGATTGTCACTGTCTATTTGTACTGAAGATATTATTGAAATAGCATTGTTAGTTTACAAGTTATGCTTAAAGACGCACATCAATGTCGAAAGATTACATGACATTTTTTAATTTTGTATAGCATGGTTTTAATTGCTTTTGCAATATTTGAATATTCTGTTACATTTGGATTGTCACAAACTATTATTAATGAAAATTTGATTGCAGTAGCTTTATTAGTTTAAAAGTTATGTATTTAAATGTAAAAATGTCTCGGCCGTGGTTTCTTTTCATGACATATTTATTCTGAAATTGCATGAATTTTTCTGACCTGTATTTTATTTATTTTAAATGTGCCTTACTTTAAGATGGACATTATCTGTTTGTATTGAAAATTTTATAGCAGTAGCTTTATTAGTTTAAAAGTAATTTATTTAAATGTAAAAATTTCATGGCCGTGGTTGCTTTTCATGAAATATTTTTTCTAAATTTGCATAAATTTTCCTGATCTGTATTTTATTTGTACCAACAGAGTAATAATGCGATCACGGCTTTAAAAATTAAATACAAAGCCAAATAATGGAAAAAAATAAATTACAAAAAAATTCATAACTTTTCTCCTATAAGTCATAGAAAGATTATCTTGGTGTCATTGGAAAGCTTAAAGCCAGCTCTTTCCAATGATATGCTCTTTGTCTATATCAGATGTATTTGAAAATTTGAGTTGGAGTACCTAGAATAGGCATTCATTGGAAGATTGGTTTGGTAGTAAATGAAATTGTGGCATGATACTGATAGAAATAAATAGCATACAGGTACTATGTTTTTGAAAAAAGCAAGTGATATTCAAACGTAACATGAAATCGTTACTAAGGAAACTTCCTTTGTGTTGTCTTTGTTGCTACTCAAGCTTTTAAGTACCATATTATTACTATTTTGTTCACATGACTTGAACACAGTGTCTGCTTATATTATTTCTTAATATTTAAATGTAATGGAAAATCTCTCTTCTTTTTTTTTTCATATTGAAGTGATATTATCCTGGTTATTCAGCCGCAAACAGAAAATGGATGCACACATCCAACGATTATGAAAGATATGTGTGCAGAATGTGGGGCTGATTTACGCAGGTAAGATATTTCTCATCCAATTTCATATCATTTTTCATAATGCAGTTTAAAGATTATTTTTTTATAGCATTCATGGCAACCTTGTGTAGTTAAAACCATATACAACAAAGAACACAAAAAATTATAAGCTAGAATAATTATTGTTCATTAAACATAGATGTTCATTTGCTAAATAACATATACAACAGGTCTAAGTAAATGGAATAATTTGTATTAATATCATGTATTTTTTCTTGCTCACTTTTAATTTTTATCTTAACCGGGGAAACATTCATAATTGAAATCATCCTTCTTCTCTTTAAGAGGACCAAGGCTGAAATAACTTATTCTGGCCACCAAATTATATTTATGATCATAGGGCAGTTTTAATTCATTTTTTGTAAGATTTACATTTTTATCTGACTGATTTTGAATCCAGCAACAGTAACTCAACTGGTTAGACACTTTTTTCCCCAACGAGCGACAATTTTGAATCCCCGCAAAGATAGCTGCTGTCTTCTCACTTGGGTTGTTGAAGTATTTTACTCAAGGTTTACCTTCTCTCAAACAAAAAATATGCCTTTCTTTGCTACCAAGTCACTTTCAACCGGCTGTTAACCCATAGCAAGAGATAAACAGGGATCAATTTCTAGCTCCTATGGCTTATTTGACATGCAGGCAACTAATTTCCTCAAAAGGCCAAGTATTATAAGAGATGCATATTTAATTACACATATGTAATCTTTTCATTTTATAAAATTTGTTATTATTTATTTTTTATTTATCATTTCTTTTTTTTTTGTTAGAGATAATGGTGTTGCTGGAGATAGAAAAGAATCGGTCTCTGCCTCCGTTGCAATGGTTCATAGCATCCCAGAGTTGATTGTTAGTCAAGAGGTAAGTTAGACCAACTTTAATTAGCCAATCATTAAGACAGTATTACAGTTACATATTTGTGGAGAAATGTAAACCCAGAAATAATATTAAATATCACTGACAGTATACTGTCAAATACATTGGCTAATAAGTGGAGGCTCAGCACTGATAACTGAAAAATGCGGGGAAATATATTTAATGTGTTTCCATTATTTTTTCAAATGTGTATCTTCCACAATTTTTCCAACTCACATTTTAAACAAACTTATGTTTTATTTTTAGGCTTTTGATGGAGATATTCCCTGTACCATATTTACTCATTCATAACTAACTTTTAATTTTTTTATTATTTTTTTTAAAAAATATGACCGATATATATACACCTGTTATACCGACCCCATTATCCTTTTTGAACAAAATATGTAGTTATTTAAATATCAGCAACAAGGCTGTAACTAGTACATGAAACCATTTAATGGCTGTACACTACTATTTTCCAGCAAGCCTTAGAATTAGGGAAGGAAGATGAAATAAGACTGTTGAAACAAAGGAAATTGGTCTTGTTGGTAGATTTGGACCAGACTTTAATTCACACAACTAATGACAACATTCCTCCCAATTTGAAGGTGAGTAAACCAAGTTTTAAACAAATAATTAACTTTTGCTCCACTAAAAAAAATATGTCATGATGATACTGACACATCACATAAAAACCTTTTAAACACTTCACCATTGGGCTAGAGAAATAGTTCTCCAAATCTGTGGCAAATATAAGGAAGACTTGTTTTAATGGAAGATCCTTTGTGTCATTTAAAAAATGTCTACACCCTGACATTTTTTTTTGTACTATAATTTAGTAATGCACTAAGCACAATTTATGGTTAATGATAAAAAGGTTCTCTATTAAGACTACAAAATAATTTGATAGGCATCGCTGGCTTAATATCTGAGTGAGTAGGCTAATACCATAACTTAGTGACAAGCTTTATCAATTGGTGTTATGAAGATTTTCTCCATCTGGTTGTCTCAAAAACAAAGGAAATTGTTGTTGATTTAAAGAGGGGGAAACACCAGATTACAGATCTCAACATAAAAAATGGTGTCACCATTAATAATTAGCTAACGTGGCATGAGCATGGTCAAATGCTGTATACAAAATTCAAACAAAGACTTTTCTGCGTTAAAAAAACTGAACTATTTTGGCGTAAACAAACAAATCGTTAAATTATTTTACAGTGCAACAAGGAAGCCTACTTAATTTCAGTATTACCTGCTGGTGTGGGAATTCATTGTCTGATATTAAACACCGATTAGACAGACTAATCAAGAAAGCTAGGAATATAACACAAACTAATCATCCTTTACTTAAAGAACTATTTGAAGAAAGATGTTATAGTAAAACTAAACACATTTTGGATGATACATCCCACCCTCTTCATCACAGATACTTAGGATCGGCCTGTTTGGGAAGAATTCTTTCTCTCAGGGCGAGGACTGAAAGATATAAAAATTCTTTTGTTCCCCAATCTGTACGAAATTCCCAGCGTGCTCCCCCAGAAGTGACAAAACTAAATGAGAACTTTTTTTTTTCCACTAGTGAAATAATTGAATGCAGATGTCTCGTCAAATTGTATTATTTATGGGCTGAAAATGTACAATGCAATCAAAAAACATTTCCATTTGTTTGGATCAATTAAGGAATCTTATCTTATCTTAAATCTGCTCCTCTATTTTATGTTTTCACCAATCTCACAGTGGTCTACAAGTAAGTTTTGTCTATCATCAAATCAATTAAAGAATACAAAATTGTATTCCGTCATATATTTTGTTTTTATTTCAATTTTGGATGCTTTGAAATAATCAGAGCAATAACTCATGACCGACAAATAAATTGTTGGACACTTTGCCAGAGCAATAAGTCATGACCCATAAATATATAGTTGGACACTTTGCCAGAGCAATAACTCATGACCGACAAATAAATCGTTGTACACTTTGCCAGAGCAATAACTCATGACCTATGAATAAATCGTTGGACACTTTGCCAGAGCAATAACTCATGACCTACAAATAAATCGTTGGGACACTTTGCCAGAGCAATAACTCATGACCCATAAATATATAGGTGGACACTTTGCCAGTGCAATAACTCATGACCGACAAATAAATCATTGGACACTTTGCCAGAGCAATAACTCATGACCTATGAATAAATCATTGGACACTGCCAGAGCAATAACTCATGACCGACAAATAAATCGTTGGACACTTTGCCAGAGCAATAACTCATGACCCATAAATATATAGTTGGACGCTTTGCCAGAGCAATAACTCATAACCCATAAATATATAGTTGGACACTTTGCCAGAGCAATAACTCATGACCGACAAATAAATCGTTGGACACTTTGCCAGAGCAATAACTCATGACCCATAAATATATAGTTGGACGCTTTGCCAGAGCAATAACTCATAACCCATAAATATATAGTTGGACACTTTGCCAGAGCAATAACTCATAACCTATGAATAAATCATTAAGGATTTTTTTCTTCTTAAGTTATTCTTAATATAAATGTTATTATTGTACAAGTTATTTAAATTTAAAAAACTGCGATGGGTGTATGAAGATTTTCTAGAACGCCTGGTCCAGAATGTAGGAGAAATGTTGAATTGTTACTAACATTAATCAACTTTCAATATCCAGGATGTGAAGCACTTCCAGCTGTGGCATGGTAAAGGTATGATGTGGTATCACACACGCTTCCGTCCCTTCACAATGCAGTTCTTGGAGACAATCTCTAAAATGTACGAGCTCCACATCTGCACTTTTGGTGTGAGGTTGTATGCCCACACCATTGCCAGATTTTTGGATCCGGAGGAAAAGTATTTCTCTCATCGAATTCTCTCTCGTGACGAATGTTTTGATGCTCTTTCAAAAACAGCAAATTTAAAGTGAGTTCAAAATCCTTCTTTTATGTGCGTCTTGTAGCTGTACATTGTCTAATAATATTAAAAGCGTCTTTGGTGCATCTGAACTTTTAAGTTCTTTTTCATTTCTATTATTTTTTCAGAGCTCTGTTTCCATGCGGTGATAAGATGGTGGGTATTATCGATGACAGAGAAGATGTCTGGAACTTTGCCCCCAACCTCATCCACGTGAAACCTTATAGATACTTTCAGGGCACCGCAGACATCAATGCCCCCCCAGGTCTGACCAAATCAGAACATGATAATGAACCAATGTCACATAAGGTGGTGGACCATTCAGATGAGCCGTCAAAGGTTCAACCGAAGCCGGCTGATGATGGGGGTGATTCACGAGAAACGTCATCATGGACTGGGGTTACAGATGATCTGAAGTCAGAGCCAGTGCCAGACAAAGACAAAAGTGAGACATCAGAGGCACAGACAAAATCCACTGAATCACAAAATGTAGTGTCAGATGGAGGGAAAGGAGAAAAAGAACCAGCAGAGAAAGCAATCCTTGAAACTGAGCATGGTGTCAAGTCCAGTGCTCTAAGTATTATCTCAGGTGGAGGTCAGAAAGATAATCCTTTAGCAGAAGCTTCAAGTTCTATTTCAAGTCAAGATAACACACCTGACAGTCATACAGGTGACCTGCGATCCTCAACAGAGCCAGTGTTGGATACAGGTACAAGTAACACACCCGACAGTCAAACAGGTAAACTAAAGCCATCAACAGAGCCAGTGTTGGACACAGGTACAAGTGAGCCACCAGGCAGTCACATAGGTGGACAGAATGACTCGATTATCACAAGTTATCTAGTGCAGAGGTGTGACTCTAACAGCAAGGCTGAACAAAGTAAAGAAGAAAAGGCAGAGGAGTTGAAAGAGGAAATAGAATGGGATGATGAGGATGACTACCTCCTTCACTTGGAGGAGATTCTAACCAGAGTACACAAAGCTTACTATGACATGTATGAGCAGTCACAGAGCAAAGGCTCCAGCAAACTGCCTGACCTCAAGAACATCATTCCTTATGTTCGCAAGAAGGTCCTCAAAGGGGCCAACATTGTTTTCAGCGGCATGTTTCCATTAAACATGCCGGCGGAGCAGAGCCGAGCCTATACCATGGCCGTTGCCCTGGGTGCCAATGTCCAAAATGATATCATTCCCAGGAAATCCAAGGGTGGTAAAAACCCTGATGGCACCACTCACCTGGTGGCAGCCAAACCTGGGACCGGCAAACATAAATCTGCCTTGAAGGCAAAGGGTATTCACGTGGTGACGGGAGACTGGCTTTGGGCTTGTAATGAGAGGTGGGAATGGGTGGAGGAAAGTCTTTTCCCACTCAGTACTAAGGATTCATCTGCCAAAAGTGTTCCTAGTCCTGAAGGTAGTGCACTAGCCAAAAAAAATTCCAATCTGAAAAGAAGAAAACCAAATGAAGATGTTGGTGAGGATTGTGATGTTTTTGAGTCCAGTGGGGAAAATATTAAAAACAATGGTTCAAATAAAAAACAGAAACTGGCGGAAGAGGAGACGGGCGGTGCTAGTGCCGGTCAGCCTGGGGCGGATATCACAGTTGATAATGATGATGGCACTCCTGAAAAATCAACAGATGGGAACTTTGCCAGTAGTTTTAATCCTTTGTATTCCTTTTCCGATGAGGACATCGAGTTCATGGATAAAGAAGTGGATGAGATCATGGATGAGGAAGGTGACAGTTCCGAGGAAAGTGATACGGAAAGAGAAACCCGTGTCAGAGGAGAGGTTTTAGGGAAATCAGCAGAATCTGATTCTGACTCTGAAAGTTTATCCGGAGATTTCCCTAGGGGCTGGAAACTCCGCAGGAAGTCATTTTCTCCGAATAAAAAGGAGGAAGTCGATGATGTGGAGAAGAGAACGGATGCCGAGGATGATGATGAGACAGAGAACGAACTAGATAGGTACCAGAAGAACATTGCAGCTTTTGCTGGAGAAGGTAGCCAGTCTGAGAGCAGTGAAGGGGATGATTCTATTGGCTCGGTGGATGATGAGATTGCTGAAGCTGTGGAGAAGGAGTTCCTTGGAACATAGTCATGTATAGAGCAGTTGTTTTATTCTATAAATGTTCACACTCAAATCTGTAGATACCGTAAGGCTGCCGTGCCAGTGACTGGGTAGGAGAAATGATTCCACAATAGGAATGTATAATGGATGCTGCCTGTTAGTGACAGTTTTTGTTGTCATTTATACACTACCAATGACACACACACACCACCAGTAACACATGTACACTACCAATAACACATATATATACTACCATTAACAAATAAACACTCTAATAACACATACATTATTAATAACACACTACCATACTACATATAGGCCTACACTACCATAACACATATTCACTACCAATAACTTGTATATTCTGAAATTGGTGTCATGAATTTTATCATATGTTCTATTAAATGGTGTTTCCTGGTTAGGTGACTATGGAGGTGAAGTTCAAGAAGAATACAATTATTATTATTCCTATTACATTTTCAAACCCAGTCTGATGGGTAGATAACTTCAGACATTTAATGGGAAATAATTCTAGTTCCATAAGATTTTTCTCTCATCTCCCTTCAAAACTTTTTTTTAACCCTTAAAAATATTGAAATGAATTTACTCTTGAGCTGTTTAGTCACAACATACATGTTTGTGATATTTGTTCTCTGGACAAAAAATACGGGCTTGGGATATTGTAATGATTGTTGTGCAGCCCATCATGAGGGCCTGATGATCTTGTTGGCATTGACATTTTGTTAATGGCAACGTGGAAGACTTGTTATTTGTATGAATGGCATCTTTTGTTTGTGTCCCCTATTAGTCTATTCCATTGCAATACTGTTGGGTAAGAATTATTCCCCTGTTAGTCTATTCCATTGCAATACTATTGGGTAAGAATTATTCCCCTGTTAGTCTATTCCATTGCAATACTATTGGGTAAGAATTATTCCCCTGTTAGTCTATTCCATTGCAATACTATTGGGTAAGAATTATTCCCCTGTTAGTCTATTCCATTGCAATACTATTGGGTAAGAATTATTCCCTGTTAGTCTATTCCATTGCAATACTATTGGGTAAGAATTATTCCCCTGTTAGTCTATTCCATTGCAATACTATTGGGTAAGAATTATTCCCCTGTTAGTCTATTCCATTGCAATACTATTGGGTAAGAATTATTCCCCTGTTAGTCTATTCCATTGCAATACTATTGGGTAAGAATTATTCCCCTGTTAGTCTATTCCATTGCAATACCATTGGGTAAGAATTATTCCCCTGTTAGTCTATTCCATTGCAATACCATTGGGTAAGAATTATTCCCCTATTAGTCTATTCCATTGCAATACTATTGGGTAAGAATTATTCCCCTGTTAGTCTATTCCATTGCAATACCATTGGGTAAGAATTATTCCCCTGTTAGTCTATTCCATTGCAATACTATTGGGTAAGAATTATTCCCCTGTTAGTCTATTCCATTGCAATACTATTGGGTAAGAATTATTCCCCTGTTAGTCTATTCCAATGCAATACCATTGGGTAAGAATTATTCCCCTGTTAGTCTATTCCATTGCAATACCCTTGGGTAAGAATTATTCCCCTGTTAGTCTATTCCATTGTAATACTATTGGGTAAGAATTATTCCCCTGTTAGTCTATTCCATTGCAATACCATTGGGTAAGAATTATTCCCCTGTTAGTCTATTCCATTGCAATACTATTGGGTAAGAATTATTCCCCTGTTAGTCTATTCCATTGCAATACCATTGGGTAAGAATTATTCCCCTGTTAGTCTATTCCATTGCAATACTATTGGGTAAGAATTATTCCCCTGTTAGTCTATTCCATTGCAATACCATTGGGTAAGAATTATTCCCCTGTTAGTCTATTCCATTGCAATACCATTGGGTAAGAATTATTCCCCTGTTAGTCTATTCCATTGCAATACTATTGGGTAAGAATTATTCCCCTGTTAGTCTATTCCATTGCAATACCATTGGGTAAGAATTATTCCCCTGTTAGTCTATTCCATTGCAATACTATTGGGTAAGAATTATTCCCCTGTTAGTCTATTCCATTGCAATACCATTGGGTAAGAATTATTCCCCTGTTAGTCTATTCCATTGCAATACCATTGGGTAAGAATTATTCCCCTGTTAGTCTATTCCATTGCAATACTATTGGGTAAGAATTATTCCCCTGTTAGTCTATTCCATTGCAATACCATTGGGTAAAAAAATGAGGCAGCTATTTCATGGTATACATAAAGAAATGAGATGTATTTGAAATGTTTCTTTCATTTCAATGCATGAGGTTGTAGAGTTGTGTACATACATTTGTTGGTACATCACTGCCAGTTGTTAATATTTTATTTTTACTATGAATCATGAATCAACTTTATCTTGCCTTAGGAACATCAAACTTTCATTTGAAAGATATGATTAGGCAATAACGCAGAAGTGTCCCTATTGAAACAACTCTTTTTAGATAAAACCACTGAGTGGGTTGTCTTAGACAATTTATAAGATTAGATTGATTGCATTCATTTTTGTTAATAAAATATGGCACCTGTTAATGACCCAAATGAGTATTTCTGCCATTTTGCTAACATCCCACTGTAACCAATTGTTCATGTGGACATACACTTATGGTTTAAAATGTTTTGAATGACAATGGAAAATGTGGCTCTGTGTAATATGTTATCTAAAGGGCTGACTTAAGGATGTTGAAAAAAAATATTTGTTTCACTGTATATTTTGTTATTAAATGCTGCACAATCCCAAGCTTCTCTTGAAATGACTTGTTCCGTATACTGAGTGTGGACAAATTTAGGAATTAATTCATCAGCTGTGTACTCTTGAGAAAACTGTTCACTTGTGTCAAACTGTCCACTTGTGTCAAACTGTTCAATAGAAGAAGTAAACGACAAACTTTTTTTAATGTTTCAAAAAGAACCCAAAATTACTCTTGTTTCACTACCATATGCATATTCTTCTAGATTGGCAACTCACAACTGAAGGGCTCAACTTTTCAATAACATAATTAAAAATTATAAAGTATTTTATCGAGTAAAGGATATAAAATACGGTAACTCACTTCTCTCTCTCTCTCTCTCTCTCTCTCTTTGATTACTTTTTTCTCTTAATATAAAAATTAGTTTGATTTCTAAATGAAAAAGAAAGTAAAGTTTCTCTGCCCAGTTTTGAAAGGTAATTTCAAGCCAAATTAGAAAGGATTGTTTGAACTTGCTACTGACCCTTGAACTACAACAGGTCAACTCTGTGTCTCGGCTTTCATTCTCTTCTCACCCAACCACCAAAAGAAATAGATTACGCCGTCCAGCCCTTTCCTTGGCAAAGATTACGCCGTCTAGCCCTTTCCTTGGCAAAGATTACGCCGTCTGGCCCTTTCCTTGGCAAAGATTACGCCGTCTGGCCCTTTCCTTGGCAAAGATTACGCCGTCTGGCCCTTTCCTTGGCAAAGATTACGCCGTCTGGCCCTTTCCTTGGCAAAGATTACGCCGTCTGGCCCTTTCCTTGGCAAAGATTACGCCGTCTGGCCCTTTCCTTGGCAAAGATTACGCCGTCCAGCCCTTTCCTTGGCAAAGATTACGCCGTCCAGCCCTTTCCTTGGCAAAGATTACGCCGTCCAGCCCTTTCCTTGGCAAAGATTACGCCGTCCAGCCCTTTCCTTGGCAAAGATTACGCCGTCCCGCCCTTTCCTTGGCAAAGATTACGCCGTCTAGCCCTTTCCTTGGCAAAGATTACGCCGTCCGGCCCTTTCCTTGGCAAAGATTACGCCGTCTGGCCCTTTCCTTGGCAAAGATTACGCCGTCTGGCCCTTTCCTTGGCAAAGATTAAGCCGTCCAGCCCTTTCCTTGGCAAAGATTACGCCGTCCGGCCCTTTCCTTGGCAAAGATTACGCCGTCCAGCCCTTTCCTTGGCAAAGATTACGCCGTCCAGCCCTTTCCTTGGCAAAGATTACGCCGTCCAGCCCTTTCCTTGGCAAAGATTACGCCGTCTAGCCCTTTCCTTGGCAAAGATTACGCCGTCCAGCCCTTTCCTTGGCAAAGATTACGCCGTCCAGCCCTTTCCGTGGCAAAGATTACGCCGTCCGGCTCTTTCCTTGGCAAAGATTACGCCGTCCAGCCCTTTCCTTGGCAAAGATTACGCCATCTGGCCCTTTCCTTGGCAAAGATTACGCCGTCTGGCCCTTTCCTTGGCAAAGATTACGCCGTCCAGCCCTTTCCTTGGCAAAGATTACGCCGTCCGGCCCTTTCCTTGGCAAAGATTACGCCGTCCAGCCCTTTCCTTGGCAAAGATTACGCCGTCCAGCCCTTTCCTTGGCAAAGATTACGCCGTCCAGCCCTTTCCTTGGCAAAGATTACGCCGTCCGGCCCTTTCCTTGGCAAAGATTACGCCGTCCAGCCCTTTCCTTGGCAAAGATTACGCCGTCCAGCCCTTTCCTTGGCAAAGATTACGCCGTCCGGCCCTTTCCTTGGCAAAGATTACGCCGTCCAGCCCTTTCCTTGGCAAAGATTACGCCGTCCAGCCCTTTCCTTGGCAAAGATTACGCCGTCCAGCCCTTTCCTTGGCAAAGATTACGCCGTCCAGCCCTTTCCTTGGCAAAGATTACGCCGTCCAGCCCTTTCCTTGGCAAAGATTACGCCGTCTGGCCCTTTCCTTGGCAAAGATTACGCCGTCTAGCCCTTTCCTTGGCAAAGATTACGCCGTCCAGCCCTTTCCTTGGCAAAGATTACGCCGTCCAGCCCTTTCCTTGGCAAAGATTACGCCGTCTAGCCCTTTCCTTGGCAAAGATTACGCCGTCTAGCCCTTTCCTTGGCAAAGATTACGCCGTCCAGCCCTTTCCTTGGCAAAGATTACGCCGTCCAGCCCTTTCCTTGGCAAAGATTACGCCGTCTAGCCCTTTCCTTGGCAAAGATTACGCCGTCTGGCCCTTTCCTTGGCAAAGATTACGCCGTCCAGCCCTTTCCTTGGCAAAGATTACGCCGTCCAGCCCTTTCCTTGGCAAAGATTACGCCGTCTAGCCCTTTCCTTGGCAAAGATTACGCCGTCTGGCCCTTTCCTTGGCATCTGGGTGTCATACACCCGGAGACAGATTTTCATTGCTATCTCGAGTCTCCTTTTAATAATCTTTCTCATACCCGACCTAATCCACAAGGTAGTTGGGGTGAACCCCTGAGTGGATGCAATTGTATAAAGCATGCAAAAGTGACTTATTTTTGGGGGCCTAAACTGCCTAAACCTTTTTCTACAGTCCCCGGGCAACTGGCTGTAACACACGTGTGCATAATTTAATGGAAGAAAAAAGCGTCTTAAACTGGCTGGTGAACATTTTTGTTTGGTTGTTTGTTGATTATTTGAGTCTGTAAACCATGCCATAAAATGGATTCTAAATTTTAACAATAAATAAAGATTCTGAATGCATTTGGGTACCAACAATAATAACATTTATTCAACTTGGCAAACCATTTCAAAACAGAACAGTCAGAGGTACACATGGAAAATGGTGGCTTTGCGGCTCAGCTTGCACAGTTTCTACATAGAGAAACAGAATGATCTTTGCGAATAGGTCTAATGAACTTGCTGAGTTGAAGTGGTCTGGGCGGCTGTTTGAAGTGTTTGTCAAGATTTTAATACACTGGCGAAGTTCTGCCTCACAATGTCTTGATGCATCGGGACAGGTTACCGCTACTTGCCGAAGGGTGAGGAAATGTGCAATGTCAATATTGACTGTCTGAGTCTGTTGTCTTCATGAGACAGTGAGTTTGTCGGATATTTATATTTAAATGCCACTCTTGCTTCAATTGATGCCAAATCAACAATGTTGAAAAACACAACCAAAGGTCATCTTTTACTTTTGTTTTTTTGTATTCAAAGAGAGCACCGTCACCATTTGGTCCATGGCGAATATGCCTCCTTTGGTTTTGTTGTGATAGAGCACAATCTCTGGTTTCTTGCATTCAGTTTCACTTTCTATGTGTGGACGATTGTGTATTGTGTTCAGGAGCAATACATTTTTCTGTTTCGAGCTCTGGTATTTGACAAGGTTGTTTCTAGTGCGAACAAAAACTCTGATTTGTTTGACGGGCAGAGCCTTCTTTTGTTTTGACCCCTTGGGTGGAAACATCTTGTTCCGTTTCACTGTTCCAACTAGAGTGAGTCTGTTCTTGGCCATTGGTTCTGTCCAACTATAGGATGAGTCTGTTCTTGGCCATTGGTTCTGTCCAACTATAAGGTGACTCTGTTCTTGGCCATTGGTTCTGTCCAACTATAGGGTCAGTCTGTTCTTGGGCATTGGTTCTGTCCAACTATAGGGTCAGTCTGTTCTTGGCCATTGGTTCTGCAAGTTGTAGGGGAATTAAATAATAGTCTGTTCTGAAATTGCGACCACTTCCATGCAAGACTTTTGTGAGAAAAATCACAGTCTCTGGGGATATTCCAATATTTCTCTTTGCTGGCAGGGCACTTGCATTTTCTTTGCCGAGATATGGGCAGCCTCTCAGAGGATAGTTCGAAGTCGAATCACAGATTTGTATTCCATATTTGTTGGGCTTGCTTTGCATATATTTGATATATTGAATAAATCGGCACCGACCTCTGAAACCAACCAGTTGCTCACCTACTGTGATGCTCTCTCCAGGAACATAATACCGTGCCAAATTACACAGCAATGCTTCTCAAACATCTCTTATTATGGGATCAAAGTTGTCTTGAGCGAGAAATGAATGTTCTAGTATCATTGTTGTCAAAACAAGTATGAATCAGAAGTTTGCTGAATCTCTCCATTGAAAATGCTGCTCTAAAAATAAGATTTCCATCAACATGGCTGAATAAAAACTCCACTGAGATCTTGTTGAGATGAAGATTGCCAGTGTGTTGTTGAGATGAAGATTGCCAGTGTGTTGAGATGAAGATTGCCAGTGTGTTGTTGAGATGAAGATTGCCAGAGTGTAGTAATACCGTAAGCAGCCGCATCATTCATTTGTCTTCTCTTACTTTCTCACCTTCCCTGTTGGTGCAGTCAACTATTGTTTGTATCATTATTTCATTAATGTGATCCGTGAAGGGAGTTCAGTTTCAAAGCAACTGAATCATGCCAAAGAGAAAAAAGACAATAACATAAAGAGAACCATTTACTTTGAAATAACTCACCCAGTTGCCAGGAATAGCCAGGAACACATTTTCCCATTATAATAAGTGTACAGGTGTGCTGCAGCCAGTTGCCAGGAATAGCCAGGAACACTTTTTCCCATTATAAATGTACGGGTGTGCTGCAGCCAGTCGCCAGGAACACTTTGTCCCATTATAATAAGTTTACGGGTGTGCTGCAGCCAGTGGCCAGGAACACTTTTTCCCATTATAATAAGTGTACGGGTGTGCTGCAGCCGGTGGCCAGGAACACTTTCCCATTATAAGTGTACGGGTGTGCTGCAGCCGGTGGCCAGGAACACTTTCCCATTATAATAAGTGTACGGGTGTGCTGCAGCCAGGCGCTAGGGACAGGGTATACAATATGTTGAGGTGGATGGGGCTATAGATGTCATGATAAAAATTACAATGTCAAATAATTGCAATATCCTGTACCGTAGACATTCATCTTAAAATTTAAAATTCATCAAAAACATGCTATGGACCATAGTATGGTCCCTTACAGAAAACATACTTTCCAAAGTAAAGATCAACTGGTGTCATTCTTAATTCAATGTTGTGTTCATTAATACAACCTAACCATGGCCCTACTGAGTACACATGTTGACTCTTAATTAAGGATTTTATGCCCCTGATATCTAATGTGTATTTTAAGACATGGCAACATATGTGCTTAGTATTAGTATGAACTTATAGTAAAAGTATAAACACATGAAAAATATACTTTTTGTAAAAATTGATTTAATTTAATTAAACCTAGTACTAGTGTACTTTACAAGCTTTTTCACTTAATGCAAACTTAGATGACACCATAAAAGAGTTTTCAGACATGTGTGGTATGCCCTGTACTGCTTCAAGCTCACTAATTAAGATCATAATCAATGTCAATTGTGCTAAAATATCTGGCTACTCCAGAATCAGTTTGTGTACTGTACTTGTATGGTATATGGTATTTGATAAAATAAAGGATTTAATCTAATATTTGCCAAATACGTCAAGAAAGTAGAATCTAGTTTTAGGATATCAAGTTCATTTTAAGAGTTGTAATGAGATTCACAATCTTGATGATGATGATGACTGAGTGCTTTTATAACACTTGTCTCCATGCTATTTTAGCACGCTCACAGCGCTCAAATGCCGTAAAATCTATTTAACGAAAAAAGTCTTTAAATATTTCTTAAAAGACTTTTTATAATTTTCAATTTCCCTCAAATATTGAGGCAAACTGTTCCATAATTTAGGCGCAATAGTTTCAAAAGAGCGCACTTCTTATGACTTCTTTATATCCACAATGAGAACTCTCATTAAGGACTGTGTTGAAGAGCTGTGTTCTGTAAGGATACATGCTTAGAAATTAGTTTTGGAAGATATTCAGGTGCAGAGCCTTCTATACAGTTGTACGCCAGGGATAGAATTTTGTTATCAATGCACTCACTCACAGGAAGCCAGTCTTTAAGAACTGGGGTGATCTATTGGTGCAAAATGTTTTGCGGAGTACACGAGGATTATTTATAAATTACCAACTGGTGCTGTGAGGTTCTACAGTTCCGAGTTCAACCTTTGCGAATCATTTAATCTTGGCTGCTACACTGTGACAAAGAAATAGCACAGGTGTGTCACTAGCAAATTAATAATGATTATTGTAAAATTTTGATCAAATGAGATACATTGCCAAAATGTGAGACTCCTTAAAATCGAGACATCTGTTTGATTCTATATTATGATTAATAAATGATTTAGATTAAAAGGACTTTCATTCATTTATGTGACGGGAAAATTTGAATTACGGTAATTACATTTGTTCCAATATTCCAGCTATTCTGAGTGTAAATTCTAACCCATGACCCACTGAGGAGGTCACCATACACAAGGGTTTAAAATGATAACCACAGCTGCTGAGGAACAGCTGTTGATTTGAAAACACTTTCTTTTAAATGTATTCGTAAAATTTACACCGATTGTTTACTTATCTCCCAATTGAGGTTTTTGATTTGAGAAAAAAAGCAGGAATGTATTTCATGTTAATAAACATTGACTTAAGACTTAATAAGACATATGAAAACCAAAACTTGAAGGAAAGATATTCAAACAAGGACTTTGATGAGATATTCAAAGAAGGACTTTGATGTTAAACAATTGCTTAGGAAGTCTGACTGTCAGTTTTTTCAATCAACTCTGTATAAAAATTAATTTTTCCGAATGCGACAGAATGCCGCTGCTAAATTTGTTTAGGTTGGACAAAATTGGCAAAATATCTAATTTGAAGCATATGATTCCATTCTTCCTTTATTTTGATGAATTTTGAATGTTTAAGAGATGAACTATCATGTGTTCCAGGTTACACTATCATATGGTGTTTAAGATTACACTATCACATGGTGTCTCAGATGATATTATCACATGGTCCCAGATTCCTTAATAACATGGTGTTCCAGATTACACTGTCACATGGTGTTCAAGATTACATTATCACATGGTGTTTCAGATTACACTATCACATGGTGTTCCTGATTACATTAGTGCCTGTCTCAACATGGTGGTTAGAGATCTATTAAATAATTATTTCAAGTTTGATATATAGGGCCCTGGTAAGAGTGTACCACACTCTGCAGAGTGGAGACCTTGATGGACTCGATGTAGTAGTAGCCTACTGCGACTCAAGATCTGCTCTGGAGATTAGAGACCGACCGATCACTTTCGGTCGGTCTCTATTGGAGATCTTGGGTAAGTGAGCGAGTACCCTTCTCTTGTGCTTTCTTGAAAGACTTCCCCCTTTTTGCCAAAATGTAGTTGGCAACTATTTTGGAACTCTAGAAAACTTAAGTATGACAAACTTTTGATCAAATGAGATACATTGCCAAAATGTGAGACTCCTTAAAATCGAGACATCTGTTTGATTCTATATTATGATTAATAAATGATTTAGATTAAAAGGACTTTCATTCAATTTGTCCTCATGTAAAAACTGGTGCTTGAGACCACTACCAAAGTATACCACTTCAGTTCATTGGCTGCTTTTGTGGGGGCTGTCTGCGTGGTGGCATTGCCTTTGTATATAAGGTGTTTGTGTAGTCTGCAGGGTAAGTTAGATAACCATTTCATAGATTCCAGATTTTTGTTCGTGCCCCGGATACTAATGGACATAAGCAGTTTGTATGGGTGTCACTGCCAATCGAAGCCTCAGTTATTCGTTGGATATCATCACCAGCCTTTTTATTCTAAATTGAGATTCTTATATATTTTAGCATTTTAAAATTTTATTTCCACCTTTTCACCAGTGCATGATCTTGTTCTTAAATTCCATTGTGAGGATTCTTCCTTCCCATGCAAACATTCATGGAACATTGCTGGGTTACCATATCCAATACAATTCATGATAACAGATATCGGGATGTTTGCTTGATAACTCAATCTGGATTACAGTTTGTTGTGACGTTGACACCTGCGTGTCTGTTGCTGTAGGCAAGTTTTCCTGAGGAAGCACATTTGAATGAGTTAAAAATTTCGCTTCCAGGAACTGCTCCGTGGAGTGGCGTTGGAAGCGGGGGGGCAAATGGGTGGGGGTGGGTGGGTTACGCCGCTGACTCCGTCTCTCATCTGTTATTGGCTTAATACTTAATTAAATATCATCATACCTGGTTACATAGTTGTCTGATTTTTCTGACCTGTTATAAAATGTAAGCAAATACAAGGCCACTATTAAACTTGTTCTATTACAATAGAAACACACATTTCCGAGTGTCTATCTTACTTTAATATTAGTAAGAGGTTAGTCAGTGAATAGTAAGTACCTTAGTCAGAGAATGTCTTCTTTTATCGCTGTATCAAGTACAAGTACAGTGTGGGGGTGGGGTGGGTGGTGGTGTTTTATGGGCAGCCTCCTGCTGAGATACTTAAGATAACTTATCAATGTTTGTTGACAGCTTTTCTTGATTGTTCATTGACACCTTCCCTGTCTTTCCGGTGACAAGGAACTTGTATATAAGTCGCAAGCTCTTAACTCGTGAAACTTGTAGATCAGACAAGGAACCTGTTTCTATACCGCAAGTTCTTTTAACCCTTGTAGATCCAAATCAGACAAGGAACGTGTTTCTATACCGCAAGTTCTTGTAACCCTTGTAGATCCAAATCAGACAAGGAACCTGTTTCTATACCGCAAGTTCTTAACAACACAACATCAGAACCACACAACAATAGAACCACACAACAGCAGAACCACACAACAATAGAACCACACAACAATAGAACCACACAACAGCAGAACCACACAATAGAACCACACAACAACAGAACCACACAACAGCAGAGCCACACAACAGCAGAGCCACACAACAGCAGAGCCACACCTAGATCAACATTGTTCTAAAAAAAGCCTCGCAGTATTTACTACATTAAAATATAGTCTGGTGCAGTTTTAATATTAATTTTATAATAAATACATGTGCACTACATCATTGTGTACCAGGACATACACACAAGGCAACAACACAATGTAACTTAATCTACAATTACAATATATCAATATTTTATTTTTCTCAGAGCGAAAGTAACGAATACAGTAAATTAATATACAAGTTAATCCGTGACTTTCACTATCACCGAGTATATCAATGTCATTATTTTGTTCTGCTCTTTATAACTCTCGGTAGCTCCATAGACATTCATATTGTTCCCACAAATGAAACCAATGACTAGGTGATTACACTTAGTCAACAACTTGAGCTTAGTTACTCCATTCAAAAACAATCATGATTAGTTTGCGTTGTGGGAAAACCACAGGAAAGACATTGGTGGATAAGGAAACATTCAATATAACACCGGTACTTCTCTCATTAAAGGGATGTGTAAGAATTACCATACATATGTACATATCATATTGTATGTGTATGTATATTAACGCAAACAAATCAATTTACATTAATATAAGTAGCATAATTATTGTAGCCTATATTTAGTATAATAAATGGGTCAATGTTCATTTATGAACTGAACCGCTCGGTGAAGTTGACGACCACATTTTGATGTGAACTTGATCTCTTGTGCAACTGAAGTAAACAGCAAACATTATGTACACGTCATTAAAATCAGATAACCCCCCATCCCCTCCCCAGTGGAAGTTTGACAAGGGGTAAAACAGAATTTAATTTAGATTGCTAGAGCGAACGAACCATAAGCCCTATATGGGTTGGGGGGGGGGGGGGTTACGGGCGCTGTCATTCCCACAGGACGCTGTGATGAACGTAGAAGAACACTTGACTTATGATAGTAGCACTTGACTTATGATAGTTGCACTTGACTTATGATAGTAGCACTCTGGGTTGAGTCACAATATGGTCTTTTGTTCTTTCACTGCCACCACTAGCGTAGTCACGCGGTTTCGAAAATTTTGAAACAAACTAAATAAAAATCAATGTAAAAATGGTGTTTGGACAATTCATCTATAATAAAATACGATATAATAAAAATCCATCATAATCATATATAATGACATTTGCATGGTTCGAGCTCCTGACATTTGCATGGTTCGAGCTCCTGACATTTGCATGGTTCGAGCTCCTGACATTTGCATGGTTCGAGCTCCTGACATTTGCATGGTTCGAGCTCCTGACATTTGCATGGTTCGAGCTTCTGACATTTGCATGGTTCGAGCTCCTGTATCTGGTGTTTCGTCAAGGGCCAAGGTCTGAGCAGAGTTTCAGTTTGGCTTGAATCTAAGCTAAAACTATGGCGATTACTGCGTTGGTAGATGGGTGGATGAGTAGACTGCAAGTCGGCCCATGAACTTTATTGATTAGCTATGTATTTGTATACAAAATATAATTATCAACTTATGTACATGTAATAGTACTTGGAAGGAATCAGTCATAATATTTCCCTCGGCTTGACTGTGGTTTAATCATTTTTATGAAATAATCGCATGTGTTTTAGTTTAGAAAAGAACATGTTCATTTGAGTTCTCTAATCAGTGTTTTCTTCTTCTGTAACTATGTATCCCATTCGTTTAGCTGAAGCTAAAGTCACGGTTGATTTGATTGTGTGTGGTGTCTATTTCTTAAGAATTAAGTCTTTTGTTTCAATCTTTTAGAGTCTGGTGGTTGCTATGTTACCACCTAAACGTTGACGCCTCCTTGCTATGGCGTCCTCAAGCAACGACGTCATATCCGCCAAATGACGACACCACCGTGTGCACGTGTGATGTTGTATGACTTCTCTAATGCCAGTTTCTCCTTTGTCCTTTGCTCCGTACTTTGCGTCAAGGGAATGTAGGGTGGGAGATGTAAGTGTATAGTGACAGTCATCATCTTGTGTTCCGCTCAGGTCACACACTGCGATCTCACCCTCCGTCTGTGTGAAATAGTAATGAATGAACGTGTGGAGGAGTTCATGCTGGTATTGTTCAAGACAACTCACAGACCGACTTCCGACAGAGTTTGGAGCAGATGGCTCTCCATGTTGACAGATTTCATCGAAATCGGGGCAGGTTCCGCGCACCCGCTCACAATGACAGCCGGGTAGCCTCATTCTGATGTCAGCCTCACTCTGCTCGTAGCTTGGCGGGCTTTCACAGTATGGTGGGGGCTGCACGCCGTCTAGGGCATGTAACGAGTGGACAGGATCTGGCGACGTCTGAGAAGCGCTTCCAGTTCTCCTATGTCTTCCCACCTCTAAACAAGTTTGAGACGATTCTGAGATAGTTCTATTCCTCGTTGAATTCCTCCTCAACAGACTGTTCACGAATCTAGGTCTAACCTCCGCAAGCCCGTGTCTATCAATAAATCTTTTAAAATTGTCCAGCTTCGGCTCAAAAGTGTAGCAATCTCCGACTTGCCTCTTTCTACTAAATATGGCCGTCTCATCTACTTTGGCCATCCTCAACTCCAAAAACTCCATTCTGGAATGACATTGTGATAAACTGTTTATCGTATGGTTGAATTTCCTGGCCATTGCTGAAGCCATTTCATTCACTGTCATCTCATTCTCCGCCCATTTCTTGGTGCATCCACGTGGTGCCTTGTTGAATTTGGAAACAGACATCTGCTCCCCATCTTTGAGAGTGCACATGCATGTATACCACGTGACATAGGACCCGTATTTTGAGGTCGTGGGATCGATGTACACGTTATAAGATTGCATGGCTTTGTCCGGGGAGGACCAGGAGGTTTTGTGAGAAATTCTCACCTTCATACTGTTTCAAAAATATATAAAGTAAATTCATGACAGAAAATATTCAATAAAGCTTTATCAACCCTAGGGCTGCATGTCATTGCATGAAACAATGTAGAATTGTATGACCTGTAAAACTTTGATTGATTGATTTATTATTATTATTTTAGTTCCACTTTTAAAAAATCTGGATCTTCTTTAAAAACGGATATTTTGTAATATATAGATCTATACTTAACTACATTTACATTGTACTTGTAGGCAAGCGGTAACTAGATCTATAAGACTACACATAAAAATTACATATTTATGAAAATTAACACGTTTAAAAAATATTTTTATATTTCATTATATATATCAAATTTAAATATATGAAAACATTAAAAAATAAAGCTTACTTTGTTGGTTGTTTTATTTTCTTTTTTGAAAGTGTTTTAACTCCTACTGAGACCAGTAGCGCCTATGTTTATTTCCCCCGCCCTCGCATTCAGTGGCTGTTTTATAGAGCTGTTTGGGGTAAATTTTTTTTCAGTTCGGGAATTCCCGGTGTTGTCGAGCCATATCTGACTTTCCATTTCTGGGAAAAACAACAATGTTTAATTTCGGAAAATACAGATACTTTGTCTTAATATAGACTCTTACTAAGCTCTGGTTTGGTTGGAAAATTAATAGTACTGTTGTGCAAGATCGTTCATCTCGGTAGTGATAGAAGTGGTGGGTGCGGACAAACAGGCTTCAAAGGGTTGCCCCACACCCCCCCCAGCGTCAAATTATTGTGTCATCGTCATTACACCTAAACATGACATTTCATAATTGATAAATTTGCGAAAATATGGCACTGAGAAATATTTTTGCTTTTTGTCAATTTTTACACGTTAGAGCGGTGTTTCCCAAACGGGCGCCCCACAGGGGGGGCAATTTGATTGTTTAGGGGGGAGCAATTGGAAAATGAGCTGTCTAGAATTTGAAAACCAACCGTATTCTATGATTTAACTTGTATTTTGAAAAAAGAGCAACATTAAAGTCTCTATTGACTGCTCACACTGCAACTGTCAATCATACTCTTGAGGCTAGTTACGAAATTTCCTTACTCAACTCATCGCTAAATCTTGTAAAAATCATACCGGGTACTATAGGAGAGAATTTATTCAAACAATGAACATCAGAATTTCTAAAAACTGTTCTGGAAAAAGACGACGAAGACTTGAAAGCTATGCCACTCAGTAACAATAATGTTAGTTAGTAGAAGAATAGACGAAATGAGTGAAGATATTGAAATACAACTTGTTGAAATGCTGAAAACAAAAAAATTATCAGTGCAAATGGATGAGAGACAGTGAGGCTGAACTGATACGATATATTAATAAAGGGTATTTTGCTGAAGAAATGTTATTCTGTAAATCATTAGAAAGCACCACTACCGCCAAAGATATATACAATAAGCTTAAAAAATTACTAAGGTGTCATAATAGACCAATACCGGTACAAAATATAATATATTGTGCTGCAGATGGTGCTCCTAATATGATGATCAAGAAAAATGGCTGCTTAAAATTGTTGAAAGATGAGAATCCAGACATTCTTCATAGGGAAAACAGTACGGTAGCTAAAAACATTTCGCCTGTTCTATATCAAGTACTAAATTCAGTGATAAAGTGAAAGTCTCTTCAAGCTATTAAAGGCTATTCTGTGAAGAACAAAATGCAGACTAAGACACTGAAGTAAGATGGCTTTGGAAAGGGAATCGCTTGAAAAGATTTATGGAAATATTTGATACTCTAGCAATTTTTTAAAACGACAAGATCTGTTAGCGGTCGACGGTAAAGCATTTGTGAGTTATTGAGCCGATATCCTTGAGAAACTAAATCTATTAGATAACCAACTTCAAGGAACAAATAAAACTCTTGTCGATGCAAAAGCGAAGAAATTTGGTTGTATTACCTTTATTGAGTTATAATGTCAGAGAAACATTTACAACGAACATTTTGAAAAGTTTAATTAGCTCCAAAAATGTGAAGTGACTAATGAAGCTATACTTCTTATTGTCGATCATCTGAAAATTATATCAGCTAATCAGAAGCGTAGCTATGATATAATGCGCCCGGAGACAAACTATAAAAAATCCCCCCCCCCCCCAATATCCCGTTTAATCATATTTTTCTATTACATTGAAAAGGAAAACAAGGTAAATTTTAATAAAACTGTATTTAAAGTGAAGCAAATCTATAGAAATTATAGTACGTGAACCACTCAGTCACTGTCGTAGACTGGTTTACAGATCTACAAAAGATTTATTTTTCTTGATTTCAAGGTCACAAACCGGTCAATGACGCAATCACAATCTCTTTTTTTTTTTTAATGTTCCCCTTTCAACGGTAAGAGGAGTAAGATCGCTGAGACGATCCCGTCCCACTGACGCACGCAAATCAGATGACACGTCTGCTGAGCCGCTGCACCGATCTTGTGACCGATCTATTACCTTTTTTTTTTACTTATAACGTAATGATTTACGCTTCATATTGGCGCCCATGTACTTTGGCGCCCGGGACATATGTAACCCACTGCACCCCCATCGCTACGCCTCTGCAGCTAATTTTAAAAGGAAGATGTTTTGATTAGAAACAAATTGATTTTCCAACTTGGATGATGCAGCCAATGTTAGTGGATTTGTCGGATATTTCAAATATGAATTTTTAGGAAGAGCTCGAAGAAATGCAAAATGCTGAGTCAGTTAAAACGGTATTTAATATAAACGGAGCGATGACGTCATGGCTTTGTGAGGAAACAGAACACAAATATCCAAATTCAACCATATGTGCAAGAAAACTATTGTTACCGTTTCCATCTTCATATTTAGCTGAATGTGGATTTAGCGCCATACATTTTTGTTGCAAAATAAAGTAAAATAAATTGGCTGGCTATAACACAGCGGGAGACTTGGGACTGAAGCTATCTAAATTGGAATCCTACTTAAAATCTCTTTTCAGCAAGCCTCAAGCACAAACATCTCAATATAAATTTAAAAAATAAATAATTACTAATAATTAAAAAATAATATAGAAAAATCTTTCATAAAATATATTTCGCACTTGAATTTCAGTTCTCCATTGAATGTTTTGAAAATTTTTTACTATGTTTCCTTAACAATTTCCAATTGATTTCTTCGTAAAACCTATCATTTAAGTTTCATCAATGAACATCCCTATTTTATAATATTACAACTTATGTATATTATTCATAAGGGGGGGGGGGGCATACGAATTTTAGAAAGGCTTAGGTGGGTATGGCAAACATAGTTTGGGAAACATTGCGTTAAAGGCTCTTAGCTATGAAATCAAGCCAGGGTGTGGGAAATATTTGAAATCAGGACGGGGGTGGAGTGCTGCAAAAGGGTTAAGAACCTCCGGTATGTATGCTCTTATTATAAATACAATAAGTTATGCACACCGCATGTCATTAAACTTAATAAAGAAAATTAATCCCAAAGAAACGGTGTAAACAATAGTGTATTTATTTTTAAATCACAGAACTCTCAGATGACAACACATCTACTCGTGATGACAACACATCTACTCGTGATGACAACACATCTACTCATGATGACAAAACATCTACCGGTACTCGTGATGACAACACATCTTAAATTGTAAAGATTGAAATCCAAATTTAACTCATTAATATAATTATAAGCAATGCTTTATTGTAGTTTAAAAAGGTACGAAGGTTGGGGGGGGGGGGGTTGGAAGCGGAAATCGGGAACGTCCACCGAAGTCTCCCGAGAGAAAGTGGGGGAGGGGTCTGAGGATAAATTCAACAAGCAGGGATGAATTTTAGCGCATACCCGAATTTAGTTTTTGCACCATTTTGTACTTAACCTGAGAACAGCAGACGAAATGCTAATGACATGTTTGGTTATATAAACACGTTAATTTAAAGTAGTTAGTAATTTCAATTGTACAAAAATTCAGCCCAAAAGTAGGGCGGGTACATCGCAGTGGCGCATACCGTCACAAAAAAGTGCTGTACCAAAGATGCGTTGATGCCAAGAATGAAAATAATCGCTGGTTGAATGAAGAAATAAATGTATTTGTCATACATCCGGGATGAAAAAACAACTATCATCGAGTCTGTACTCGACACAGAAATGTTCCAAACTCAGCTTGTTCAATTTTCTTCCCTGTCCAACTGGAGAGCGATACTCCCATTCCCTATATTATAACAAAAAAATAATAATAATAAAGAAAGAAAAAAAACACAAGAAAACAAGTAGGCCAAATTTTTTTAAAAAGTGCTTTAGATAAATCAGGATTTTACCGGACAATTCCATCCTATTCCTATTCACCCGCTCCTCATTATTCAGCCTTTATTACGTTCTTTGTATCCCATATTCTGACATACACAAATATTAATTAAACATTTAGAATACTATACGCTTTAGTATAAGAATCTGACTAAATATCAGTGCCATCTTAACAAATAGGCACAGTAGGCTGCCTAGGATCTAGGAAATTAGTAAAACACAGTAAGGTTAAACCTGATGAAAGGAACGCAACAAAACAACGAACGTGTCGGCAGGAAGCCTTCATCAGCGAACAAACAGAAACACGAATAAAATTAAAAAATGTATCAAAAAATATAAAATATAGCACTTAGCTCAGAAATAGTATCCAAGAGGGCAGCAAAAGATAAGAACCTACCGAGGCCTATCAAAATATAGCAAAAACATAACGTATTTTTAAAAAATGACATTTCCTTATTTCATACATATTTGTAACATTTATTATAATCTTTATAATAAAATAATATAATTAGATGATATCAATTTTTCGACTTTTTGGATTCCTTCCTAACGGATGCCTTTCTTTTCCATGCTTGGATTCCAAGCTGTTGTAGATCGTTTTTTCCACATCATCCATCTAAGCCTAGGTCTACATTTGAGCCGTTTTCCGTTTTCACCGTTATTTGGCAATCTTTCTACCCTGCCCTGGGGCCTTCAGCGATCCTAAAACAGCCCTGGTAAATACATACAAACATACGGGTGATTTTCCTTAATAAATAAAATATTTTAGGGAAATCTTTTACCTATATATACGGTGCAAAGGGTCACATGAGCTGGGGGGGCATGGGGTGTATTTGGGGAGGGGGACAGCTTTCTATTAAATATCTGGATAATTTATAGGTGTGGGCTGCACGTGACATGCAGCTATAAATAGAACTTGCGGCGCTTACGTTGTACACAGGGAAATCCTTCGTTAAACTTACGGCTTTAATCTCAGGCGAGAAAACACGTAAATAACAGTAAATAATGGGACGTGGTAGTAGTATAGTCTGACACTTACGTGGGGTAGAGTTTTTTTCCCCTTGACACGAGAAGATCACAATATTAGGATCAGCTGTCCAAGATCTTATCACTTTCGGAAAATGGGAAATTTGTCCGGACGGTGATCAACAGACGATCACATCAGCAATGCAAAAGCAGATCTTCTCCCCTCCCCCCTCCCCCAAACATAGCCTCTCACAAACACTCACATGCGCTCTCAAACAAAAAAAAGAATTAAAAAAATCACAAATAATTATTCTGTAGGTGTAATGTAAAGGCGCACAAAAATAAAATTCCCAAAGTTAGAACTAAATGGTATTCTTTTAAAGTGCGTTACTTGAATGCATGTTTTGTTAAGTAACTTTAGTAGATGGGAATTTCAGGCATTGCCTCCATTGTTTGGTGAGTTATGTCTAGTAAATAAGAAAATCATAGAAATACGCATCCATCCCATCCATCCCTGTGGCGCTACATCCCATGTTTGGCTTTGTCCTGCCTCATCACTTCCTTCCACTCAGACCGTCTATCCACCCCTATGGCGCTACAGCCACAGCCCCTATAGTGCTTTGTCCTGCCTCATCACTTCCTTCCACTCAGACCGTCTATCCACCCCTATGGCGCTACAGCCACAGCCCCTATAGTGCTTTGTCCTGCTTCATCACTTCCTTCCACTCAGACCGTCTATCCACCCCTATGGCGCTACAGCCACAGCCCCTATAGTGCTTTGTCCTGCTTCATCACTTCCTTCCACTCAGACCGTCTATCCACCCCTATGGCGCTACAGCCACAGCCCCTATAGTGCTTTGTCCTGCCTCATCACTTCCTTCCACTCAGACCGTCTATCCACCCCTATGGCGCTACAGCCACAGCCCCTATAGTGCTTTGTCCTGCTTCATCACTTCCTTCCACTCAGACCGTCTATCCACCCCTATGGCGCTACAGCCACAGCCCCTATAGTGCTTTGTCCTGCCTCATCACTTCCTTCCACTCAGACCGTCTATCCACCCCTATGGCGCTACAGCCACAGCCCCTATAGTGCTTTGTCCTGCTTCATCACTTCCTTCCACTCAGACCGTCTATCCACCCCTATGGCGCTACAGCCACAGCCCCTATAGTGCTTTGTCCTGCTTCATCACTTCCTTCCACTCAGACCGTCTATCCACCCCTATGGCGCTACAGCCACAGCCCCTATAGTGCTTTGTCCTGCTTCATCACTTCCTTCCACTCAGACCGTCTATCCACCCCTATGGCGCTACAGCCACAGCCCCTATAGTGCTTTGTCCTGCCTCATCACTTCCTTCCACTCAGACCGTCTATCCACCCCTATGGCGCTACAGCCACAGCCCCTATAGTGCTTTGTCCTGCTTCATCACTTCCTTCCACTCAGACCGTCTATCCACCCCTATGGCGCTACAGCCACAGCCCCTATAGTGCTTTGTCCTGCTTCATCACTTCCTTCCACTCAGACCGTCTATCCACCCCTATGGCGCTACAGCCACAGCCCCTATAGTGCTTTGTCCTGCCTCATCACTTCCTTCCACTCAGACCGTCTATCCACCCCTATGGCGCTACAGCCACAGCCCCTATAGTGCTTTGTCCTGCCTCATCACTTCCTTCCACTCAGACCGTCTATCCACCCCTATGGCGCTACAGCCACAGCCCCTATAGTGCTTTGTCCTGCCTCATCACTTCCTTCCACTCAGACCGTCTATCCACCCCTATGGCGCTACAGCCACAGCCCCTATAGTGCTTTGTCCTGCTTCATCACTTCCTTCCACTCAGACCGTCTATCCACCCCTATGGCGCTACAGCCACAGCCCCTATAGTGCTTTGTCCTGCCTCATCACTTCCTTCCACTCAGACCGTCTATCCACCCCTATGGCGCTACAGCCACAGCCCCTATAGTGCTTTGTCCTGCTTCATCACTTCCTTCCACTCAGACCGTCTATCCACCCCTATGGCGCTACAGCCACAGCCCCATAGTGCTTTGTCCTGCTTCATCACTTCCTTCCACTCAGACCTAATTATTGTTTTTTTTCCATGGTTAGATTCCCAGTTATTGTAGATCTTTTTCCAATTTTATCCAACCATCTAAGCCTAGGTCTACCTTTGAACCGTTTTCCTCTGGGTTTTTGTGATATACCCTCTTTCCTTCTCTGTCATTTGGCATTCTTTCTAAATGTCCTGCCCAGAGTAGCCTGCCCTTTTTTAATTTCTGCTACTGCTGGGAGAACTTTTCTCTCCCATGAGAGTAGAGGCTTTCTGCCCTTTTTGTTAGGGCGTATGTTACAACTGGTCTGATTACAGTTTTATAAGTATTTTCTTTGTTTTTCTTGTAATGTTTTTACTTTTTAGTATTTTCTGACTGCTGTAGTATATGTCTTATGTAACAAGAGTTCTATGTAATATATGTCTTATGTAACCAGAGCTCTATGTAATGTATGTATTATGTAACCAGAGCTCTATGTAATATATGTCTTATGTAACCAGAGGTCTATGTAATGTATGTCTTATGTAACCAGAGGTTTATGTAACATACGTCTTATGTAACCAGGGGTATATGTAATATATGTCTTATTGTTTGGCTAAAGTTAGTGCCAACCGGGGCGGAACACAAATTTTGTTCTCCCCCTTCCACGAAAAACTTAGCAGCTGACCAAAAATTACAAATAAATTCAAAAGAAAGTTATAATAAAAAACATGCAGAAATGTATTGAATGATTCTTTAAAAAAATATATATTAATTAAGAAAATGAATGTAATGATAATGTTTTATAAACTAATAGCAATATATTTATGTTGTTCAAACCATGCATTTCAAAATGCTCTCTCTAGAGTTGCTCTTTGAGCACTCTATTGTCAATATAGTTCTGAGTTGATTCTAGGCTGTCAACATAGTTCTGAGTTGATTCTAGGCTGTCAACATAGTTCTGAGTTGATTCTAGGCTGTCAACATAGTTCTGAGTTGATTCTAGGCTGTCAACATAGTTCTGAGTTGATTCTATGCTGTCAATATAGTTCTGAGTTGATTCTAGGCTGTCAACATAGTTCTGAGTTGATTCTATGCTGTCAATATAGTTCTGAGTTGATTCTAGGCTGTCAACATAGTTCTGAGTTGATTCTATGCTGTCAATATAGTTCTGAGTTGATTCTAGGCTGTCAACATAGTTCTGAGTTGCATTTGGAATACTTTTGGACAGGTATCCAGCTTTCAGGCAAGCAAAAGTTTGTAGAATTCATAGCCCAAAAGTTTACAAGTGATTGCACCGGTATTTACATTCTGTAACTTAGTGTAACAGCCGAGGAAGCAAGCTGAAAAAATTATGATAGATCGGGAAACAAATGAACGTTTAAATCTCTCGGTCTTAGCTGTGGGGGACAGCATTCGCCCAGATCGAGCTGATCTTAAGTATCTGTTAGTAAAGAATATATTTTACTACTATTCGTATAATAATGATCCTTAATTATAATTTCCAACCTTGCTTTGAAATTCCAACGTAAAGCTGAATTTTAAAAATAAAATAATACAAAACTTAACAGCCAGGCAAACTTTGTTTAAACGCATAAAAACGTAAAATATCATTAAATATTTTTAAAACGCATTAAAAGAAAAATAAGAATATTGTGGAGAGGTGTAGATTAGCAATCACGTAGCCTGTAGCCAAATGATTGGAATTGAATGGAAACGAAATTAAATGTGTTATTTTTATTTACAATTTTGAAAATATTTTCTGCACAGACTTTCTTTGCGTGTTACATTTATACATCTATGCCACATGACGGTAAGTCCTATAATAAATTTTAATAATATAGACCTATATGTGGCAGGACAGGCCGCACATTTACGAAGCTGTGTCATGGACTTGCACCTCGGGATTATGTACTACACGGCATGAATGTTGTTACCTCCATTGCGTATTATGCTTCAATTGGGGAATGAAATAGTAAAACAAGGTATATCGAAGCTAAAATCAAAAGACAGGACAATGACATGTGAACGTTTCGGCTTAGAGCCTACGTCAGCGAACATACCTTGTTTTACTATTTCATTGCGTGCATGCAGCCCTTCAATTATTAAATTAAGGAAACCGCTCTGTGTGCTTTTGGGATCATTTTAATGATTTATTTTTCGGCAACCCTTGGGTATTTTTTTATATATTATATCTTGTCGGAAAGGGGATTTTATTATCTTTACATCAGTATATTTGAAAGTCCACATTAGTTAGAGGCTATTTAAATAGTTTATAATGAAAAGGAGTTTTTACATTCATCCATGAGGAGTCCCAACCCCTTCATTTTAAAATAACTATTTAACTTGTACAGATTTTAAAACCGAGACAGGGCGCATACAGATACATATAGGTCTTTGGGGCATACAGATACATATAGGTCTTTAAGGCGAACAGATACTGTTACGTAGGTGACGTGTTTGCTCCATTCTTTCCACGTGCTGTGAACTCTGTTTGACCCAATTACGTGTACGGCGTTATTCTTATGGTGCGTGTACCTAAAAATAGTCTCCTTTTGACCTTGGCTAAAATTAAATCTATGGCCTTTTTCATAATGCGAACATCAGAGAAGATTGGAGAAAAAGCCAGAAGCTAGTACAAGGTGGTTCTAGAGACATCAGTAGGAAATGACTAGAAAAAGGCCGATAGATTGAATGAAAGAGAGGCAGATCATTTATCACGAGACTCGTGTGTATTTGTGCTACTAGACAGTGCTTTGTTTACTGCGTGTGTGTAGATTTCTTTTCACGATTGTACCCCTTTGCATATTGTATTTTTATTAACATCGTGCCGGTACCAGCCAAAACAATATACTGTAAGTCAATAGTTTAATTATATTTCTTTTGATTTTGTAATTTATTATAATTAACATATTACAAATTATTAATTGTAATCAGCCCTGGTTTGATTATCTTATTCTTTGTTACTGTATTTATCATTTGGTATCGTCTTTTGCTATTTACTGTTTTAGTCAATGTGAAGAATACAATATACATACCTACCTTATTGTTACTTTCTTGTCACAAAAATTATTTATCTATGTGATGTCGATAAAGTCTCGTTTTACCGGACGACACCATCATGTTTACACCCCCCACCCAAAAAAAAAATCATTCAACCATTATTACTTTCTTTTCCCCTCATTTCATAAACAAAATGATTAGCTAAACCAACAGCGTACTTGTGAGAATCAGAGACAGTACGCATGACATGTACGCATGACATGTACGCATGACATGTGGGCATTTTTTCTTCCTTCCATCACTAAAATATTTTCTTTTAAACTTTAAGTTGACCTAAAGTAAATACCGTGCCCCGGGTAACTGATGCTCGGGGGATTAGGAGAGGGGGGAGATTGATAGGTGGGGAGGGTGAGGCTGTACTTCAGTGACAGCTTTCTGATAAATTCTTTTCTACAGGATTGGTAGGCAGGTCACATGGGGGCTATAAATGGAATTTTTGTGCAATTAAAACAGTAACAGGGAAAAACACAAAAGTTCCCCCTTCACCTTTTTCTCTGTCTGTTGGATATGATCAATGTGCTGGGCAAATCTCAAGTTGATGGTCTGGAGTTCAATCCCCACCAAAGCCCAGTCAAGCAAATACACACCACCAGCAGCCCGGGTGGATGGGACTCGTTAATCCTGGACGGCAACTCATCTAAGAGAAGGCAACTCTGAATTCAAAAACCCGGCGATGGATTCCCGATAGGCGGATAACATTGATACAATGAAACATTCCGGCAACTCCCGGGTGGATGGGACTCGTTAACCTTGGACGGCAACTCATCTAAGAGAAGGCAACTCTGAATTCAAACCCGGAGATGGGGAGATGGAGTTCACATGCGCCTAACTGGCAGCAGTGATGCCTCTCGAACATCGAAGATTTGACTTTGTAACGCGCTTCGAGCCTTTGGGGATGAAGCGTGAATTTTCAAATAAACTTTATTATTATTATCATGATCAATGTGTCGGTCCTTCCCCCTCCAGATAACGAAATCTCATCTTTGTGTCTGGTCAGATGCCTTACATACAATACATACCAACATATATACAGAAAATACAATGCTTTATTACAGATAAAAAGTTGCTCCTTTGTGCAACTTTCATTGACGGATGTGAGGTCGGTGATTCAGAACCTCCCCAGATATCTTTTTTATTTTTTTATTTTAAAACGCAGTGATACATATTGGCACATATTATTATTATTATTTGTTGTCTTATATAGCGCGGTACCCCAGCCTAGGGCTGGGCTCACAGCGCTGTACATAAAAATATTAGAAAAAGAGACATAATCGTGACAATAAAATAAAATACATGTATGTAATAAAGAACAGCTGTATAAAGACAAAACAAAAACTAAATTTAGTTTTGCCTCATTCTCTACTTAACATGAGAACAACAGAAGATAATAATTGTCCATTTACCCATCCGTGTTTATGTGAATCCTTTAATTTTATTTGATACTGACAAGTAATAGCGTTTTTAAAACTGTTTTAAAATGTTTATTTAAGATTTGAGGCTACTAATTTAAATCAGCCACAAAGATGTACATTCTGGGTTAGACCCATCGGACGCAAGTGCTTAGTTCCCACGATCAAATTTTTCTATGAACGCACTATTTTGTGCTTTTTTTTTTTTTTTGGTCGGGGGGGGGGGGGGGACGACAAAAATGGGAATTTCATCAAATAGTTATTTGAAATTTGTGACAAGGCTTCATACAAAAATTGCATCAAGAGTATGATCGAAAATTTCATCGTGTGAACTGAGCCTTACTGTCACTGTTATGCTATGTATACATCTTAAATGTGTGTTTATGCGAACAAAGTTATCGCTAATTGAATGAAGCAATAAATTCATCTGTGATACATCCGGCGGACCACAGTATGGAACGTGTCGGTGCATTTAGCCCGCGTGCCGGCCAGCCATGTTTTAGAACTATTACATCAAGTCCGGAAATAGGACCCGTGTTGTCGGTTTTAAATTCCAGACTTTTTAATATACTTATTCATTAATAACTCTGTCACGTAGATTTCATCTTTTTAGAATTTAAAAAATAGTTTTTATTATTTTCTTAGTTAATTCCCTTTATGGTCATTTATTCGCTTCCTTTCCGGAAAATCTAGATGTATAAGACCTTGACCTTAGCCATGTTCATTTCTCCTCGGAGCCCAGTTGTAGAGCATATGAAAGTAACCACGACGTAATAACGTGACCATGACGCAACAGAGCTCATCTGTTGATATTGAGGAATTGACATCCTGGTCAACCATGACGCAACAGAGCTCATCTGTTGACATTGAGGAATTGACATCCTGGTCAACCATGACGCAACAGAGCTCATCTGCTGATATTGAGGAATTGACATCCTGGTCAACCATGACGCAACAGAGCTCATCTGTTTACATTGAGGAATTGACATCCTGGTCAACCATGACGCAACAGAGCTCATCTGTTGACATTGAGGAATTGACATCCTGGTCAACCATGACGCAACAGAGCTCATCTGTTGACATTGAGGAATTGACATCCTGGTCAACCATGACGCAACAGAGCTCATCTGTTGACATTGAGGAATTGACATCCTGGTCAACCATGACGCAACAGAGCTCATCTGTTGACATTGAGGAATTGACATCCTGGTCAACCATGACGCAACAGAGCTCATCTGTTGACATTGAGGAATTGACATCCTGGCCAACCATGACGCAACAGAGCTCATCTGTTGACATTGAGGAATTGACATCCTGGTCATTCATGACGCAACAGAGCTCATCTGTTGACATTGAGGAATTGACATCCTGGTCAACCATGACGCAACAGAGCTCATCTGTTGATATTGAGGAATTGACATCCTGGTCAACCATGACGCAACAGAGCTCATCTGTTGACATTGAGGAATTGACATCCTGGCCAACCATGACGCAACAGAGCTCATCTGTTGACATTGAGGAATTGACATCCTGGTCAACCATGACGCAACAGAGCTCATCTGTTGACATTGAGGAATTGACATCCTGGTCATTCATGACGCAACAGAGCTCATCTGTTGATATTGAGGAATTGACATCCTGGTCAACCATGACGCAACAGAGCTCATCTGTTGACATTGAGGAATTGACATCCTGGTCAACCATGACGCAACAGAGCTCATCTGTTGACATTGAGGAATTGACATCCTGGCCAACCATGACGCAACAGAGCTCATCTGTTGACATTGAGGAATTGACATCCTGGTCAACCATGACGCAACAGAGCTCATCTGTTGACATTGAGGCATTGACATCCTGGTCATTCATGACACAACAGAGCTCATCTGTTGACATTGAGGAATTGACATCCTGGTCAACCATGACGCAACAGAGCTCATCTGTTGACATTGAGGAATTGACATCCTGGTCAACGTTTTCAACAGTTCGCTGAGTGTCAATTTAGGATTTCCCGCTAACCCAAGACTCTTGCTAGTATCACGTGTCAAGGGCTCATCTGTGATCTCCTCTTACACCCCCACCCCCTTTTAGTTATATATAAAAAAAAGATCTTGTTGTTGGATATATATTTTTAAATTTTCCATAAGTTCTATATTTAGTGTAAACTCATACTGTCATGTTGAGTCGTTTAAATGACTGTCTGAGCTGTTTCCAAGATTTCCCCAAACTGTTTTGGGCGTGCGTACTGACTCAGTTGGACTCGGTTTGATAATCACATGAGGACGTGACTTACAGAAGTAATACTACTAATAGTGAACCACTGCAGGTCACGGTGACTTGGAATTGCTCTTATCCGATAAATATTGATAAATCCACGGATTCTTTGGTATATTTATTCGTTGCTTATACGAAAATACATTCCTGTAGGGACGATGACGACCTGCACTCAAAACACATCTCTTTAAACTCTACTAACCTGACTGATTCCCAGTGGCGTAACGAGCTTAACTCGCGCCCGGGGCACAATACCTTTTTAGCGCCCCCATTACCTTTTTAACGCCCCCCCCATTCGAAAACCATACAATATTATAGTAAAATATATTATTTGGCCCCCCATTGTGAGTAGCGCCCGGGGCATGATGCCCCCCTCACTACGCCACTGCTGATTCCCATCTCTGACCGATGGACGATACTGCTGGGTGCCGCCCAGGGCTTGACATTTAAACAGTTATGGATTGATTGGAGCGAATACACATTTGTTTTGTTTTATTTAATTAATGTATTTAATTAATGTATGTTAATTTTTAAGTTCATGATTATGTTTGTTAAATTGCATGTACAGCGTGGTGAGCCCAGCCCTAGCCTGGGGTACCACGCTTTAGAAAACTTCTAATAAAAATAATAATAATGGGGGACGGTGGCAATCTGACTGTGTGTGTGTATGTGTGCAGTGTTTCTCTCAATGTGTTCGAGGGTGATGGGGGTCATTTCAGGCGGGTCTGTGGGTATGCAGTAATACATTAGCGTCCAGTTAAAAAGGTGCCGGTACTAGTGGAGGCAGATAACGAAGGGCGAAGAAGGTTCCCGAGCAAAAATGGGAGTGGTAAAGGTTTCGGAAATTAATGCACATGGATTAAATTTAATTTTTGACCTATTTATTATACAGCATACTATGTGATACAAGTAACACATAGAAAGAAAGCAACAACAAAAAATAACAACAAAAAATTAAAAATAAAACATAAAAATTCCTAATTAATAATTATTATTTTAGCTTACACCACTGACACTGACCTGCCCAAGATAAAATCTTAAGTTTTGTCCATAATTTTATCCAACCCAACATTCATAGAATTGACTAATTGATAAAGAAAAAAATATATTTAAAAGTATGATGCTATTTTGCAACTGATATTTTAACGCCTAATCTTAATTTGAAAGTTCATATGAATTTATAAAGAAATATAAATGTTTCAAACGATTGCCGATATTCGATAATAATAATATACGAGGTACTGTAAAAACAAAATGGCGCATATCGTCACGCAAAATATCATTAAGTAAATATAACGTTCTTTTAAGTGTCTGATATTTGATTCTAAGCAACAACTATCGTATTTTAAAATATTATAATCATGGGCCTTTAAATAAATAGAAAGGTTTGTTCACTGTGATCTTAAATATTTATAATTCAATAATACATCGAGATTTGCCTTCAATATTGGAATACTCAAATTTGTCAACCGCAGCGATATTTCATGGGATCCACTATTCCATTGATTTTAAATGGGGAAAGATGCCGTGTGCTACTCTTTTTAAAAATTCTCTAAAAATGAAAATTATGGTGGGTTTTTTTAAAATTCTCTAAAAATGATAATTGTGGTGGATTTTTAAAAAATTCTCTAAAAATGATAATTATGGTGTTTTTTTTTTAAATTATCTAAAAATGATAATTATGGTGGGTTTTTTAAAAATAATAATAAAGCTGTTAAACAAGTGACAAGACAAAAGTCTGAGCGTGATGTCACTTTTATGAAAGATGTCTGAAATAGTTTCTCCTGGAACCAGTCTTATCCCATGGAACCAGTCTTATCCCAAGGAACCAGTCTTATCCCATGGAACCAGTCTTATCCCATGGAACCAGTCTTATCCCATGGAACCAGTCTTATCCCAAGGAACCAGTCTTATCCCATGGAACCAGTCTTATCCCATGGAACCAATCTTATCCCATGGAACCAGTCTTATCCCTTCTACAACACAGCACGTATCCGCTGGTGTCCCACTAATCCATGGATATCTTAATTCTTATGACTTGTGTATACACAGATACGACGTGAGGGCTGTCCTTGGAACCCGTGTACACAACCGGTTCTCACGTTATGTAATTGGATATCAGGGGGTGGAAACTGAGGAGATCAAAAGAAAGTGATGGTAGTTGACACGTTATGAGCTGAAGACCACAGGGGAAAAAACGGCAGGGTCACATATTTGTTGTTTTGAGATATTCCATTTTTAAAGTTCAAAACTATGTACATTAAAAACTTGTTAACATAATGTAATTTTTTCAATGCATTTCACAAGTGTGTCCACTTTCCTGAGTTATTAAATAGATAAAGTAATTCAATCTTGAATGTAACATGCTTAATTTCATTATAGTAGAGAGTAGGGTCAAAATGGACTCTGCCGTTTTTTCCCTTTTAGTAGTTAATAAAGGTTTTATCATTGCTACCTATCTATATAAAACTATTTTATAAGTCAATATTCACGTTTAGGCAAGTCTCTTTTGTTTACTATAAGTATAAGAATGTGGATCATGCCAATAATTATCATTTAAAAAAAAAAAAATTATTAATACTTTAACCTGACAATCGGGTTTAAAACCATTCTTTCTAAGTTTCTGGTGTGCTTCTTACAATTTTGACCCAATATTAGTTGTTTTTTCTCTAGCAGTAGCTATAGGAACTAAAGAGTAAAGTAAAGAGAGTAACAGACAGAGATAGCAAGACAGAAACTCGAAGATAGAGAGTTCAGGCGAGTCAGAGCGACAGAGAGAGAGACAGACCTATAAAAAAATGGAGAGAGACAGACCTATAAAAAAAACAGGGAGAGAGACAGACCTATAAAAAACAGAGATAGATCGACTGGGAGAGACAGACCTATAGCAACAGAGATAGAGAGACAGACATAGAACAAAAACAGAGATAAAGTGACGGGGTAGAAGTAGAAGTAAAGAAATAGACGCAAACATTAATGAACTGAATATAACAAAACAAGGGTATAATCTGATAAAAAAATACAAATTTTATTTTTTAAATCCAATTTATTGAGATTATAATAATTTGCTTTGTTTTTTAAGGTAGGAAATTAAAAAATTCAGCTCCGTTTGTTAACTTTTTCTTCCGTTTGTCAGTTAAGCGAATATCATCAGTCGCCATCTTGAAAATTTGTTTACCCTAACGCTGCCTCTCATTGGACCTTTAAGTCACGTGACTATAAATGTCACATGATATTAGTGACTTTACCTTCTTTTCCATTGTAAACATTGGACTATGCTCCTTTTTCCATTGTAAACGGATTTTTCGTTTCCCTTTTTCTTATGGACTTAGCCATATTTTCTACTTTAAACTTAATTCAGCACCTTCTATTTTCAATTGTCTATTAGCCAGGGGCGATAACTAAAAAAAATTAAAAATGTGACTCTGCCGTTTTTTCCCTTGAGGTCTTCAGCTGGATACCATGGGATGGAGCTTGATGGATCAATAGAAATGATGTTTTAAATAATAGATTAATGAGAAACATACTTGATGCACATGTATCGTCCGATGATGCCCAGGTATCGTCCAATGATGCCCATGTATCGTCCAATGATGCCCATGTATCGTCCAATGATGCCCAAGTATCGTCCAATGATGCCCAGGTATCGTTCAATGATGCCCAGGTATCGTCCAATGATGTCTACACATATGTCATTATCCATGGATATTCTATTATACACACATATTCTACAAAACCATTATTATTCTACAAACCAAACATATTCAATTATCCAGAAACATTCTAATATACACACATTTTCTATCATCCACACATATTCTATTATCCACACATTTTCTATTAAACACACATTGTCTACTAACCCACACACATTCTACAAGCCCCCACATGCGCTACAAACCCACTCTTTCTCTACAAACCCACACATTCTCTACAAACCCTCTCATTCTCTACAAACCCACACATTCTCTACAAACCCACACATTCTCTACAAACCCACACATTCTCTACAAACCCACTCATTCTCTACAAACCCACACATTCTCTACAAACCCACACATTCTCTACAAACCCTCTCATTCTCTACAAACCCACACATTCTCTACAAACCCTCTCATTCTCTACAAACCCACTCATTCTCTACAAACCCACACATTCTCTACAAACCCACTCATTCTCTACAAACCCACACATTCTCTACAAACCCACACATTCTCTACAAACCCACTCATTCTCTACAAACCCACACATGCGCTACAAACCCACTCACTCTCTAAAAACCACACAGTTTGACCTTAATACCTCAATTTCGTCATCCTTTCCACCCCCAATGAAAACATCTGATTAGTGATAATAATTTGAGACAGGTCACAGGAAGGTAAGTAATTTAATGATATCTAAATCGTCCACAACATCGCCTGATTAGATGCCACATTGACCTTCACCTTTGATACTATAATACATGTATATAACAACGCTTAGGGCGGACCCAAACTTTCCTAATCATAAATGTACCGCACAGAAATGCAACATATAAAGAAAGAAGGACCGCCTCCACCGCCCCCTTGCTACTCTAGTGAATCCTCAATCTCAATAACTGTTATGTAATGCAGAGTTGAAAGGGCAATAACTTTTATGTAATGCAGAGTTGAAAGGGCAGTAACTTTTATGTAATGCAGAGTTGAAAGGGCAATAACTGTTATGTAAAGCAGAGTTGTAAGGGCAATAACTGTTATGTAATGCAGAGTTGAAAGGGCAGTAACTGTAATGTAATGCAGAGTTGAAAGGGCAATAACTGTTATGTAATGCAGAGTTGAAAGGGCAGTAACTGTTATGTAATGCAGAGTTGAAAGGGCAATAACTGTTATGTAATGCAGAGTTGAAAGGGCAATAACTGTTATGTAATGCAGAGTTGAAAGGGCGTTTTGAAAAGAAAATATTGGCGCGATCAATGTTAGTGTTTTTTGTTCCTGAGTCAATCTTAATCACCACTAGACACGCCACCGCTGCCCGTGAAAGTGTATTATTTATATATGATATGCCACTGCTGCCCGTGAAAGTGTATTATTTATATATGATATGCCACTGCTGCCCGTGAAAGTGTATTATTTATATATGATATGTCACTGCTGCCCATCAAAGTGTATTATTTATATCTGATATGCCACTGCTGCCCATGAAAGTGTATTATTTATATATGATATGCACTGCTGCCCATCAAAGTGTATTATTTATATCTGATATGCCACTGCTGCCCATGAAAGTGTATTATTTATATATGATATGCACTGCTGCCCATGAAAGTGTATTATTTATATCTGATATGCCACTGCTGCCCATGAAAGTGTATTATTTATATATGATATGCACTGCTGCCCATGAAAGTGTATTATTTAGATCTAGATACGCCACTGCTGCTCATAAAAGTGATTCTTTTCATGAGGATGCGCCCCTGCTGCCCATGCTGACAATGTTTAAGAGTAATATCAACAAGTTGTTGTAAGTGTACTATTTTTTTTTATGAGACGGAATTTCCATTGTAGTTGTAGACTTTCCATTGACTCAGTTTCCAACCTTGCCCTGGTGACCTGGTCACGGCGCATGCTTACGTTGTTACTAAAAATAACATTATCAATCGGTTCTCAGGTTCTCGGGCATGTAGGTATGGGGTTTAATGGGGGTCTAGAAGCCTAGGTGACAGGTGACTTAGGGATCTAAAGGCCTTGGGGGTCTGGTGGCCTAAGGGTCTTAAGGCCTAAGGGTAAGAAGGGCCTCGGAGTCTGCGGCCCTAGGAGTCGGGTTAATTATAAAATTTATTGTGTTTCTGAGTCAGATTCATACACATTGTCATACAACACAGGGATGCATTACAACATTGTCACACAACACAGGGATACATTACAACATTGTCACACAACACATGGATACTTTACAACATTGTCACACAACACAGGAATACTATACAACATTGTCACACAACACAGGGATACATTACAACACCATTACACAACGCACAGAAAAACATCACAACTCTGTAACACACCACACAGGGATACATTACAATATTGTCACATACCACACAGGGATACATTACCATATTGTCACATACCACACAGGGGTACATTGCAATATTGTCCCACACCACACAGGGATACATTACAATATTGTCACACAACACACAGGGATACATTATAACATTGTCACACAACACAGGGATACATTACAATATTGTCACACACCACACAGGGATGCATTACAACATTGTCGCACAACGCACAAGGACACGTTACAACAACCACCCAAGCCCCACCCAAAATAAATTATTTAACAACTTCTCCACGGCAAAGTTAAAATAAACGGCTTGGTCATGGATGGCCCCATGTTCTAACATCAGTCCTATTTTTAATGATCTGCTCACGTGACACATACTTAACGCGTAGATCTGATGTGGAAACTTCACTAGTTCCAAATATAGATCTGATAAACCAGCAGAGAGCCATACTGTAAGTAACAAACTTAAAGTTAAAGTTAAAGGAAATAGGGCCGAGCAGAGTACTGACCCGGATACACGGAAATTCCCATTACAAGCACACCCGGCAGGTAAAAAATAGGTATCTTCTCATTTTCAATAATGTGTTCCACAAAATGGGGAGAACTATAAAACCAGTACACCATCTTTACATAATTTTTGTGTAGATTTTACTTGAATAAAATTTAATTAATAATTATTACTCTTTAGGTATGAATGCATGGTGTAATAGGGAGTTCAGTAGAGCACAAATAAATTTCCCGATAACTGCGCAAAATGAGATTCTTAAAAATACTTCAAATGCGTTTGGTGCGCAATCTTGTCTTTTGTTTCAAAGGAAATATTCTCAATTCAAAAATGGTGTTATAAATCTGCTGTATAAAAGGGCCAGGATGTTATAGCAATAATGATGATATAAATATTTATTACAATCATATGTGTAAGTTAGTAGCAGAAAAAGGAAAACGGCTACCAACCAGCGACCAGCAGTACTGATGCGTTATTTATAGAAGGTCCACCCCAAGTTTAATTTTTGTTATCTTTATATGTTATGGCAGTGGTCCTGGGCCTATGGGTCAGGTTCCCATATGGGCTCGCCTGACAAACAATCAGGTTTTGTTTTTTTTTATTTGAGAGTTTCAGAAGTTTGAGAGGTTTGGGTTGTGTGTTATTTTGAATTTTATGTTTAAATATTATTTACTGGCAGCGGACTAGTTTCTCATTGTAAGTACACATTGTAAGTACACATTGTAAGTTACAATGTACACATTGTAAGTACACATTGTAAGTACACATTGTAAGTACACATTGTAAGTACACATTGTAAGTACACATTGTAAGTACACATTGTAAGTACACATTGTAAGTACACATTGTAAGTACACATTGTAAGTACACATTGACTACACTACAGCTACATAAATAAAACATTTAAAAAAAAACTAAGTTTCATTCGGTAGATATCAGCAGTTAACATGTGTGCAACCGTGCAAACAAGACCCTGGGGCTCCTAAGGCGAAATCTGAAGATTGGCAATCAAGCGTGAAAGAAAAAAAACTATAAAGCCTTTGTCCGGCCGCTTTTAGAGTACGCATCTTCAGTCTGGGACCCATTTACCCAGAAGAGCATCGACAAGTTGGAGGCGGTCCAGCGACAGGCAGCACGCTTTGTCATGAACCGCTACAGAAACACATCTAGTGTTGGCAGCATGCTGGAAACACTGTGCTGGTCACCGTTGGAAGAACGACGACGACTATCTAGGCTCTCCATGTTGTACAAGATAAAAAATGGGCTGGTCCACTTCTCCAGTATTAAACAGAAACTCGTCCATCTGCCCCCTAGACAGCGAAGAGGCCACGACAAGCAGTTCCGACTTTTAAAAACAAGAACTCAGTACAGGAGCTCGTCATTCCTGCCAAAGACAATAAGGGACTGAAACAAGCTTTCAAAAGCAACAGTTGAGGCGACTACACTGGACACATTTGCGTCTTTTGCCTCCTGTCTTCCAACCCCCAGTTCATAACACCATTGCTGAGTTACCCTTGCAACCAGTCAATTATCCCCCTTCAAAACCACGCACAGCAACATCACGAACCCCTCAGAAACATAGGCACCAGAATGATCCATTCATTGATCGTGGGCCCTCAAAATATAGAAGATGAAAAAGACATAAATAGTTTGACCATTTCTTTGTCATTAAAACGTTACATTATAATAATATATAATTAAATTATTTTTAATTTTTTTTATATAATATGTCATAAACTTTAAAGTTGGCAGCTTGCACACAAGACTATAAGCAGATGTGTGAATTAAAAAAAAAATTAACAGAATAACAGAGCCCGGCTCAACCCCATATGAAAATATCTGACCTTTAAATTAACAAACTTTCGTATTCGCCACCCACAGTTGTTTAGATCGTGGTGTCGATATATCATTTTAATTTGTCACCCTTCTCCCAAATCAGACATCACTTTCCCTTCCAAAAAGCTGTGGGAGTTCCCAGGCGTAGCAAAAAGGAAGGGGGGGGGGGTGCGGGGAGTGCGGACCACACCGGGTGACACCATCCCAGGGGGTGACACCAAATGGAAAAAATGCATATTTACAGAGCACAAACAGCTCGGTCTAATCGAATTTCATTATAAATTATAGGGAAAACGATCACACTTACATTTTTCTCACATATAACCAGTTCAAACACGGACTTTATTTAGAATTCAAGGACGATGCGTTAAAAATGAGGTGACCCTATAACTAGGTCAGAAAAAACACAATTTTTATCACGATGTAACGCCAATTGAAGTGTTTGGTAACTTTCGTGATAGGAAGCTAAATTTAGATAATTTCAGAAAAATGAAGCTTTCCATTGATATCAAAAACGATGCAGTCAGGCGATTGTAAGTAGCCTATCTGAATCGAATTGGTAAAAAATAAAAACATTTCAAATAAGACTTTTTACTCATTTATAGGGTTTACAAAATAATATTTTACTCACTTTTCTTATATAATAGTTAATTAATATTTTTTAAGAAAGGTTTTTGAAAACAAATATATACAAATCTCTCTCTCTCTCTCTCTCTCTGTCTATCGCACATATTTTTTTCTTTATATCAGGTTGAGCTTTCACACATGATTCACCGGGTGACACCATCTCAGGTGTTACACCAAATTTAAAAATTGCATATTTACGGAGAAAAAACTGCACGGTCTAACCATATTTCATAAAAAGATAACAAAACACATGTAACTTTTCCAAACACGTAACCAATTCACATGCGTGCTCTATTTAAATTTCAAGATTGATGCCACATAATTGAGCGACCCTATAATTTGGTCTCAAAAACACCGTTTTGACCATGATTGAAGTGTTCGGTCAATTCCGTAAGTGACCGGAAGCTATATTTATCTAAATTCTGAGAAAATAAAGCGTTCCATTGATACCAAAGCAATGTGATCGAGCGATTCTCAGTACATCAATCGAATCGGTACAAATTAAACACTTTCAAAATTACACCGTACCCATTGATAGAGTTAACAGAATACTATTTTACAAAATTTTATAATATCTTTTATTTAAATGTAAAAAAATGGTTTTGGAATCAAAATATATCAAAACTAAGAAATACTCAAAAATAAATATGTTCACCTATTCTCCAGTAGCACCGCCCCTTAACGTTTGAGCACCATTGTCCTACAGCACACGGTCTTTTACATGCTGTCTGTGATTTCACTTTTATCTGCTACCTTTCCATTTGGGCTCATCTACTTAAGAAAGTTCATCTTATACAGATGTATCTACAGACCAAAGGCTTTACACTCTTGACAAAGTGGTGACCAACCCAGAGGCCTCACAATTTGTTTCTCCGTGAGAAGCGCTGTAACCTGGTGGAACATGCTATTGAAAAGGAACTTTTAAAATAAGACAAATATGGATTTCTGTAGAAAGAAGATTAATGTTTAAGAAGAGAATGGCAGGGGAATAGTTCATATATGCTGGACTCTCTCTGCCTGAAGAAAACAGTATGGAGATGCTGGAGTGTATTGATCGCTTTAATTCTGAACCCCAGATCAGATCATCTATGATCAAGAAAGTATCAGATATGCTTTGGGCTTTTCAACCAAAGAGTTCAACTACAAGCTAGTGAAGAAGAGTTATTGATGTCCGTTCCAAAATTTAACCTCTTTTTATGTTGAATTATCAGAAGATGAGCTTTTAAACGAAATATTAAGGCCTAGAAGACACCTAAAGGCAGCTGATTTTGAATATCAAAAAGTCATGGACCGATCAGTATTTGATGTTTTTAAATTCATAGCTGAATGAGACTTCCTATAATCTCTTCCAGTACTCTCGGTAAGCCTTCAATTCTTTCTTACGATCTGTTTGTATGTGGCTCCATGTGATCAGAGCTTTTCAAAATAAAGACTTATCAAGAACTATTTACCATCCACCATGGGACAGTCAAGGCTTTTTGGTCTGGCTCTAATATCAATTGCAATAGATACGGTGAATGCTATTGATTTTGCTCAAGGGATTGACAGGTTTGCAGCTTTGAAAACCAGGAAAGGAAAATTTGTAATAAAGTAAATTTAATGTAAAAATAACGCTAACGTAACGCTGTTACAGTTCTTAAATACATTGACCTCCTGACCTTTAAGTATATTATCTTGTCATTGTTATACTGTGGACTTATTTTAACAAGGAAAAATCTATCGTGGAAACATTAATTTAGCGCACCAGGTGACACCAATCCTAGTGACACCACTATGGAGTTCCATTCCCATCGTTATGACAAGTGAAAATGACCAGATAATGTGTGATAATGACCAGATAATGTATGAAAATGACCAGATAATGTGTGAAAATGACCAGATAATGTGTGATAATGACCAAATAATGTGTGAAAATGACCAGATAATGTGTAATAATGACCAGATAATGTTTGAAAATGACTAGAAAATGTGTGAAAATGACCAGATAATGTGTGAAAATGACCAGATAATGTGTGAAAATGACCAGATAATGTGTGAAAATGACCAGATAATGTGTGAAAATGAACAGATCACATGTGAGAATTTCCAGATTAGATTAAATAACGACTAGATCACGTGTGAGAATAGCCTGATAAGGTAAGAGTGACCAGATCATGTGAGAATACCCAGATTAGGTTAAATAAACACTAGATCACGTGTGAGAATAGCCAGATTAAGTTAGAGCAGTGGTTCTCAACCTTCCTAATGCCGCGAACCTGTAATACAGCTTCTCACGTAGTGGCGACCCCCCTCCCCCCCCCCCCCCAGCTACAAAATTATTTTCGTGGCCACTTCACAACTGTAGAGCATATGTATTTTCCGATGGTCTTAGGCGACCCCTGGGAAAGGGTCGTGCAACCCCCGAAGGGGTCGTGAACCTCAGGTTGAGAACCGCTGGGTTAGAGTGACCAGATCAAGTGTTAGAATGATCAAATCATGTATGAGAATGACTAGATTATTTAAGATTTTAAAGCGAGGTAACTCATTTTTAAATGTTTATCTTAATATCCAGGCTTATTTCCCCTCCCAATCGGTGTCTTGTTAGTTGTGCTGTGGTTGCTGTGTCTTGTTAGTTGTGCTGTGGTTGCCTGTGTCTTGTTAGTTGTGCTGTGGTTGCTGTGTCTTGTTAGTTGTGCTGTGGTTGCTGTGTCTTGTTAGTTGTGCTGTGGTTGCTGTGTCTTGTTAGTTGTGCTGTGGTTGCTGTGTCTTGTTAGTTGTGCTGTGGTTGCTGTGTCTTGTTAGTTGTGCTGTGGTTGCTGTGTCTTGTTAGTTGTGTTGTGGTTGCTGTGTCTTGTTAGTTGTGTTGTGGTTGCTGTGTCTTGTTAGTTGTGTTGTGGTTGCTGTGTCTTCTTAGTTGTGTTGTGGTTGCTGTGTCTTGTTAGTTGTGCTGTGGTTGCTGTGTCTTGTTAGTTGTGTTGTGGTTGCTGTGTCTTGTTAGTTGTGTTGTGGTTGCTGTGTCTTGTTAGTTGTGTTGTGGTTGCTGTGTCTTGTTAGTTGTGTTGTGGTTGCTGTGTCTTGTTAGTTGTGCTGTGGTTGCTGTGTCTTGTTAGTTGTGCTGTGGTTGCTGTGTCTTGTTAGTTGTGTTGTGGTTGCTGTGTCTTGTTAGTTGTGCTGTGGTTGCTGTGTCTTGTTAGTTGTGCTGTGGTTGCTGTGTCTTGTTAGTTGTGTTGTGGTTGCTGTGTCTTGTTAGTTGTGTTGTGGTTGCTGTGTCTTGTTAGTTGTGTTGTGGTTGCTGTGTCTTGTTAGTTGTGTTGTGGTTGCTGTGTCTTGTTAGTTGTGCTGTGGTTGCCTGTGTCTTGTTAGTTGTGCTGTGGTTGCTGTGTCTTGTTAGTTGTGCTGTGGTTGCTGTGTCTTGTTAGTTGTGCTGTGGTTGCTGTGTCTTGTTAGTTGTGTTGTGGTTGCTGTGTCTTGTTAGTTGTGCTGTGGTTGCTGTGTCTTGTTAGTTGTGCTGTGGTTGCTGTGTCTTGTTAGTTGTGCTGTGGTTGCTGTGTCTTGTTAGTTGTGCTGTGGTTGCTGTGTCTTGTTAGTTGTGCTGTGGTTGCTGTGTCTTGTTAGTTGTGCTGTGGTTGCTGTGTCTTGTTAGTTGTGCTGTGGTTGCTGTGTCTTGTTAGTTGTGCTGTGGTTGCTGTGTCTTGTTAGTTGTGCTATGGTTGCTGTGTCTTGTTAGTTGTGCTGTGGTTGCTGTGTCTTGTTAGTTGTGCTGTGGTTGCTGTGTATTGTTAGTTGTGTTGTGGTTGCTGTGTCTTGTTAGTTGTGTTGTGGTTGCCTGTGTCTTGTTAGTTGTGTTGTGGTTGCCTGTGTCTTGTTAGTTGTGCTGTGGTTGCCTGTGTCTTGTTAGTTGTGTTGTGGTTGCTGTGTCTTGTTAGTTGTGCTGTGGTTGCTGTGTCTTGTTAGTTGTGTTGTGGTTGCTGTGTCTTGTTAGTTGTGCTGTGGTTGCTGTGTCTTGTTAGTTGTGCTGTGGTTGCTGTGTCTTGTTAGTTGTGCTGTGGTTGCCTGTGTCTTGTTAGTTGTGTTGTGGTTGCTGTGTCTTGTTAGTTGTGCTGTGGTTGCTTTAGCGATATTGTTTTATTGTGGATAAGTCAAAATGGACCCGGACACGCAGCGCCGCCATTCACACCCGGGTACCATTAGGCTCAATGCTATTCGGATGTCATTTGTGGTAGTTTATTTTAGTTAAAATGAAGAATTAAGTTTACAAACGTATAGTACATTCAATTATCTTTCATTTGATACCTCATTTGGCATTACAAACCCAACAATAATATTTTAAATCGTTTTTTAATCCCAACCTCTCAATTCTGGTACCCGTGTACCAATAGCCACTTTGATTACAATTAGTGGAATCTATTAAATATCGCTACGTTCGATATATTTAAGGATCCGTATATTTAAAGCGAATCCTCTTAGAAGCTTACATTATTTGATTATAGATATCGCAATGTTTCGAAACTATTCCCGGCCCGATTATGAGCCGAAGTGTTACTTCTCGTTCGCATTTATCTGTATTTTTTTTTTTTAATTATTTTTTGCAACTCGCAAGTTTAAAATCTTTAATAACACTGTAATAAACTACAGTTGCTTCAATTTTAAGGTCTATCATTTTAATAGAGTTCTCACCTAGTATCAAACGTGAGCAATTTTTTTATGTTTGCAAATTATATTTTATAATAAAAGAATGACTTTTACAGTAGGGAATGATGTTAATTAAAAATTGAATGATGGCCTCATGCTTAAAAAAATATAGTTATTATTAGCAACAGTGTTTCTTTCAGCTATCTCTCCGGGGAGTACTGCCCGCCCCCCACCCCAGCCGGAGCACAATGTGTAAAACAACATAAAAGATGGATTATTTTTTTAAATTAAAAATGACAAACTTGTCATTTTAAAACAGTTTTAAAAAGCATAGTAGCTTGTGCCTTTAACCGATTACAATTAGTGGAATCCGTACAATATGGCTAGGCTCAATATATTTGATGATACGTATATTTAAGTTTAGGGCTAATCAAGTTATAGTATTTGGTTATAAAAATCGCACTGACCGTTCCAGTCTTACTTCCTGTTGTTCGCGTATATCGTTATTTTTATTTATTTATTTTTTGCAACTGACAAGTTAAAAGACTTTAATGACAAGGTATTCAAATACATTTACTTACCTATAAAGGTCTAAAATGTTTATAATAGTTAGTCACGTAATAAACATGTGCCATCTGTTTTCAAATTGTATCTCATCGTAAAAGCATGATTAAAAATAAAGATAGGTGTTAATTATAAATTGTATGATGGCATTAAGCTTCTTTTTCTTATTATAAAATTGAAAGGGCGCAAAGAAATAGTACACGTTACATCAATTATTATTAAATCGAAAGCGTTTTTGTTTCTTTAAATGGGCTACTTTTGTTACAAAGTTTCCTCAATAACATATTATCAGGACCTGATTAAGCCATTTTAGTTCCCAAGGCACAAACCCACATGGGTGCCCCCTTCTGCCCGGAGCCCCTGATCTTTCACTGACTGTGACCGCTGGTATATTCAATATTATGCAAAGAAAACAGTTGTTAACAAATATGTTTGTAGTTTGTACTACTATCACTTATATAAAACCTACAATTAAGTATTTCTGTATTAAAATTAATAGTTAATAAATTTTGAAATAATAATAGACAAAAATACTTTTTTTTTTTATTAGATGTAAAAATCAAAAAGATATTGTCATTTACATATTAAAGTTTTTTTTCCTAGATTTACATCTAGCAAAGTTTTTGAGTATATCGTCAAAGTTAAATTTTGCGCAACACATCTGCCTCGATCATAATCAGATATAAGGAATCGATCCTTTCTTGTTTCATTGTTGATCTATTTGGATTTTTTGTACGTTTCAACTGAGAAAAAGAGCGCTCAGTTGAACCATTAATGGTAAATTTTTTATGCGCTTAATTTTGAAGCATTCAAGATTGTACCAAACTTGAATGTGAATTTTTATTATAATGTATTTCTTTATTTTCATAGCACTTGTTCAATTTTCATTTGTTTTTGGACTTAAATTTGTTCAAAAAAATTATATCTTGAGGACTTGGGGTGCCCCCAAACGCTTGGTGCACAAGGCACGTGCCTTGTTTGCCTAGAGGTTAATCCGGCCCTACATATTATTTTTCTTTGAATACTAAGTCTATTATTAACTTATCAACTTCTTTTCTCTTTTTAATTTCAGAATAACAAACAAAGTGCCCTATACATTTGCATTGCACACAATTTTTTTATATTATTAATTTTATTTTAGATGAGAATCCAGTAGAAAGCTAAGAATTTTTTATTTTTTTTTGCGAACTAGCATTTCGATTATCACGCCAATTCCATTTTTTGGTACGTGTTAAAAAATATTCTTATTCCTAATTCGTCAATGAAAATAGGTTCGTTGGATATAGATAAAAAATATTTTTAATTATGGCGAAGAGGAAATTTAAGAAAGTTATAGTAGTTTGAAATTCCAAATACAAATTTCAATCTACTGAATATTGGGAAATTTATACTTTATTTGCATACGAATTTCCCTAAGATAAAATCCCACATTAGTAAATATAATGTCTTCTGTAAACAGCTCATGTCTTTTAAAAATAGTTATGCCGCTCATAGGCAATTTATAAAAACGACCAGTTTTCAAAACCCATAAAAATGTATAGACCTTTCTAATAAACCTGTTTTTTTTTTCTTTTTGACTGGTAAGATTAGCAAATATTTAGATAAGGTAGTCTAAGCATTACAATTATAAGTAACTCTGTTTTTTTTTCCATTTTCGTACATCATATAAAATAATGTTTGCAGTGCTTTTTAGTGCTGGAATCCTTTTTAATTGAATTTAGTTTTTTGAACATTCATTTATTTCTTGAGTAGCTATTTCTAATAATAATTTAAATTTGAGTTTGTGCTACTGTCTTTAGCACCCTAAATTATGCACCCCTTTCCTCACGCTGATCAATGGTACCGTATGGGGTTGATTATAAGCGTGTGCCTAATGATTACCCTGGGGCACGCGACAAATGGAGTGAATTCAGTTTATATATGGCACTGGGATAAATAATGCTTCCCAAAAACCTTAAAAATGTTCTTCCGTTCAAAAGGTATAATAGTAACATCGAATTCAAGTATACTCAAAAATACACCAGAAGTAATCAAACATTTTCTGGGGAGCAGGCTTCCCAAACCTCCCCAAAACAAGATTTATCGGCGCCCACGATTTCAGCCCTACATCTCGATGAAAATGATCGCTGTTTTTGGTATCGATGTAGACACAGCCCAGTAACTTAGCTACTATTAGTGCTACCATGAGATTCCAAGTATTTTCCGTCCCCCCTTTCACGATAAAAACTCTGCAGTTGTCCGAAAATGCCACATCTGCACATAAAAAAAAATGACATCTGGGTGGACAACCCGATCCGCCTTATTTCGACGACACTAGCAGGGGGCGTATCTACAGAGTTTGGCGTCAGGGGACAAGATTCATTTTTACGTCCCCATTAACTCTGAAACCCATTATTTTCAACAAATTAATACCATCTGAGCCCATCACCCCCCCCCCTTAGTCTGGCACCCAGAAATGTATGTCCGCTCTGCCACCCTTTAGTTACGCCTTTGGTCACTGACAACTGGCACTGCCACACCACACCCCCCCCCCCCCCCCGAAAATCGGATTTGCTCCCGGGGGGAAATTTCTGTGGCACCCAGCCACATATAAAAATGATACATAAATCCCGTTACAAAAAGTGGCACATAGCCACACAAGAAAGCTAGGATCTTAACAGAAACTAAACATCCATCACTTGAAGAACTATTTGAAGAAAGATGTTATTGTAAAAGTAAACAAATATTGGATGATACATCCCACCCTCTTCATCACAGATACTTGGGATCGGCCCGTTCTGGGCAAATTCTTGATATAAAAAATATATTTTTCCCAATCTGCACGAATTTAACCAGTGTGCTCCTTTGTGGTGACACAGCTTAATGAGAACTAATAAGTCCCTGATATGGACAATTCACTGAATGGCTGTTTTGTTTTCGATAGTGAAATAATTTAATGTGGATGTGTCGTGTTCAAATTGTTTTATTTATGCGCTGAAAATGTAAAATGCAATCAAAAAATATTTCTTTTTTTTTGGATCAATAAAAGAATCTTATCTAATCTTATACAGAAAGACCCCCAGCAGAGCCCCCCCCCCCCCCCTCTTCCCAAATCCTTTTCTAACTTCACTGTTCCTACGCACATGTAACCACATCAATCTTTTTTTTTTGGCGCCCATATAGAAATGCTTTCAGGGGTCGGACCTGGTTAAGTTACTTGGAGATGTTGACAGAGTTACCTGACCACCTTACTGATTCCATGGCGAAAAGTTTATAATTGTTTAAAAACCACTTTCATTTCTAAAGATGCTTAACGAAATGTACTCATCGTTTGACAATTTTCTACATTTTCCCTTCATTGTATCCCTTTATGTGCAACGTACGATTGTGTGTACAGACATATTAAAACGCAGAGAAATTGCCTTGTTTTTTCCCCATTTTCAAAAAAAAAAGAAAAAAGTGCTTTAGAAGTGAATGTAATCAAAATAAGAGTTGTTTGAAAATATTGCCCCGAAACATCGTCATCAGACAGTGTCACAAATGACTGAGTCGGGGGTACAGGACAGAGCTCCGTTGTTGTTAAGGTAACATATAGGATGGACGGAAATTGCGTTATTTTAGCGAGGGCATTGTTAAGCGGGTGGGGAGGTTAAGGTTAATAGATTCTCACATCTTGAGATGGAGGGCATTGTTAAGAGGGAGGGGTTAAGGTTATTACATTCTCACATCTTGAGGTAGAGGGCTTTGTTAAGGGGGTGAGGTTAGAGTTAATAGATTCTCACATCTTTGAGGTAGAGGGCTTTGTTAAGGGGGTGAGGTTAGAGTTAATAGATTCTCACATCTTTGAGATAGAGGGCTTTGTTAAGGGGGTGAGGTTAGAGTTAATAGATTCTCACATCTTGAGGTAGAGGGGATTGTTTCTTTCGATAATATTATGTTTCTGGCCTTCCAGACTTCGCATGGGCATTTTGGGGTTAACAACGGGAAATTCTAATTGACCGGAAATTATTGGGCAGGGATGTGTTAATAGAGAGCACTCCTGGGCCACCTATGGAGGTGGAAAATGTTAAATAAGACATAACTCTTCCTGACATCGGGGAGAGAGAAAAGAGCTGAGAGAGCAGTTGATAAGGAATAGTTGCAAGAGATCAGGAGACGAGTAGACTAGTGGAACATCGGAATAGTTGCAAGAGATCAGGAGACGAGTAGACTAGTGGAACATAGGAATAGTTGCAAGAGATCAAGAGACGAGTAGACTAGTGGAACATAGGAATAGTTGGAAGAGATCAGGAGACGAGTAGACTAGTGAAACATAGGAATAGTTGCAAGATATCAGGAGACGAGTAGACTGGTGAAACATAGGAATAGTTGCAAGATATCAGGAGACGAGTAGACCAGCGGAACATAGGAATAGATGAGACGATATAGTTGAACACTTTAGAAACAGTTATAGCTATAGAGATATATATAGGTAGTCGACAATGAGTGATACCAACAGAAGAACTATTTTATCTCAGAAATAAACATGTTATTATTTTCATAATCTGATCACCTGCCGTTTGAGTTGTTTAGTTTTCTTCAAGTCTACGTTTTGCTTTGTCTGTTCCAACGCCTAGAAACTCGAAATATAAATCACAGAGAGGAGCGGTCCTGTACTGACCGCTACTGAATCAATACAGTTTGTGATAAGTCAGGACCGGAGGCCTCCTCCGTAACAACCGTTCTGTGACACACAGACACATCAGACTGACACATCAGACACAATTGACAGACACACCAGACAGACACACCAGACAGACACACCAGACAGAGACATCAGACAGACATATCAAACAAACGCCAATAATTGGTTTCCTGAATGCATTTGAACTATCTATTTATAGTATTTGAGAAGGGAGACTCCATTATGGACCATTTTCTAAATTTAAATTTATTTTTATCCAATGAATTTTTTGCTGTCTATAAGATCTTTGTTATAAATACCATTATGTTTCAGCTTTAATGCAATCATTCGATTAGGTTTCAACTGTATATGCAATCATTCGTGAGATGAAACACGTCCCTGGTTGACCCTTTCCCATCCAAACCCTCCCCCTTTACCCCTTAACACAAACATTGGGACTTGACCTATGCCAGAAAGGACTGCTCCCACGGGAGGTGATCCGTGCTGCGTATCATTCATCAACTTCGTCATAGTTTCTCAAACCACTTGGCAGTATCGTCCCTTCGCTCCACTCGTATTAATGAGGCCAATCGAGAGAACTCTTCCAATTACTGCCCTCAGAGCGATCAGCCCCTGCTGGGATTGCAGCTTGACTTGAGAGGGGCGGCTCCTGTTTCAAAGGTGATAGATCTTTAGGATTTTTCAATAGCATTTTTCATTTCTTTTTTTTTTTTTTTACAAAATCTCAACATTTGACATGGATGAATTGAGCGCAAACACGTTTTTAATTTCAATATGCGCCCAATAAATTTATGCCATTGATTGGAACAATCCATAAGCAGTCATGTGGGATACGATGGACCATCGTGCAAATCTCTAAAAAATATAACTTCCTTTAGTCGACGCCGAATGAAGTCAGTATCTAAAATTAGAAGAAAAATACAGTTTAACCAATTGAAATTCAGGATTTATAAATCGATTCAATGCAAATAGCGACAATAATTGTTAGGAGAGTATCGTAAATCGTGGTTTCCCTTCAATAAATACTTTTAAAAATAGTATACAAATGATATAATTTCTTATTTTTTAAACAATATTTTTTATAAAGTATCGATACATTTTACAAGTTTAAAAAGACTAGGATTATATTGATTCAATTAAAGTTTTAAAATAATGTATCGTTGAATATATGAAAAATAACTTAGCGGGTACATTTTTAAAAATAATTTCCATTTGCTCCAATTAGTAGTTTCATGTATAATAACGTAAGTTATAGTAACGGCTATCAAAACAGGTCAGATGTCCTATCACGTGACACCAATGGCACCAGCGAACGAGCGTATTAGTAGAAAAGCGTCTTTGTGGGTCCCCTTAATCTCTAAACCATACCATTGTCGCTGTCTTAGTGGGCGACCCTACTCTCTAAACCATACCATTGTCACTGTCTTGGTGGGCGACCCTACTCTCTAAACCATACCACTGTCACTGTCTTAGTGGAACACCCTACTCTCTAAACCATAACGTTGTCATTGTCTTAGTGGAACACCCCACTCTCTAAACCATACCGTTGTCACTGTCTTAGTGGAACACCCCACTCTCTAAACCATACCGTTGTCACTGTCTTAGTGGAACACCCTAATCTCTAAACAATACCATTGTCACTGTTCAACATATAAATTTAATTATAATGGACTTTTTATCATTTTTATATAAATGTATGACATGAAAATATATTATGAAAGCTGATTGTGCACCGAGATTATTGGTCCAGAATATCTATAAAATATTTCAGCCACCATAATCAGCATTTGGTGGCAACTATGGACCTGTGACAAGTTTGAGTGGTGGCCTTAAAAATATTGTTGTTTTTTTTACAAATGTTTTACTAGCATGTCTGATCCGTTGACGCCGGTGAATTGTTTTAAGTTATCCAATGTCTTGAGCTGAATTTTGAAAAATGATTTTCATTTTAACACCCCCAAAAATAGGATATTCAACTGTTTGAGTGAATCAGTGAACTTTACTGTTTTTTAGGATTATGTATAAATGTTTGTTATGAAACAATTAATCATAATTATCTTGCTATTTATTTTTTAAATTTAATTCAGCTGTAACTAAGTGTTGTGGCTTAAATAATTCTGCCTTAACTTAGGTGATGTTTTAACACGTTCTTGTCAATAGGATGACAATGAGATTAGATGAAGCAATACTGCCCCAGTTTCAAGTAAGTCATCTTAATTCTGCATCTATTCATTGAAGTGAGTTTTACAGTAACACCGAACGCATTGTTCCTGAAACAAAGCTAATCGAAGTTTTTCAACTCGTGAAGCATATTTTTCTTGCTGAAATAAAATATAAATATATTGTCCTGTAAACAGGATGTTCTGAAACATTTTTTGTTAATAAATAGCCTTCCTTCTTTCAATCTTGCAGATATAATTTGTAGCAAAGAAAATGGGGGATGGGGGGTGATACAATTAGATAATTTATTATAATACTCTATTTCGTAGCTATAAATGTTGCGGGTTACGCATTTTCCAGGATCCTTCCATCATTTAAACGCTATAAATAGCTCGTACGACACAGTAAAGTAGCCCCGAAAATAAAAGAACAGTAACTCTAGACATTGCCTCGTAAACACTGGAAGCTATTTGTGTGCTTCAATCTTGGTTGCAAATCTCAGCTTAGCCGTACATGGACAGATCAACAAGATTAGTGGCTTAGCTATACACAGATAGATCTGCAAGATTAGTGGTTTGGTGTTGGATGACCACAAATAGAGTTATCTGCCACATATCGCAGCTACTTTTGGCTCCTCAGAAAGTACCGAGTCATTCCCCCCTCCCCCTCCTTAGTTAGATCTGACTGTAGACCGAATTGAGAAAAAAACTGACCACACGCTGCTGAAGGTCCTGCCAAGTGGTGGCACTACCATACCAAGCAAGTACCATGGGCGGAAGGTCACTGCCACGTTCCCACGACTTAAACAGGAAGTGTCCGGCTGAATCGGTTGCTAGCCGTGGTCAAACACTCCCATCTCTTCCCCCTAACCTCCTTTCCCCCCTCTTTCGTATACTTTAAACCACTAGAAAGTCTCAAAGATCTGAAAATTGAGAAGTTGGTGCTTGTAATACTGGTCCCGGCTTGTATATGTATGACCTCTTCAAATATCTCTGACCCCTGGTCTCACTTTATCTGCAGACCGAACAGAAGTGCCTCCGGGCAGCCAATAGGTTCAAGCAGCGTTCAGATGCTTTAATGGCCACAGGGTCCCCCTTCCCTCATTTTAAAATGTAACCTTTTAAAACAATTTTCGTATTCCACTGACAAATATTGATGACAATTAATCCCCCCCCCCTCTCCGTTTTAACAAAAAATTATTCAATAATAAACTTCAAAGAAAATTATTAAACACTTTCGTTTGAATCGTATGACGCGATATATTAAGGAGTGTATTTGGTAGTTAAATATAATGGTTTAAGAATCGCTGATGTGAATTGGTCAACAACTCAATAATAATTCCAGTAAACAGGTTATTTTTGATGAAGTCTTCATTTGTTACATAAAACATCTCAAATGTTAAGTCAGTGCTATACAGATATAGCACATTCAGTGCCACATAAATATAGCACATTCAGTGCCACATAAATATAGCACATTCAGTGCCACATAAATATAACATATTTGGTGCTACACAAATATAGCACTGTTTGTGCTCCACAAATAAAACACATGCAGTGCTACACAAATATAGCACATGCAGTGCTAGACAAATATAGCACATGCAGTGCTACACAAATATAGCACATTCATTGTTATACAAACAACACATTTATTGCTACACAAACATGCCACATGTATTGCTACACAAACATACCACATTTATTGCTACACAAACATAGCACATTCATTGCTACACAAACATATCACATTCATTGCTACACAAACATACCACATTTATTGCTACACAAAGATAGCACATTCATTGATACACAAACATAGCACATTCATTGATACACAAACATAGCACATTTATTGCTACACAAACATGCCACATGTATTGCTACACAAACATAGCACATTCATTGCCGCACAAACATAGCACATTTATTGCTACACAAACATGACACATGTATTGCTACACAAATATAACACATTTATTGCTACACAAACATGCCACATGTATTGCTACACAAACATACCACATTTATTGCTACACAAAGATAGCACATTCATTGCTACACAAACATAGCACATTCAGTGCTACACAAACATGCCACATGTATTGCTACACAAACATAGCACATTCATTGATACACAAACATAGCACATTCATTGATACACAAACATAGCACATTTATTGCTACACAAACATAGCACATTTATTGCTACACAAACATAGCACATTCATTGATACACAAACATAGCACATTCATTGCTACACAAACATAGCACATTCATTGCTACACAAACATAGCACATTCATTGCTACACAAACATAGCACATTCATTGCTACACAAACATAGCACATTCATTGCTACACAAACATAGCACATTTATTGCTACACAAACATAGCACATTCATTGCTACACAAAGATAGCACATTCATTGATACACAAACATAGCACATTCATTGCTACACAAACCTAGCACATTCTTTGCCACCCAAACATAGCACAAAGTGCTCATCATAAAATCAATGTTAATTTCTCGTTCAGGTAAACAAACATTTCACTACTTTTTCAATTGAAATTATTTTAGTTTTTAAAGCTGAAGAAACACCTGATGGCACACCTGATGGCACACCCGATGGCACACTTGATGGCACACTTGATGGCACACTTGATGGCACACTTGATGGCACACTCGATGGCACACTAGGGGTCGCAAAACCGGTCCCTTTTCATATTTAGGTTGTTGTTTTTTTTCAGTCCCCCATTTCTTTCTATCAACATGAAGGGAAAATAAATCGTTAAAAAATTATTTATTTATTTAATCGATTTGGTTTGATGTGTTCAACTGCAAATTATTTTTTGTTTAATTTTCATGTAAATGTTTGGCTAAGTACAATACAGACAAACTGGGACATTCGGTCTGGGACAAAATAGCTCATAAATCAATTGTGAGGTAAATGTGAATGATTAATATTGTTATTACAAAATAGAAGTGACATACTTCTTCTATATCTTAAACTTAAGGTATTTGATTATCAAAATACGGATTTACTCATATTTTTAAATATGTAGATACTTTTGCATAATTAAAGGAAATCAAGCAATTTAACATTTTCTTATATAAAGTTTGAAACTCCTCGATTCGAGTGCAACGTCTCCATGTTTCCATATAATTCATGTTACAAACTAACTCTTAATGTAAGTCAACATTTACTGATCTTCATTCTTCTATACCAATTACTTATTTGTTAATAATATGAAGATATTTACTTAGCAATCCTGTATGTTCACGCCACGACCCACGTCTCCACTTACACACTACACACGCACGTTGTAAAAATAAAACGAATCACAACGCCATGATTTTTGCCAAATTAACAGTATACATATCTAGCCCGTCGGCCGGCTCTCTGTGTTACACATTGGTACACATATCTAGCCCGTCGGTCGGCTCTCTTTGGTACACATATCTAGCCCGTCGGTCGGCTCTCTTTGGTACACATATCTAGCCCGTCGGTCGGCTCTCTTTGGTGCACATATCTAGCCGGTCGGTCGGCTCTCTTTGGTGCACATATCTAGCCCGTCGGTCGGCTCTCTTTGGTGCACATATCTAGCCCGTCGGTCGGCTCTCTTTGAACTTGAAACACTTGGTGTGAGGGGTTCGCACTTTGCATATCACATAAATTATTGCTATGTCTTGCTTTAACTACGACTTGGAAACTAAGAAAGGCGATAAATATTTTTTGAAGATGAAATCCAGGGAATTTCGAAAATCCCGGTTTTAATAAATCCAATCGCGTTTTTTTTTTGGAGCATACCGGTATTCCGGTATTTTCAAGAGTTGTGATCTCGGATTGCGACCTCCATGGCACACCCGATGTTACACTGGGGGGCACACCTGATAACACACCCGATGTCACAATTGACCTCATACCTGGCTTACGATTCTGTATGTTATAGTTTTATTCAAACGTGTTTTTCCTTGTGTTCAATTAACTCATGAGGACGTTGTAAGTTCAGAGGCCTGAAAATTTCTTAAGTGTCTGGCAGGGCAGGGCTCGCCCCAAAGCCACTTTCAGTAAAACTCGGTGTGAACTTCAAACTTCTGACAAATCTTGATAGACATTCCGTATATTCCAGAAGTTCCCAAAATTTAACAAAAGTTTACTTCTGTCTCAGTGGCTTGCTGAATGTTAACATATTGAATTCGGTTTGGGTATACCTCCAGTCAATATTCAATATACCTTCCGTAAACATTCAATATACCTTCAGTCAATATTCAATATACATTCAGTCAACAGTCAATATACCTTCAGTAAACATTCAATATACCTTCAGTCAACAGTCAATATACCTTCAGTCAACATTCAATATACCTTCAGTATACATTCAATATACCTTCAGTCAACAGTCAATATACCTTCAGTCAACAGTCAATATACCTTCAGTCAACAGTCAATATACCTTCAGTCAACAGTCAATATACCTTCAGTCAACATTCAATATACCTTCAATCAATATTCAATATACCTTCAGTAAACATTCAATATACCTTCAGTCAATATTTAATATACCTTCAGTAAACATTCAATATACCTTCAGTCAACAGTCAATATACCTTCAGTCAACATTCAATATACCTTCAGTATACATTCAATATACCTTCAGTCAACAGTCAATATACCTTCAGTCAACATTCAATATACCTTCAGTAAACATTCAATATACCTTCAGTCAACAGTCAATATACCTTCAGTCAACAGTCAATATACCTTCAGTCAACATTCAATATACCTTCAGTCAACAGTCAATATACCTTCCGTAAACATTCAATATACCTTCAGTCAATATTAAATATACCTTCAGTAAACATTCAATATACCTTCAGTCAACAGTCAATATACCATCAGTCAACATTCAATATACCTTCAGTAAACATTCAATATACCTTCAGTCAACAGTCAATATACCTTCAGTCAACATTCAATATACCTTCAGTATACATTCAATATACCTTCAGTCAACAGTCAATATACCTTCAGTCAAGAGTCAATATACCTTCAGTCAACAGTCAATATACCTTCAGTCAACAGTCAATATACCTTCAGTCAACAGTCAATATACCTTCAGTCAACAGTCAATATACCTTCAGTCAACATTCAATATACATTCAGTCAATATTCAATATACCTTCAGTAAACATTCAATATACCTTCAGTCAATATTCAATATACCTTCAGTAAACATTCAATATACCTTCAGTCAACAGTCAATATACCTTCAGTCAACATTCAATATACCTTCAGTATACATTCAATATACCTTCAGTCAACAGTCAATATACCTTCAGTCAACAGTCAATATACCTTCAGTCAACAGTCAATATACCTTCAGTCAACAGTCAATATACCTTCAGTCAACAGTCAATATACCTTCAGTCAACATTCAATATACCTTCAGTCAACAGTCAATATACCTTCAGTCAACAGTCAATATACCTTCAGTCAACATTCAATATACATTCAGTCAATATTCAATATACCTTCAGTAAACATTCAATATACCTTCAGTCAATATTCAATATACCTTCAGTAAACATTCAATATACCTTCAGTCAACAGTCAATATACCTTCAGTCAACATTCAATATACCTTCAGTATACATTCAATATACCTTCAGTCAACAGTCAATATACCTTCAGTCAACAGTCAATATACCTTCAGTCAACAGTCAATATACCTTCAGTCAACAGTCAATATACCTTCAGTCAACAGTCAATATACCTTCAGTCAACATTCAATATACCTTCAGTCAACAGTCAATATACCTTCAGTCAACAGTCAATATACCTTCAGTCAACATTCAATATACCTTCAGTCAACAGTCAATATACCTTCAGTCAACATTCAATATACCTTCAATCAATATTCAATATACCTTCAGTAAACATTCAATATACCTTCAGTCAATATTTAATATACCTTCAGTAAACATTCAATATACCTTCAGTCAACAGTCAATATACCTTCAGTCAACAGTCAATATACCTTCAGTCAACATTCAATATACCTTCAGTATACATTCAATATACCTTCAGTCAACAGTCAATATACCTTCAGTCAACAGTCAATATACCTTCAGTCAACAGTCAATATACCTTCAGTCAACAGTCAATATACCTTCAGTCAACAGTCAATATACCTTCAGTCAACAGTCAATATACCTTCAGTCAACAGTCAATATACCTTCAGTCAACAGTCAATATACCTTCAGTCAACAGTCAATATACCTTCAGTCAACATTCAATATACCTTCAGTCAGCAGTCAATATACCTTCAGTCAACAGTCAATATACCTTCAGTCAACAGTCAATACACCTTCAGTCAACATTCAATACACCTTCAGTCAACAGTCAATATACCTTCAGTCAACAGTCAATATACCTTCAGTCAACAGTCAATATACCTTCAGTAAACATTCAATATACCTTCAGTCAACAGTCAATATACCTTCAGTCAACAGTCAATATACCTGAAAACATGGAATATACCTTCAGTAAACTTGAATTTACCAACGTTTATTGTTAAAGACTAAAATAGGAATTAGCCTAACAATAAGATCCCATCAGATTATACCCAAACATCATCAGCTGATCTTGCAGACGATGAGACAAGATTATGACACGAGGTGCGTGCTTGTTATAAAATGATACGTTTGTAACACAAAAACGTCTTTAGTATAACATAAGAATGACGCCAAAAATCAATATTTTTCTATATATTTATAGCGTAAAAAAACAGGGTTCTGCGATGCCATAATTGTTTCTTGACTTCATGACGTCAGATTTCTGTTCCATGTCAAATTCTGAATATTTCCCGCCAAAATCGCTGCAATGTTGGCGCTATTCATGTCGTCTGCTCAAATCGCAGAGATGAACCCATATTGACATAATGAAGTTCTCAGTGTGTGTCCCATAATGCAATGAATAGTTTGCCCTTCCGTGCCTGCCGGCCTGACAGTGGTTGCAGCACACAACGTGAGAACGAACTGCCCTGCGAAAACTCGGGGGTCAAGATGGCGGTCAAGAGGAGCTGACAAGAATCAGCAATATGCACAAGTGGCCAACGTAAAATCTCTGACGTCATCGACAGTTGGGTTTCTCCCCGTGAGTGACTCAGTCAGTAATCTCTCACGGCTCTGAAGAATCATGTACAGCATACAACAACGTACCTCACAGTTACCCAATCGTATTGGGATTATGGAACCCCGTTGTATCGCTATAATTTTGGCTCCTTTTAAACGAATCACATTTATAGCAGGGTCACTTTAATTCGGGGTTCTACAATATTTTTATGTGACCCACCCGCTAAGGCCCCCCCCTCCCCCTGTCCCTGCTAGAATCCTGAGACTCCTACCAACGGATAAATAGCACGCGGTCTCACCGACTCCTTGATTCCGTGCGAGTAGTAAGTATGGATTCTACATGTTACGTTCTTTGATGTTGATTAATTTCAAAATCAGTAACCACGCAACGATACTATTATATTTCAAACAACGATACTATTATGTTTCAAACAATGATACTATTAAGTTTCAAACAGCGATACTATTATATTTCAAACAACGATACTTCTTTGTTTCAAACAAATATACTATTATATTTCAAACAACGATACTATTATGTTTCAAACAACAATACTATTATATTTAAAACAAAAACGATACTATTATGTTTCAAACAACGATACTATTATGTTTCAAACAACGATACTATTATGTTTCAAACAACGATACTATTATGTTTCAAACAACGATACTATATGTTTCAAGCAGCAATACTATTATATTTCAAACAAAAACGATACCATTATATTTCAAACAACGATACTATTATGTTTCAAACAACGAAACTATTATGTTTCAAACAACGATACTATTATATTTCAAACAACGATACTATTATGTTTCAAACAACGATACTATTATGTTTCAAACAACGATACTATTATGTTTCAAACAACGATACTATTATGTTTCAAACAACGATACTATTATATTTCAAACAACGATACTATAATGTTTGAAATTGTGACGTGATCTCACTCACAATCTGCAGTTCAATAAGTGCTATCGTATTTTCCTTGTACTAGGAAAATACAAAAGTGTCATGATATTACGAACATTCTGGAACGATGCGTTGACCAATTTATATCAGAATTTGCGTTATAACGGGTGCTTGATGGAACTGTACATAGAAATTATATACAATTTGACGTGTTTTTTCCTATTCGTGAGCCTTACGCTCTTGGTCGGCACAACAGGGGTCAAGAATCTTCAACAAAATGTTACTTCCCCCGCGCCCCCACATCCCAATTTTTTTAAAAAGACGGGATTATTTTTTTAATAAGTATAAAAGATGACATCCTCATTTTTATAGTCTTTTGATTTTTTGCTTCTTAAAACTTAACCCTATTAAGACATAATTATAAGAAAGTTTTCATTTGTTGCTTTTCATTTATTATTGTGATTTTTTTAACAGCCAAAAAGAAAATCTAATTACGAAGCCGCGATCTACTTACACGGCAACATTACCCACCACACCTACTTACACAGCAACATTACCCACCACACCTACTTACACAGCAACATTACCCACCACACCTACTTACACAGCAACATTACGCACCACACCTATTTACACAGCCCCATTACCCACCACACCTATTTACACAGCCCCATTACCCACCACACCTACTTACACAGCCCCATTACCCACCACACCTACTTACACCATTACTCACCCTCACATGAAACAAAATACAGCTCAAGTTAAAGCTTCCCCTCAGGTCGCAAGACTTGATCATCTTCGCATACGCAGGACGAACAAAACACGTTAGTCATCACACTTACATACACCCTGATCCCTAACCCTTTACATACTTAACATATCTCATCAATGCATCCAGCAATCCACCAATAAAGTCTATCTTGTTTTTTTCATCGAGCGAGCACAAATGAGACACCTTAACGATAATTCTAATCTGGAATCATTTACATTTTTAATTTTTTTTCAAATAATTTGTCGGTCTTGTTTTGTAAGGTCTGCTGGTCAAGCCCATGAGACTTAACGTATTTTTAATTGATTTGTTTATTTGTAAAACATCAACAGATCTTGTTGCACTGTTTAAACATGTCTTGATGCACTGTTTAAACATGTCTTGTTGCACTGTTTAAACATGTCTTGTTGCACTGTTTAAACATGTCTTGTTGCACTGTTTAAACATGTCTTGTTGCACTGTTTAAACATGTCTTGTTGCACTGTTTAAACATGTCTTGTTGCACTGTTTAAACATGTCTTGTTGCACTGTTTAAACATGTCTTGTTGCACTGTTTAAACATGTCTTGATGCACTGTTTAAACATGTCTTGATGCACTGTTTAAACATGTCTTGATGCACTGTTTAAACATGTCTTGTTGCACTGTTTAAACATGTCTTGTTGCACTGTTTAAACAGGTCTTTAGTAAAACCCAGTAAGGTTAAACCTGAAAAATGGAACGCAACAAAACAACGAACGTGTCGGCGGGAAGCCTTCATCAGCGAACAAACAGAAAAAACTATTAAAATTAAAAAATAAAAAAAAATATTATAGCACTTAGCTGAGAAGTAGTGTCCAAGAGGGCAGCAAAAGGTCTTGTTGCACTGTTTAAACAAGTCATCTTGCACTGTTTAACAAACATCATCTTGGAGGTTTGTTGTGATCCGTACATATGTTCAAATTGACAACACCAAAATAATAGCCAAATTCAACCCCACCCTCCAACTGAAAGGACACCAAAAAATTGTTCCTTTTCCCCATTGATAGTTCATGTTTCCCCATTGATAGTTCACATTTCCCCATTGATAGTTCACATTTCCCCATTGATAGTTCACATTTCCCCATTGATAGTTCACATTTCCCCATTGATAGTTCACATTTCCCCATTGATAGTTCACATTTCCCCATTGATAGTTCACATTTCCCCATTGATAGTTCACATTTCCCCATTGATAGTTCACATTTTCTGATTGATAGTTCACATTTCCCCATTGATAGTTCACATTTCCCCATTGATAGTTCACATTTCCCCATTGATAGTTTACATTTCCCCATTGATAGTTCACATTTCCTCATTGATAGTTCACATTTCCCCATTAATAGTTCACATTTACCCATTGATAGTTCACATTTCCCCATTGATACTTCACATTTCCCCATTGATAGTTCACATTTCCCCATTGATAGTTCATATTTCCCCATTGATAGTTCATGTTTCCCCATTGATAGTTCACATTTCCCCATTGATAGTTCATATTTTCCCATTGATAGTTCACATTTCCCCATTGATAGTTCACATTTCTCCATTAATAGTTCACATTTCTCCATTGATAGTTCACATTTCCCCATTAATAGTTCACATTTCCCCATTGATAGTTCCCATTTCCCCATTGATAGTTCATATTTCCCCATTGATAGTTCATAGTTCCCCATTGATAGTTCATATTTCCCCATTGATAGTTCATAGTTCCCCATGTTCTTGTAAAAGTGACCATGTTAGTGTAAATGTTGCCATGCGATTGTAAGTGTTGCAATGCTAGTGTACATTTTGCCATGGTATTGTTCAAGTGGCCATGCTAGTGTGCAGAAGTTTCCAGTGAAAATGACTTTAACCTCAATGAGCAATGTCTTTATTTTACTAACTCCATACACAACCTGGAGGTGAGGGGCGAGGGACGGGCAGGTGTTCAATAAATAGCCAGGCGGTGATTGTAACAGACACCTGCAGTGGATCAGGTCGAGTCTGTGAATCTCAGACTAGAGACCACTAAACACAATGATTCACATCACGTAAGTGCCGATACGTGCGTGACCCCAGGCCTTGCTCATGGGTCGCCGTTGTGTTCTGCATGTCAAGAGTGTGCTTGGTGCTCGTTGCAGCTAGGTGCAAACTGTCATGGTCCACCAGTAAGAGGGCGATCATGCTTAAACCAGTGGTCCACCAGTAAGAGGGCGATCATGCTTAAACCAGTGGTCCAACAGTAAGAGGGCGATCATGCTTAAACCAGTGGTCCACCAGTAAGAGGGCGATCATGCTTAAACCAGTGGTCCACCAGTAAGAGGGCGATCATGCTTAAACCAGTGGTCCAATAATAAGAGGGCGATCATGCTTAAACCAGTGGTCCAACACTAAGAGGGTGATCATGCTTAAACCAGTGGTTCAACAAAAGGAGGGCGATCATGCTTAAACCAGTGGTCCAACAAAAGGAGGGCGATCATGCTTAAACCAGTGGTCCAACAATAAGAGGGCGATCATGCTTAAACCAGTGGTCCACCAATAAGAGGGCGATCATGCTTAAACCAGTGGTCCAACAATATGAGGGCGATCATGCTTAAACCAGTGGTCCACCAATAAGAGGGCGATCATGCTTAAACCAGTGGTCCAACAATAAGAGGGCGGTCACGCTTAAAGCAGTGGTCCAACAATAGAACAACTATCATGCTTAAACCAATGGTCCAACAATAAGACGACTATCCAGACGCCAGACATAGGTATTATATCCAACTTTTCATTTGCTCCTCGACAATGCTCAAAAAAGTTATTATACATTTTTAAACTCGAGCGATGTCTTTTTTCCATGTTCCTTTATTTCGATTTCATCTACACGCCTGATGAAGTTTTTGTTACGTCGGGCATACTGGCTATTTAGGATATAAAGGAATCATGTTTGGAACTAGTGCCTCACAAAAACAAAGAGCAAAAGATAAGAAGAGCAGAAGACAGAAGAGTAGAAAACAGAAGAGCAGAAGGTTAGAAGAGCAGAAGATCTGAGGAGCAGAAAGGTCTTGGGTTTAAATACTGTATGTTTTCAAAGAAACAAATATTTCCCATATAAATGATTTCCTCTTGCAACACAAACATACAAAATACCAGTAACTGTTCAATCGGATCTTACCATTATAAAGAGCACTTTTAAAATGTATTCTACTTTGTAGATGTGAACTCTGAAGACGTCACCCAGCTGACGGACAGACACCAGTTAGTTACAACTGTAGACAAGAAACTGAAGAGACCAGGTCAGCACTGATATAATTTCTTTTATATTCTTTACCTAAAAAATTATCAAAAAGCAATCGAACATTAAGCAACAATTTAGAATTGTCTCAGTTGATGGTATATTCAAAATGCTAAATATATCAAATAAATTATTTCTTCTTCTTCTATATTTTGAGAGCTCACGATACATTTATTGATCATTCTGGCTTCTGTTTTGAATTGAGAGTTCGCCTTCCCTTAGATGGGTTGCCGTCCAAGGCTAACGAGTCCCATCCACCCGCGGTGCTAAGGATGTCTTGGCTCTGATGGGGATTAAACTTCAGACCACCAGCTATTTGGATTGAATACGTTTAGAGCGCTCAACCTCCCAGCCACAATTTAAATCAAGCTTTGGGAATACACGAACAATTGCAACATACACGCACACGTAGACGCACACATAGACGAACACATAGACGAACACATACACACACACACAGAAGCACACGCAGACGCACACATAGAAGCACACATAGACGCTCACATACAAGCACACATAGAAGCACACATAGACGCATACATACAAGCACACATAGAAGCACACAAAGACGCACACATCGACGCACACATAGAAGCACACATATAAGCACACATAGAAGCACACACAGACGCACACATAGAATAACACATAGAAGCACACATAGACGCGCACATAGAAGCACACATAGAAGCACACATAGACGCACACCTTCAAGCACGCATACACGCACACATACATCGACAAGAATAAACTCCAACAGAGATCGTTACACATATGTACAAGAGTCCAAAAGTCCTGACTGGGCAGAGTTTAAAGTGAACACCAGAGTCCTGATTTGGCAAATTTAGAGTAAGCACAAGAGTCCTTACTTGGCAGAGTTTAGAGTGAATACAAGAGTCCTGACTTGACAGTGTTCAGAGTGAGCACAAGTGTCCTGACTTGACAGAGTTTAGAGTGAGCACTACAGAGTGAGCACAAGAGGTATGATGCAAGTATTTAATTTAAAAATCTTATCATTTACTTGTGTAATTTTAGACTGGTTAGAGCGGTGGTTCTCAACCTTCCTAATGCCACGACCCTTTAATACGGGTCATCATGCTGTGTTGAACCCCAACCATAAATTATATTCGTTCCTTATTCATAAATATGTGTTTTCCGATGGTCTTAGGCAACCCATGTGTGAGGCTTGTTCGACCCCAAATTGGTTGCGACCAACAGGTTGAGAACCACTGGGCTAGAGAGTGGTCCCAGATAAGCAGTTAGTTAAAGAGTGGTCCCAGAGAAGCAGTTTATTAGAGAGTGGGCCCAGAGATGCAGTTAGTTAGAGAGTGGTCCCCGATAAGCATTTAATTAGAGAGTAATATCACCTAGATGTCAGCTAGCACGTGCTGGCAAAGGTCAACTCAGTCTCACGACTCGTCTCATGGGAGGTAATTAATGAGGATGATGTAAGTTGGTGGCCTGGCCCGGGCGGCGCGGGGGGGGGGGGGGGGGATGGGGCACTTTGTCAGGAGAGGCGACTCTGTATAATAGATGTTTGAATAAGGGAAGGTAACTAACATTATTTGTTCCAAATTTGATTTAGCAGGGTTGATTTAAAAAATAAGATATTTTAATCATAATTGTGGTACAGCTTTCGAAGTATTTTATAGTGCTACATTTGGCGCACTCTGTGGTGCAGGTTATGTCATATCATGTGCACATAGTAATCATTAAGTTGCAGCCTTTATGCATGACTGAAACTCAACTATGGTTTCCTTTATTAGGATATGAGGCTTGCAGTGGCGTAGCGAGGAAGGGCAAGGGGGGGCATCATGCCCGGGCGCTACTCACAAAGGGGCGGCGTATTTGTCAAATACGCCGCGTACACAAAGACCCTGGAGGACGCCCAGATGGCAGAGCTTAATAAACCCATAGAGGTCACCGATGTCAAGACGGCGCTAGACGGGATGAACAATGGGAAATCCCCCGGACCAGACGGGCTGACGACAGAGTTCTACAAACACTTCGCGTCACAGCTGACCACACTCCTACACGCGGTGATAAGTGAGTCGTACGACAACAAAGAACTGCCGCCCAATATGGGAGAATCGTACATCAAACTAATACGCAAAAAGAAAACAGACAAGACACAACCTAAAAATTACAGACCTATATCTCTACTAAACACAGACTACAAAATATTAACTAAAGCGATAGCAAATAAGATTAAGCCTTATCTAAAAGAATTAGTGCACCCAGACCAACAGTGTAGCATTAAAGACAGAAATATAAACAACCATAATCATTTTATTAGAGATATAATTAACTACGCCAAAGATAAAAACATACAGGCAAGTATCTTGGCACTTGATCAGGAGAAAGCCTTTGACAGAGTATCACACACATACTTACACAAAATACTTAAACAAAACAACATAGGATCCTATGTGTGCGACTGGGTTAAAATACTATACAAAAACCCCATTAGTAAACTCTTAATAAACAATACACTATCAGAAGGAATTGAGATACAGAGATCGGTCAGACAAGGATGCCCTCTATCACCTTACCTATATATCCTGGCAATAGAGCCAGTGCTGGAAAAGATTAGGAAGGACCCTCAAATAGAAGGAATAAGCATACCAAATAGAGGAGAAAGGAAACTGCTCGCCTACGCTGACGACACAACACTCTTCCCTAAAAATAACAAATCTATCATAAAAATAATAGAAACATTTAACGAGTTCGGCCAGGGTAGCGGCTCTAAAATCAATATAAATAAATCAGAAATTATGGGGATAGGTAAATTAACAGACAAATTAGATTACCCTCTCAATCTAACAGGTAAAAAAGAACTTCTCATATACGGACTAACATTCACAAACAATCCGGAAGAAGTACATAATGGAACATGGGACAAAATAATTAAATACATCGATTTTATAATAGAAAGATTCCAATACTCAACAAAAACTATATTCGGACGTAGCACACTCGTAAACACACTAATCATACCAAAGTTAGTCTATGTAGGTAACGTTTTTAACATACCTCCGGATATACTAAAAACTATTAACCAGAGAATAAGGAAATTTATCTTTAAAAACACAAAATGGAACATCAAACACTCAACACTTATGCAAACGAAATTAGAAGGGGGAATTAATCTTCAGGATATAGAAACTAAAATTAAAGCAATGAGAATTAAATATATAGGCCAGGCTATAAAAGACCACAAAGAATACGCACTAACACACTACTATTTAGGGATTAGATTGACACGCCTCACACCCATCAACAACAACACACCACACTACCTGGGAGCAAGGCTCCCCCCTTTCTACCAGGCATGCACACGAGCCATCCAAGATAACGAAGCACTGGTACATAAAACAAACAAAGAAATTTACAGCCACTTGAGAGATAAAAAGAAAACACCTCATTCGGAGAGGATCAAGTGGTTGAAACGTTTTAACACTACACAGATAGGAGACACCTTTAATAATCTACACATAAAAGAAATAGAACCTAGAGCTAGGGAAATAACTTTCCGTCTCCTATACAACATGACACCAACATCCGAAAGACTTGAACATCATAGGATTCAAAAACCAAGATGTCCACTCTGCGGATACATGTTAGTAGAAACAGAACAACATTTGTTTATGGATTGTAAAATAATACAAACAGCTAAAGCCACACTAACACTACTCTTAAAAGCAGGAACAACCCACCCGGTAAACATAGATAAATCGATTACACTAAACACTATCCCTAAATCTATTAATAAGGCCCAACATGTAATCAGCCTCCGACTGTTGGCTGAATACAGACAACACATTTGGCAGTGCAGACAAAACGCCAATTTTCACAAACATGTGTACACAGAAACATTGCTAGAAACATTATTTAGAGCAAAAATACAAACCCTAATAGATCAAACCTAAAAAACCAAATCCCACTAAATTAAGACTTAATTAACCTTAAACTTAAACTTTTAACTAAAAGATATTAAATAGTACTATGCTATAATCCCTCCCGATACCCTCACCCTATCCCCCTCTTCCTACATCCTCCCCTCCCATCTCCTGCTCCCCACCCCCTGACACACGTGTTTTTAATAGAAATTTGTAAATAAATTTTATACTTTGTAAATAAAAAGACGTCACAGACTCTGGACAGTGTCTACGCTCAAATGTCATCTTTTTCTTACAGAAAAGAAACGACTAACAAGGACACGGAAAAGTCAAAAGGGAGGAAGCCATCATCGTGTTCATTTTCATATCACCCTTTTTGTTTTTATCTTGCTTGCCATTTCACACCATGCCACTTATCGTCCCAATCATCTCCACATTTCATTCCATGGGGCTTCACACATTCCACTATGATAAATAACATTAAATATTCGTTTGTCTTAACTTCGTCATTGTCCACATCACAAAATTTTTTTTCAAAAAAAAAAAAAAAAAAAAAAAAAAAAAAAAAAAAAAAAAAAAAAAAAAAAATTCTCTTCTTTCCATTTTCAATTATTTCATATGCAAAAAAAAAAAAAAAAAAAAAAAAAAAAAAAAAAAAAAAAAAAAAAAAATTGTGTTAAATGTAAAGGTAAAATAAAAATAAAATTAAACGCTACGTCCAGCAAAAGGGCGGCTGCGGAAGTCAATGAGAGAATTTCGAGGTTTCCGCCGCCACCCCCCTTTTGTTTATTAAAAAAAAAAAAAAAAAAAAAAAAAAAAAAAAAAAAAATACTCACAAAGGGGCGCCAAATGGTATATTTTCCATATAATATTGTATGGTTTTCGAATGGGGGGGGCGCCAAAAATGTATTGTGCCCCGGGCGCCACTGGAGGCTTGTTACAAGGTTTCTATGTTTGTGTAACACCGCTATCAGAAGAGCACGAGCGTTAGAGTACGCTTCAAGAATAAAAACGACATTTAAAGGTTAAGGTTTGTGCGCACAATGTGGTCACAATATGCAGGTTTGTGGTCACAATATACAGGTTTGTGGTCACAATATGCACGTATGTGGTCACAATATGCAGGTATGTGGTCACAATATGCAGGTTTGTGTTCACAATATGCAGGTATGTGGTCACAATATACAGGTTTGTGGTCACAATATGCACGTATGTGGTCACAATATGCAGGTATGTGGTCACAATATACAGGTTTTTGGTCACATTATGCACGTATGTGGTCACAATATGCAGGTATGTGGTCACAATCTGCAGGTATGTGGTCACAATATGTAGGTATGTTGTCACAATATGCAGGTATGAATCGCTTAAGAATGATTCACCGGGAGCTTAAGTGAAATGACTGATACACTGGAGCTTAATTGAAATGATTCATACACTGGAGCTTAAGTGAAAAGGTTGATACGCTAGGAGCTTAAGTGTTTTTATCGAGTCGCATAAAGAAGATGGAAATAACTTTATCGATGTGTGTTTGGAAATCTCACATACAATTGTACATAGCATGGTACATACAATAGTACATTTATAATACATTCAGATCAAAGAACGTTTTACTGGTGCACCTAAATTCTCAATTTCATTTACTTGACCACGTGAGACTACAGGTAGATGCCGCGGCTGTCGGAGTTGGTCTACGCCAATGGAACTGTTGAAGAGATTCAGTCAGGTGGTTAAAGGAAGAAAATAAGAAAAAAAAAGAGTGGGGTGGAGTGTGCGTGGATCATGAAATCAATTAATTTTGTTGGTCAATATTTGAGGTGTGTGTGTTAGGGGCTAACTATTTTAATGACGTAATGTGAGGACGCCACACGTATGGTGCACTGTAATTGGGCATAGCGTGACGCAGAAGTGATGCAACATCAGCAGTGTTGGAGCGCCAGGCTTGCAACATTCACACAACGTTGGGGTCGAGGCTACAGATTAAAGTCTTTATCTAATCATTTCGTTTCGAGCTGCGGACTGGGCAGAAATACATCTATTGGACTCTTCTATTCTCATACTTTGGCGTACATTCGACTGATATCTCCCTTTTTTTTTTTACCGAAGATAAACGAAAATGATCTAGAATATTGTTTGATTATTTATGAGCCTAAGTTTGGGAAATGATTAGTTAGGCGAGACATTTTCTCGTTTGCCTCAATACAGTAAAAACTCACAGTCGTACTCTCTAAGAAAGCTAAACAAAATACATTCTTCCTCATTTATGTCATGCATAATAAAACCAGCTTGTCCAAGTTAAAATGTGTCTACTTTTAACCATTGGTTGGCGAGCAAAAGGGCGGAGTCAGCAGGTGACACGTGAACTCTTAGTTATATGATTTCCTGCCACTTCAGCGACCTCCTCTTGTATATAAGTGCCATGCATGAAGTACATCGTGTTAAATGGACATTTGCAACGGATTCTGGGGCATTTCATTGGATTGTTACTTTCATTCATTATTTAGTCTTCGAGTCGTTTAACCTGTGGGCGAAAAAAACGAATTTGTGTGGAATTTGATTTTCTTATATTTATTATTTCCAAACATTTTCAACACATTTAATTTAAAAAACGGACAATATTTTCTGTGAGATCGGATATATCTTACGATGACCACCAGTGCGTAAGTGTTTTTCAAAAGTTAAGTCACAAACATGAGAAGACCAACCGTTGAAGAGCTGGGCTGTCTCGTCTACAACACAACAGCGGGACGTCTCATGTGTCTTAATGACGTCAAGGCCAGGCTGTATCTGCCCGTGACCGTCTTCCTGGCTGTTCTTATCGTCATCGGTACAATAGGCAATGCGACGGTGAGTGAAGTGTTCGGGTACAAGCAGTTAACTGTGCCCATAGTCGGTACATTAGACCATTGCATGGGCAGTTTCGTGCTCGGGTACAAGCAGTTTACTGTGCCCATAGTCGGTACATAAAATGTGCCCTTAGTTTTTCATGAGAACCGGTCGTGGTACAACTTGGGGATTTAACTATCTCTTTAGCTTTGCGTTATAGCCAACATTTGTACACAAAAAGATGTAGCAAAATAAGCTGTGAGAAAAGTGTACATACTATAATGTCTACGTTCATAATGTATGTATTTTCCCTTATGGTATGTCTCATTAGGAAATGGCATCAGCGGGCCGTCGAGCTCGCGCTCATTATGCCCTCCCTGGCGCCCACCCACACCTGCCAGGTGTCGGGTTTCCCCGACGTCGGGCCGTGCGGGGGAACGCCAGAGACCTCCCCAGGCGTGAAGCGTCCCCACCAGCAACCGCTCGATCGGATCTGCCGCCGGAGACCCTCCCCGCCCGGAGACATCTGGTCGACCGAAGACGCTGCGCTTAAAACGTCCGCAGTCCACTTTCTTAGGGGCCGGGACGGTAAATTAACGTCCTAATATCTCCCCCCCACCCGTCCCGGGGAAGCATCGGACGCCCTCTAAGAGTGATTCTACAGTGGGTTTCCACCTCGCAACTAATTCGCGAAGTAGCTGGGACGAAACAGTTGCCTAGGAGCACCTTTCCCAGGGCTGCATATTTAGAATCATCGGCCAGAGGCTTCCACCACAGCCTCTCGACTCATATCCTTTAACGGCAACTTGTAATCATGATCCCTACCCTGTGTTTGCCTTTTCTTCCCCCTGTGAAGTATCACAAGTGGCAGCCCTGTAGGAGCCGTTTATTCCAGCAACTGCCATGCATGTCCCTGTCTGCCACGCGGGACACGCAATGGTGGTTATGTGCCCCGGGTTAACGCCGAGGGGGTCGGTGGCCAGCGCTTCCAAATCGGCAAGCCACTACAGACTTGTCGACCGGAATCCCGGGGGGGGGGGGGGCTTTATGGTATGAAACTTATGATTTATACTAACTGTAAATTATTACGGTTATTAAAAAACGCCTCTTCATCGTCAAGTCATTTATGAAACTTCCACCTTTATTATTTTACACTTTTATTATTTTACACCTTTATTATTTTACACCTTTATTATTTTACACCTTTATTAATTTACACCTTTATTATTTTGCGCTTTCATAATTTGCCACTTTCATTTTTACCAACTTGCAGTTATAATTTTCGTTGAAACCAATCCTCAGGTCTGCCTGGTCTACTGTAACCGGAAGTCACGTGTGTCTTCTCATTACTTCATCTTGTACCTGGCCGCCCTTGACCTTGTCACTTGCGTGGTAGGAATGCCGACTGAGATTGCCGACCTGGTGCTGCCTTACACATTTGAGTCGCCCTGGGCATGTAAGGTGCTCAGATTCACACACTCCAGCACCATTATCGCCAGCAGTACCATCCTCATTGAGGTAAGCACCATCTTTGCAAGCCGTACAATCTTTGACAATAGTCTGCCTTGATTTTTAATTTTGTTAATTTGGTTGCATTTTTTTTTTTAAGTTTCTGTAAATTTAGTAACAAAATCATAAAACTCGTTCTATATTTATTCATTTTTTTAAAGAATATTTTTTAAAAATTACTTGCACTGCCAAGCACTCGATGACTTCCCTTAGTTTCCGCTTCCTTCCCCTTCTTCTTACTTCCTTTAGACCAAAAAAAAAATGTCCATATTTTGTTACAGTCATTACTTGTTCTGTCTACTTAAGCTTTGTGAGCACGTTCATGTGAGCTAAGAATAAGTGTCACCTCATTAGGTAAAGCGTCTCATTAAAACTATATGTGTTTGTTTGTTTGTCACGCGCAGGTTGCCTTCGATCGCTACTACCGAATATGCCAGCTGGGCCGACAGTTCACGGCCAACAAATCCAGATTTCTGTGTGTCGGAGCAGTTGTCCTGGGACTGGTGTGCTCCTGGCCAACCTTCTTACTCTTTGGAAGGTAAAATTGGACTTTTGATGCGTAGAATGTTGTGTTGTGTGTCTATCCCCGGTAGGTGTGAAAAAGTCGGTTTTTGCTCTCGGAAAAAAAAATCTAATCAATTTTCTGCATCACAAAATTATTAGGGTTTCAAACACTTTATTTGATGTCCCAGTCTTAATTCATGACTTCTGGGGAAGTGAAGCTTTGCAGGTTCATCTTTGCAAGTTAATCTACTGAGATTTCCCCTTTCTCTTTTTTAACAAGATATTATGTTATGGCTCTGCAAAACTACCATTTATAAAAATAAAAAAATAATAAATAAATAATTTTAAAAAAACTACCAAAAAAAAAATATGGATATGAAATGAGAGAAACGATCACGACTGGTCGGATTTTTAAAGTTAAAAAAAAAAAAACTCTTATGAAAGAAAGGGTTTGGCTAAATGTTTATGTTGATTTGTGTCCCCTCAGGAAGACCGTGACCCGCAACCTGAATGGCAACATTCTGAAAGGCTCGGACTGCTCCACAGACGACTCCATGAGACGGACGATCTACCCGACCATCTACTACGTCTTCCTGTTCTCACTGTTTGGCATCACGGTCATCTTCTTCGCCGTGCTCTATTCCAAGATCGGACTGACCATCCTGGGCAGGAAGCGCATGCACATGGGGTCGGTGACCTCCAACACGTCGTCCAGCAAGGGACTGCTGAGGTCAGGGTCGAAGAAAGAAAACGTGAGTGAATCCCCCATCTTGAGTGAGTGTGTGTGTGTGCGTGTGTGTGTGCGTGTGCGTGTGTGTGTGTGCGTGTGTGTGTGTGTGTGCGTGTGTGTGTGCGCGCTTGTGTGTGTGGTGGCAATCGTTTCAAATTCGTTGTTGTGTAGGTGTGTCAACTGTGTTGTGTGTCAGTTGAAATGATTTATTTAGAGGGGTGACAAATGTGTATGTGTGTTTTGTGTAGGGGGTGCCGTTATTTTGGCTAGATGGCATTTTGCTGTAGATTTGTATTTTGTTTAGTGGCGCATTCCTTGATGAACTTGTGATTAGATTTCCGTGCGTTAAGTTGACATGTGTTAAATTGACATGTGTTAAGCTAACATGTGTTAAGTTGACATGTGTTAAGTTGACATGTGTTAAGCTGACATGTGTTAAATTGACATGTGTTAAGCTGACATGTGTTAAGTTGACATGTGTTAAGCTGACATGTGTTAAGCTGACATGCGTTAAGTTGACATGTGTTAAGCTGACATGTGTTAAGTTGACATGTGTTAAGTTGACATGTGTTAAGCTGACATGTGTTAAATTGACATGTGTTATGCTGACATGTGTTAAGCTGACATGTGTTAAGTTGACATGTGTTAAATTGACATGTGTTAAGTTGACATGTGTTAAGTTGACATGTGTTAAGCTGACATGTGTTAAGTTGACATGTGTTAAGTTGACATGTGTTAAGTTGACATGTGTTAAGGTGACATGTGTTAAGGTGACATGTGTTAAGCTGACATGTGTTAAGTTGACATGTGTTAAGCTGACAAGTGTTAAGCTGACAAGTGTTAAGCTGACAAGTGTTAAGCTGACATGGGTTAAGCTGACATGTGTTAAGCTGACATGTGTTAAGTTGACATGTGTTAAGCTGACATGTGTTAAGGTGACATGTGTTGACATGTGTTAAGCTGACATGTGTTAAGGTGACATGTGTTAAGTTGACATGTGTTAAGCTGACATGTGTTAATCTGACATGTGTTAAGCTGACATCTGTTAAGCTGACAAGTGTTAAGCTGACATGTGTTAAGCTGACATGTGTTAAGTTGACATGTGTTAAGTTGACATGTGTTAAGCTGACAAGTGTTAAGCTGACATGTGTTAAGCTGACATGTGTTAATCTGACATGTGTTAAGCTGGCATATGTTAAGCTGACATGCGTTAAGCTGGCATGCGTTAAGCTGACATGTGTTAAGATGACAAGTGTTAAGCTGACATGTGTTAAGCTGACATGTGTTAAGCTGGCATATGTTAAGCTGACATGCGTTAAGCTGACATGCGTTAAGATGACATGTGTTAAGCTGACAACTGTTAAGCTGACATGGGTTAAGCTGACATGTGTTAAGTTGACATGTGTTAAGCTGACATGTGTTAAGCTGACATGTGTTAAGTTGACATGTGTTAAGCTGACAAGTGTTATTTGTGAGTTGATTTCTGTTGAGATGAGCAATATCTGTCCGGAGCATGTTGTTTTATCATGTCTAAGGTTTAAGTTCATTTGTTCTGCCCATCTTCCAGTGAGCTGGTTTTGGGGAGAGGGGGGTGTTGATTTTAGACTTTGATCCTTGCAGTGTTGTTGCCCAGCGGGCAATCTCATAGATCAAATTTGAAGACGTGGTCAACCTTTTATTTATTTTTTTCAGTCTCACGTGTCTGACCGAACAAGCTCCGACCTGTCGACCGAACAGGACGATGGTCAGGGCGGTGCATCTACAGCCAGTGGTAACAGCAACAACAGCAACATCAGCAGCAGCACCTCCACCACCACGATCTCCGGCAGCTACAGCAGCATAAAACGTCACGGAAAGAAAGCAAGGCCACTCGAAGATCCCCAGAAGTGGCATCACCCCGACCCAGCTTGCAGGACGGCTCCCGGGCAGTGCTTCGATTCAGCCAACAATATTTATATCGGAAGCGATACCGAAGACCTGCCTTCAAACGGAGCAGCGCCCATTATAAACCTTGAAATGGTTCAGCAAAATAGTTCTAGCCCCGTCATCAGAATCAGTCACAGCTTAACCATGTCCGACAAATGTCCCGCAATCGCCCTGGTCGGTGGTACGATTCCCGCCATGGCGTTGGCTGGGGGAGCTATCCTCACGAGAACACCGAGTCGTAAGCATAGCCGAACGCGATTTTTTTACCGTCATTTCCAGCAGAACCAACAACAGGTGGACACGACTGACGACGAGGACAACGCGAACAACGGACAAAAACCGCAGGCGAGAACCAATCAGAGAAGTTCTGCCAGGCAGATACGCGTGGGGAAGACCACCACTGTCCTGTTCGCCGTAACCTTGGCCTACATTTTGAGCTTCCTCCCCTACCTGACGGTCATGGTGCTGAGAAGCGTCATCCGGGACCTCGAGGAAAATCTCAGCCCCGTGGGGGAGCTGGCCTACAAACTCTGCGTCAAGTCTTTCTTCATCAACAACGCCATTAACCCGTTGATATACAGCTTTTTGAACCAAACCTTCAGGCAAGATGCCAAGCTGATGATCATCAAATGTTACGGCGGCCCCAGGCGGCCCGCAGTATCGCGGCCTCGGGTTGTGTCACCGCCCAATGTTGTTTGACGAAATTGTGGCAAATACGCCATGTGACTATAAAAACAAAAAAAAAACAAAAGCAATCACAACCATGATGTGACCAGTCAATTGGGATATCATAGCTGGGCCAGCTTCAGCAGTTGTACTGTAGAGATGCCGGATTCCTACTTGGCCGTTCCAACATTGCCATACTCTCGAGTACTGTTCAAATTACCCTCACGGCCTTTACAGTTACAGTTCTTAGAACCCTCCATGGAAAAGTGTTTCCTTTGGTGTGGTCAGTCCTAGATGAGTCCTGCGACCATGTGTTAGTGAGCCAGCCCTTAGGTTCTGATTGTGTGGTCAGTGTTAGATTAGTCCTACGACCATGTGTTAGTTGGCCAGCCCTTAGGTTCTGATTGTGTGGTCAGTGTTAGATGAGTGCTGCGGCCAATTGTTAGTGAGCCAGCCCTTAGGTTCTTTGGTGTGGTCAGTGGGAGATGAGTCCTGCGACCATGTGTTAGTTGGCCAGCCCTTAGGTTCTTTGGTGTGGTCAGTGCTAGATGAGTGATGCGGCCATGTGTTAGTGAGCCAGCCCTTAGGTTCTGATTGTGTGGTCAGTGCTAGATGAGTGATGCGGCCATGTGTTAGTTGGCCAGCCCTTAGGTTCTTTGGTGTGGTCAGTGGGAGATGAGTGCTGCGACCATGTGTTAGTGAGCCAGCCCTTAGGTTCTTTGGTGTGGTCAGTGGAGATGAGTGCTGCGGCCAATTGTTTGCGAGCCAGCCCTTAGCTTCTTTGATGTGGTCAGTGCTAGATGAGTGCTGCGACCATGTTTTAGTGACCCTAATACTATATGTCATAGTTGCTCATCGCAAATTGCACTGGCGTTATCTTTTTTTATTAATTGGTCGCCTGCACTTATAATGGGTGTCCCTAACGACATATAAATACAAGTCATTCAAATATTTCAAAAGTGTGTCTTCAAGAAACTCGGCAACACATTTTTTGACGTCAACAAGATAGTTATGGGCCATCCATATAGTACGTACTAAGAATTAACCCTTATGTTCCATTTTCAAGAGAAGTTGAATGCACGAGCAAGGAAACTGTTTCACTATAACTTATAGAAGTTTATAGAACTGAGATTCTCTTATTTTTGTTAACTCAACGAACTGGGGCCTTGATCTGAACAGACAGTGAACTTTGACCTCAGCGATCTGTGTTGAAAAAGTCGAGATGAACACAATACAGTGCTACATGTTATATCTGTAAACATGCTCACAGGGCAGTTAATACCTAAAATATCCTTGACCATTATGACATGCCAGATATGACACGCCAGATATGACATGCCAGATATGACATGCCAGATATGACATGCCAGATATTATTCTTACGTTTTAATGAAAGAAATTTGTTTGCTTGTTTGTGTTTAGATCTGATCTATTTAAGAGAACAATAAGGCCACAGTATGTAGTGGACGTATGATTGTGTCACGTCACTGAGGCCACAGTATGTAGTGGACGTATGATTGTGTCACGTCACTGAGGCCACAGTATGTAGTGGACGTATGATTGTGTCACGTCACTGAGGCCACAGTATGTAGTGGACGTATGATTGTGTCACGTCACTGAGGCCACAGTATGTAGTGGACGTATGATTGTGTCACGTCACTGAGGCCACAGTATGTAGTGGACGTATGATTGTGTCACGTCACTGAGGCCACAGTATGTAGTGGACGTATGATTGTGTCACGTCACTGAGGCCACAGTATGTAGTGGACGTATGATTGTGTCACGTCACTGAGGCCACAGTATGTAGTGGACGTATGATTGTGTCGTGTCAATGAGTGAGTGACGCATGGACGTTCATTCGACAAGTCGTGTTTACAATATATTTGATTAATATGTTACAATATATTTGATTAATATGTTACAATATATTTGATTAATATGTTACAATATATTTGATTAATATGTTACAATATATTTGATTAATATGTTACAATATATTTGATTAATATGTTACAATATATTTGATTAATATGTTACAATATATTTGATTAATATGTTACAATATATTTGATTAATATGTTACAATATATTTGATTAATATGTTACAATATATTTGATTAATATGTTACAATATATTTGATTAATATGTTACAATATATTTGATTAATATGTTATAATATATTAGTTGTTGTTGCTATTGAGAGTATTTCCTTAAGACAATTTATAACAATAAATCATTTAATATAAAAACATGATCAAATTTATAGTTGTCATTTATTCTTCCTGCTTCTAAAACAAAGGTATAAATCATGTGTATAGAACTTGGGTATAAAACACGTAAGTAAATATCAATATTCAACCAAGCCACGTGAATAAATTGATGACAACTGTCACAAGACTGCTTAGTACGTGCTGACGTAGACATACACAAACTGTCCGATTTAGGACATTCGAAACTGATGTAAACAGGGATCACAACACGAGACACGGGTGTTGGTGACGTCATAGTAGTTTGTGACTGGGATTGAACCGTTTGGGAAGATTCAGCGTTCTGCTTGTCACGTGCTACAAGACTTATATACATCGGTGTAGACTGGACCAAATACATCGGTGTAGACTAGACCAAATACATCGGTGTAGAATGGAACAAATACATCGGTGTAGACTGGACCAAATACATCGGTGTAGACTGGACCAAATACATCGGTGTAGAATGGACCAAATACATCGGTGTAGAATGGACCAAATACATCGGTGTAGAATGGACCGAATACATCGGTGTAGAATGGACCAAATACATCGGTGTAGACTGGACCAAATACATCGGTGTAGACTGGACCAAATACATCGGAGTAGAATGGAACAAATACATCGGTGTAGACTGGACCAAATACATCGGAGTAGACTGGACCAAATACATCGGAGTAGACTGGACCAAATACATCGGTGTAGAATGGACCAAATACATCGGTGTAGATTGGACCAAATACATCGGCGTAGACTAGACCAAATACATCGGTGTAGACTGCACCAAAACTTCTATGCATCGGTGTAGACTGGACCAAAACTTCTATGCATCGGTGTAGACTGGATCAAAACTTCTAAACATCGGTGTAGACTGGACCAAAAGTTCTATACATAGATGTAGACTAGTCATTGGCGAGTTATGTGAAGATTTGTCATTGCTAAGTCTCATACACGTCATGGGGTACATTAACATGGTCCCACCACAGGCTCTACCATGGGTTCCACCACAGGTCCTACCATGGGTCCCACCACAGGTCCTACCATGGGTTCCACCACAGGTCCCACTACAAATCTCCCCACAGACATGTACACACATTTGTCAATATTAATTAATTTAAATTTAAACTCAAACGTGACATGTCTCGGTGGTTATAGTGGTCATAAAATGTCACAGACTTTTGTCGCGGAAGCCGTGACAATGTCACATTGCTGGCAATGTTGGAAAATTTCAGTCATTCGAGTCTTCGGAAAGCTGTCAGAGAAGGAGAAATAAGTTCTTCTTTCCGGAGTCTCTAAACCATTGCTCTGAAAACACACACTAATTTTTTTTCATTTTATGCCCGCACCCAATCTGTAGACTCCATTGTAGACGCCCCTGGTCTTCTCCGTGTTCTGTGTAATGACGATGATACAATTCTGAGATATGTCCTCACATTTCTCAAACCTAGCCCCAATAATTTAAAGTAATCGTCCTATCAATGCTTCTCAAACTGTTCGCCAATATTTTAAAGTAGTCGTCCTATCAATGCTTCTCAAACTATGCGCCAATGTTTTAAAGTAGACGTCCTATCAATGCTTCTCAAAATGTGCGCCAATATTTTAAAGTATTCGTCCTATCAATGCTTCTCAAACTCACAGCTTTATGTTTCTTCCCTTGTAAATAAATTAAATTTATAAATGAGCAAAGTAGAGGCTTAAGACTAGTTTACACATTAAATAACAGATCTATAGCTCCGTGACGCCATATTATTGATCCATGACGCCAAAAACAGCGGTGCCAGATAGTCATGGTTGATCGTACATGATAAAAAAAAGTCTTTGGAAATTGAGTTGAGCGAGTCACATGACATGGCAGCCATCTTTATCCTGTATCCCGTCCATCAGGCGATTCACGGCGGTTCCGGGAAAACGTACAGAGCCCCTTGTAGCGGGCTGTGGGTGGAGCTCTGGTGCGAGGGTGGGGATAGTTGACGTGGCGGCGTCCTCAAAACGTGTGCGCCAGCCCTTAAGGTACCCATGGGGCGGATTATCTTTTGCGACACTTTGGTCTTTGAAAACGTTGACTTGACATTTCGCCTGAAACATGTCAACATTAATATAAGTTGAAAAGTTACATGATAAACTTGAATGTTGACGTTATAAAATTGCAACAGACTGGTCAGCTTTTGTTAAAGATAAAAAAATAATCAAAATTATTAGTGATAGCTTTATTCATGTCCTCAGTTACAAAGGCGGACTTCACGGAAGAACTAGCACGGAGACCATTTCCGTGGCCAGCTTTACCAAGCAGCGCCAGAAAGTAAACCTTCTAAATTAACATACACTTATTTAAAGAGATGTATTGACCACAGGCCACTATTAAACTATAATCTCATTCTATAAATAGACTACAGTGGCTGAATTAAAACTTAATCCTTCTAAAGCTAACATATTTTTTTAAATATCTACTCGTCATGGGTTTTATATTTGGAAGGTGAGGGCCTCATTACAGTCTCTAGTCTTGCCAATGCATTGGAGTTTTTAGCTCCTGTTTACGCCTAAGAAGGTTTTCAGACAAAATCGGTCTTTATATATATATATATATATATATATATATATATATATAGGTGTGTGTGTGGGGGGGGGGTTATGAGTGTGTAGGTTAGTTTTGCTAACTTTCAAGACACATTTGAATTGTCATCCCGCGTCATCAAAAGACAACCATCTCTCAAAGGCCGCCCTTTGATAAATATTTGATAAATGCGTGTTGGTTAATGCGTGTCTGATAAATGCGTATCTGTTGATTTTGTTTACGTGCCTTCTAAATTTTCTCACAAACTTTTGAGAACTGTGTCACAATAAAAGGCAACGTGCAGAATTTGGCCAAAGTCTCTCAAGAGTTCCAATATCGATGCTAACAGGCAACAATTCTTCTTACAAGACTGGGAGCATTAACATACATCCTTGGGTCCAATCCCTGTCTAAAATTGGGTATAGGCCTACTTGTAACTGGACGCTCCAACCCCGCCCCTTCCTACACTCTGGGTGCCGCCCTACCCCGCCCCCTTCCCCCACTCTGTATCCACCTACCTGTAGCTGGCCGTCCCCGTCTTCCACCCTCACAGCTATAAACGTGTCTAGCTTCAGCCAACAGTTCTCAAGCATCGTCACGTGCAGATTACTGTATGCCTTCTCGGAAATGTCCACGTCTGCTTTGACGTCACAACCGGAGTCCCCGTCATCCATACCCGTCACGTGATGACCGACGTCACTACTCCACAAGGTCAGCTTCGCCCCGGGGTCCAGGAGTTGCTTGCTCTTGAACTCATATTTTACCTGTGAGAAAATGGCTACAGATTACCCGGCTGAAAGCATGCCTCCAGGTAGCCCAGGGGAAAACATGCCTACAGATTACCCAGGTGAAAACATGCCTACAGGTAATCAAGGGGAAAACATGCCTACAGGTAGCCCAGGTGAGAACTTTACTACAGGTGAATAAGATTTATACATTGGTGGGTTTATACATTGGTGGATTTATACATTGGTGGCTTTTTCCTACACCAGTTAACAGTGACTTTGCTGTGGACTTTTTTTTCCCCCATAACATTCCCCTTATTCTAGGTCCCTCATTCTATTAATTATGAGAACTCTACTTACGTTCTGTCCAGCTCCATTGGACTGTCGGACACTCCAAAGACACAGGTCAATGGCATGGTCAGTATTGTTGACCAGTGTGACATATTTCCCGTCAGGGTCTACATCTAGAATCCCTATCCCTTGATCGAACTCATTAGTTCTATATGTTGAAAACGTTAAAGAAAATTGTCAATATTTTACACCTTTTTGTTGTTGTTCTGCGTGCAGAGTTGTTTGTTTACTTTTTAGCAGTTAACACAATGTTAACATTTGACCAGTATTTAGTTTGTTTGTGTTGTACAGCTGCAGCCCCCCCCCCCCCAAACCCCATCCGCCGGGTCAACATTCACACTTTGTAGAAGGCAAACTAACCTATGCTTTAGAATTTAAGCTACACACATTTGGCCACGTGTTATGCTAGGTAATTAGTAGAGCATAGTGTCATGTTTCTAAGTACGTAGCGGATTTTTGTATGTGCAAAGCGGATGTTTGTAAGTGCATAGCGGGTGTTTGTAAGTGCATAGCGGATGTTTGTAAGTGCAAAGCGGATGTTGTAAGTGCATAGCGGATGTTTGTAAGTGCAAAGCGGATGTTTGTAAGTGCATAACGGATGTTTGTAAGTGCAAAGCAGATGTTTGTAAGTGCATAACGGATGTTTGTAAGTGCAAAGCAGATGTTTGTAAGTGCAAAGCGGATGTTTGTAAGTGCATAGCGGATGTTTGTAAGTGCAAAGCGGATGTTTGTAAGTACATAACGGATGTTTGTAAGTGCAAAGCGAATGTTTGTAAGTGCAAAGCGGATGTTGAAAGTACATAGCTGCTCCTTCCCTAACTAATGCTAGTAGACTTCTTTGTTTGTTGTCCAGCCAAACATCACTGTTGTAAAAACCCAATGAACGCGACTTGTTCCGTCGATAGATTAGTCCACGACATTTTGTTGCCCACCCACCTTTTTGTCCTCTGATTCATCTCCCTCGTCGGTTTCTCTTCCATCTCCCTTTGTGACAGTGATGTCTTGTATGATGGGCGGTGCCTGGGCGGTGACTACAAGAAACAAGGCTGGCATTAGTACAATCTATACAGTTTGTACTTATTTATAAATGGTTTAGCATGGAATACATAACGTCCGTTGTCAACCAAACGTTGAGGTTGCTGTATTGACAGTAAATGCTGTTTCAGCAGACCAGTACAGCGGCAATAACAATAAAATGTACCATTGGAAGAAAAAGAAATAACACATGAGTAACGGCCTTGACCCTCAGAATTCAAAATCTAATAACCGACAGTCGATATCTCGTCTCTTGGCTCCAGTTCGACGTCACCATGTTAATGTTAGGTGTAGTTGTGTTGTTTTATTTGCGTTGCATTTACATGTTTGTATTTGGTTTGTGAAGTCAACCACAAACATATCCGGAAATTGAACAAAACAATTTTCGAAATCAATTTAGTTCGAAAATAAATTATGTAAACAGAGTTGTTGTTTTTTTTTAATTATTCTTATTTGAAGAGTAGTGGGCATCATGTAACACATTTTATTCGTTTCATTTTTTTAAAACTTCAGTTCGAACTAAATTTCGTCGAGCAATATTCCTTCTAACAAATTTATTTCGCACAAATTTCTGGTCACCGCTCACTGCGGCCACCACGCGCCGAGTTGAACCGTAATGATGGGCGCACATGTTATGATGGGTGCACATGTTGTGATGAGTACAAATGTTATGATGGGTATACATTTTATGATGGGTACAAATGTTATGATGGGTACAAATGTTATGATGGGTACAAATGTTATGATGGGTATACATTTTATGATGGGTACAAATGTTATGATGGGTACACACGCCCTATGGCAAAGTCATTAAAGGTAATGGACGTTGTTTTATCGTTAAGTTTACTTTTTGTTTTTATTGAAATTGTGACAGATTGATATTGTAGTCATAAATAGACTGTGACAGATTGACATTGTAGTCATAAATAGACTGTGACAGATTGACAATGTAGTCATAAATAGACTGTGACAGATTGACATTGTAGTCATAAATAGACTGTGACAGATTGACATTGTAGTCATAAATAGACTGTGACAGATTGACATTGTAGTCATAAATAGACTGTGAAAGATTGACATTGTAGTCATAAATAGACTGTGACAGATTGACATTGTAGTCATAAATAGACTGTGACAGAGTGCCATTGTAGTCATAAATAGACTGTGACAGATTGACATTGTAGTCATAAATAGACTGTGACAGATTGCCATTGTAATCATAAATAGACTGTGACAAATTGCCATTGTAGTCATAAATTGACTGTGACAGATTGACTTTGTAGTCATAAATAGACTGTGACATATTTACTTCAAAGTCATAAAGAGACTCTGACAGATTGACATTGTAGTCATAAATAGACTGTGACAGATTTACTTCATTGTCATAAAGAGACTGTGACGGATTGACTTTCTAGTCATAAAGAGACTGTAACAGACTCACTTTCTAGTCATAAGGAGTCTGTAACAGACTCACTTTCTAGTCATAAGGAGTCTGTGACAGACTCACTTTCTAGTCATAAGGAGTCTGTGACAGACTCACTTTCTAGTCATAAGGAGTCTGTGACAGACTCACTTTCTAGTCATAAGGAGTCTGTGACAGACTCACTTTCTAGCCATAAGGAGTCTGTGACAGACTGACTTTCTAGTCATAAAGAGACTGTAACAGACTGACTTTGTAGATATAGAATAGTGTAAATAGTACATATTCACACCTTTAACTTTAAATTTTTAAATAATTCTTTTTAAAGCACAGGAAATTAGTTGACGTAGATTGAATTTAGCATTTAATTAGTATACGTAGATACGTTTTAAAATAGTGTAATAATTTAATTTTCACACCTTTAAATTTTCAAATGCTTATTCGAGACATATACAATTATATATATATATATATAATGTAGTATGTGTACTATGCCTAGATCAGTCGTCAGCAAACTCATTAGTCAAAAGAGCCAAAAATCACCAGCAGGACGATGAAAAAATTTTTAGAGACACATTTCTTTTCAAGAACCTGTTAAGAACCACATTTTTCGGAGTCAAAACCAATTTGTGGCCAACTGGCCGGGCCGTACGTGTCACGTGATAGGATCCACACACACACTAACCTGTTCCTCTAAGTCGTCCACGATCTGCCTGTAAGCGTTAATCTCACCCTCCAGCCTTGTGTTGGCTCCGCTTATTTCGTCCAGCTCATCCTTGACCTCTGACAGCTCCTGCGCCAGCAGAGCCACCTCCCTCTGAGCCTGGCATCTCTCTCGTTCAGACGACTCCTTGAGCTCTTCCAGTCTGTCTCGGCACTCTTGCAGCTGAACCTGCAACACGCAGAGCTTGATCTCAATTAATTATTTGTTTAATTAGAAAAAGGCGTGAGAAACGATAATACAACCTTAAATGAGTTTGTTGACGTCACAACTAACGATGTATTAATGTGTTCTCATGAGATCATAATGATATATAAATGAATAAATCCTTCTTCTTATATTTGAGGGGCCACGTTCAATTTATTGAACATTCTGGCTCCTGGTTTGAATTCAGAGTTCGCCATCTTGGGTGGGTTGCGGTCCAAGGAAAGCGTGTGACAAGACTAACTTTGTAGTCATAAGGAGACTATGATGCCAAGGCCAGCGTGTGACAAGACTAAATTTGTAGTCTTAAGAAGACTGTGATGTTGGCTTTGGTGGGGATTACACTCCAGACCACCAGCTTTTTGGTTTGAGTCAGTTCAGACGGCACGGGCACCCAGGACCCTTTGATTGTCAACAAATTGTCAGTAGCCTAAAAGAAGTGTAGTTCTATCGACAACATGGAGATCTAAGAGAGGTGCTGTTTTATCGACTTCATGGAGATCTAAGAGAGGTGTTGTTTTATCGACTTCATGGAGATCTAAGAGAGGTGCTGTTTTATCGACTTCATGGAGATCTAAGAGAGGTGTTGTTTTATCGACTTCATGGAGATCTAAGAGAGGTGCTGTTTTATCGACTTCATGGAGATCTAAGAGAGGTGCTGTTTTATCGACTTCATTGAGTTGCTCTATTCGCCACACAAGGTTTGAAAGGTGTTTTTGGCTGCCATTTAAATATAATTTGAAGATAACGTCTTAGAACAGTGGTTCTCAAAATGAAGGCGGTGAAATGTCCAGCAGATTTTTTTTGCGGGGGGTGGGGGGTGCTACTGGAAATACCATAGGGCCGCTGGAACTACCATAGGGGGTGGTGGTGGATTACCTTTTAATTCAAATCTGTAAATAAAATGAGATTTTTTTAAATTATCGGATCATAATCAGCCTTGACTGGACAGGAGTCAAAGGATACAAAGAGTACAAGGAACTTTTAGCGCCAATAAATATTGACTAAGTAAGTCGCCATCAATCTACACTGCACAAAAGTAGTGAAGCCACTTTACAGAGTAACCAGCGCTATAGTTTTAGGCAATTACTTGAGGATGAAATAATAAATGAAATTATAACGCTAATTTACTGTAACGATAACTGTAAATAGTATTGATTGTTATCAATGTGAAATTTTCAAAGAAGAATATATATTTGTATCACGTACAGAGGGCCATGCGTTGCCAGAACTGGTCAGCTGACAGGTCCAATCGGACTAGTGTTGTTTTATGTCTTACTTTTCATGAGAGTTATTTGGTCTTGATATAGAATTCAATTCAACGCCATGTTTATAAGGGAGATTGGGGTGACTGCCTATGTTATAAATTAACGAAGAAAACTTCCCCATCAAGGACAGCTTGTCACCATCAAGGACAGGTTGTCACCACCAAGGACAGGTTGTCACCATCAAGGAGAGGTTGTCACCATCAATGACAGCTTGTCACCATCAAAGACAGGTTGTCACCATCAAGGACAGGTTGTCATTATCAAGGACAGCTTGTCACCATCAAGGACAGCTTGTCACCATCAAGGACAGCTTGTCACCATCAAGGACAGCTTGTGACCATCAAGGACAGCTTGTCACCATCAAGGACAGGTTGTCACCATCAAGGACAGCTTGTCCCCATCAAGGACAGCTTGTCACAATCAAGGACAGCGTGTTACCATCAATGATAGCTTGGGACCATCAAGGACAGCTTGTGACCATCAAGGACAGGTTGTCACCATCAAGGACAGCTTGTCCCCAGCAGGGACAACCTTCACCTCTTGGTAATCTACTCTGATGGCAACCAGTTCTGTCTGATGACACCTTGCTCCTGTGGCAACCTGCTGTGGTGACACCTTGTTCAATCTGGTGACAATTTGCTGGTGTGGCAACCTACCCTGATGACAACCAGCTCTGTCTGATGACACCTTGCTCCTGTGGCAACCTGCTGTGGTGACACCTTGTTCAATTTGGTGACAATTTGCTGGCGTGGAAACCTACCCTGATGGCAACCAGCTCTGTCTGATGACACCTTGCTCCTGTGGCAACCTACTATTGTGGCAAGCTGATATTTTGACACCTTAATCTGGTCACATCAAGCCTATGTAATTATATGTGCTCAGTACCGACCCCAACGAACATTATCAAATTTGCAATTTTCCATTTGGTATCATCCCCCTATGAGGTTCTCATCCGTTGCGGACCACATCCCTCAGCGACGCCTCGGCTGTAACTCTACTGTGACCATTTGAATATATTACATAAAATTGGATCTGAGCGATTTCAGGAGCTTTTCTGATTGAAATTTAAGATTGGGCAACAAATTCATCTTTAGTGTCAGTTCCATTGAAATATTATGGTGAATAGTTCATTCAGATCTGAAGCAAGTGCTTAGGAAAGTGTATTTTAATGCGCTTCCGCAGAAAATTATATGGTATTATTATGCACAGTGGAAAGTGCTGGATGGCCGAGTGGTCTAAACTGATCCTTGGTCTGGAGTTCAATCCCCACCAAAGCCAAAAACCTCACCCCGGCTGGAGGGCAACCCATCTACACCCCGGCTGGATTGGACTCGTTAACTTTGGATGGCAACTCATCTACACCCCGGCTGGATGGGACTCGATAACCTTGGACGGCAACCCATCTACACCCTGGCTGGATTGGACTCGTTAACCTTGGATAGCAACTCATCTACACCCCGGCTGGATTGAACTCGTTAACCTTGGATGACAACTCATCTACACCCCGGCTGGATTGGACTCGTTAACCTTGGATGGAACTCATCTACACCCTGGCTGGATTGGACTCGTTAACCTTGGACGGAAACTCATTTACACCCCGGCTGGATTTGACTCGTTAACCTTGGATGGCAAGTCAGCTACACCCCGCCTGGATGGGACTCGTTAACCTTGGACGGCAACTCATCTACACCCTGGCTGGATGGGACTCTTTAACCTTGGACGGCAACTCATCTACACCCCGTCTGGATGGGACTCGTTAACCTTGGACGGCAACTCATCTACACCCTGGCTGGATGGGACTCGTTAACCTTGGACGGCAACTCATCTAAACCCCGGCTGGATTGGACTCTTTAACCTTGGACGGCAACTCATCTACACCCCGTCTGGATGGGACTCGTTAACCTTGGATGGCAACTCATCTACACCCTGGCTGGATTGGACTCGTTAACCTTGGATAGCAACTCTTCTACACCCCGGCTGGATTGGACTCGTTAACCTTGGACGGCAACTCATCTACACCCCGGCTGGATTGGACTCGTTAACCTTGGAAGGCAACTCATCTACACCCCGAACATCGAAACAATGAATCATTCCGACAACTACTGCGACGCCCCTGACGTCATGGCTGGGAGCGCAGTGAGCGTGCTAATATAGCATGGATACAAGCGTTATATAAGCATTCAATCAATCAATCCAAGTATAATCCATATATCTGAAGGTGTTGACTTAAGAGTGTTGATAATTTCCCTTGAACCAGACATGAAAAGATGTCACCGCTTTATTAAGCCCACCCTAAGGGTACAGTTAGCATATCTGAGCTATGAAGAAGTGAGTTACTAATACTAAGCCCCTATTCACAATTCTAGTTTTAAATGATGTGGTATTAATGGAATAAGTTAATCAATTTATTACTGAATCTATCAGGGTAAAACAACCATTAATTACAATTTCAACTACGTGCAACAATATTACATTTGGTCTTCCTTACAGAGTTGTGCCAACTACTGTCCCGCATATTCTCGGCAACACATTTGGGGGAGGGGGCTAGAGATTGCGTTATGGTGCCAAGTGGGGTGGGGGTGAGCGAAAATAAGTTTGAGAGCCACTATCTTAGAACGTTCATTGGGAAATAAAATATTTAAAGTTGGCGGCCAGCGTAAAATTTACAGACCCAAATTTTTAAATACCTTCCGATTGACAGAGCCCCCAAGTTTTAAGAACCCTCGGATACAATAAACAATACCTCCGTCTTTCTTAGAAATGTAAACATTGTACCCCAGATCCCTTTAGTCAAACACTGAACCCCAGATCCCTTCATACAAACACTGTACCTCAGACCCCTTCACACAAACACTGTACCCCAGATCCCCCAGATCCCTTCACAAAAAAGCTGTACCCCAGACCAGCTTAAATATTTAGAACGTGTACCTGAGGTCCCACGTTTCTTGGAACCCTTAATATTACAGACCCCATACCTAAGACCCCCTCAAATACCCCCGTACCCCAGACCACTCAAATACCCCGTACCTAAGACCCATTCAAAGACCCCGTACCTTAGACCCCCTCAAAGACCCCGTACCTCTAAAGACGCCTTCTCGGCTTTCAGCTGTGTGATGGCGTCCTTTAGTTGATCGTGTCCAAGCTTTGAGGTCTTCGTTTCTCGCTTGAAGACGATCAGGTCAGCCTGGGCTGTTTCACATTTTGTCTTCCATTCAACTATTTTGTGCTAGAATGAAGATAGTTTCAAATGTAACCTATCACCACATCAGAAGTAAAAGTTTGTGTTTGGTTGTTGTAAATCACTAAGGCAGGTCGATGCCCCTGATCTTTATTGGAGTTGGATATTCCATCTCTAGACTAGAGTTCAGGGCTTCCCAACCTTTGCTCTGTTCTGAACACAATACGAATGAGTTTCCCGGATTTTTCTGGATTAGGCAGTTGTGTTTGATCGTCCCCTACGCAACTGTGAGGGTGTTAGAAAGCTACATGCACACCTGTGGGGTGTTTGATGGTAAACTGCACACCTGTGGGGTGTTTGGTGGTACCCTGCTCACATGATTAGTGTTTGGTGGTACCCTGCACACCTGTGAGGTGTTTGGTGGTACCCTGCACACCTGTGGGGTGTTTGGTGGTACCCTGCACACAATGGGGTGTTTGGAGGTACCCTGCACACCTGTGGGCTGTTTGGTGGTACCTTGCAGGGATTGTCTGTATTTCATTTTGTGGTTTGGGATATGACTACTTATGAGTTGGTCATTTCTTACTTTTAAACTAATACCAACTATTTAGTCGTCTGTCTCTTTTAATTTTTAGCTGATATGTGGTGGTACGTTCTTCTATCACCTATTATCTTACATGTGGTGCTCAGTTCTTCTATCACCTATTATCTTACATGTGGTGGTCAGTTCTTCTTTCCCCTTTGATCTTTTAGGTGGTGGTCAGTTCTTCTATTACTTATAATCTAATGTGTCGTAGTCAGTTTTCCATCAACTATTACCTGATAAGTTGTGGTCAGCTCTTCCCTCAACATGTTCAATTCTCTAATGTGCTGCTCTCTGACACTGGCCAATTCTTCTGCCACAAATGTTTCATAGCCTTCTTCCAGTCTTTCGTCAGCTTTCTGCATATGTTGTGAGAATCTAAAACTCAGATGTAAAAAAACGTATGTTGTGAGAATCTAAAACTCAGATGTAAACAACGTATGTTGTGAGAATCTAAAACTCAGATGTAAACAACGTATGTTGTGAGAATCTAAAACTCAGATGTAAACATATCTATGTTGTGAAAATCTAAAACTCAGTTTTAAGCATACGTATGTTGTGAGAATCTTAAACTCAGATGTAAGCATACGTAAGTTGTGAGAATCTTAAACTCAGATGTAAGCATACGTATGTTGTGAGAATCTTAAACTCAGATGTAAGCATACGTATTTTGTGAGAATCTTAAACTCAGATGTAAGCAACGTATGACAAAATCCTGCAACTTGCGTAGACGTTTTTTTTTTCCAAATAGATAGTTTAACAGATTAAATCCGTAACTACAGTCACTACACTAAATTATCAGTGCGAGCAATTACGTCATGAAAAACTCATTTCTGAAAAGATGCAAACTCTGTTGATTTTACCAACATACGCGGCATTGACCTTCATCACCCCAACATATTTCGTGTTGACCTCCCCTACTACATCCTACCTATACTTACCTCCCCAAGTTTAGTCTACTTTTCACTTGCCTCCCTTACTACAGCCTATCTACCACTTACCTCCACAAGTTTAGCCTACCTCCAACTTGCCTCCTCTACTACAGCCTACCTACTACTTGCCTCCTCTACTACAGGTTACCTCCCTCTTGCCTCCTCCACTACAGCCTACCTCCCACTTGCCTCCTCTACTACAGCCTACCTACTACTTGCCTCCTCTACTACAGCTTACCTCCCACTTGCCTCCTCTACTACAGCCTACCTACTACTTGCCTCCTCTACTACAGCCTACCTACTACTTGCCTCCTCTACTACAGCTTCTTGTGTGGAGTTTCTGATCTCCCATCAAGCGCCTCCCCAGGTGGCGGATAGGGGAATGCCCACCAGATATGGTAGGTACTGGGGAAATCAAATACCCAGGGTGGACCAAAATCAGAGCCTGCTGCCTTGCAGGGAGTGGACGAAACCACAAAGGCTAGGGTACCCTTCCCAAAATTAAGGGCAGCTCTCCGGAGAGTTGCGAGGGGCAGCCCCCCAGACGGTTGTGCGCAGGGCTAACAACTCTGTTGCGTAAAAACCCTTTGTTACAAAAACGCAGACAAGAGCAACAAAAGACTTTACGGTCCTGGGAGAAGATAGATTCCCAGCCGCGGAATGCATGACGCCAAGTAGTGAAAGCCAGAATCTGGAAACTACTAGGCCGACGACCATCATCTCCACCAGGACCACCACCGCCATTGGAACATGGAATGTACGCACCATGTATGAGACAGGAAAGACTGCACAAGTAGCCGCGGAGATGAGGAACTATAACCTCGCCATACTAGGAATCAGCGAGGCAAGATGGATCGGGTGCGGACAGAAGAGACTAGCCTCAGGAGAGATGCTGTTATTCTCAGGGCACGAGAGTGACGATGCACCACACACTCTGGGCGTGGCCCTGATGATATCCAGGGCAGCCCAAGGAGCACTCATTGGATGGGAGGCGCATGGGCCTAGAATACTCACAGCAACCTTTCGGACCAAAAAACACAGAATCAATTTGGATGTTATCCAGTGCTACGCACCAACAAACGAAAGTGAGGAGGAAGACAAAGATGAATTCTATAACAGATTGCTTACCATTACCCAGGGTCGCCCTAGGCGAAACATTGTCATCCTCATAGGAGATCTCAATGCCAAGATCGGCAGTGACAACACGGGCTATGAAGAAGCCATGGGGCGACAGGGGATAGGAGAAATGAATGATAACGGAGAAAGATTTGCCGACCTATGTGCCACAACAAATCTAGTCATAGGCGGGAGCTTATTCCAACACAGGAGGATACACAAGGCCACATGGGTTTCACCGGACCTCCAAACGATGAACCAAATAGATCATGTGTGTATTGGGAAAAAATTCAGGCGATCTCTCCAAGATGTACGTGTCAGAAGAGGAGCTGACGTTGCCTCAGACCACCATCTTCTAGTGGCCCGGATGAGACTAAAACTGAAAAGGCACTACACTGAGCAGACATCAAATAGGTTGCGCTACAACACCCCCCTCTTGAAAGATAAGGCCAAACAGGAAGAGTTCAGGATCACTCTGTCCAACAAGTTCCAAGTCCTACAGGAACTGCTAGGAGACAAGACGATCGAAGGAAAGTGGCAGGGAGTAAAGAAAGCAGTCAAATCAACATGTCAGGAAGTGTTGGGAAACAAGAAACATACACACAAAGAATGGATAACAGCAGATACATTGAAAGTGATAGAAGAGAGAAAAGGGAAGAAGGCAGAAATTAACAACAGCCGTACACGAGCGCAGAAAGTTAGGTTCCAAAAGGAGTACTCAGAGGCAAATAAGAAAGTAAAGCGCTAAGAGGGACAAAAGGAACTTTGTAGACATGCTTGCCAAAGAAGCGGAAGAAGCAGCCTACCAAGGAAATATGCGGGAATTGTTCGCTACCATCAAGAAGTTGTCTGGAAAGTTTAGGAAGCCAGAGAGACCAGTGAAGGACAAAGATGGTAAGAGCATACCAAATGAGGAGCAACAGAGAGCCAGATGGAAAGAACACTTTGAGGAACTTCTAAACAGGCCAGAGCCAAGTAACCCACCAGATATTCAGCCAGCTGACAGTGACCTGGCTATTGACTGCAACGCACCCACCAAAGAAGAGATCCGTATTGCCACCAAACAACTTGCAAGGCTGCAGGACCAGATGGCATCCCAGCAGAGGCACTGAAGGCTGACGCGCACACCAGTGTAGATATGCTTCACCCACTGTTCTTGAAGATCTGGGAGGAGGAACAGGTACCTTCGGAGTGGAAGGAGGGATATCTCATTAAAATCCCCAAAAAGGGGGACTTAAGCTCCTGCTCCAACTATAGAGGGATCACCTTACTGTCCATCCCAGGCAAGGTTTTCAACCGAGTACTACTCAACAGAATGAAAGAAACTGTTGACCCCCTGCTGCGGGACCAACAGGCTGGCTTCCGGACCAACAGATCCTGTACTGACCAAATTGCAACACTGCGCATCATCCTAGAGCAATCCCTGGAATGGAACTCACCCCTCTACATCAACTTCGTTGACTACGAGAAAGCCTTTGACAGTGTGGATAGGCAAACCCTCTGGAGACTGTTGAGACATTATGGAGTCCCGCGGAAAATCACGGACTTGATCAGAAACTCTTACAAGGGGATGACCTGCCGAGTGGTCCACGGACAACAGGTGACGGATGCTTTCCAGGTGAAGACCGGTGTGAGGCAGGGATGTTTGCTTTCGCCTTTCCTGTTCATATTGGCCATTGACTGGGTGATGAAAACTTCCACACAACAGAAGCGGCATGGTATTCAATGGACCTTGTGGGACCAGCTTGATGACCTCGATTTTGCTGACGATCTTGCCCTTCTCTCCCATACCCAACAACAGATGCAGGAGAAGACCAGAAATATTGCAGACACTTCTGCACGTATTGGTCTTAATATTCACAAGGGGAAGAGCAATACAGCACCCATCAGGCTCAAAGAGGAAGCGCTCGAAGAGGTAGAGAGCTTTGTCTACCTTGGCAGCATCGTGGACAAGCAAGGTGGGACAGATGCTGACATGAAAATAAGGGTAGGAAAGGCACGGGCAGCCTTCCAACAACTAAAAAATGTCTGGGCCTCCAAACACCTAAATACCAAACTGAAGATCAGAACCTTCAACACAATGGTGAAACCGGTTCTACTGTATGGTGCAGAAACATGGAGAATCACTGCTGGGAATATGAAGAGAATCCAGTCCTTCATCAATAACTGCTTAAGAAGGATTCTCGGGATTCATTGGCCCGACAGAATCAGCAACCAGAAACTGTGGCAGCGGACAAAGCAAGAACCTGTAGAACAAGAGATCCTCCAGAGAAGATGGAGATGGATTGGCCATACGCTCAGGAAACCTGCCTCCAGCATAACTAGACAAGCCTTGAATTGGAACCCTCAAGGAAAACGGAAAAGAGGCAGGCCTAAGAACACTTGGCGCCGTGAAGTGGAGGCGGATATCAAGAAACTTGGCCACACTTGGGGGAGGCTGGAGAGATTGGCTCAGGATCGTGATGCCTGGAGGGCTCTTGTAGGCGGCCTATGTCCTATTCACAGACGTCGATGAAGATCGGCTGCTGTTCCTCGAGGACGAAAAAGGCGAAAGAAGACTACAGCTTACCTACTACTTGCCTCCTCTACTACATCCTACCTACCACCAATCTCACCTACTACAGCGTATGTCCCCTGGCCTTCCTTACTAAAGCCTACCTCCCACTTGTCTCCCTTAATACAACCTACCTCCCACTGGCTTCCTCCACCTCCTTCAAGTATCTGTCCTTGTTGTACTTCGACTCTTCCACGAGCCTCATGTTGGTTCTCTTCTCCTTCAACAACTCGTCGTTCAATTGCCTCCCATTCTCCTCGCTTTGTTTCAGAGCCGCCTTAACAGCGTCGAACTCAGTCTGTTGAAGCAAGTGGAACACGTCATGGCGGGACGGGAATCATCAAACATACCAGTTTTATAAACACACATACAATCATAGGATGATAGATGTATGTAAATGACACCGCATGAGTGTAAATGCCTTGCGACTGACATCATATAACTTGAAAATTATATGACATGTTGGGGACGCCACACGGCTTTCTATTCAATCATTAACAAAACAATCATTACAACCGATGCAAAACTAAGAGGTGACAGTCACGGACTGTTACATAGTAACTCTCAGAGGCAACGTTATCCCCTTTTTTTATATAGTTCCCCAGTCCGGTCATACGGTGCCACCAACCACTAATACTGTACCACAAACCACATAAACACCTTATTATTGTACGACAAACCACATAAACCACTCATATTGTACCACAAACCACATAAACCCCTCATACTGTACCACAAACCACATAAACCCCTCATACTGTACCACAAACCGCATAAACCCCTCATATTGTACCCACAAACCACATAAACCCCTCATATTGTACCACAAACCACATAAACCCCTCATATTGTACCACAAACCACATAAACCCCTCATACTGTACCACAAACCACATAAACCCCTCATACTGTACCACAAACCGCATAAACCCCTCATATTGTACCCACAAACCACATAAACCACTCATATTGTACCACAAACCACATAAAACCCTCATATTGTACCACAAACTGCTCACATGGTACTACAAACCGCTCACACGGTATCACAACGCTCTTATGGTACCACAACCACTTGATCAGGGTACCACATACCGCTCTTACGGTACCACAACCACTTTATCAGGAAGAGCTCTCGATTTTCAGGGTTACTTTGAAAACATCAGGAGACGAATTTGGGAAAAAGTATAATATAATGGAGCCAAATATGTTTTAGGAGTAAGAATGGGTGACAGTGTTGTCATTACCTTAAGCTCAGTGTGTGACCTTGACATTGTCTTGTAGGCCTCGAGACGTTTCTGTATTGACGTAATGTCGACGGCTCTGCTTTTTAATTTTTGTTGAAGACTGGCCACTTCCGCTTTGAACTTGCCACATTCCATGTCAACTTGGCATTTTTCCTATCGAATCAGTCAGCTGTGCATTTTTACACATTTTAGGAGACTAAAGGAATGGTAGAGATGCGTAGGAAAAGATAAGAGAAGCGTAGGGAATGATAGAGAGGCGTAGGGAATTACAGAGTGGCGTACAATATTCCCTTTGACAGGTGTAGGGAATAATAGAGAGGTGTTGGGAATGAAAGAGGCGTTGGGATTGATATAGAGGCGTAGGGAGTGATAAGCGAGGCGTAGGCATTGATAGAGAGGCGTAGGGAGTGATAAGCGAGGCGTAGGCATTGATAGAGAGGCGTAGGGAGTGATAAGCGAGGCGTAGGCATTGATAGAGAGGCGTAGGGAGTGATAAGCGAGGCGTAGGCATTGATAGAGAGGCGTAGGGAGTGATAAGCGAGGCGTAGGGAGTGATAAGCGAGGCGTAGGCATTGATAGAGAGGCGTAGGGAGTGATAAGCGAGGCGTAGGCATTGATAGAGAGGCGTAGGGAGTGATAAGCGAGGCGTAGGCATTGATAGAGAGGCGTAGGGAATGATTTAGTGGAGCTTGTGATATAGCTGTGTAAAGATACCTTAAAACAACTCACAGTAAATGACATTGTTATAAATAAATTTACACTAAACGAAGAAAGTATCGGCCAAATGCCTTTTTCGATGAAAAATAAACACGTAAAATAAACCTTGATCATAAAGGAGGAACTAAATTGTCCCACCCCACCCCCCTTCCCCCCAAACCCCATGATATCACATGAACAGTTCCACGCCTGACGTCATAATAAACGAGACATCGATAGACCCACGGCTGACGCCACACCTCGATACATTTGTCCAGCAGATTTTGTAAGGCCTTGATCTCCTCCCCGTGCAGCATTCTGATGTTGGTCGACTCACGCTTGATGACACCGTCCATCGTCTCGATCTGCATCTTGAGTCGCATGTTCTCTACCTGCAGCTGTTTCATGTGCTCCGAGTGGAAGGAGAGGCGCTCGTTTAGAAGCTGTCAGGTAGAGAAACAAGGGCAAAAGTTGACAAGGTAAGGCGCTCATTTAGCAACTGTCATGTAGAGAAACAAGGGCAAAAGTTGACAAGGTGAGGCGCTCATTTAGCAGCTGTCATGTAGAGAAACAAGGGCGAAAGTTGATAAGGTGAGGCGCTCATTTAGCAGCTGTCATGTAGAGAAACAAGGGCGAAAGTTGACAAGGAGAGGCGCTCATTTAGCAGCTGTCATGTAGAGAAACAAGGGCGAAAGTTGACAAGGAGAGGCGCTCATTTAGCAGCTGTCATGTAGAGAAACAAGGGCGAAAGTTGACAAGGATTTCTAGATCACATGAAGCGGGGAGAAAAATGAAATTATTTCCCGTCGTATGTCTTTCTGTAACTAACGCTGACGGAAAGTGAGAGAGAGATAGAGAGAGAGGGGGAGAGAGAGAGAGAGAGAGGGAGAGAGAGGGAGAGAGAGAGAGAGAGAGAGGGAGAGAGATAGAGAGAGAGAGTAAAGAGAGGACAGAGAGATAGAAAATGAGACAGTGGGAGAGAGAGGAAAAAAATTACCGGAACCTTTCCAGTTGTGAATGTTAACCATCACCTATAGCTCCCAATACCTTTAATTCTGACTGCTCCCAATACCTTTAATTCTGAATGCTCCCCAATACCTTTAATTCTGACTGCTCCCTAATACCTATAGTTCTGACTGCTCCCAATACCTTATATTCTGACTGCTCCCAATACCTTTAATTCTGACTGCTCCACAATACCTTTAATTCTCACTGCTCCCAATACCCATAGTTCTGACTGCTCCACAATGCCTATAGTTCTGAATGCTCCCTTTACCTTTAATTCTGACTGCTCCCAATACCTTTAATTCTGACTGCTCCCAATACCTTTAATTCTGACTGCTCCCAATACCTTTAATTCTGACTGCTCCCAATACCTTTAATTCTGACTGCTTCCAATACCTTTAATTCTGACTGCTTCCAATACCTTTAGTTCTGACTGCTCCCTATTACCTATAGTTCTGACTGCTGCCAAGTACCTTTAATTCTGACTGCTCTCGCTGGCGAAACATTCGAGCTGGCGATGGACTTCGGACATGAGAGTGTTTAGGGCTTGAGTTGCGCTGTCGTGGGAGGGGTGATGACGAGCAGCTCCCCGTGACCAGCGTAGGCGTGCTGGGGGAGCAGTGCCCTGTGACCAGTGAGGCCTCACTGGGGGAGCAGCTGTCTGTGACCATTGAGGGCCTGCTGGGGGAGCAGTGCTCTGTGACCAGTGAGGCCTCGCCGGGGGAGCAGATGTCCGTGACCATTGAGGGCCTGCTGGGCGAGCAGCTTGTACTTGCTCGATAGTCAGGGAGGACAGCTGAGGTATCTTGGTGAAAGTTGACTGCAAGGAGACAGTGTAAATGGTAGTAAGGGTCGAAGTGCTATCGTTGTGGCTAGTGACTGCACAGACACAGAAAAGGTGATTGTTGGTATGTTGTTAAAGTGGTCTAGATATAGCTATATATGTTCAACGTCTTCTGAGTTCAATGGCGCCGTTATTTGTTGTTTTTGTTTTTGTTGACTTGTTGCTTAAACTAAATTTGAATATATTTTTAATTTTTCAAATAATATTGAAGAATTTGTAAAAAGTGTCAGAGTACAACTAAATAAATATTGGCTACTTCAACCATTTCATAATATCTATGTGCACCTTTGACTTGAAGATATATATATTTTTTTTCCATTGACATTTTTTTCTATTTAATAAAATGTCTAATTTTTCCTCATAATTCCTTATGATTGTGTAATTTTGTTACAAGTGTTTGTAAAAAGCCAAAATGGCGGGAGAGGGCCCGCAAACTTCCGTCGAGCATGGCAGAGGGACCCCCTTTTAAAAAACATCAACTAATATTATCAAAGAAACAAAGAGGAAGTGATTGCGGAGAAAGTGAAGTTCAGTCATATTAGCTAATCTTTATTTTTTAAAGCATGATTCTACTTTAAAACTGTTTGTGGGGACGCAAGAGTTACTTGCCTTGGCCTTCAAGGTCATCTTGCTCTGTGTACGTACTGTCTCCACGACGTCTCTTCCTCGATCTTGTGTCCATGACACCCGTGACACGTATCTACCTCCTTCACCAACCGTGGCTCTACCAACTCGACCTGAAGATCTCCACTTATATCCTTAAAGTATTTTTTTTTTCAATTATTTAACAAAGTAAGGTTAGATTCTTATAATGGTTAGTAATTTTGATTGTTACGCTAAAACATGGAAAATTAATTTTTGATAATTTTGAACGGACACTATAGAGCAATGCACGCTTCATCGGTACATGAATGCCCGCAATTTAAAAAAAAATGAAATAATTTATCTCTACAATCATAAATGTCTTTTTTAGCAACGTGTCGTGTGACACTTTCAGTCTGATCTTAGGTCAGATTAATGACCAGGCATTTCTTTAAACTCTAGTACCCCGACTAATTTCCCCTCCCCCCTTTCGCCCGATAAACGATGCTGCTGGCTGCCGTCCATGGCTTGTCATGTAAAAGTCTGGGGTGGGTGGGGTGAATATGCATTTGTTTTTGTTTTGTTGTTATACAGCTGTTCTTTATTACATAAATGTATTCTATTTTAATGTCACGAATATCTCATTAGGAAATGGCGTCAGCGGGCCGTCGAGCTTACGCTCCTAATGCCCTCCCCGGCGCCCACTCGCACCTGCCAGCCGCCTCGGCGGCAGGCCGTGCGGGAGGGCGTCAGAGACCTCCCCGGACGTGGAGCGTCCCCGCCCGCAACCGCTCGATCGGGTTCGCCGACGGAGACCCTCCCCGCCCGGAGACATCTGGTCGACCGAAGACGCTGTGTTTCAAGCGTCCGTGGTCCACTCTCCTAGGGGCCGGGACGGTAAATTAACGTCCTAAAATCTCCCCCCACCCGTTCCGGGGAAGCATCGGACGCCCTCTAAGAGGGATTCTACAGTGGGTTTCCACCCCGCAACTAATTTGCGAGATAGCTGGGACGAAACGGTTGCCTAGGAGCAGCTTTCTCAGGGCTGCATATTTAGAATCACCGGCTATAGGCTTCCACCACAGCCTATAGCCTCATATCCCTTAACGGCAACTTGTAATCATGATCCCTACCCTGTGTTTGCCTTTTCTTCCCCCTGCGAAGTATCACAGGTGGCAGCCCTGTAGGAGCCGTTTATTCCAGCAACTACCATGCATGGCCGTGTCTGCCACGCGGGACACGCAATGGTGCTAGTGTGCCCCGGGTTAACGCCGAGGGGGTCGGTGGCCAGCGCTTCCAAATCGACAAGCCACTACAGACTTGTCAACCGGAATCCCGGGGGGGAGTATGTCCCTTTTGCTAATATATTTATGTACAGCGCAGTGAGCCCAGCCCTAGGCTGGGGTACCGCGCTATATAAGACAACTAATAATAATAATGAGACCTTGATCTCAACTCCTTAACAAGGCGACTTCACGCGGGATAAAACAACCTTGAGAATTACAACATAATATCTAAAACTTCTGGTTGACAGTTTCTTCCATTTTAACATTGACTTGCGGTAGTTGACTGAAGTCATGACTTCCCCGCCTCCGCTGAACCTTCACACAAGACAAAAACTATATGGTCCTGTGGCGTCACTAGGGGGTGCGGGGATGAAAGCCGCATTGGGTGACACCCTCACGAGGGGGAGGTGTGTTGACAAACAGGGTAGCCAATTCAAATCTATATATATATTTTACGGAGAAGTATTTTCAATGACCAAAATGTTTACGGACAAGAAAAAAAAATGTTGAGGATATATTCTTAAAGTTATGTTGTTGAAACTATGAATCTAACAGAATCAAATATCCGTATGCCTTTATTTCTGTGACTCTATGTGTCGTGTCTAAAATCATATACGAATGTTTCTATGACTATGGCGCTATGACATAATTTTTAAAAGAGTTATCTTCTTGTATGACACTCTCCCCAGTTTTCTCGTCATTATTACTATAAAAGTTTCACGCAAGTTGTTAAAAAATTAGTCTTTCTAATGTCTCATCATATTATACAGACATCCTAGACATCCTACGGAGATTTACCGACATCCTAGACTTCCTACGGAGATTTACGGACATCCTAGACTTCCTACGGAGATTTACGGACAAGTCATTTAAGGTCAAATTTTTACCGACAGTTTGTAAATTTTCGTACGATTGGCAACTCTGACCAAGCTCGCTCGAGTCGTATTATCCCGCGTTTTAGTTAACAGTAGATTAGGATTCCACCAGAACAAGGTGCATCAAGTATAGGTTCGTCATAGAGCAGGGTGCCGCCAATGCGTCTAGTGTGTTAATCCTGAAGTTTAGTCGTGTAGCATATGTTTTTGACGCCCTAAATGGGTCATGATTTAGCGGCGTTCTCTTCAGAAAAAAAACAACTAAAAAATAATGCACAAGGGTCTCCGACCAAGGCATTACTATCTCCGACCAAGGCGCAAGGGTCTCCGTCCAAGGCATTACTATCTCCGGCCAAGGTGCAAGGGTCTCCGTCCAAAGCATTACTATCTCCGGCCAAGGTGCAAGGGTCTCCGTCCAAGGCATTACTATCTCCGGCCAAGGTGCAAGGGTCTCCGTCCAAGGCATTACTATCTCCGGCCAAGGCGCAAGGGGCTCCAGCCAAGGCATTACTATCTCCGGCCAAGGTGCAAGGGGCTCCAGCCAAGGCATTACTATCTCCGGCCAAGGTGCAAGGGGCTCCAGCCAAGGCATTACTATCTCCGGCCAAGGTGCAAGGGGCTCCAGCCAAGGCATTACTATCTCCGGCCAAGGTGCAAGGGGCTCCAGCCAAGGCATTACTATCTCCGGCCAAGGTGCAAGGGGCTCCAGCCAAGGTATTGGGATCTCCGGCCAATGCCTAGGATCTTCGGCAAGGCGCAAGGGTTTCCGGCCAAGGAGCAAGGATCTCCGACCCAGACGACCAAGTAAAAGATTAGTCATTGTTTTTCTTTTGGTCATAAGTTTTAAAATTCATAATTAAATGGGATTCCGAAAATCTCTCCCAATCCTTTCAATAAGCATAATTATTTCTCACTATCTGCGTATCTGTGGCTTCATATGAGAGGAAACTTATAAAGAACTATTGACAGTCTAATTTGAAATAGCCCAGTCTTTACGGTCTTATGATTTTGTCAGTCGAAGTTGAAAGTAATAAGGTGCAGAATTCTAAGTTTAATGAAATGATTGACAGGTTTGCATCTTTGGACACCAGGAAAGTAACGTTTTAACTGTTTAATGTCTCAACAAAAATTTATTTTTGATGCATTTTTTAAACCGCCGTCACCTCAAAATTCTATATTTTCTGCGTAGGTATTTTTTGCGATATGACTTAATTAAGTAGCAATACTTTAAAACATTCCGAATATTATGATCTGGTCAAGAACTCACGCTCCATTTCCCCCCCCCTCCCCCCCCCCCCCCCCGAAGAAATTTGGATTCAAAAGTGAAGGACACCATGAGTTCATTGCACCGGGTAACATTTACACTTACACTTACACCAACATTAGTGACCCATCTGCTACAGTCTACCTTAATACCGCAACTTTGTTTGTGAGCTATACATTGAACGCTACCGGTACGGGGAGAACTCTTGAATTGATATTATATAAAACAAAATTCGTCACTAAACGACATGACTTACCTATTAATTAGCTTATGAATCTGCTGACCGACATGTCCATGTGTTTTCAAACATCGTTATGTATTTCCAATGTGTGCACACTTAGAGATAAGTCAACATAAACATAAGACCCAGGCAATTAAAAATATTTCCATCATGTTTTTCCATCCTGCGTCAATCTTTTTGACTGTTGTTACCTCAGTCCTTGACTTGAAAACGGAGACAAGTTCTTGACAGAGTTGATCTCACGAGCCGAGCGTGTCCAAAGTCGAATCAACCGTAAAGATTATATCTTAATCCCAGACAGCTGAACATGTATCACGCGATCAACAGTAGGTATGGAATCCATAGAAGTGACGTCATGAACGGACCACGCCTATAGTTGGTGTGCAAGTTTACGATCCACACACACACAAACGAAAAAAATATGTTCAGTGTTTAATAATATAAGTAGAGCAGTACGTGTATTAAAAGGATACAGGTGTTGTCGATTAGGTGTTTTAAATCTAACATTCTAAATCAAGATGTGTCGTTTTTTTTTACTGGATGTCTGGGAGTTCCATCTGGTTCTACATCAGAGGTTCCAAAACTTTTTTTGTCTCGTAGACCCCTTGCCATGTTTTTCGGTTTTGGGTAGACCCCCTGCTTACCTGATATTGATTTTTTGCAAATTCATTAATACTTTACAAATACTTTAAATGTATTTTTGACAGCCAGTATAGTGCTACTCACTGTGAAAGATTTAAATTTATAACGGTAGTGAAGTGCAGTGTGAATAACTTTTTTAAAAACATTTTTAGTTTTATACATTTATTATTTAAATTTAAAAATGCCAAAATAGAAGTCTTGACCTGCTTACATGAGATCCACTATCGTCGACTCCAATTTTCATTTCATGGACCCCCATTTTCATTTCATGGACCCCCAATTTTTTTCCGCTGCCATAGACCCCCATGCAAGTTGTCGTAGACCCCTGGGGGTCGATATAGACCACTTTGGGAATCACTATTCTAGATGTTTGAAAAGGAATTTACCGATCTGTTATATATACTTTTACTAAATTTTTGTCAGAATTTTTTTGTTTACAAGAGTCCATTCTTGCTATGTACATTTTTCTTGTGTCACTCATTGAAGATTTGAGTGGACCTATGTATCCTTGTTTTTTAACTGTTTTATCGACAGTCTTTAATTGTGAACAAGAACACATTTGTACATTACTATGGTGTGCTTTAAAATCATTTTTACCGTACATCAGGTGATGAAGTTATGTGACAGTGTTAACGCGTCCGTCGAAAGCGATCAAGACCATTTTAATCATCGTATAACTGATAGTTCTGATTCTGCCCGTGGGTGCGCAGATGGCTCATAAAACGATTCTGGCACGAACTTTTCTTGTGCAGTAAGTGCAGGGGATGGATGGGATATCTCCAGGTGCATAGTTAACTACGGCAAGGGATGGATGGGACATCTCCAGGTGCAGAGTTAACTACGGCAAGGGATGGATGGGACATCTCCAGGTGCAGAGTTAACTATGACAAAGGATGGCTCGGTCATCTCCAGGTGCAGAGTTAACTAGGACAAGGGATGACTCGGTCATCTCCAGGTGCAGAGTTAACTACGGCTTTTCTGGCTTGTCTTTCTTTGTTTTTTATCTGCAGTTACTGATCTGCTGGCTTCTTGTTGTATGGAACCTTTGTGTAAAGAGGTACGCCACGATCCTTTGGGAACGCTTTCATTGAGGCCTTTAGTTTGTCTTTAAAGCGTTTCTTCTGCCCTCCAATACTTCCATGCTCGAGGATAGCGGTCGTCTGACATTCTCACATGTCCCGTCCAGCGAAGCAGGGACTGCATTAAAATGATAATGCTGGGTAGACCTGCCTGTGCGAGTACCTCGCTGACTGGGACCCTGTCCTGCCATTGATATCATGATAATGCTGGGTAGACCTGCCTGTGCGAGTACCTCGCTGACTGGGACCCTGTGCTGCCATTGATATCATGATAATGCTGGGTAGACCTGCCTGTGCGAGTACCTCGCTGACTGGGACCCTGTGCTGCCATTGATATCATGATAATGCTGGGTAGACCTGCCTGTGCGAGTACCTCGCTGACTGGGACCCTGTGCTGCCATTGATATCATGATAATGCTGGGTAGACCTGCCCGTGCAAGTACCTCGCTGCCATTGATGTTGATATTTCTGAATGTTTCAACGTTGTTTGCACTGCGTTGATTGACCGTCAATGTTTCACGGGCAGAAAGAAGCGAAGGGCGCACAGCCGAATTGTAGTCTTTTATTTTAGTTTGAGTGCAGATACCTGCTCTATACCTGTCCTGCTCTATACCTGTCCTGCTCTATACCTGTCCTGCTCTATATATTAATGCATATTTTGCACTCATGCGTATCACGGTCCATATATTTTTTTAGACATTTTGCCATTTGGATGGAAGCTATTTACAATTACAACATTTAACTGTATTAAATTACGCATGTCGCCATATACTTGAATATTGGACTCAACATAGGGTTTTCAAAGAGGTGGTTGGTGTAGAACCTCGGTCTTTTTCGCGTGATTGGTGAGCCCGAAGTTCATGCACGCATTGGAGAAATTGTGCAACACTGCGTTGCGAAGAAGCCACGCCATCCGGGACACAGGATGACAAATGGTGGGGATAAGAATATTATTATTTTTTTTTTAAAGTAAAGAGACGGTCACTATATGTTATTCTATGGCCAAAGAATGGTTTACAAACTCCATTTGTGAGCATTTGTCTACATTCAACTCCATTTAAATTGTCTACATTCAACTCCATTTAAATTGTCTACATTCAACTCCATTTAAATTGTCTACATTCAACTCCATTTAAATTGTCTACATTCAACTCCATTTGAATTGTCTACATTCAACTCCATTTAAATTGGCTACATTCAACTCCATTTAAATTGTCTACATTCAACTCCATTTAAATTGGCTACATTCAACTCCATTTAAATTGTCTACATTCAACTCCATTTAAATTGTCTACATTCAACTCCATTTAAATTGTCTACATTCAACTCCATTTAAATTGGCTACATTCAACTCCATTTAAATTGGCTACATTCAACTCCATTTAAATTGTCTACATTCAACTCCATTTAAATTGGCTACATTCAACTCCATTTAAATTGTCTACATTCAACTCCATTTAAATTGGCTACATTCAACTCCATTTAAATTGTCTACATTCAACTCCATTTAAATTGGCTACATTCAACTCCGACTTGTAGTTTGTTCACTATTTGGTCAATAAATTAAATAAATATGGTTTTATCTTTATGAAGTTAAAAGGTTTTTAAATATATTTTTTTAATTTCAAGGCTAGAGAGCTCAACAAACAAAAATAATAAATTATTAAATAATTTCAATTGTTCTTTCTCAATTTCATTGTCAACAAAGACAGTCCTTTTTGATGAATGGAGAAAAAACAAGTTTAATGGAAAATTTGAGAGAGAAAAAGATATGAAGAGCTCATTTTCAAAACGCGGTATCCACCATTTTTTTAAAAAATGAAAAAACCTAGCCATTATGCAGAGCAAACCAGGTTCGTTTAGGACATGGTCAATTCTATGTACTAAACACATTATATTCCTATTTTATTCGTGTCTAAAAATGATTTAATCCTCTAAACGCTTTATTAATTTTTTGTAAAAAGTTGAATAATCTCAAAACCCCCAAAATGGATATACAGCATTTTGAAAATCAGCTCTTCATATGTTCATTTTGATGATTTTGAAAATATATAATAAATATAAGGTTACAATTATTAGAGAAATTGACATCTCATATGCTAATCAATGGCATGCATACATTCACTAAGACAAACAAATGTTTCTAAAAACATGGACCGAGCAAATTGATATGATTTTATCACATCCGAATAACATAATCCCATACAATCCATCAGAATATCCAGTAAAAAAAATGGATTAAAAGGACATATGAAATATCTGGGGTTACTATATGGCCTATTGCTGGGTAAAGCTTTTTTTTTTTTACTTACTGCAGTCGTCGGCAAACTCAGTCAAATGAGCCAAAAATCACCAGCAGGATGATAACAATTTTTAGAGCCAAATTTATTTTCAAGAACCTGTCAAGATTCATGTTTTTCGGAGTCAAAACATATTTTTGGCCGAATGGCCGAGCTGCACTTGGGTCGCTAACCGATGTCTTAGAGTGTTCTGGACTTAGTGTGTTCTGGACTTAGTGTGTTCTGGATTAGGCGCAATGGCACAGGAGGGGGTGCTTTTTTACCTTTATATTGAGGAGTGGCATTTATCAACTGAAGAGGTCTTTTTACGTGTATTGTGTTGTCAAAGGGATTGGCCCATCCCCCACGGCACTAACCCAAGCTATAGCTCTGAATTGAGGTAGGGCCCTAGCTATAGCTCTGACCTGAGGTAGGGCCCTAACTATAGCTCTGAACTGAGGTAGGACCCTAGCTATAGCTCTGACCTGAGGTAGGGCCCTAACTATAGCTCTGAACTGAGGTAGGACCCTAGCTATAGCTCTGAACTGAGGTAGAGCTCTAGCTATAGCTCTGAATTGAGGCAGGGCCCTAGCTATAGCTCTGAATTGATTACAGGGTTCTAGATTGAAAAAAGTCCAAGGATATTTCATTAGATTTCTACTTATTAAATTATGTTTATATTGTTCCCACTTGTTTTTGAGTGCAAATTGTTCTCCCATGGGAACTAACTCTTGATTTAAATGCTTAGTAATATCGACCCTAATGATTGATAATTGAATACGTACAGCAAGATTAGATATTAGAAAGATATTTATGAATTTATGCATGTCAACTATCCTACACTGAAATGGGGCATCAGATCAGAAACTTAGGCGGATTGAATCTTTAAATACCAAATAAAATCTTTAATTACTGGCACTATCAGCCTAGCTGAGAAATTAACATGAAACAAACAAAATTCAATTAAGTCTGAATACTTTCTTTTTTATGTCATCAATATCTCGAGTTGAAATCTGCAAAAATCAAATCTGCTGCTCTCTGATCTAGAAACAAAGCACTGGGTTTTGATTGTTGCTGTTTTTATTTTGTTCAACATTCTGCTTAAAGAGAACAGCCAGCACATTTGAACAAACCACCAGGGAATCATTCATTCTATTCTTGAAGCTTTTGTTCAAACCTTCGACTGGAAAATGTGTGTTGATGCCGAGAGTACAATTCCACTGTTTATTCTGCATAACAATCAGCCATTTTTCCAATCTATTGATATTTGAATTTAAAACTAACTGATTACTCCTCTTAATAATGAGGTGCCATTTTCAATGCTAACACAAAAAAAGGTCGACACAATATAAGCATAGCGCCCTCGTGTCAGAGCTTTAAAGACTTCTTCGCCCCAGGCTGAGATAGTAAATTATGATTTGTTGTTCCATTAGATCACCTGTGCCTCATGCCATGACACAACAGAATGCATTGGCCAATCAAATAATCAAGATTTTTACATAGATCTTTTTTTTTAAAAAAAGGGGGAGGGGAGGGGGTGGGGGGGAGTTGGCAGCTTTTAACTAGTGTGCATCAGGCATCTATACCAGGATCTCATTAATCATGTAACTGGCAGTGTGGCCGTGGTATCGAAGGACAGTGACAGTTTTCCTGAAGACCAAATTAGACACGCTGACATTGTTGAGACGCAAGCTTTACAAAGTGGGCATCACAAAAACTGTGATGCTTAACCCTTAAGAATAATTTCAATCATAATGAAATGTCAACTGTTTACACGACACATGACAACAGCTGCCTGACAGAACTGTGTCTGTCCTGTTTAAGTGGTGGCCATCTGAGGTTAAATCCCTCCAGGCATATGAGTAAAAGGTTGGAGGATAATCATGGCCTTTCTTTATCTTTTTATAATGACTTAATTTCTGACCCAAACTGTAGCTCTTGACCACCCACAATTCACTGCTAGAAGTGCTAGAAGCATTTTCAAAGTAAAATTTATAATTGTTAAATAAATAATAATCATGGGCTGATTAAGATCATCTGCTGATTAATGGGAATCTGTTGATTAAACATTAATCTGTTAATTTAATCTTACAAGTCAAGCTGAGGGTATAAAGAGAGAGCTAAAAAAAAAGTGTGCAATCAATTTATCACAATTTAATTGAAACAAATACAGTCAGCACAGTTATAAATACACCAATCACATAGAGTTAGCTAAACCGGCCGGATGGAAGGGCTTAGCGGGTACAAAATAAACAAAATCTATCCCGATATTGAATCAACACAAAAATCCCACTCACATGACATCATGGTAACATCACCAGACTAACACCTGATTGAGAGTAGTACATTTGGTAACTCATAATGATCAACATGACAAAGATTGACAAACTTTCATAAGTGACTTTAAGCTTGGAGAAGCTGGCTCTCTGCCAGTGTTCTCAAGTTCAAAGGTAAGAATCAGTTGAAAGAACACAACAATGACGGAGAGAAATTTGACATAAAGGAACATCTCTCACGAATACACAGCTTTTCTCACCTAGGAAACCTAACAAGGCATGGCCACACAACAGCGGAATAAATTTGTAGCTAATTTCATCAGCCCCCCCCCCCCCCCCCCATGTCATCTCCATATAAACTCACCGTTACATTTCAGGTGATCGTTTTTTACCCCAAGACTGCCGGTATGGAAGGCAATCAAGAAAATAAATGAAGACTATTCTCAAAGCAGGCCACGAATTGCTGGTTTGTTTTATATAGTATCTATTCGTCAGCATTATTGTATAGTAGGTATCTGTCAGTATTATTGTATAGTATCTATCAATTTGACTGTATTATTGTATAGTATCTATCTTTTCGTCAGCATTATTGGATAGTATCTATCTATTTGACTGTATTATTGTATAATATCTATTTGTCAGTATTATTGTATAGTAGGCTATCTATCAATTTGACAGTATAATTATTATTGTATAGTATCCATTTGTCACCATTATTGTATAGTATCTATTTATCAGCATTATTGTATAGTATCTATTTATCAGCATTATTGTATAGTTTCTATTTATCAGCATTATTGTATAGTATCTATCTATAAATGACAGTACCAATGTTATTGTATAGTATCCATTTGTCACCATTATTGTATAGTATCTATTTATCAGCATTATTGTATAGTTTCTATTTATCAGCATTATTGTATAGTATCTATCTATAAATGACAGTACCGATGTTATTGTATAGTATCTATTTGTCACCATTATTGTATAGTAATAGTAGGCTATCTATTTGTCAGTATTATTGTATATTATCTATTTGTCATGATTATTGTATAGTAGGCTATCTATCAATTTGACAGTATAATTGTATAGTATCTAGTTGAGAGTATTATTGTATAGTAATGATACTGATAAATAAGAAAGATACTATACAATACTGGTAGGCTCCTGGTGAGAAAAGGTATTCTCTTGTTATTAACAAAGAAAACCACTGTCATTTTGCATTAGTATTGTAAATCATAGAGCAACAGTTTATCAACAGAGAGACATCACACACAGACTCATTTCATATATGTACACAATGAAAATGTGGGCTTGTCTCGTCAATAGAATTACTGTGAAGAAAACAGGCAGTTAACTGCCTCACCAAAAACTTTAGTCAATTCCAAACAACTATTTAATTTATCAGTACCAGCAAGGCAGAAGTTCTGATTTGTATGACATGATTTGTGTATGACAATCATCCAATCAAGACATTGAAGATAAGTAGGAAGATCCAAGCCCTTGGAAAAATAAACTTTTTTTAGGAAGTTATAAATATTTGTATTTTAATTATCCACCTTCTATTAATTTCCTTTAAAATATATCAATTTTATTTACTATCTCCAAGAAACTCGTTTGAAATCCGTATTTTATAAAAGTAAAATCTGACTGCCCACATTGCCGACAACTTCCAGACAGTGGTGACGAGCATCAGATGACTAATTTCTTGAATCTCCAAACATTGATAAGAGGTGTAAATCTATTAAGAGGGTCCAGGGAAGATGTCCGCTTCACCTGGTAGAAAAACTTGGCTGGCAACTAGTCTTAATGCTCAGATATTGTTGATAACCTAAGAATTTCTCATTTATCCATCTGCTTCACTGAAGTTTGCTGTATGCCTAGATGTAGAGGACACATTTCTAGGATGCCCACATCTCCAGTTCCCTCATATCATCGTCATCTTCAGCATGGTGAGCTGAAATGTATTTAGACAAGAAAAACTTCAATTTGACCATTGTGGGTGTGTGTGCAAATAAACAATGAAACTTACATTCTTTAAATTAATTTAGCTGCAAGTTTTAACAAAAATTATAACAAAAACAATCATACAATTAATTCTCTTATAACTCTACGCTCATACTCATTAAGTATGTCCACAGAGCATGGAGAGTTAATCATTAAAATAATGAGTGAGCGCAAGTCTACCTTTAGCTGGGGCTGCCTTGCGCGGTTCTGTGGGCTCTGCTGTGGGTACACTAGGCAGATCCTCTGCCCCTCCCACCTCCAGGAGCTGTCGGTCCAACTCTTCCTGCTCCAGCTCCTCCAGCTCAGCCAACAAGTCATCCTGAAATACAACCAATGAAAATGGGGTCCAGGCACGATTTAAGACAACCAGACCATCCCACCAAGGCTTAAGCAGGTTTACTGAATACAGCTGGCATTCTCACACTTGTTGCCAGATTCAGACAAGCAATCAAAGAGACAAAATATAAACATGTAAATCTATTGTTAGCAGTTCCGTTCATGACAAGAGATTTACATAACATCCAAGATTTACCTCATCTAGATCTTGACCAAAACCAACCGGATGAGAGATAGCATCTGAAATTTCATTGGCTACTTCCTGTTGCTCGGCCACATCATCCATTAAATCATGGACTTTATCCACGTCACTGATACAAAAATATATGAATGGGAATTAATTTAATTCCGCGTTAAAAAAAAATCAAAGTAAAAAGATAATTTGCAGCTATTGAATTTCTAAAAATTTCAAATGGATAATAGAAATATCCACCTTAATATTATTACTTTCTATTTTTACATTATCTTAATTTTGTTAATGTACAATAGTGCACCCACTTAAATGAAGTCTTAAGTCAAATGAATAACTAGGATGTCCTACAGGTTATTGTGAGCGCCCTTTAGTGCCTTGGCTGCTATTCCCATAACACTAAGGACTTCTGTATTTGTGCTAGCATTCTCAAGGGCCTCTCGTTGGAACTCAATTGTTGATAATGTGCCATCAATTTGCTGCAGCTGTTTTTCATATCTTTTCTTTCTTTTGAGGGCCTGAAGTGCAACTGCAGTTAATAAACAATAGCATTGATTAACAATAGCATTGATAAACAATAGCATTGATAAACAATAGCATTAATAAACAATAGCATTGATAAACAATAGCATTGATTAACAATAGCATTGATTAACAATAGCATCGATAAACAATAGCATTGATTAACAATAGCATTAATTAACAATAGCATTAATAAACAATAGCATTAATAAACAATAGCATTGATAAACAATAGCATTGATTAACAATAGCATTGATTAACAATAGCATTGATTAACAATAGCATTAATTAACAATAGCATTGATAAACAATAGCATTAATAAACAATAGCATTGAAACAAATTAAAGGCCTCACGTTGTAGGTCAGGATTATTTTCAAAAGACAAAAAAATTATGATATAAATATTGTTCTGAGCACCAGTTGTGACATTTCTAAAAAAAAAAAAAGTCAAGAGAGCAAAATTGACCTTAAGATGTGTTTAGAAAGAGCTATTTTTTAGAAGGCCATTTACCGCATTTAGTTGAGAGCAAAATGTAAATAATGAATCACATTAAAATAAAAGAACATCATCCCCCATTCAGTTTCCAGTGAAAATTATATTTAATTTTTTTCTGTCTGATTTTCCAAACCAAAACATTTAGTTAGATGAGTAGATAAACAAAGTTAACATAGTTTTTGCTAAACCCTGATTAGGTACTTGAAGCTTTGTAAAAAAATATATGGCTTAACATGTCCTCACCAAATATCTTGTTTTTTGTTCTGCACTGTAAATTCATTTTGGCATAGCTTTAAATATTCTAAAAACTTTACGACCTTTTATTTTAAAAATGCTTTTATTTTAATCAAACGGGTTTAAAAATTAATTATTTATTCTACATTATAAACAGAACATTTCTAGATAATATTTATTATAAGTTAATAATTATTTTTATTATAAGTTAATAATTATTTTAGTTTGTGTTATCAGAAATGGTGCCCATTTCGAATAATTGAAATGGTGAAAATATAAACAATGAAACTTGGTTTCTCCATTTGAGTGAGGCCACTAATGTGTCAGCGTGTGCAAAACGTTTTTAGTTTTCAGTAAATTTTGTCAAGGCTTGGAGCAATCCTAATTGATAAAAATACTATTTGTTTATTAATCCCCTACAATTAATACTACAGATATAATTTTTGACTTTTTTGTTTAACTCATGTGCTCACATGACCCCTATTTGCTTCTAACAGCAAAAACTGAGGCCTCATGCCCTTTTTTTCACAAACTGTTATGGAATCCCAGTGTAAAGACCTTTAAATTTTGAGAAATAAATACCACCTATTCAAATTAAACATGTTAGCAGTAATCTCTTTTACTTTACCAACGTACCTACCATGAGTAGAATTAAAAAGAATGTAGGCTGTGGTATTAGCAATACAGATTTCTATATTTAAATTAAAGAATGTTGGATGTAGTATTAGTAATACAGATTCCGATATTTAAATTAAAGAAGTTGAGTCTATATCATCCGATTTCACAGAGCTATTAGGTTGACAGTCTTATAACGTTATATTTTTGACGATACTCATACCATAATGATGAAATAAGTTGCCTTCTTACTCAAAGGGCTATATGGAAATAAAGTGTTAAAAATATGGGTAGCTTTATACATGTGTATAAAACTAAAAGCATTTCATTACCGGTAAATCATATCTGAATTGTATATGCCCATAACACCATAAAAGGTTGTATTGGCCCCTTTTGAAGGGATATAGCATTGTTGTATCGAAGTGACCCCCGTTTGTTTTAAATATTTGAATAATTTTAAGGATTTTTATTTTAAATTAAATATTTTGTTAATTTTTATTGAAGAATTAAAACATCGCATTACACGTGGACATGGCATTATATGTGGATTGCGCTATATGAGGAAACAGAGTTTGATCATGAATAAAGTATACATGATACTCTGTTTCACACCCGGATAAAGCAAACTGTAAAAAACTCAGATTCTGTACCCAATGAAAATGTCTACGCAGTTATCCTTGGCAATGAATCCCAAAATTAAAACCATTGATTTATTGATATGCCAATAAATATCATTTATGTTTAAAAAAAACTTACTTTGACTTCAAATAATTAATTATTATTTATCCTTCCCATTTATAATCTGGATGACAAATTAAATTAATTTATTAACTACCACAAATGGTCCCAATGTATGACATTATTTCTCATCATCGCACACAGGCTCTACACTCATGAAATTTGGATATGATATAAATGATATAAATGACAAAATAATCTTATCTAATAATACATTTTAAATTTATCATTACCCAGTACACATTTTTAAACAGCTATTATTTAGTAAAGTAACCTTCAATTTTATGATTAGGAATTTTTAATAGTTTTGTACCGAAGTACCCACATAGTGTGGTCCACCATACAAATACAATGAATTACAATGTATAAATCAAGTATGATACATGACAGCATAGTCTAAGTAACTCATATCATAGACTTAGTATTATATTAGTACTTGATCAGATAGATCTATGCATAGCCCCGGCTATTAGGTAGGCACTCCATTACTTTTGCCACCGATGGTATAAAAAAAATGCGGGCTGCCGAGCAAAGATCGCTGTGATCAGCTGGCACTTTTCATTTTCTGTAGATGTCTGTGTTTAGCATTGTTTTGCGTCATTACTAAAAATAGAAGGACTTCCTTATTTTAATTTGAATCCGCAATGCATGCTGGTTACGAGGGTATCAGTAAATAGGCGATCTGAACATGCTGAGATGATCAAGTGAAAAGTTGATTAGGGTAAGTGACTTCTCTGTGCTTTTTTTTAATGATTTAAAACTTTTTTGGACTTGGAAATTACTTGTACACATAGTTTATATATCTTAAAAGGGGAAACACCTTTTTAAAAGAGTACTGATTATCACCCAACTTTATAAGAGCTTGAGCAATGTGACTAAAAATTCAAGGCAACCAAGCCGTGGCCATTTTTTTCCACTTGATCTACCAGATGTAAATTGTGGTTATTATTATTTAAAACCTATTTGAAACAACTAAATAAATTTATAAATATTTCCTGCATTATAAATTAGTTGTTTGATTATAATTATACACTTTTAAAAACTGTTGTGTTTTTTTCCCTTCATTTTGATGTGATTGATAACAAACTGTTGCATTCATCAAATCATGCTACTCTCTGGTAGAATGGACCGCCTTCCTATGAACATTAAACACACTTGGGATATTGATGGGAAGGAGATGGAGTTTATTGAAAATTTAGTTGGGTATGTTAAGAAATTTGGAAAATTCTTTTGTAAGTTGGTATTTTCTGACATACATCATGAAGAAATAACATAGTCACATTTAGTTTCTGATGTTCTTATGGGAGATTTTCATTTTGTTTAGTTGTGTTTTGATTGAAATTTATTTGAATTTTCAGTTCACTAATATTAAACTTTAATTTTAAAATATTTTTGTTACTTTCAGCTTTCGTGAGGAAATACTGATCTTCCATAGAGCGCCTCACCAGATGTGGGTACCGAGGAAATAAAATACCCGGGCGGACCAAAATCAGAACCTACATCCTTGTAGGAAGTGGAGGGATCCACAAAGGCTAGGGACCCAACCCAATACAAAGGCAGCTACCCTGAGAGCTGCAAGGGGCATCCATCCCCCCAGATGGTTGTGCGCAGGGCTGACGACCCTGTCACTAGCCCTGTCACATAAAATATAAATTGTTACGAAAGCTAAATCTCATACAAATAAACAGACTGATAATATTGGATTTTGGCCTTTGCCTCAACAGTTGGGGGTTCGCGCATGGAATTGGAAAGCCATGAATCAATCCGAATGGAAGAATGTGCTGGAGCAGGCCAAGGGCCTATGTGGGCTTAGCACAACTGATGATTACTTTCAGCTGGACAAAGACACCATCTGTTGCTGTGGATAGCTATATCACATTGGATGTTTTTAAGTTTTGTATTTAAATATACAGGTATTAATAGTATTATGTCAACAGATATAGTGTTTTTTTTTTCATTTAATAACTTTGGTATAAAATGTTCTGAATTGTATTTATTTTATTTGAATAATTTATTAATTTTTGAGTGGTACTGTCTATTTGTGCTATTTGTGCTGAAAATTTCATTGTATTTGCATTATTTTTATAAAAGTTATGTTTAAAAAAGTACATCAATGTCAACAAATTACTTGATATTTTTTAAATTTTGTATAGCATTATTTTAATTCCCTTTGTTATAATCAACTATTCTATTACATTTGGATTTTCAATATCTATTTGTACTGAAAATTTGATTGCAGTAGCTTTATTATTTTAAAATTTATGTATTTAAATATAAAAATGTCTCGGCAGTGGTCGCTTTCATAAAATATTTTTTCTAATATTGCATACATTTTTCTGATCAGCATTTTATTTATTTTAAATTTGCCTAACTTTAATATGGACATTATCTGATTGTATTGTAAATTTTATAGCAATAGCTTTATCAGTTTAATAATTATGTGATTTTTTTGTAAAATTAAATTTTCCGACAATTGTCGTTATCCACGCCATATGCTCATATAACATATTCTGTCAAATATAATAATAAGTTAATTCAAAATTTGATTCCTCTAACTTTAAAAGCCAAAAAGATATATGCAAAATAGTACAAAAAGAGGAATAGTTCTATCACAATTGTTAGAATTAAATACAAATACAAAGCCGAATAGTGGGGGAAAATAAATCACTGAAAATTCATAACTTTTCTCCTATAAATTATTAACTTGGTGTCATTGGAAAGCTTAGACTTAGAGCCGCCAGCCCTTTCCAATGTAGGTACTTCGGTAAAGCAGGGACATTCTTTGAAAATTTGTATCGGAAATGGGCTTCGGTGCAATGGAATCGGAGGTTGTTTTTTTTTATGCGAGTGTAATTTTAATGATACAGCAGTCCTTTTGGCCCATAATTAAAGTCTGACTCCGCCCATTCACATTAGGAGAAATGTTGATCTACATTCCCATATCAAGTTATTTTTGTTCTTTCTTATCAACTTTAAGTGAGGAACATTGTACGTCAATATAAGGCATCTTTCCCTCAAAATTTCTTTATGAAATTCAAAGAAAAGGTCTTTCATATTAAAACTGGTAAAGCATTGTATATTGATGCATATATGTGCCAATTCTCATCGATGTAGGTCTTATCCTACATTTGCTACGCTTGTCCTAGTAACGTGCATTACCATAAGGTCACTCAGCTTAATTTCAACATGGCATGGGTCATGCCCCCTTTTTAATGGAGGAAGATGCTGATACTTAGGAAATATTTAATTATCACCACTATTTACATCACAATATTTGATAAATTATGTTTTAGAATGAACTTAAATGTTATTGAAAGAATAATATTTTAATTTGAGGTTAAAAAACCCGGTAGAGTCCATATTATAAATGATCATAATTTGCAGTGTGCAAATTGTCATGGCCATGGGCGGTCATTCACAGTCACTATAATGGCTATAACGTAGTTCTACCTCAGAGTTTCATTCATAAAAGGTTGCCGTGAGCAAAAACTATTATTGGTCAGAGGAAGTTTTAATTAATTAGTCATAATGTGCCAAAGAAGAAAGTTCAAAATAAGTAGTCCCCCCAAACAGTATTTTAGTAATAAGGGGATGCGCTGCCTTATTTAGACTATATAGCATATACCGGTATAATGGACGCCGTAGATTTGGTAAACAGAAAAGCCATATATTAATACATTATATTAGGTACTTCGGTAAAGCAAGGGACACTCCTAGAGAATTTGTATCGGAACTGGGCGTCAGCACAACGGAATCCAAGTTTTTAATTTTTTATGTACCCGTAATTTGAATAAATGAAGGAGTCCTTTTGGCCCATAATTAATGTCTGACTCCACCCATTCACATTAGGAGAAATGTTGACCTACATTCCCATTGAGTTTTTTTGTTCTTTATTTCAACTTTAAGTGAGGAAAATCGTATGTCAGTATAAGGCATCTATTTTTGAATTAAAAAATTCGGTGTAAATATTCAGTGTAGGTCTTTCATATTAAAATTAGGCCTGCATAATTTATTAAGGTATATGTCATGTGTGCAAAATTTCATTGGGATAGCTCATGAAACATTTTCACAATTCTCAATGTTGACCTCATTATGCACAGGTCGCACAGGCCATTTTGGATTAGTGATCACGCCCCCTTTTAAATGGCGGAAGACGCTGATACTTAGCTTAGGAAATATTCAATTATTACCACTATATACTTCAAAATATTTGATAACTCGTGTTTCAGAATGCAAAGACATTTAAACTGGAATGTTTTAATTTGAGCTTTAAAAACCTGGTAGAGTCCATATTATTAACGATCAGAATACTCTGTTGGCAAAAGGTCATGGGCAACCATTCACAGCCACTTGCATAATGGCTATTCCGTAGTACAACAACAGAGTTTCATTCATAAGAGCTTGCAGTGTGCAAATACTATTCAACCATTGGTCAGGGAAAGTTTTAATTAATTAGTGATGTGCCAAAGTTGAAAGTTCAAAAAAAGTAGATCCCAAACAGTATTTTAGGGGATGCATTGCCTTATATAGACTATATAGCCAGAAAAGCCTTAAATACTAAATTATATTAAATTTAATGATATACATATTGCAGTCCATGGCTTGACATTTAAAAGGTTATGGAGTGGTTGGGCGAATACACATTTGGTTTGTTGTATTTAATTAATGTAAATGTATGTTAATTTTTAAGTTCATGCTTATGGCTGTTAAATTCTATGTACATTGTGGTGAGCCCAGCCCAAGGTTGGGGTACTACGCTATAAAAAACGTCTTATAATAATAATATAAGCTAAAATGTATTATAATTGTCAATTGTATAAGTTAGGTACTTCACTAAAAATTTCAAAGTTGTTATATATTAATGAAACTTATATCATTAGAAAGGACTTAGTATTTCCTTTCCATTGATACCAAGTTTATGTTTCTATCTTAATTAGAAAAAAAGTTATGGCATTTTTAGTGTCAGAATTTTTCCTTATATAGCCTTAGTAAATAATTTCCAAAATTCTGTGACCGAAAAAAGACATCTTTGACACTCAAAATGCGATAACTTTTTATTCAGCAAAGTTAAAGCTCTGAAATGTGCAACACATTTCAATTAAGTATTGGGTTTAATAATAAATAATTGTCATGCAAATGCTACAATAAATATATTAATGCGAGGGAATTGAACAACAGAGGGTTAGTAAATTTCATTAAACATTTAGCGCCTGTTCTCAATACTCAAAATGCCATAACTTTTTTATCTGTAAAGTTAAAGCCCTCAAATTTTCAGCATAGTTTAATTAAGTAGTGGGCTTTTATAATAAGCCATTTTCATATTATTATCTTAACTAATGTATTCATGCGTGGGATTTGAACAACGGAGGGTAAGTAAATTTCATTAAACATTTAGCGCCTGTTTTCAATACTCAAAATGCCATAACTTTTTTATCTGTAAAGTTAAAGCCCTGAAATTTTCAGCCTAGTTTAATTAGGTATTGGGCTATTATAATAAGCCATTTAAATATTAATACATCAATAAATTAATTAATTCAGAGGCATTTGAGCAACTGAGAGTGAATAAATTTAATTTTAAAATGTAGCCTGTTTGTGCATTAAAAATACAAATTGCATAAATATTACTATTACCAATTCAAACTATTGTTAATGCATACAATCATATAGGGAATTAATATTAATACTGTGAATAAACAGAAAAGATTTATAAAATTATTTATAATAATGGATAAGTCGCATTGAAAAAATGCTAATCACAAATGTTAAATCCAATCATCCATGTTCCAATCCATGAAATTGACAATCCAAGTAGCCATGCTAGTGCTATTAGTATTAGAAATCCATAGTAGAAATGGTGATCACTTAATATTATATTAGTACTTTTATAGTTCACCGAGCAGCTGAATAAAAGAATACATTTTCTTTACTAGAAAAGATGATAGTCAAAAGTAACGTTTTGGTTGAGTCAATGGCAATCTTGATCAAATTTGTGACAGTTATAGATATCATTGGTAATGATTCAGTTTATGACATAGATGAATGGAGTCCTAGTGTAGATTCCATTGGTAATGAACAGTTTTTCAAAAATGGTTTACACTGTGTCAATATTGTTGATTCCACAAATGACGATGATAAATAGAAGTCCAATGTGTATAAATTGCCAAACAAATGCAGTTGATGGTGAAAACTATCAATAGATGTTAAGGTTATGCTCTGGTAGTCCATACTGTGGCAGATTGTCCAGTTGGACATTCAGTCACACTTGACAGGTTTTTGTTAAAACAGGAAAGTCCAATACAACAAAGTTAAATTGTTCACGCAGACACATTTTGGCAGTAGAGGCCATATCCAAGAGAAGTATCCAGAGAAGTATCTAGAAAAGTTTCGCTGAAGAAACACTTGGTACAGCTAGGTAGTCAGTACCTCTAAGCAGAAGAGGCACTATCTTCCACTTCATCGCTACACAAACGCCTTGTAATTAAATGTTGGTCTCGTAGTAATGACAAACTGAAATAGAGATAGAAATAAATTCATTTTAACTAAACACAAAATAAGCATATTATCGTAAGTAACAAAAGGTACCATCTATATTTGATTTTTATATATATTTAATTAAGTAAAGATTGTGTATTTCCGTGTGGTAGTTTTGTAAATTAAATTATTAATTAATTAAGACAATGGTGATTTAATTTATCCTGTCTATTCAGTATAGATAATATATTATGATGTTCTAATATTATTGTTATTCAGAGTAAGCCAAGTATTTATTACATCTCCATTAGGGAACATTATTCATTCATCGGATATAAAGTTACTTATATAAAAAAAGTCTGGTAGTCGAGTCCCCATTACAGCTTGTCCAAATGGAATGAACAGGTGTGAATCCGAGATACGAGTAGTACTAGAAGTAGAAGCACAACTCTTCACAGCTCCTCCAAAAAGTGGTGGTGACATGGCTGTATATTTAAAAGAAAGAAAATGATAAGACGTTTAAGAAATGTTAACACCTATATTTGAATACAAACTACGGGCTTAGCTGTTAATGTTATTTTACAAATGAAAATGTCAAATGAATTTATTCAATGACCAGAATTCAGAGTGACTGGACTAAGCCTGAAAAGTCAAATATAATAGCTTTGAACTAAAGCAGTAAAGCTTAAAAAGGCAAAAAAGGGTATACAAAAGTAAAATTAAAAAAGGGATACATATTTAGAAGATAAATATAAATAAAATTATGTAACCTAGTAAAAATTGACAATGAAGTTCAGTAGCTGCCGAGCCTACAATTAATTGATTATATAAAATGAGTTTAAGATAAATTATATCAATATCATTAAGGACATTATTATCCATTACCAAAAATATAATTTACAATTGGATATTAGATAATTATTACAATTAAAACATAGATTTAAATGACTAAAGCTAATTTAGTTATGACATGGTTAAAATCATGAATATAAATTTTATTATTAAAACAAAAATAATGAAATTTCATAAAATATGTATAAATTTGTTTTCAGTCATAAAATTAAAACAAATTAAGTAATATTAATGAACTGAATGGCTTTTAAAAACAAAAGATTATAAAGATTTTAAATACTTCTTATGCAATAAGAATAATAATAACAGAGAATGGCTATCACTTCCGGTTCATTTGGCCTACTCGATAACTGGTTATGAATTATGCTCAGATATCATACCTATTTATACAATTTACGACCTATCTAAATGTCATCATGTGTCTTGTTTCAATTAGTTAAATCGTTCTTACACTCAATACAAAAAAAATTAATTGCAATGTTATTATAGTTTCCGAAATATAGTGCTAGCAAACTTACCAGTTTTCCTAACGAAAGATATCTGTTACAAGCCATGTCAGTCCGGTGAAAAGGTTTAAGTTGTAATGATCGTCGTCCTCGTGTGCACAAAACAGACTATAGTAAGTTCATAGTCTCTCCCTTACGTGGACAAAGGAAACTAAATATAAATACGACCCCGTGACCTACCGGCATTGACGGGTCATCGGTTTATGGTCTATTTCCGACATCCGAAAAATTGATCGGCGCGCGCCGCTTAGTGAAGTACCTATATAAGTATAACATTATTAAAAGTATTTTTTATACAACATTAGTTCTAAAAATATAAGTCGTATAAAATTATCATTAAAACGAGAGTTATTTAGCTCGTGACGTGAACAGCTGAATCGGGTCACAGAATGTGGCGATGAGGTCCCTGTCCATTATTGCCATTAAAAAAGGACAAACGAAGTCGTATTTTAAAAATTCATAACGTTAAAACTACAACAGCTAAAAATATGATTTTGGGGTCATAATTCTGTAAAAATTAGGTCTGTACAACAATGCCATTGGTTTATTTTTCTTTTAAATTTAGATTTTTACTTGAAGTATTTAATTTGTGTATGTCAGATGTATTTGAAAATTTGAGTTGGATTACCTATGGCTATATGTATATTAGGTGTATTAGGATGTCATTTGATTTATATAAATTCTAAATATCAATGAAGATTACCTCTTTTGTTTTTAGTACCACTTTTTCTGGCAATAGCAATTTCTGCATCAATCTTTTTTTCCAAAAAATCCGATTTTTTCATTAACATTTCCTCCACTTCACGTAGTCTTTGTATTCCCTCTTGAGGTGTTGGCGCTTTGTCTTTTTTTCCATCCCCAAAAAGTTTTTTCAGGAGACTCATTTTTGTAAAATAGAACTGATGTTTTCCAAAATATCTCCTACAGTTTCAAATTGTAATCTTGGTTATGTCTAGTCGTTGTTTATTTATCGCCTGTGAGTCTGACTCAGGAAGCAGGAAGTACTTATTCACTGTAAACGACAATAATAGATGCGGTTGGAATGAGCGATTCTCATTTGATTGGGTGGATACTAAAAGAACGGATAATTTCTAAACAAATTATTAAGAATATTTAGTCATCTCCATATTAAAAACGCTGTTTTTGTTTCACATCCAAAAGTTTTTAACTTAAATTTAAAATTTTTACCCTTAAGTCTTACTTCAACAGAAATATATTCAATTTTAAAAAAAAATCTATTTTAATGCTATATTGTGAAATAGTTTGCACTAGTTTGTCTATTTTTAGAACGTGACACAACTCCATATTATTAGTCATTATTTATTTTTAGATTTAAAGGCATAGGTCATGTGACGTACAAAAGTAAGCTAAATTATATATTCTCAAAATATTTTTAAGTATTTATATAAATTATAAATGATATCAATTTAGATTTTCTTCTCTTTGAAATGACGATTTTAAAAAACCTAAAAAAAAAGTTTTTCGTATAAATCCTTTATAAAAAGATAATAGTAATAGCAAGCAATGGGGGTGGGTCTGAAAATTTGACAAGACATGCATACATCATACAAATACGCACTTTATAAAATTCCTAATTAGAGCTCCCTCCCCCCACCCTTTTTTAGGCTCGCAAACCGCTTTTATTTTTTCACACCCCTGAACTATGGAAATATAGTCATCCGCTATCACACAGCAGATTTATTTCAACAACTATTTCAGAAAAAAAAATACAATTATACGCACAAAACGCACTTGCGATATCTTTTTTTTTAAAGCTTCTCATTTAGCGCAGTTATCGGGAATGTATTTTGTAAAATCGGTGTCATCATATTCCTTCTTCTTCTTGACAATAGAGGTCATCCAAGTCTCTAGTGCAGTGGTTCTCAACCTTTCTAATTCCGCGACCCTTTAACACAGTTCCTCGACTTGTGGCGACCCCCAACCACGAAATTATTTTCGTTGATTCTTTATAACTGTAGATTACATGTGTTTTTATATGGTCTTAGGCGACCCCTGTGAAAGGGTTGTGCGATCCCCAAAGGGGTTGCGACCCACAGGTTGAGAACCGCTGCTCTAGTGGTTATTTTGTTTATAGTTATAGTAATAAGGGGGAGAGACTGCAATTAGATTAGGAAAGTGGAAAGAGCGAAACAAAAAATGGTAAGACTTAATCTTAAATAAAATAAAAGAACACAACAAAACAGCGAACGTGTTGACTAGAAGCCTTCATCGGCGAGCAAAGAACAGTAAAAAAAAAAAAAAAAAAAAAAAAAAAAAAAAAAAAAAAAAAAAAAAAAAAAAAAAAAAAAAGAATTATATAACAATAGCACTTTGCTGAATGACTGAATGTAGTATCCGAGAGGACAGCAACAGAAAAGTATTGTAATGGGACATAAACAAACTTACCTCAAATTTGAAGGAGCTATTTTCCCCCATAATTGCATTATGTTCTTAATTTAAACATAATTAATTGTATCAGGAAATTAGTAAGAAAGAACTTTGTTCCGAATTATATTCTAAGCGGAGATGCGGAGAAGTATTTATTTATTGAATTGTTTTTAAAGATTGTGCCAGTGAGAAGTGAAAGGAATGTATATTAGTAAAAAAAATTCGGACAATCTTCAATTCAAACAAATTTACATTCGAGTTGCAAACATTTCCAGTGAACCCAATTAACACAATTTTAGCCGATTTGGTCCTGCTTGCGCTAATCTGTTGTTTTTTTTAAAAATATTTTTTAAAAATTATAAAATCTAATGCATATTTGTGTCTATAATCCACAAGAAACGAACAACATATTGTTTGTTGACTTGCACGAAGTTGCCGAAATTCAATATATATTAATATGTAGAACTGTAGGTAGTATAGCATAATGCACAAGCAATGATCTTTAAATGTAACGTCAAGAACTTTCGATATGACTCTGATTATCTTCAGGTGCCAAAATCTTTTATGCAAACCAAATAGGTGGCTGCTCTGATTTTACTTAGAATCAGGGCTGAGTGTAGACTCGCAGACGTCAAATGCCAACCTATGGGAAAGGATTGAGAACCCTTGATGAACAGCAACAAATAAAAGTTTACACCAGCAGTTATAACAAAACTTGAAAACCTTTAGGTATCAGAGGTATTAGTGGTATCAGAGTTATCCTAGGTATCAGAGGTATTAGTGGTATCAGAGTTATCCTAGGTATCAGAGGTATTAGTGGTATCAGAGTTATCCTAGGTATCAGAGGCATTAGTGGTATCAGAGTTATCCTAGGTATCAGAGGTATTAGTGGTATCAGAGTTATCCTAGGTATCAGAGGCATTAGTGGTATCAGAGTTATCCTAGATATCAGAGTTATCCTAGGTATCAGAGGTATTAATGGTATCAGAGTTATCCTAGATATCAGAGGTATTAGTGGTATCAGAGTTATCCTAGGTATCAGAGGTATTAATGGTATCAGAGGTATTAATGGTATCAGAGGTATTAATGGTATCAGAGTTATCCTAGGTATCAGAGGCATTAGTGGTATCAGAGTTATCCTAGGTATCAGAGGCATTAGTGGCAGTGGCGTAGCTAGGGGGGTTGCGGACCGCACCGGTTGTCACCATCTCAGGGGTGTCACCTAATTGAAAAATTCCATATTTACTAAACACGCAATGCTCGGTCTGACCTAATTTCATCAGAGTAAACCGTTCACACGTCAATTTTGCACGGACTACGATGAGTCGATGGTTTTATCACGTGACACGTGTAAAAACAAGTAAGACTTCCGGGAGGCTGTCTGCAACACACTAGTCGCTCACAATTTTTTTTTCAAACAACTTTCTTCCTTTAATCATAACTGAATTATAATTATTGTCACATTTAATGAATGTCATTTAAAGAAACGCGTGTATTCAAGAATACAATTTTTAATTAACACTGGGGAAGCGCTGATGGAGACAAACATTTTGCTTTAGAATTAATGATAATGGCAATGGCTGATCAGCTGTTATCTGTTGTTATGTGTTGTTATGTGTAGCAGAAAGCCTACCAATGGCTGTTACGTATCACGTGACAAAACAAGGAAGTGACTCATCGTAGTCTATTAACCAATCCAAATGTGTCCTTTATTAATAGTTTAAGGTTAATACGTCAGAAATGAGGTGACCCTATAATTAGGACAGAGAAACATCGTTTTGACCATGATTCAAGGCCGATTGAAATGTGCGATAAGTGACAGGAAGCTATATTATCTAAATTATGAGAAATAAAGCTTTCCATCGATTACAAATACGATTGGTCGGGCGATTCTATGTAAATGAATCGAATCAATAAAAATTTAAAACATAAAAAAATTACTTTTTACACATTTATAAGATTAGCAAAAGAATATTTACCAAATTTTCTAATATATTGTAAAAGTTAATTTTAAATTTGTATAGATTCTTTAAAAAAAAAAAAAAAAAGATTTTTGAAACCAAATATAATCGAAACCCAGAAATACTCTAAATTAATATTTTCACGGATTCGTCACTAGCATCGCCCTTTAACATTTGAGCATGATTGTCTTAGTTCGACTGCTTGGTTTTACATAGCACACATATAGCACACATATGTGTGCTATATTTTGTATAGTGCACTGTTGTTTTTTTAAATGTCATAAAACGACTCAATTAAAGCATTTTTATTGATCAACATTATTCTATCATGCCAGACGGCGTCCACAAACGACCGAGTGTCAGCCAGCTGCGAAAAGCAAAAAATAGAAATCATTACCAGGATTCATGCTTCGATATGTCAAGAAACCCAATGACCAGTGTTCATCGAAAGACTTTCCCCGACCTACCATTGATACTGAATCGTACCGCCAGCATGCATCCTATCGAGCAGCAAATAGTGCAGAAAATGGAAGAGATTGACATCAAACTACATGTAAAAGACGTGGAGGGTTTGGAAATGGATGCCGATGATTTTGGTTCCAACCAAGATACTGTCAGTGTGATGGTTAATGACAAAAACTGCAGTATTTTTTCGGATGCTTCTCTCTGGAATGTGCCAGTTGCAGATCATTTTCGGTCTGACATTCTTAATATCGCGAGTACCTCGTTTCAGATCAAGGACGGACTATTTAGCATAAGGACAAGGCGAAATCTAAAGGGCGTCTGACATTCTTAATATAGTGAGTACCTCGTTTCAGAACAAGAACGGACGATTAAGTGTAAGGACAAGGCGAAATCTAGAGGACGTGGTCACCAGCTAACACAACAATGGTATTCAGGATGATGCCAAATGGCGAGAAAATATTGCTGTCATGTGGATGGTTTATTCACTCGTCAGTCAGAAATTGTAATGTTTCTGCTGCTGATTGTTTTGGGGTTTGATTAGTGGTTGAAACTGAGCCCAAAATTACAAACTCATGAGGCATTGGGTATGTTGCCTTGAAAAAAACGAACATTGGCAGCAGGACTTACGCTGCACAATACAATTTATGCCGAAGGTATTGCTGTGATGTTCAGGACCATTTATGCCGAAAGTATTGCTGTGATGTTCAGGGAGAAGAAAAAGAAGAGGTATATCCTGCACAGGTTACTCGATATCATATTGTTTCTTTCAAAGCAAAACCTAGCATTTCGTGGCCACAAAGAAGACGAATCTTCATTGAATAGAGGAAACTTTCTTGAAATGGTTGAGATATTATCTAAATATGATCCAGTGCCAAAAGAGCACCAAATGAGACTAAAGTGGAGTACATCTTAAACCCATCCACATATTACTTTTCACCAGAAATCCAACATAAATTTATAAATGTCCTTGCAAATCATGTGAAGGAGATTCTTATCATGGATATAAAGGCTGCGAGGTGTTTTGGAATTATGTAATCTAATTATAAAAGTGTTGGACTGCGATTAAGCTTTAAAATAGATTAAATAGACACGAACAATCTGTGTCAATTTAACAATTTATATTGAGCTTTAATGATAATTTTACATTACAAATAATTAAACGTTTCGGCATTTGCCTTCATCAGTACAAGACATACAAATAAGTAATAATCAAATTTACATAATATATATAAAGAGAGATAACTCCTACCTAAAAAAAAATAGAAAACCAGACAGAAACAAGGTAAAGAAAAAAGAAGAATGAAAAGGAAGTGACTTGAAGTAAAATTTAAAAACCCAATCAGGAAAAAAGACATCGCAGTTACGTAAAATTGTGGATTTGGTTTATCCCATATGGAGTTAACGTGCCAAATCTTGATATTAATTTATTCTCCATATGGATCCTATCCGTTGTGTTACTAGTATACAGAATACCAGTAACTGCGATGTCCAAAATGCCATCATGGTTGGTGCTATTGAAATGTTTGGAGACCGGACATAGAGCCTGTTTATTTATATTATAGAGGTGTTCTCTAAATCGGTCTCCAAGGCGACGACCTGTCTCTCCTAAGTATAATTTATCACACTTTTTACAAAGGATGGTGTAAATCACGTTGCGACTTGTGCAGGTAAAACCATCCTTTATTTTGAATATTTCCAGAGGGAAAGTGATCTTATCAACTTGAATCACGTAGGGACATGTGTTACATCGGCTACGATTGCAACTTTTGGTGCCTTTATGTGCCTGAATAGACGGAAGGTGGCTTCTAACTAGCATGTCCCTAAGGCTCTTGCCCCCCCCCCCCCCCCCGGAAAATGAAAAGAGTAGGTTTTCTGAAAACTTCATTAGTTAGAGGGTCTGCCATGAGAATTGAGCGGTGTTTCAGAACCAGAGAACGAGTTTTAAGATTATGGGGATGAAAAGTTAAAATAAATTTTGACCTATCACTAGCGTCAGAATGAGTAGCTTTAAAAGAATCTTGTCTAGTCATGCCTTTAACTCGAGTGACAGCTGCTTTTAAAATTTGCTCAGGATATGACCTTCGTCGGAAAAAATCCAACATTTCAGCCGTCCTTTTCCAAAAATCCTCATCATTACTACAAAGTCTTCTCAGTCTTAGCAACTGAGAAAAAGTGATGGAGTTTTTGCACGATTGAGGATGGGGCGATGAATATAGTAAGAAACTGTGACTGTCTGTATTTTTATAAAAAATGGATGTAGATATTTTATTCTCGCTAAGGTTAGCTTTTAAGTCCAAAAAATTGATAGTTCTTTTATCGATCATTGAAGTGAATTTGATTGTTGGATGAAAATGTCCATTGAAGTCAATAAAACTTTCTAGTTGTGTTATGTTCATGTTGGTAATCCCTATACAGTCATCCATGTATCTCTTGTAGTATTCTGGGAAAGGACCTTTGTATTGTTCACTTCAAAGATGTTGGAATTATGTTCGACAGTACACCTAATGCATCACATACTGAGCAGATGTCTGAAAATCCACAATGAGAACGTTGAAGAGATAACAAATTGGTGAAGGATATTGATCAAGTGATTGACAGGTTTGCAACTTTGAAGACAAGGAAAAGTAAATTTAATGTAAATATAACTTAACGTTTTACAGTTCTTTAACACATTTATCTCCTGGCCTTCAATTAATTTCTTATCGTTTTTGTCATTTTTATACAATGGACTTAATTTTTACAAGAAGAAATCCACCGTGGAAGTCGGCCCGGGGGCGGGGGGGGGGGGTGACACCATGAGTTTACCGCACCGGGTGACACCAACCCTAGCTAAGCCACTGATTGGTGGTATCAGATGGACGCCATTTTGCAATTCTCTTGAGCCTATTTCCCTCACCGAAAATTAAGCTGTTAGCTAAATCTTAACCAGGGTGGACAACTCAAAAACATAACATTTCATGTATTGTATTTATTATTATTATTTTATTATTTTTTGTTGTTTTATAAAGAGCGGTACCCCAGTCTAGGGCTAGGCTCACCGCGCTGTACATAAAAATATTAGAAAAAGAGACATAATCGTGACAAAACAAAAACTAATGCATATTCACCCCATCCACCCCAGAACTTTTACATGACAAGCCATGGACGGCGGCCAGCAGCATCGTTTATCGGTCAGATGTGGGGAATCAGTCGGGGTAGTAGAGTTTAAAGAGATGTGTTTTGAGTGCAGTTTTGAAGGCTGTGGTGGTTAATATATTGCGGATGTGTAGTGGAAGAGAATTCCATTGTTTTGGGGGGCACAGTAAGAGAAAGATCTTTCACCCTATGTTTTTGTTCGAGTCTTGGGGACAGAAAGAAAAAGTATGACACTCGCCTCCAAATGTCATTTGTTCTGACTCTGCTCATACACGACAAATGTAAAGCGAGCTATGTGAAAAGGCAAAACGCCTCGATGTCTCAAATCACTGCGCTTCGAGAGCCACTTGTAAAATTTCACTATAAATTAAACAACCCATAAAAACAAAGTTGTTCGTATAAATCCTTTATAAAATGTAATATCGAGCAGATAGAGGTGGGGCTGGACATTTGACAAAACATGCATACAAGTAACGCACTCTAAAAGATTCCCAATTGGTGCTTCCCACTCCAGGCTCGAAACCACACATCTTTTTTTCACGCCCCTGAACTATATTAATATTCTTATGACCAGTGGCGTAGAGAGCTTAACTCGCGCCCGGGGCACAATACCTTTTTAGCGCCCCAATACCTTTTTAGCGCCCCCAATACTTTTTACGCCCCCCCCTATTCGAAAACCATACAATATTATAGTAAAATATACCATTTGTCGCCCCTTTGGGAGTAGCCCCCGGGGCATGATGCCCCCCTTGACCCCCCTCACTACGCCACTGCTTATGACCCACCTTCTTTTACACCGCAGATTTATTTCACCAACAGTTTTAGGAAACAAAAATATTACGCACCAAAAGCTCTTCCGATCCTTCTTAAAAACGAATCTCTGCGCCGTTATCGAGAATTTTATTTTATCTTACACTTACATTGGTAGTGCCAAAGTTATGGAATATTTTACCTCCATCTTTGAGGAGTACTGACAAGGACAGAAAATTATTTAGGAAAAATTTAAAGACTTATTTGTTTAATAGATTTGATTACACCTGAGCGCAGTGAGCATGCTAAAGTAGCATGGATACCAGCGCTATAGAAGTATCCAATCAATCAATATATATATATATATTATATAAGAATGAACTAGGGTATCCATATAAGGCCAAAGAAACGAAGGGATTTAAATACATTCTGATTTTTAAAAACATTGCTAGCGATTTTCTATTATTGTACGGGAATCGAATAAATTTAAAAGCGCTAAATATAAAATATATCCGCTTTTATTTTAGTAAATGATTAAGTATTATTATTTTAAATAACAAAGACATTTATAATAACTATCAAGGAACGATTTTAACCATTTTATCCGAATTTGAAAGTTATGAAAAAAAAATGAATACAAAATTATGATGTCAGCAGTGACGTATCGAGCTTAACTCGCGCCCGGGACACAATACCTTTTTAGCGCCGCCCCCCCCTATTCGAAAACCATACAATATTATATGTAAAATATACCATTTGGGGCCCCTTTGTGAGTAGCGCCCGAGGCATGATGCCCCCCTTGCCCCCCTCGCTACGCGACTGGATGTAAGAATTAATCGTAATCACATGCATTTAGAACATTTTGTTAGTGAAATAAAATTGATCTAAATAAACACGCAAATGACGATATAGCACGAATTGCCTATTTTAGCCAAAGCTAGCGTAGAAATCAGCCGTCAATTATTTCCTTTAATGACAATAACGATTTAATTAGTGATCCTTTAGATTTGGTAATTTAAGGTCATGTTAAAAGAAATAACGTGTAGTTTATGAGCGCGAAAAGGGGTAGGGGAGGTGCATAATAAATAGCAGAACAATATTTCTCAAAATGTATTGATATTAGAAGCGTAAACAAAAAAATTATCGCAAAGTGCCTGTCATTATTATCCACATAACATCGGGTCATATATTCTAGTATTATAGAGTCTGTGTGCCAAGTTTCACCTCGATTGGTTGAAAGAAATTGGGTCATTAGATTTTACAAGCCAGCGAGACACCCAAGAACATATAAACGAAGCTAATGTAAAGGATTTAAAAAGGCCCACACACCAAAATAATACGTTAGATAAAAATTGACATCATTGTTTGGGTGGGTTTTTTGTTGTTGTTGTTAGTCCAGCCAGAGGCGTCACTAGGGTTGGTGTCACCCGGTGTGGTCAACTCGCGGTGTTACCCCTCCTGACACCCCCACCCCCTTTTCTGTCTTTTGGGACCTGCATTGTGTAATTCTTAAACACATCATAGAGAACGGCTTTTAGTATTGTTTTTATAATAAGTCCCAAAACACCAGAAGACATAAGAAAAAAGAGAATCTGAAGTAACGGTTTGTTAAAAGTACAACAAAATACTTCTTTTTAAAAATTTGAATTTAATAGTTAAATATTTACTTTCCTGGTCTTCAAAGTTGAAAACTGGTAAAATCCATCAAAATGAAAATGCTTCACCTTATTACTTTCAATTGAAAACATCGCAAGACCAGACAGCCTGGACTGTTCCATGATAGATCACAGATAGTTCTTAATAAATTACAGTTTTGAAAAGTTGGGAGAGATTCTAGCAGAGGCATAGCGAGGGTGTGCAGGGGGGGGGTACATTTGTCCCCGGACGCCAAGGTACAGGGGCGCCAAAATGAGGCTTACAACGCTACATTATAATATGTAAACAAAGGTAATAGATAGGTCACAAGATCTGTGCAGCAGCCCAGCAGACGTATCGTCTGACAGCCTACTTATTTTGTCACATTTGCCTGCGTCAATGGGACAGGATAGTCTCAGCAATCTTGCTCTTCTTAGCGTTGAAAGAGGAACATTGGGAAAAAAAAGAATTTTGATTGCATAATGGACCAGTTTGCGAAAGTGAAATCAAGAAAAATAAATATTTCGTAGACTAGGTAAAACAGTCTACGACAGTGACTGAGTGGGTCATGTACGATAATTTCTATTAAATTTGCTTCTTTAAAAACAAAGTTTTATTTAAATTTAAATTGTTTTCCTTATTCAATTTAATAGAAAAATGTGATTAAACGGCCGGGGGGGGGGGGGGGCGAGTTTATAGCTAGTCCCCGGGCGCAAAATATCTTGGATACGCCTTTAGATTATAGTAAGTCCCATTCAGCTATGAAATTTAAAACTTGAAATGCCGGTATTTTAATATATTTTCTCTTGGTCCCTTCATTTCTTCCTCCTCACACACACACACAAACAATACATTTTTTTGCCTATCGTGCCAACACAAACACAACATACTGAGATGCCCGAGTTCCTTAGGTGGTCTAACAATTAACACTGCAAAGTTGACCAATCTTTGGTTTCGTCGAGACTAATATCTTCTGATTTCAGATGCCTTCGAAGTCTTCGTGTTTCAATTCAATGTTCTCCTTACAGATAACTCATCATAGAAAGTGGTCAATTTGGTAATGAACATCAGTCGCCAATAGTAGACTCTTTGCTCGAAGAGTCTCAAACATACCTACCACTTCCCTCATGGGCCTAGATCTGAACTGGAGTCAAGAATGAAAAAGATCATTACACTCAACACCACACTCTTTTCATTCTGCAATGTGAATCAAGTGTTTCTAGATTGTTGCCCATTGCTATTTTCTCCTTGAAGCAAATTCTTTCCCTTGCGTATTTCCATAAAAGTCTGTCTTTTTTTTTTTGCATGCCCAATTACATGCTTGTTATTTGACTGTTTCAACAATTACATGCTTGTTATTTGACTGTTTCAACAATTACATGCTTGTTATTTGACTGTTTAAACAATTACATGCTTGTTATTTGACTGTTTCAACAATTACATGCTTGTTATTTGACTGTTTCAACAATTACATGCTTGTTATTTGACTGTTTCAACAATTAAATGCTTGTTATTTGACTGTTTAAACAATTACATGCTTGTTATTTGACTGTTTAAACAATTACATGCTTGTTATTTGACTGTTTCAACAATTACATGCTTTACAATAAGACCGTGTTTCATAAATTTCATGCTTCACTGTTGAACTGTTTTATAAATTACACGCTTCACTATTGTGATGTGGTGTCAAGGTTCACATGGCATGAATGCCATGTTTTCACTCATATAATAAGCCTTTGCTCCGCCCTTCACGTCTCGACTAACGGTAGTGGTGTTACTTCTCCTCTTTTCTTTCCCTTTTTGCCTGTATTTCATCTCTCACCTACTTATTTCCTGTCACAATTCTTTTGCTGACCTTTTGGATACTATTTCTCAGCTGAGTGCTATTTTTATTTAATTCTATTTTTTCTGTTGTTTATTCGCTAACGAGGGCTTCCTGTCGACACGTCCGTTGTTTTGTTGCGTTTCTTTTTTCAGGTTTTCCCATACTTTGTTTTACTCATTTCTTTGTTTATATTAATGGAACAAGTCAAACAAAATGTTTATTGAATTAATTAGAGTAAAAACTTTTTTTTTCTATTTTAATTAAAAGTTTAATTACGTAAAGCAGCATTACATTTTATCTTCTTTACAGAGTTGTGCTTAGCGCTATCTATTGTCTTGAATAATAATATTTGTGGGGGGAGGGGGGAGTAACACAGGGGGTCTCTATGGATGGGTCTATGTTCTCAAAAACGTTTGAGAACCACTTGTCCATTGCTATGAATGATCTTTTCGATGAAGTATAATAGCATTCTGATTAATTAAGAAAGTATGTTCGATACTAAATTTTTAATATCTTTAAAAATATTAATATAAATGCTAGAACTAACATATTATAGGGTTCGTCTCACTCTCCCTCGCTTTACCCTACCCCTTCTCTCTCTCTCTCTCTCTCTCCATCCATCCATCCATCCATCCATCCATCTATCTATCTATCTATCTATCTATCTATCTATCTATCTATCTATCTATCTATCTATCTATCTATCTATCTATCTATTTATCTATCTATCTATCTATCTATCTATCTTTTTTGCCTATCGTGCCAACACAAACACACAATACAGAGATGCATGAGTTCCATGGGTGGTCTAACAATTAACGCTGCAAAGTTCCAGCAAATGCTGCTGAACAGTTGGTTTATACACATTTCCGTGGGTTATGGTCATGTTCGTACTTTGTGGCAGTCATGACTGTTCTTTTGTGACGGCCATGCTTGTTCTTTTGTGACGATCATGATGGTTCTTTTGTGGCGGTCATCACTGTTCTTTTGTTAGGGTCATGCTTGTTCTTTTGTGGCGGTCAAGACTGTTATTTTGTGACGGCCATGATTGTCCTTTTGTTGCGATCATCACTGTTCTTTTGTGACGGCCATGGTTGTCTTTTTGTGGCTGCCATGACTGTTCTTCTGTTAGGGTCATGCTTGTTCTTTTGTGGCGGTCAAGACTGTTATTTTGTGACGGCCATGATTGTCCTTTTGTTGCGGTCATCACTGTTCTTTTGTGACGGCCATGATTGTCCCTTTGTGGCTGCCATGACTGTTCTTTTGTTAGGGTCATGCTTGTTCTTTTGTGGCGGCCAAGACTGTTCTTTTGTGACGGCCAAGATTGTTCTTTTGTGGCTGTCATGATTGTTCTTTTTTGACGTCTTGATTGTTCTTTTGTGGTGGTCATGATTGTTCTTTTGTGTCGGTCATGGTGACTTCTTTAAAAAGACCCGATTGAAAACATCCTAATTTCTTTCCACCATATACGTGGGGGCAACACTTGTTTGTTGTTACCATCGAGTGGCTACGAGGAACTGACAGGGGTTTGTTATCATTTGTTTAATACACTGGAGACACCTTGATTGGTTCAATAAGGTTTCACAATATTTTTGAGGAATACATTAACTCCATTGCCCCAGCCCTAACCAAGGTAACACGTACCTGCTTAATCGCGTCGCGTGTTTGAAAAGAGGGAATCAATTTGACTTTTTCGCTTAGCTGGAAAACAACACGCCCGCCCTCGGTGGATCAAGCCGTTCAGACAAACATCACCAGATGCCACCACGGTATTTACAAGTGCATAGATCGTTAATTTTTCCGAAAGTTAATGTCAAAGTATTATGTTTCTTATAAGGAGGATTACGATCTAGGCATGATAGCCCTAACAGTGTTTCCTGTTTATGGCGAGGCAGATTTACCATTGAACAGTGGCGTGTACATACATGTGTGAATGAGTGGGCCCGCAAAGAGACAAGGGAAAAAGCAAAAAGTAATAAGAGACATTACGTTCGTACATAAGCGTATAGCCGTTCTAATGATAAATGTACAGCCGTTCTAATGATAGGTGTAAAGACGTGCTAATGATAAGTGTAGAGCCGTAATAATGATTTTCATATTTTAGGAACAAATGGGAATTTAATATTACATTATTTTTTGAAGTCTGATCCTACGACACCTGGTGCACACGTCGTAGAGATAGTTGCACATCCGGTCCACACGTCATAGAGATAGTTGCACACCCGGTCCACACGTTATAGAGATAGTTGCACACAAGGTACACACGTCATAGAGATAGTTGCACACCAGGTTCACTCGTCATAGAGATAGTTGCACACCAAATCCACACATCATAGAGATAGTTACACATCCGGTCCACACGTCATAGAGATAGTTGCACACCCGGTGCACACCTCATAGAGATAGTTGAACACCCGGTACACACGTCATAGAAATAGTTGCACACCCGGTCCACACGTTATAGGGATAGTTGCACATCCGATCCACACGTCATAGAGATAGTTGCACACCCGGTACACACTACATAGAGATAGTTGCACATCCAGTACATACGTCATAGAGATAGTTGCACACCCAGTCCACACGTCATAGAGATAGTTGCACATCCGGTACACACGTCATAGAGATAGTTGCACACCAGATGCACACGTCATAGAGATAGTTACACACCCGGTACACACGTCATAGAGATAGTTGCACATCCGGTCCACACGTCATAGAGATAGTTGCACATCCGGTACACACATCTTAGAGATAGTTGCACACCCGGTACACACGTCATAGAGATAGTTGCACATCCGGTACACACGTCATAGAAATAGTTGCACACCCGGTCCACACGTCATAGAGATAGTTGCACACCAGCTGCACACGTCATAGAAATAGTTGCACATCCGGTCCACACGTCATAGAGATAGTTGCACACCAGGTGCACACGTCATAGAGATAGTTGCACATCCAGTGCACACGTCATAGCGATAGTTGCACACCAGGAGCACACGTCATAGAGATAGTTGCACACCTGGTGCACACGTCATAGAGACAGCTGCACAGATTTAAACCAAGAAGAATTTATCAACAAAGCGGTTTATTAGAGTATTTGAGAGCATAAGCAAATATGCGGATCAGTGGTGCGAGCTCAGCATATGTATATATTATTTGACATCCTTCGGTCTTCTCGAGACTATGGGGTAGCTATTGGTGCTTCATTAAATGGCTTACGAGACCGACAAGGGAATGGCAAGGTTGGCTGCAATTCTCGCAATAGAACCTTGACCCCTGTATCTGGCCTTCCGCAATGCTCATTGTGTGGTGCGAGCTTAGGATAGTAGATCAATAAACAATGCAGTTGACAGGACTATCCCCATAACACACATATGCAACTGCGAACTCAAAATACCACTAATGCCATTACATACGGCATCCTTCCGTCTTCGTGAGATGATGGAGTAGCTATTGACACGTCATCAAATGGTTTACTAAGTCGATCCTAGAATGTCGGTCTCGTCTGCAGTTCTCGCTGGAGAAACTGGTCTCCTGATAAAATTTAGTCCTATCATAATGCTCTTTTTGTTACATGGGCTTCGTTGATTCCTTCGTTCTTGCTGTTCGCTAGTTGGAACGGCCCTCATCGATGATCTCCCATTCGTTGATTCCTTCGTTCTTGCTGTTCGCTAGTTGGAACGGCCCTCATCGATGATCTCCCATTCGTTGATTCCTTCTTTCTTGCTGTTCGCTAGTTGGAACGGCCCTCATCGATGATCTCCCATTCGTTGATTCCTTCGATCTTGCTGTTCGCTAGTTGGAACGGCCCTCATCGATGATCTCCCATTCGTTGATTCCTTCTTTCTTGCTGTTCGCTAGTTGGAACGGCCCTCATCGATGATCTCCCATTCGTTGATTCCTTCTTTCTTGGTGTTCGCTAGTTGGAACGGCCCTCATCGATGATCTCCTATTCGTTGATTCCTTCGTTCTTGCTGTTCGCTAGTTGGAACGGCCCTCATCGATGATCTCCCATTCATTGATTCCTTCGTTCTTGCTGTTCGCTAGTTGGAACGGCCCTCATCGATGATCTCCCATTCGTTGATTCCTTCTTTCTTGCTGTTCGCTAGTTGGAACGGCCCTCATCGATGATCTCCCATTCGTTGATTCCTTCTTTCTTGCTGTTCGCTATAGTTGGAACGGCCCTCATTGATGATCTCCCATTCGTTGATTCCTTCTTTCTTGCTGTTCGCTTGTTGGAACGGCCCTCATCGATGATCTCCCATTCGTTGATTCCTTCTTTCTTGCTGTTCGTTAGTTGGAACGGCCCTCATCGATGATCTCCCATTCGTTGATTTCAATGTTGGCTTCCATCATGATCCTTTTGCAAACGTTCTTAAATCGCAGCCGCGGTCTCCGAAACGTCTTGCCCCTTCTGCTAACTCTCGATACGGCAGGTCTTTTGAAATACGGCCTTCTTCCCTTCTGCTCAACTACCGACAAATTATGGCCCTCAATAGATCTGTTTGGAAGGGAGGAAAACGAAAGATCGCAGTCTGTTAATGTTATATCTGTAGACAACGATTTACTCCTTCACAGCGGCTTAATCTGAATAAAATTAATGATGATTGCGTCTTTTAAATTCGTTTTCTGTAACAGAAATGTGGCCATTGGTGTGTCGTGGCCATTGGTGTGTCGTGGCCATTGGTGTGTCGTGGACATTGGTGTGTCGTGGCTATTAGTGTGTCGTGGCCATTGGTGAGTCGTGGCCATTGGTGTGTCGTGTCCATTGGTGTGTCCTGGTCATTGGTGTGTCGTGGCCATTTATGTGTCGTTGCCATTGGTGTGTCGTGGACATTGGTGTGTCAGTATTGTCTTCCCAGACCTCCCCAGTCCCAACCACCCCAGCTCCACACCATCCCAGTCCTACACCTCTTCCGTCCCACACTTCACTCTTCCGAACCTCCCACTCCCTCATCCTCATTTTTCCACACTCTCCCTGTCCCTCCCTCTTCTCCCAAATCTCCCTCGAACACCCCCTTCCCACATCCCCCTCCCAAATCATTTCCCCCTCCCACATTCTTCGCGTCCCACACTTCCCCTACCAAATACTTCCCCCTCCCACATACTCCCCCTCCCACATACTCCACCTCCCACATACTCCCCCTCCCACATACTCCCCATCACACATGCCCAAGAACAAGCGCCGTTGAAAATTTTACTTTTCAGCATCAGACTTTAACTTATTAGACGAGATATATGTCTATGGTTTAGTCAGTTGTTTAAATGAGCGATATATTGTGACTCTAATGTCCGCATCAATGTAAAACCCGGAGATGGCGTCCCACATAGGCGGCGAACATGAATCATTCCGACAACTACTGCGAAGCCCTGCAGAGAGCGCAGTGAACATGCTAAAATAGCATGGATACAAGCGCTAACTATTCAATCAATCCAACACACCTTTAATTCCAACACAACCACGCATGTATATCAATGTTTAGTGCTATTCATAAATATTTACAAAAGTGATATAAATTTAAAACATTATGTACGAAATTACACATACAGTCTCAGCTGTCTGTATTTGAGAGATTACATGCAAGGTGATTTTTTCGTAATAAAATCAAAAATTCAGGGATAAGTCTGGTTGACGGTGCATAAGCCGTACATGACACTGTTCATTCCACTAATACTGACCTCTTCATATCATAGATGATACTGAAAAATGACCTTTTCGTACTTAGCCCACACTGAGTCAGCAAGCGTCGCGTTGACACCGGACAATGCCCACCTTTGAGTGGTGACGTCCTTATCGCAAATTTTAGTCGAGACTTTCAACGTGTCCTCGTCAAAATCTAAACACAGACGCGTGTAAAAGTTGGCTATTTGCCCACTGTTGCGGTTCCAGGCGAAAAGTTGAGTGGGCTTCGTCTCAAAGTCTAGGCAATCAAACATGAAAATATTGCCTCCTCCTGGATTGGCAAAGCAACGTTTTGAACCAACGCCCTGTATGTGAAGCCTCCAGTTGAAGTCGTAGACGCCTTTCTCAGTACTGGAGCAGTCGGCCATTGAGAAGCCTCCTTCTATTGTCTTCACACAGAGTGAGGTGTTCGCCTGACTTTGGATCGCCCCCCTCGCTACTGACGGTGGCGTGACCAAAGGGAAGTATCTGAGTATATCTGGTGCCACTTCCGTTAGGAACCACTTGAATGATTTACACTGGAGCCTTTTCCTCAACTCGAGCTGCTTGGTTATGTTTCCTGTTGATACTCTCCGCATTAGTGGACGCCTCTGCATCACCTTGTCCTTGAATTCGTCCATCCAGACCGATGCAAGGCGGAGGTAATTTTGTTCAATGACATCACCATCCACCACGTCCTTAACGTACGGCAGAGCCCTAAAGAGATGTGCCAAGCGTGAACACGGCGCATCCACGACACTGCCCCCGCACTGCCAGGACTTGAAGGAGATCTCGTACTGCTCCGCTCCCCAAATCTGAAGTCCCTGGTCATATTTACCAAGCTCCTCCCACCATTTGCGCGTGATGGCAAAGGCGCAGCCAACCATGACTGGACTGGGGTGTGGGGTGGTCTCATCCATAGGATACGGAGGTAACCTCTTGTACCCCATATCCCAATCAAATCCCCCTCTCACCCTCTCAGTCAGTCGAGATATCATCAAAGTCTTCGAATTGATGAAATCCACCATTGGACACACGATCGTTCTGTAGCTTAGCACCATGGGCTCCAGTAAAGGAGGGAGGTAGTTGTAGTTAACTTCGACGTGAGCGTCCAGAAACACGAGGAAATCTCCCGTCGAAGCATCAGCTCCTAATATGCGACTCCTTATAAGACCTAGCCGCTCCTTGCTCCGCAGAATCTTGACGTATGAGAAATGTTTTCTGATGTAATCGTCCAGCGGTGCCTTCAGCTCTTCGTTCGAGCTGTTGTCATCCACCAGAATAATTTCTCTAAGTAAAGACGCCGGAGATTTTCGGATGATGCTGTGAAGTGTTCTTAGCAAGGAAGAGTTCTTCTCGTTGTGGAATACCGATATCACGCTGACCGAATTTTCAGGGATGTTTTTGAGGAAAAGTTGTTTCTTGCACATGTCAGTTCTGAGGTCTCCGATGGATCTTTCCAAAGAAATGTGGTCACTGACGTAGGCATTGAACTTGTACCTGGCCGTCAGCTCGGATTGTTTCTTTTGTTCAGATCCCGCTGGCCACAGTGTGACAGCCACGCCTTGCTCTCCTGGTCCAGATCGCTTGGCTTCCTCTTCCATCAGCGTGTAATTGTTCCAATCCACCCATTCTAATTGATCCACAGACAATGTCGGTGATTTAACACAGTCCACGCTGGCATTCCTTGATAGGGGTTCAGGTTCTAGTGACATATTGAATGAAGCGACTGAGCCGTTAGAGAATCGTCCATGAAATGAACTTTGACCAGGGAATGGTGATGGTTTTGTCCACTTGAGTACCCAAGTCCCTGAGTTTTTCTGAAAATATTTTCCAATAAATGTGATTAAGGTTTATTATTATTCCTTTTAAGTATAATTAAGAATTACAAGACTTCCATAAGAATATACAGTGAAACAGAAAATTACCCGCTCCCACCACCATCAATAGCACAACCACAATAGCATTTCCTTTTGTTTTGGAATCATGATTACAATATGAAAAAAATCCAATGTTTTTATTTCTGTGTTTTGGAAACTTTACTAAAATTTTAATACATTGTTTTCAATCATACATATATATATATTTAATTGAAAATTGTTGGATGAATTTGTTCAGAATACGTTTTTGCATGGATTGATTTATTTTTATCATACTTTAAGTTACTTAGCACATATCCATAATAATCTGGAAGGATATCTTTGGTGTTTTGACGTTTTTTAACACTGCGTTGAAAGGGGGGGGCGGGGGTCTATGTGAATTGAGGGATACAAGGTAGATTTAAAATAACTAATATCCAATCCATTCAGCACCGATCTAGAATTCTCCAAACTTTTAATTTTAAAAGGCTACATTCTCTGGTATATTTAAACCCATTTTAATGAAGCATCTGTTAAATTTTAACTATATTACTAATGTGACGTATTTTTATAAGGCTCCCTATCGAACACCCACTGGTAATCCATCGAGATCCCTTTCGGAAAACGTGATCCCATCACTTTGGATCCGATTGGGATCCCACTGGGATCGGAAAACCATCGGGGAACGAAAGGTTTACAAACTTATTATGTGTATTTTTATAGGAGACAAATTATTATTTTTTGTACTAAAGCGGTGTTGCTGTTTTTTTTTTTTTTACATGGCGCTTAATTTCAATGTTTTTTTCCCGAATGCAATCCCCGGAAACGCCGGGTATATTAGCTAGTAATTTATAACTGCAAACACCACATTCGTCACGTAGAAGTAGCGGCTTCTTATAGGACAATTTCATGTGTTTTTATACATCTGCAAAATACATTCGGTTTCACCGATACCGTCCTGAGATGGTTCCACTCATATCTGACAAATCGGGTCCAATCAGTTATCGCAAACGGCTTGACCTCCAAGAAATCCATTATTGAATTCGGAGTACCCCAGGGCTTCGTCTTAGGCCCGGTGCTTTTCACTATGTACTTTCAGCCCCTGGGTGCATTGATCAAGCAGTTTGACATGGTATATCAAATGTTCGCGGATGATACCCAACTTCAGAAATCCGTGATCCCCTCTCAGTTCCCTCAGCTTCTCAATATGACACAGAAGACAGTGGAGTCAGTTAAGCACTGGATGACAATAAACAAGCTCAAATTGAATGATGAAAAGACTGAGCTGATCCCCATTGCTACCGCTTCAAAACTAAAATATTTAAAAAATACACCATCCTTTACTCTCTCAGGCGTGCAGATTGAGTTTGCTCAAACAGTGCGAAACCTGGGTGTCTACTTAGACAGAACACTAAATATGGAAAATCACATAAACATGATTTGCAAGGCAATTTTTCTAGAGCTGCGCAGAATTAGTCATATCAGACCTATCTTAACGTTGGATGCATCAAAGAGGTGGATGTCTGCATTCGTTCTATCACGCATGGACTACTGCAATGCTCTTATGGTGGGTCTTCCAGCTACGCTACTGGATAAAATTCAAAAATCACAGAATAATGCGGCTCAAATTGTTCTTCGTAAACGCAAATTCGACCATGCTAAAACTCTTCAGAGAGAACTGCATTGGCTGCCGTCCGCGCTCGCATAGAGTACAAAATTGCAAATCTGTGCTACCGCTGCTTGCATGACCTGGCGCCGTCCTATCTCCAAGCGCTCATGACGCCTTATGTACCCACTAGACAACTCCGCTCATCCGATAGTGTCACACTCTCGATACTGCGTGTTCGCCTTGAGACTTACAGAAAGCGCACGTTCGCATTTGCTGGCCCAACCATTTGGAACACCCTTCCTGACGCTCTCAGAAACAGCCAGACGCTGGAGTCCTTCAAAACAAATTTAAAAACTCGTTTATTTCGGAAACACCTTCTGGGGTGATGTTGTCTACCATCTTTTCCAGCTAGTTATTATCTCTTAGATTTGTTTTTGTACCGCGCTTCGAGCCTTTGGGGATGAAGCGTGATTTTTCAAATGAACTTTATTATTATTATTATTATCTCTTTCTCTCTCCCTCTCTCTCTCCCTCTCTCTCTCTCTTAATCTCTCTTCCCTCTCTCTCTCTCCCCCCTTATCTCTCTCTTCCCCTCTCTCTCTTTTTATATCTCTCTCACTCTCTCTCTCTCTATTTCCCCTTTTACCCGTTTCTTCCCTTCTGTGTCTTTGTCTGTGTACCGTTAGTAATAGTAAATCTTCTAGAGATTTTCACTATTTATATATTTTGTATATCTACTCATTGGATTAAGACCTCAAGTCCATGGGTACAAGGAACATTGAAGACATTAGTTATCTGTGAGTTCCCAATAGGTTTATACAGTTATATAGCTAAGCCCAGGTCGGAGACCTTTGGGCTAAAAGTTTAAACAACTATGACAAATATTTTATACAACTAGAGACTTGAAACAGCTCTTCCCATTTGCCGCTAATTTCTAAAAATACATTTAGGTGGGTGTCACCAGAGCCGACAGTCTCGAAGAAGGAGGTCCATGGGTAAAGTCTGGAGGGGTGACACCTTGAGTGACACTAAACCTGTTGGCGCATAAGATCAAATAGTGGGCTAGGCCAACATGATGTGTGCAAGATGGGATGTGAGCATAGACTAGCTGCCGAGACCCCACGACGCCTCTAGAGTTCCACCGAGGTGGCATTTACTTGACGTACGCCCCAGCACACAAACACACACACACACACACATAAACATCCACACTGAAAAACAAAACAGCAAAACATTTAAAACAACACGTTTTTTCTTTCATTCAAATCTTTTGTTTTGTGTTTATCAGAGTTTATAAATAGCATGAAATTAAGATTAATCTGGGTCAACGGTATCATTCCACACATGCGTATTGACTAGCGGAATAAAAAGCTCATTTTATTTTGTCAACCTCCCAATCCCAAACAGAACTCACAAACACAATTAAAACACCTGCTCTTATTTAAATACCTTACATGACAAAATAACCTCAAATTATAAAATGTCAACCATTATAAAATAATCCTTATATTTTCAAAGATACTTTGAATATTCAAAAGACCTACCATCATTAAACAAATGATATTCCAGGATTAAACAAAAGATCTACCATCATTAAACAAAAGATCTACCATCATTATACAAATGACTTAACATTATTAAAAAAAATGATCTACCATCATTAAAAAATGACCTACCATCATTAAACAAATGACCTACAATCATTAAAAAATGACCTAGCATTACTAAATTCGATCCAATTATGATATTACCTCGCCAGTGTGTAATTCGGACATATGGTTCAGCTGCAGCACCAGCGTTTTCAGCAGTAAGATCAGCACAACCAGGATGATGAGTTTTTTCTTGCGGTTCAACTTTCTAACGAGTGAGTTGGCCATAGTCGTGTAGAAGACAAGCACAACTGCAAGTAGTAAAAGACAAAAGTTGGAGCCAGTTCGGGCTAATTAGTTGTTAAATTTTAATTATTCTACCGAATCGGTTTTTAACAATGTCAAAATAATTTTATTTAAATACTAACCAATATACCCGGCGTTGCACGGGATTGCATTCGGAATAATAACTTCTACAGCCTTTTAATTAACATTGAAATTAAGCAAAACATTTTTTTTTTAATAAACCCCTTTAGTAAAACATAATTCCCTTGTTTCCTATAAATGCACATTTAAAACAACTTTCGTAAAACATAATTCCCTTGTTTCTTATATATACAAATTTGAAACTACTTTTGTAAAACATAATTCCCTTGTTTTCTATAAATACACATTTAAAACAACTTTTGTCAAACTTTCGTTACCAAAATAGATACCTATCCCGTTGCAATTCCGTTCCTGGTGGTCACCCCAATCCCAGTGGGATCCCAGTACCGGTGGGTTCTTAATCCTAGTGGTATCCCGATCCCCGTAGCATCGAGCTTCCCGATAGAATCCAAATCCCGTTGGGATCCCTATCCCGTCGGTATCCTGGTCCTTGTGGCATCCGTATCCCAATACCGGTGGGATCTCGATCCAGGTAGGATCGAGTTTTCCGATAACTTTCAGATCCCGGTAGGTCCCGATCCAGTTAGCATCCCGATTCCTTTGGGATCCCGTTTTCCGGTGGGATCCTTTTCTCTTATTGGATCCCGTTTACCGATAGGATCTCGATCACGGTTTATTCGTTTTGTAATGCCAGGGACATTAAGGTACACAGTACACATTCCCAGATCGACACACAAAGATCTACACACCAAGATCTACACACACATCTCTACACACACAGCTCTACAAACACAGCTCAACATACACAGCTCTACACACACAGTCCTACACACCCAGCTCTACACACACAGATCTACACATCCAGATCTACTTACCAAGATCTACACACCAAGTCCTACCCACCAAGATCCACACACAGCTCTACACACCCAGATATACACACCAAGATCTACACACCAAGATCTACACACACACCTCTACACACCCATATCTACACACCCAATCATACACACCCAGCTCTACGCACCAAGATCTACACACATAGCTCTACACACCCAGCTCTACACACCAAGATCTACACACATAGCTCTACACACCCAGATCTACACACCCAATCCTACACACCCAGCTCTACACAACCATGAGTCTAATCTTTGTATCTTTTTTGTACAATTTTGAATATAATAGCTCTGTTTTTTCGTTTGCCTCTCCTGGAAATCTTAAATATTACGTAAATCACTGAGCTAGCAGTGCTTCGAGACAGTAACAGTTAAACTTACTCTTTATTAAATTGAGTGATTTATTGTGTACAAATTGAACAAGCCACTGCGTAAATTGAGAGATCCACTTTGTTGCTTGAACGATTTACGGTGTAAATTTAAAGACTTACTATGTAAATTGAACTAACCAATGTGTAAATTGAACAATACACTGTGTAAATTAAACAATCCACTGTGCTCTTAATAAAGGCGTTGGTCATGAAGAATATTTTACTACCATCGGTTGTCGAACTTGGCTTTCCAACAATCAGTTGTCAAACTTGGCTCTCCAACAATCAGTTGTCAAATTTGGCTCTCCAACAAATCAGTTGTCAAACTTCACTACACAACTTTAAAATGTCAAACTTTGTTAAGTCACTCAGATCAGATCAAAAGACTTTCTGCTACGTTCCCACATGTCATTATAATAAGCTGTGTCAACACAAATGTATCACAGTCCCATGTATGAACACACGTGTATCAAGGTCCCACGTGTCACTATAACAAACTGTATCAACACAAATGTATCACAGTCCCACGTGTCACTACAACAAACTGTATCAATGTATCACATTGCCACGTGTCACTATAACAAACTGTATCAATGTATCACATTGCCACGTGTCACTATAACAATCTGTATCAATGTATCACATTGCCACGTGTCACTATAACAATCTGTATTAATGTATCACAGTCCCACGTGTCACTTTAACAATCTGTATCAATGTATCACATTGCCACTCGTCACTATAGCAAGCTGTATCAACATAAATGTATCACGGTCCCACGTGTCACTATAACAATCTGTATCAATGTATCACATTGCCACTTGTCACTATAACAAGCTGTATCAACACAAATGTATCACAGTCCCATCATTCGTAAAGTAACCTAACCAAAGTTAAAGGACCGGTCGCAAAGTGGATTTGTCTTCAAGCTATTTTAACATGTCTTATTTTGTAAGTACTCCCTCCATCGAGGGGAGTGGGTGAAGTGAAATATAAGATTGAAAGGAATGTGATCTGAAATTGTCCTTAACGGAAACGTCAATCTGGTCATTGCGGTCGATAGAGAAAATGTGAGCGATGAGCAAAGGATTAAACTCGGGATTACCGAGCAAAATTGACTTACGATGTTTACATGTTTGAAGGCAGTATTTAATCCGTTGTTGTCGACTAGTCATGAAGGGACTCCCCCCTCCCCAACCCGGACCACCAAAACCCTCTAAGTATGAAGAAACAAGCTGAGGGATTTCTATTCGTAGTTTATTTAGAGGCAAATGAAAATTTGTCTTATTTTGTTTGTTTTTGTCTGGACCTTCTATTTTTAGTAATCCCCCGCCCCAACTGAAAACCGTACATTTTTTTCCACGCTTTTATTTAGCTTGTGATTTTCTGTTTATTTGTCTGGATCAAATCGTGACTTCCTGATCTCCAATGGAGCTGAAACATTGTATACTTACCAACCAACAAGGAAAATACAATTCTTCATGATCAGTACGTCACCAGTGACCGCCACTGACCCTCTGCGTGTCAAATCTTGCATCTCCATTGTACACACATCCTCGTCTCTAATTAAGCTAAAACTTTTTATACTTACAACTAACGAGGAAAATACAACCTTTCATGATCAGTAGCTCACCAGAGACCTCCACTGTCCCATGAAGGGTCTTTGCGGGTTTAATTTTGAAAATCAATTTTTACTTATAATTAATGATTTTAAAATGAGCGGAAATTTTTGTACACTTTGACTTATAGGTACAAAATAAAACAAAAGTTTAAAAATAGTTTGTAAAAATATGTTTTTCTAAAAATGTACTTAAAGGAATAATTCCAGTTAAATATTGGACTTGACCTGGGTCTTGCTAGTTAATTAGAGGCATAAAATAAACATCAGAATACAAGAAAATAGAGAAAATAACATTGGTGCATTACTTTTGTGCTACGGGTTTATCAGACTAGAAACATATTGGTCATTTAAAGTGGCAAAAAAAAGGCAAATTTGTTAAGTATTCCAGAATAGCTGAGTGAGAGATCAAATGGAAAAATAGCTCAATAATTATTGAACCTTTGGTAATGTAAAAAAACTTTTATGTTTGTTTTCCGTACGTCTTAATAAAACAATGTATAAAAATACATTTCTTTTTACCAAATGCTTTCCCAAAAAATAAAAGTCCACAAAATAATAATTGTATTAGTACATATTTGGAAAATGGAAAAGAGTGGGTTTTTTTGAAAAAAAGTATTTTTATCTGGTTTTAATTTTCACTTTTAATAAAAGTATACAAAAATCAAGAGGTTGGTTAAAACTGAGTCGCAAGATCTCTACCCTCAGATGTCATTTCAAAGACAATGAATGTCACTGGTGACCGTCTGATCATAAAGGGTTGTATTGTCATCCGGGGCTTTGAGGGTGTATAAAGTCTCAGCACAATGGGAAACCATAAAGTGGGTTTAAAACTGAAATGCAACATTTGACCCAAACAGACCCAGACACAACCACGAGCTAAAATACATTGCGTGTAAAAACTGTCATTTTTTTAAAAAAAATTTGTGCACATCGAATACACTGACATTGCTTGCATTTAGGCTTCAAATGCAGACAGTTTCCACTAACACTAAAAATTCTACTTAAGCGGACAGTTTCCATCATTACTACAAATTCTTGTTTAGCTGCAAACAGAATCAAAGTCAGATGCTTGGCATCGCCGTGAATCATTGTCTACGACTCGACCTTGTGACGTGTACCAAGGAATTTCCAACTGCAGATGTTACAACATCTTGGTTGAAGTGATATATAAGGATAAAATAATCGACGGCCCGCTGATGCCATTGCCCATGATATAATATATAATTGTTATAACATTTTTTTTAAAGTAATAGAAATGTGTGCCTTTCATCGATTAAAATTAATGGAACCAATAAAATATCATAAAATGAAAACTCTTTTAAAATGATATTTTAAAACAAAAACTAGGAATTTAACTTTTGCATACAAATAGTGAACGGTTTATCAATTAATTATAATTAAATCGTTTCTTATTTTGTAACACAGTTTCCGGAACAACGGAGTAAAATGAAGTTTTAAAAAAAAACACTGGGCCTATATTTATTTAATCCCCAGCGACTTTTTTTCTTTTTAACATCAGAATCATGAACAATCTTCCCAACTATTTGAACACGTTTTTTAATGATATTACTTCACAATAATTGTCTCCCTCTCTCTGACATGAAGAGACAACACGGTTCAGAGTACACTATAATACTTTATTACATAATCACGAATCCACTTGGGCATCGGTGAATGTATACATGTAAAAGAACATTGGCCTTGCACAAGACTTTTCTCAAGACTCTTCGGATGCCTCAATTTCTGCTACCCCTTTCCTTGACGTACATCAATGTGATTTAATGGCGTTGAATCTAATCTTGTATCAAATTATTATTTTGGGCACACCACAACCAGAATGAATTTAGTTTACGAGTGGCACTGGGCTCCATAATCAGGGTTTCTTTCAGGCATACCTCCGGGGGGCACAGCCCCCCCCGGAGCAAGTCAAGTGCCCCCCCGGGGGAAAATGTGTAAGAAAAAATAATTTTACAACAAAAAAAAAAAACTACACAAAATTTAATTTTTATAACATTTTTTAAAAGTTATTGAAATATGTGCCTTTCTTCGATTACAATTATTGGAACAAATAAAATATCGCTTTGTTCGATATATATTGATGATCCATATCGTTCAAGTTAATCTTGTTACAGGCTCGCAGAAATCGATTATAAATATCGTATTGTTTTGAAAATTGGCCGCTCCTGATCATAAGCTAAATCTTACTTTTTCTTATTCGCAGATATCGGTATCTTTTATTTAATTACATTTTGCTGCTGCACAAGTTGAAAGACTTTTTAATAACATTGTATTAAACTACCTTTACATCGATATAAATGTCTATAAATTGAATATAGTTCTTACTAAGTAATAAACATGTGCAATCTGTTTTTAAATTATATTGTATAATAGCATCATGCTTTAAAAAATAATTTTTAGCAAACATTTTAATGTAGTAGATTCCATAGTATACTGACTTAGATACAATGAAAATTACAAATAATAATAATAATTTTAAAACAAAAAATTAGGAATTTACCGGTTGCATACAGATAGTGGACATTTCATCAATAATTATTAAATCGAGTGCGTTTCTAATTTTTTAACACAGTTTCGGGAACAGAGTAAAATGATTTTTTTTTTAAAAATAGTCTTTATTTATTAAATCCCCAATGACTTTTCTCTGGTAATATAATAATAATAAACAATCTTCCCCAGCTGTTTGAACTATTTTAAAAAAATATTTTGAGATGATAATCCAGTAGAAAGAATATATATATTTAAACAACGAATAAAAAAACTCGAGTATTTCGATTATCTTGTAAATGCCAAATTTTTGGTAGTAAGTGAAAAAAAAAATATATGGAATGGGTAAAAAAAATTGTTTTCAAGTATAATATCGAAGAGGCAAGTTGTAATGATCTGAAGCAAATTATAGTAGTCTAAAAATATTCATTAACATTTCAATCAACTGAATATTGAGAATTTAAACTTTAATTTTATAAGAAAAAAAATCACACATTAATAAATATATGAACTTCTGAACAGTTATGTCGGTTACATATGATTTATAAATACATAACAATTTTAAAAACCCATAAAGATATAGTCTATAGCATTTTGTACAGAAAAGCTTTTTTTTCTTTTTGACTTTGGTGAAACTTGGAAATATTTAGAAATAAACATTTATTTTTGGTTTTTCTTTTTCGTTCAAAATGTAAAACTATTTTAGCATTTCTTTTTTCGGATGGATCACATTTTTGGAAGGAACTCTTTTTTTTAATTTTAAAAATATTTTGTAGTAAATTCATTATTTTTATGTAGTTGACCCCAAAAATATTTTAAAATAATAAATTAAAAAAATACATTAATTTTCAATTTAAAAAAAAATGTTTGCATAACACACTTAGTCAAGCAGAGACGTCGCTTGACTTTTTATGGCACCCGTGCAACTTTTCGGTTTTGTCCTTCCCTACCTAGTAGTAAAAGTTGATAATGTAATGTAATTACAGCCCAACTTTAAGCCCCTAAAATATACGAGCCCTCATGAAGCTATACAGGTTGCAGACCTCACACGATGACTCTTAGGTCAAATGACACATAAAATCTTAACAAGCATCTCTCCCGTTGCTCTACAGTTAAGTGTATAATGGTGCGAAACTAAATTTAAATACAGTATGTAAAAAAAAAATGCATTCTTGCATTTTGAATTTATCAAAAAATTTCCGGGGCCTATAACGTTTTAAGGGGCGAGTCTAAGCTAAGGAGTATCTCTCGATAACAAACATTCCCTAAGGGCTCCCAATTGGACTGAATTTATTTAAGATTGTGATGTCCTATTATTATCGTTATTTCTAGCGCTTCCCACCCAAATGTCTGAAATGTTTACATCAGTGGCGCTTCATCCCATTTAGGGCCCTGGCCTGCTCCACCACATTCTTCCACATATAGCTCTTGGTTTGTACGGATTCCCAAAACAAAATTGTCTATCATCGGGTCATATATTTAGCAGGTTCTCTGCTTTTCTGGTAGGAACCAAGTCTCACTTGCGTCAGTTACTACTGGTCTTGTGATAGTGGTGTATACTGCCTTCTTTGTTCCCTTAGCGAGGTTTTTGCTTTGAAGTAGCTTTTGTAAATTGAAATAAGAACGGTTGCATGCATGCTGTTATTCTTTCTTGCACCTCTGATTGTATTTCCTCTTGCTTATTTATAGTCACCCCTAGATATTTGAAAGTAGCTACCCTCTCAAAGGCGTAGATGTTCATATTGATAAGTTATCCGTCGTATTTTCTGACATTATCATATATATTGCCTTCGCTTTATTTACATCAAGACCAGCTTTGACCGTCACATCTTCAAATTCCCTGAAAGTTTTAATTATATCATCAATGCTGTTTCTACCAAATAGAGCTATATCGTCTGTGTAGGCCAGGTATTGCAGTGGCTGGCTTTATAAAGTTCCTTATGGTTGTTCTGTACCACCTCTCAGGTGAACACACGTATTTTTCTTATGCTTTTTTCTAAAGTGATGTTGAAAATGATATACGGATTTCCTTGTCTGAGGCCCAGATTGATTGGGAACTCCCTCAAGTCCTCTCTCTGTACCTTAATATACAGAAAACGAAGAAGAAAAAATTTGCACCACAATGCATCACTGCAGTTTTAATTTATTATTTTTAAATTAAGGTGACCCCTGCCCTCACTTTTGCTCAAACTCTTCGGATTCCTCAATTTCTGCTACCCCCCCCCCTTTTCCTTGACGTCGATCAATGTGACTAACAGGTTGAATCTAATCTTTTGTCAAATGATTTTCTTCGGCGCACCACAACCAGAAAGAAATAAGAAATTTAGTTTATGTATGGCACTGAGCGTTATAATGCCTCCCCTGACGCTTGAAAAATTATTTTCCCCGATCAATGAAAGTCTTACCAAAACATTCGAATCATGTATACTCCAAAATGCACCTCTTGATTGTTAAATAATCACACATTTTCTGCTGCCCTACTTCCCCATAAAAAATACTTGCCATGACAGCCAAATTTGGTGCTGATATATACACTGCCCAGCGGCGTGCCTAGTGTTAGCGCCACCCTAGGTGGGTTAACTTTTTTGCCACGCTACCTTTCTCGATAGAAACTCTGCAGATGTCCGAAAATCCCGCCGCTGTATCTAAAGTAAAAATGACACCTGGGAAGACCAAATGTTCGCCCCCCCCCCCCCACTTCTACGTCACTGAAGTGAGTCTTTGATTCTTTGATGACAGGGGACAAGATTCATTTTTACGCCGCCCCGCCCCCGGGCCGCTAAACTCTGAAACCTATTATTTTCATCCATTAACACTATAGCCCATTCGTTGCCCCCGCTAGTCTGGCGCCCGGGGACATATGTCCCATCTGCCACACCTTAGCTACGCCTCTGGCCACTGACAACTGGCACTGTCCCCCCCGAACATCAAAAGTGCCCCCCGGGGGAAAATTTCTGAAAGAAACACTGTCCATAATGCCTCCCCCGACGCTTGAAGAATTATTTCCCCTGATCAAATAGTCTTATCAAAACATTCAAATCATCTATACTCCAAAATGCACCTCTTAATTTTTTAAACAATCACACATTTACTGATTAGGAAAAAGCCATCGGGTAGCTTGATTTCTGCCCTACTTCCCGATAAAAATGGCAAAATTGCTTGCCATGACAACCAGCTTTGGTGCCGATATATACACTTACCCCCTTTTACGTCAATGGCATGAGTGTTTGGATCCAGGGGACATTTTCACCCCCCCCCCCCCCAACAACCTCTGAAACCCATTATATTCATCCATTAATACAATTTAAAAAAACTCGTTAGTTGCCCACGCTAGTCTGGTGCCTGAGGACTTATACCCCCTATGCCCACCTTAGCTTCACCTCTTTCCCACTGGCATTGCACCCCCTCCGTAATCTGAAAGTCGACAAACGAGGTGATCGGTCAGATGCGTAATTCGTTCACAATAGGCGATCACGTGTGTGTACAAGCACAGGTGGGCTACCTCTCTGTGTCGGGCATGGGTGTGTCACTGACCGTATCATCGCCCCGATCGTGATGACAACAAAGATGGCCGACCGTGTCCGAAGTTTGGAGGGACACAAAACGTTGCCGAATCGAAGCAGTGGTCCATGGCGGATATCCCAATTCAGAAATAACAATACGAAAATTAGTCAAACACATTCAATCAGGTCCCCGGGTCTTTACGTGCCCGCAAGGCGTAGCCTCGTTCTCGTTTTTAACCCTACTTTCATATATAAATGTAACTGCGCGTGGTTGGCGACAATTAACTAATACTAATACTATTGTCCTGTCAGGGATCATTTCACCACAACTCTCACAATCAATCCTCCTCTCCATGAAATAAATAATTAACATCCACTGTATATATATATCTATACAGCACTTTAATTCCTGAATCATAAATATAGTAATAGTCATACATATTGTATACTTGTATTAAAATATAATGTACATGCAAAATCCTTGCGCACAGATCCACAATGTAGTTATAATACTTCGTAGTCCAACATAGGGAAACCACATACGTCTTATCACTCCAACATGATTACATCGACTGCCCTCTTACTGGGACTTGACTTCAGTCTCTCGTTTTACCTCACGAGCTACTCACAAAATACACTGAATATCTCTTACTTCTGAGTTCATGGTGTTGTGTATCATTCATGAATAATTTAGTCTGTTACACGCCCCACCCAACAAAATTTTTGGATAAAAACTACTAAAGTATTATCTCACTTGCAACATCAATTCTAGCATTTGAAAAAATCTCTCAATCTCGAAGTGTTCAAAGTACATTAACGTTACAATGACCAAATATCTGAACTCTTCACTGTTCAATGTCAATATGTCCAAGTATCACATTATCAAAATGTCTTGGAAGATTTAACTGCAATGTGCATAAAATAATATATTTTTATCAGTAGCCAAATGTTTATAAAATGCTCCTCCACCTGTTAAAATGATTAATTTACCTCTGCTATCAATCTTCAATCATGACTACTAATAAACATCTTAACTATTTACAATCTTTGTTTTCTTGTAAAAAATTTCAGAAGTTGGATATGAATCCATGTCCCTACATTATATTGTTCAATTATATGTTCATGTATGTTATCTCAAAATAGTAATGTCTATAACATATGGGATGTGCTGATCACATATTATTACAGTTTTAAATAACAATGATATACTTTAAATTATGCTTCTGCAAAGTTGGTATGCCATGACATTTCTCCATGTGTACTCCTGACAGAAGGATGCTAAGTTAACCATGACTAATTCTATTACCATATGCTGATGTAAAATTATCTGTATTGGAATGTAACGAATGATCAATAATCATTGTGTTACTCTTGTAATAATACATAAATGTTGAATGATATAATTACAATTGGAAATAATATCCTTTTCTTATTCAAAAAAATATTCCAATTTAAGTATTTCAAGTAATAGTTTTACAGTATCATGTTATAAAATAATGTTATCATGTTATGTGATAATAATATAATTCACTTAGAACTGATTTGTCTCTACATGAAGTTCCAAATTGGCAATGCAAAGATTTATTCAGAATGTTTGGCTAATATGTCTCAGTTCAATGTCTGTGCTGTTGTCTTTGTCTGCCATGTGTCTGGACAAAAAGTCAGCTACTATGTTGTCTTTGCCTTTTATAGTTTTAATTTCATATTGGTAGTCTAATACTATCAATTACAATCTATTTATTTTGTTGTTAGCTACTCTTTTCCTATTCAATGCCATTAATGGCTTGTGATCAGTTAGTAGAATGAATTTTCTGCCCAACAAGTATTTCTGCAACTTTGTAAGTGCCCATACAACTGCTAAGCATTCTTTCTCAATGGTTGAGTAGTTACTCTCAGTTTTGCTTAGTGCTCTGCTTAGATATGTAATTGGTCTAAGTTTATTGTTACATTCTTGCATGAGGCAAGCTCCTAGTCCTCTGTTTGATGCATCCGTTACTAGGGTGAAAGGTTGTGTGAAGTTGGGTGCTAATAAAATATTGTCATTGTGTAAAATTTCTTGAATGGTTTTCAATGCTTTCTCACACTCATCTGTCCACACTATTTGCTTCTTGTTATTTTTGTTAATTAACTGTCTTAAAGGTGCTGTTATGTCTGACAATTTTGGTCTGTAGAAATTGCACAGACCTAATATGGCTTTGACATCTTTTTGGTTAAGTGGTGTTTTTATGTTCAATATCTTCTCTTTGTTGTGTTCAGTGGGTTGAATAGTGTTTTTGCTGACCTTGAATGGCATGTCAAAATAGCTTTGTTAAATATCAGTCAAAATAGCTTTGTTAAATATCAGTTAAATATCAGTCAAAATAGCGTTGTTAAATATCAGACAAAATAGCTTTGTTAAATATCAGTCAAAATAGCTTTGTTAAATATCAGTCAAAATAGTTTTGTTAAATATCAGTCAAAATAGCTTTGTTAAATATCAGTCAAAATAGCTTTGTTAAATATCAGCCAAAATAGCTTTGTTAAATATCAGTCAAAATAGATTTGCTAAATATCAGTCAAAATAGCTTTGTTAAATATCAGTCAAAATTGCTTTGTTAAATATCAGTCAAAATAGCTTTGTTAAATATCAGTCAAAATAGCTTTGCTAAATATCAGTCAAAATAGCTTTGTTAAATATCAGTCAAAATAGCTTTGTTAAATATCAGTCAAAATAGCTTTGTTAAATATCCAAAAAATGTCTGGTAATAATGTCAGGTAGTTTTGGGAACATGTTGTGTTCTGACTTATGATTTATATGTGAGAGGTATCTCTCGTATCGTCTTGGCACTCTGTCTAGGGGATTTTTTTAATGAAGCCAAATGACCACACAAACAACAATAAACTATCTATATACATATTATAGACTGAAACGAATTCTTTCTCAAAGGAGAAAATAACTAAGTATTTATTCACGAATGGTATTTACATTTAACTTCGTAGTTCATTCCTTTAATAGATAATATATATACAAATGGAATACTGTAAAATTGTGTAAGCAAGTTGTTGGAATACAAGTGTCCCTAAAATACTGATAGTATCATCACTACAAATGCTATATTTGCTCAAGGTCATATGGTAAATCGATGTGGACTTAGCCTTTATAAAGTTTCACTGTCGATCTCGGCGGATCAATAAGTATTGGAGTTTCTTCTGTTCCAGAAATGTTTCTTGCGTTCCTGTCTACGGGGCTTTTCAAAGCGAGGCAGGCGTTCCCTGTCGTAGAGCGCAGCAACTTCTTGTTCCAAGAGGTTCCGGTCGATCTCTGCGGTGGTGGAAGTAGACTCTCCAACGATAAATCGTGGATGGAAAGAGTCCCTGAAACTCGAGGTCCTTATCGTAGCCGTAGGTAGTTTGGTGTGGTAAGAGTCCCTGAATCTCCAGGTCCTTATCGTAGCCGTAGGTAGTTTGGTGTGGTAAGAGTCCCTGAATCTCCAGGTCCTTATCATAGCCGTAGGTAGTTTGGTGTGGTAAGAGTCCCTGAATCTCCAGGTCCTCATCGTAGCCGTAGGTAGTTTGGTGTGGGACGTAAAATCGATCCCCTAGTTCCAGCTTCATGGTACGTCGGTTCAGTAAGAATAAACCAGTCTATATGTGAAATGATACAAAATGAATATAAAGTATCTAGGGGAATAGTCATAAGCTGACGTGTCCCATTCCAACAGAACGAATTCAGATCAAGGTACTGAAGGTGACATAGCTCGTACATATACATCCAATGTGTAGATAGATTTACATCTTTGTCAGCGTAAGCGTGTGTGGCTTAGCGAAAATGTTGAACGAAGTAAGCATTTTAATTAAAGTATGAGACATTGAATCATTAACACTAATTGTATAGGTACATAATACACATATTGTCATCTTGTTAAAAGAGACATGGACGATTTGGAATAACAACCAAGTATTACCATGATGTGGTACCTTTCCCCTATGGCCGTGTGTCACAACCCGCGGCGCAGGCGTGCTCAAACACACTGACATAGAGTACAGATTATATAACAATCACGATCGAATTCTTGCTACATATAGGAACATAACAAGTGCAATAATAAAATGTATTAGAATCATGGTTGCGTACTTACTAGTATTCTAGGTTGCAGATAATGATCACGGTAGTGAAGTCCTAAGTATGGTAGTCTACAGCTTTTACACTCAAGTGATAGGATCATAAAAGACAGATTCTAATCTACTCTAGCTATTTATTGAAGTCTGGTGATAGTTTTAATTGGGTGGTTTCAAAGTTGTATGTTTTCCCATCCAATGACAAACAGTCTAATTGTACGGGTTCGACCTTCTACCCAGAAAATTATGGGGGTGAATAGAAAAATCACGATTTTGCCTGAGCTGTCGCTAGTCGGAATGCAATAACAAAGGAAATTACCCGGGTTATCCTGTTGCAAGGGCAAAACTGAGGGAACATAGGTATATTATTTTACTAGGGTGAGTTTACGGTGGAAGAAGTTTACACTGTCCAGCCTCATACCATCACAGAACAGAGGAACGGAAGTACACACATACACAGTACATATTATCCGATAGATCACTCACACAGTAGTGTGAAAAATATCTACAAAATTAAAATATCTTTTAAAAATCCTGTAAGAATTTACACAGAGCTTGTATACATTACAACAGTTCCATCTGTCTGTATTTGAGAGATTATTTCATAGACATTTAATGACATTGTAATGTGATGTACCGTTGTAAAATCAAGAATGCAGAGATAAGTCTTTGGGTGATAGTACAAATGCCGTACAGAACACTAGTCATTCCAGTGATTAACCGACCTCTCCATATCATGCTGGTGCAATCGATCCTGTTAAATATTTATCTGATACTATAACCGTTGACAAATTAGAAGCTGATAAGAAGACTCTCAATCAAAACACTGACGGTCTTCTCTTATTTCTTCGATAGATTCTTTCTTCCGTCAGTGAGACTTTTCCCTCATAAGTACTGCCATCATAGATGATACTGAAAAATGACATTTTCGTACTTAGCCCACATTGAGACTGCAAGCGTCACGTTGACACCTGACAATGCCCACCTTTGAGTGGTGACCTTCTTATCGTAAGTTTTAGTCGAGAATTAGAAGGTCGGTAATTGATTACAGCATGCCAGTCAAGCCTTTGCAAGCAAAACCGCATTGGAAAAGCTGGGCCGAATATAGAATCAGGCTCTGCTGTAGAGGTCTTGGCCAATGTAGAACCGCTAGCAATAAGGAAGGAAAAGCAATATTAAGTACCGTAGAGAGGTCCCATGGTCTAGACGAAAAGGAACCGTCGTTCCAGATGCAGAACAATTGGGTGGCGGACAGAAGACTAAAGAGGTCCTCTTTCATGCACCAAGTCGTGGAGTTAGAAAGGACAGTCGATCTACCCCAAAATAGAGAACGGCTGACCCAAATCCCAGTTAATCCGCCGTACGCGGAACCCTCACGTCCCTCCATACATTTGGCCTTGACCGATGCAGCAGTGACAAAACGGAGCCCTGAACATGTTCAGAGAGCGGCTGCCCTAGAGACCATGGATTTGTACTCCAAAGTACCTGTGAAAGTGTTCACGGACGGATCGGCCAATCTGAGAGAAAGTACTGCTGGGTACGGTGCGTTCATACTATACCCAGCAGTGGGGCCACAAAGTCACGAACTCTCGGGGCCCTGTGGGACTGCAGCATCAAACTTGGATGCGGAGTTTGAGGGTCCTGGAGAGCGTATACCCCACACTGAAGGAAAACGAACTTGCTGGACTCGATGTGATCGTGTTCTCGGACTCAAGATCTGCTTTCGAGATGCTGGGAAAGAGACAGGGTACCATTCACTTAGTTGACGTCATCATTGATGACGTGTGCAAAATCGGCGAAATAGGCGGCAAGGTAACAGTGCAATGGATCCCGGGCTACGTCAACATCAATGGCAATGAGAAAGCCGACACTCTTGCGAAAACCGGGGCTGCCCAGCCTCAGCCAGAAGTACCAATTACTGGTTTGGGAATAAAGAACTGACTGGCAGTGGGCAGACAATACGACCGCGAGTGGCGTCTTTTCAAACTTGCCCACTCCTAGCAAACAAGACCCATGGTGGGGGTTAGGCCGAAAACAGTAGAGCTTAGTGACGCAAATGCGCACCGAGCATTGCCCCATATGCACATACTTCTGGCGGTTAGACAACAATAGGGATTTTACCTGCCGGCATTGCAGCCTGGACCCGGAGACGCTATGCATCTTTTGACCGAATGTCCCTCACTAGATCTCCCAGGGGAAGCCAGGGCGGTTGGGGAACCCTACTTGAGGAAAATGTTGTATGGCTTAGCTCAGCAGATGCAGCTGGTTGCCAATTTACTAGCCGGGGTCATAAGAGAGTAATCTCAGACCATCACAAGAATATGTGTGTTAGTTTTAGAGAGCGTGAACCATACACTGAAAGAAAACGAGCTTGCGTTGCTCAATGTGATCGTGTTCTCGGACTCAAGATTTGCTCTCGCGATCTTGGGAAAGAGACAGGGTACCACTCACCGAGTTGACGTTATCTTTGATGACGTGTGCAAAATCGGCGAATTTAGGAGGCAAGGTAACAGTGCAATGAATCCCAGGCCACGTTAACGTCAGTGGCAATGGGAAAGCGGACACTCTGGCGAAAACTGGTGTTGTCCAGCCTCAGCCAGAAGTACCAATTACTTATTTGGGAATAAAGAACTGCCTGGCAGACCATTTTAGGTTGAATTGGTACAGGCAATAGGCAGACAATACGACCGCCAGGGACGTCTTTTAAAATTTGCCCACTCTAGCAAACAAGACCCATGGTGGGGGATATGCTCCAAACAACAGAGCCTAGTGACACAAGTGCGCACCGAGCATTGCTCCATATAGACACATAATTCTGGTGGCTAGATAGCAATAAGGATCCTACCTGCCTGCATTGCATCCTGGACCCGGAGACTCTAGCGCGCCTGTTGACCGAATGTCCCTCACTAGATGTCCCGGGGGAAGCCAAGGCGGTTGGGGAACCCTACGTGAGGAAAATGTTGTATGGCTCAGCTCAGCAGATGGAGCTGGCAGCCAATTTACTAGCCGTGGTCATAAAAGAGTAATCTCAGACTTTCACCACAATATGTGTGCTATATAGTCGAGACTTTAAACGTGTCCTCGTCAAACTCTGGACAGAGACGCGTGTAAACATTGGTTATTTGCCCACTGTGGCGGTTCCAGGCGAAAAGTTGATTGGGCTTCGTCTCAAAGTCTAGGCATTCATGAAAACATTTCTTCCCCCCTGGCTTGGCAAACCATGGGCTTGAACCAACGTCCTGTATGTGAAGCCTGCAGCTGAAGTCGTTTTTCTGAAAATATTTTCCAATACATGTGATTTATTTTTATTATTAATCCCTATAATGGGGCTTCAATTAATTACCACAAATATTTTTAAGCAATTTTTACACCCCTCACCTTGTCAACAAATGTCAAACTTTCAATGACCCCCCCCCCTATTTAATTTAGTCAACATCCTCCCCCCCCCCATATGAATTATAATATAAATAATATATATAAATACATTTTATTTTGTGCTGAACTATTTTAATGACACACAATTGTAGAGAAAACATTTTATTGCATCTTTATCTAATTAATCAACAAGTTAAAATGTTTTTACACTTAAATTTGTTAAAGAAAAATCAATGCAAAGGTTGTAAACGACTAAATATCATTGTTTGTGGAAGTATAAATATGAGTATTGTCAGTATAGCTGGCAATTGTGGTATAGTTTCTAGCAGCTATCATCTTCCTATGGAGTAGCCGGGTGTTATTCTACCGTAACAATGGGCATAATAGATGATTTATCATTGTCATCTTGCAGAACTGATAATCAGATATGTCAACATCATCCTCATCTAACCACTCAGCACTTAAAATAGAAGCATTGTCAGTGCGAGCAATAATTGCAATAAGTTCTCTCTCTGTCTTTTACCAGCTACTTGCATTAGTCAAATCCTTTTTTGTTTAGGAGCAGCTGGTAATTTCTTATGCATTGTCGGTGCTGTTGAACATGCTATTTCAACATGACTTGTAATTCAAAATGGATGTTACAGTTTTCGTAAATCCTTTCAAGAAGCGATGTTATTATTTGTATTCACTTTCCTTGCTCCTGATTCTCAAAATATCGTCTTCCTACTCTATCAATATCATTTATCTTGACTGCTTAAATGACACGTGGACCTTATCCTTGTTATAAATACCTGCAACACGATCACAAACGAATGCAATCCCTAGTCATTTGCGACAAACATAATCTACAGGCGAAGAGAGGCCAACGTTTGACTTTTCTTGCACTAACAAAGTGTTCTAACATTCCGTTCAGCCATCTGCAGTGCACAGACAGACAACTAAAACAAATAAATATTATTTTGTTAAAAGAATAAACATTGTAATACTATTTTAATTTACACTCATTAAATTTGTTAAAATAATGTAATAGTGAGTCAATTTTTAAGATTACAATTTTAATAGAGAAAACAAATATGATTTTTGCAGTCCACTGATCTAACCTTCCCCCCCCCCCCTCAAACATTTCCAAACCCCATCCCCACTATTTTATTGACATAATTAATGGATGCCCCTTGATTATAATTAAGAATTTCAAGATATTCATTAGATTTGAAAGTGAAGCATAAAATTAGCACCCAAACCACCACTACCACAGCTTTTCCTTGTGTTTCTGTTTAGAATCACAACTACAATAGGAAAAAATTTAATGCTTTGATTTTTGTGTATCAGAAAATGGGATCACACCGGGATCGATAACACGCCGGGATCGAAAACCCACCAGGATTCCATCGAGATCTCTCTGGGAAACAAGATCCCATCGGCTGGGATCAGATTGGGATCCCATCGGTTGGGATCTGATTAGGATCTTACCGGGATCGGAAAACCATCGGGGAACGAAAGGTTAACGAAATTATTATTTTTATTTTTATAGGAGACAAATTATTTTTTTTATACTAAAGCGGAGCTGCTGTTGTTCTTTTTACATGGCGCTCAATTTCAATGTTCATTAAAAAGCTGTAATAAAAGTTGTTTTTTCCCGCATGCAATCCCCGGAAACGCCGGGTATATTAGCTAGTAATTTATAATTACAAAAACCACATTCGTCACGCACAAGTATCAGTTTCAAATAGGAAAATTTCTTGGGTTTGTATAAATCTAGCAATCTGTCTCCCTTTATTTACCTCTTTCTTTCTTCCTCTCTACTTCTTTCCTCTCTGTATTTATGCATGTTTGCAGCAATAAATCTTCTAGAGATTTTTACTATTGATATATTTTGCATATCTGCGCATTGGATTAAGACCTAAAGTCCATGGGTACAAGGAACATTGAAGACCTTAGTTATCTGTGAGTTCTCAATAGGTTTAGACAGTTCTGAACATTGAAGACCTTAGTTATCTGTGAGTTCTCAATAGGTTTAGACAGTTCTGAACATTGAAGACCTTAGTTATCTGTGAGCTCTCAATAGGTTTAGACAGTTCTGAACATTGAAGACCTTAGTTATCTGTGAGCTCTCAATAGGTTTAGACAGTTCTGAACATTGAAGACCTTAGTTATCTGTGAGTTCTCAATAGGTTTAGACCAGGGGTGGGCAAACTACGGCCCGCGGGCCGCATGCGGCCCGGCAACTGATATTATGTGGCCCTCGAAGGCATTTAGAAATTAAAAAAAATTACTATGTTTTTAAGTTATTTTGTTGAATTTTACAGAATATCATGCACCGTTATGATTTTTAAAACTTTTTTTATCAAATTTCTTTCTAATTTTCTATTTTTTAAACAGTCCTTGACCTTTGTCACGTAATGCTAAAATGCGAAACTACCGATTTTAATATAGGGAAATGTTTATCGATATTTAAAAATTGTACATAATATACATGCTTCCCCCTAATAGCTTTACCTTTGTCAATGTGGCCCTCCGCACAAAAAGTTTGCCCACCCCTGGTTTAGACAGTTCTGAACATTGAAGAACTTAGTTATCTGTGAGTTCTCAATAGGTTTAGACAGTTCTGTAACTAAGCCCGGGTTGGAGGCCTTTGGGCTAAAAGATTTAATATAAATAACTATGACAAATATTTTATAGAACAAATCAGGGATGTGAAACAGCTCTTCACGTAGTGCAACTAATTTAAAACAACAATATCTTAGGTAGGTGTCACCAGAGCAGGCAGACTCGGAGGGGGGTCGATGGGTAAAGTCTAGAAGGGTGACACCTTGAGTTTACCACTCTTGGTGACACTAAACCGGTTGGCGCCATTGGGCATAAGATCAAATGGGCGATTAGGCCGAAATGACGTGTGCAAGATGAGCGGTGAGCTCAGGCTAGCTGCCGATACCCCATGACGCCTCTAGAGCCCCCCCCCCCGGAAGGAATTTAATCAAGGTACGACATAGTACACAACCAGACACACTTAAACATCCACACTGACAGACAAAACGGCCAAACATTTAAAACATGTTTTCTTTCATTTAAATCTTTTGTTATGAGTTTATCAGAGTTTATAAATAGCATGACATTAAGATTAATCTAGGTCAACTGTATCATTCCACACAAGCGTATTCAGTATCGGATTATAAGGCGCATTTTATTTTGTCAGTTTTCCAAATTCCAAACAGAAATCACAAAAACAATTAAAACACCCACTGTTATTTAAATACCTTATATGACTAAATAATCTCAAATTATCAAATGGCCCCCATTATAAAATGATATTTTTTATTTTCAAAAAATAACCCCAACCTATCAAAGATATTTCAAATATTCAAATGACCTACCAATATTAAAGAAATGATCTACCATCATTAAGTAAATGACCTTCCATCATTAAGCAAATGACCTACCATCATTAAGCAAATGACCTACCATCATTAAGCAAATGACCTACCATCATTAAGCAAATGACCTACCATCATTAAAGACTTATAGAATGCTCGCACACTAAATGATTTAGAAATTCTACTTTGGCACAATAATACTCAAACGTTGCCGACCACTGATTTTAGATCATTATTCAGATGCCTTCCAATGGTTTGTATCTAACTTATAGTAAAATTCACAATAAAATATTTATTAAAATAGGTGTTATTGTGGTTTATTTACAATAAATAAATTGCAGCTTGTTCGCGTGTTAAGTTAAGGGGGGGGGGATTGAAATGTTATATTATGTTAAGCTATTGGTTTTGTAATGCCAGGGACATTAAGGCACACAGTGCACTTGCCCAGCCCTTAACACCCAGATTCACACACCCAACTCTACACACCCAGCTCTACATTCCCAGCTCTACACACCCAGCTCTACACACCCAGCTCTACACACCCAGCTCTACACACTCAGCTTCACACACCCAGCTCTACACTCCCAGCTCTACACACCCAGGTAAAGACACATCCAGCTCTACACACCCAGCTTCACACACCCAGCTCTACACTCCCAGCTCTACACACCCAGGTAAACACACATCCAGCTCTACACACCCAGATTCACACACCCAATTGTCAAACTTGTCTCTTCAACAATCAAATGTCAAACTTTTCTCTCCAACAGTCAGATGTCAAACTTGGCTCTCCAACAGTCAGTTGTCAAGCTTGGCTCTCCAACAACCAGTTGTCAAACTTGGCTCTCCAACAATCAAATTTTTATTTTTTATTTAAATATCAAGGGCGCCAAAAATAAATTAGCCAAGGGCGTCAAAAACCCAGTTACGCCTCTGCGTGTCACTATAAAAAAGCTGTATCAACACAAATGTATGATATGTCCACGTGTTACTATAACAAGCTGTATCAAGATAAATGTATCACATTGCCACGTGTCACTATAACAAGCTGTATCAAGATAAATGTATCACAATCCCATCATCCTTAAAGTAACACATCCAAACTTAAAATACCGATCGCAAAGTGGATTTACTAAACAAAATATGTCTTGTGTTCAAGCTATTTTAAAATTATCTCAATTTTTAAGTACTCTTTCAACCGAGGTGGGGGGGGGGGGGTAGAAGTGAAATATAACATTGAAAGGAATACGATCTACAACTTTCCATACCGAAAGCTTGATCTAGTCAAGAGAGCGAAGGGATTAAACACGGGACTATCGAGCCAAGTTGACAATTTTTGAGTTCAGTTTTGAGTGCTGTTTGAGTGCAGTATTTAATCCGCTATTATCGACTAGCCAAGAAGGGACTCTACCCTTCCCCAGCTCCCACCCGGGCACCAAAATCCTCTAAGTATGAATAAACAAGTTGAGGAATTACTATTCGTAGTTTATTTAGAGGCAAATGAAAATTGTTCTTGTTTTTTTTTTTCTCTTGCTTTTTTTTTCGCTTGTTTTTTTTTTAATGGACCTTCTATTTTGACTAATCCCCCCCCCCCCCCACTTTTTTTTTCCACTGAATTTTTTTTCCATAAAAATGCTTATTTTCTGTTTATTTGTCTGGATCAAATCTTGACTCTTAATTTTGATGCACTTCCTGATCTCAACAGGAGCTGAAACTTTGTATACTTACCAACCAACCAGGAAAATACAACTCTTCATGATCAGTACGTCACCAGTGACCGCCACTGACCCTCTGCGTTTCAAATCTTGCATCTTTATTTTACCCACATCATCATCTCCAATTGAGCTAAAACTGTGTACAATTACCTACTCCAAGTATCAAAACGACCCTTCATGTTCAGTAGGTCACCAGAGACCTCCACTGTCCCATGAAGGACCTCAGCGGGTTTAGTCTCGTCAATTTTTACCTACTTGGTGATCTTGAATTGAGCTGAAATTGTGTACACTATGATTAAAAAGTTACAAAATAAAACAACATTTTAAAAATACTTCTTAAAACATATGCCTTTCCAAACTCAGGAAATAAAACAAGTGTCCTTAATCAATTATAGCTGTTACAGTTTGGTGGGGGGGGGGGGGCAACAAACATCTTTATCCACAACGTACGGTATAACCCTAGCAACGTCATTGAAGACACAAGACATGTTCATACGACGATTATGAGACATGTATATATGACGATTACAAGACATATTCATATGAGGATTCCAAGATACTTTCGTGATTACAAGAAATGATAACATGAGGATTACAAGACATGTTCACAAGCGCATTACAAGACACGTTCATATGAGGATTACAAGACATGTGCATATATGGATTACAAGACATGTTCATATGTGGATTACAAGACATGTTTCAATTTTGAAGTTTATTTTTGTTTTTTTTAGGCTAAAATTATTTCTGTTTCTCTTAAATTTCACCAAGTCACAGACTGTAATAAATTGTCTCTATAAGCCAAGGCGTGTAAAACCTAGATAAGTGCACTGAATTGCTAAGCTCAGTCCTTAAGCCAGTGCTTTCCAAACTGCGAGTCGAGCACAGTAGTGTGTTACCTGCTGGGAGTAGGTGTGTCACCAGGACAAATGAGCAACTCTAAAAATGAAGTCAGAATGTGTTGACACCGTGTGTTAGAATGTGTTGACACTCAGTGTCAGAATGTGTTGACACCGTGTGTCAGGATGTGTTGACACCGTATGTCAGAATGTGTTGACACCGTGTGTCAGAATGTGTTGACACCATGTGTCAGAATGTGTTGACACCGTGTGTCAGAATGTGTTGACACCGTGTGTCAGAATGTGTTGACACCGTGTGTCAGAATGAGTTGACACCTTGTGTCAGAATGTGTTGACACCGTGTGTCAGAATGTTAATTTGTATTAAAGGAGAAACAATTTCTATCAAGATTGTTTGGCAATTATTTGTTACGAAATTGGGGCGAAAGTGTAAACAATGATAGTACACAGACATTGGTTTGCTCTGACGAGGTCGAGACAGGCCTGGATTAACCATTGGGAAAATAAGGCACGTGCCATGGGCACCAAGCGTTTGGGGGCACCACAAGTCCTCAAAAATATTTCTTTTGAACAAATTTAAGTCCAGAAACAACTGAAAATTGAAAAAGTGCTATGAAAATGAAGAAATACATTATAATAAAAATTACCATTCAAATTTGGTACAATCTTGATGCTTAAAAATTAAGCGCAAAAAATTTAAAAAACTCCTGGTAAATGGTAATGAGTACAATGCGGACCATGCGGACACACTCGGCTTGTAAATAAATAATGCGGTCGTATTCGAATTTTAAAAATTTGTGGAAAGTTTTATAAAAAAATTTAAACCATTTTTATATTTTCAATAAATAATATTAAAATAATAACAATAATTAATTAATTCGACCGGGAACCCCTTAGTTATAGACACAGAAACTTTTGAGAAAGATTTAAGCCAGATTTAGAGTTGGCATAGCAATATTTTAACTGTAAGTGTAAGAAAATATATATTTTTTTACAAGTAACTTTTGTATGTATGGATCTATGTATTATTTGAAAAATGTTATTGTTTGTTATCCGGCTAGAAATTATAAATTAACTGCTATATTTTGGCACAAGTAAATGACAATTTAAAATTTCATTTGACTACAAATTGTTTTTCTGTTTTATAAATGATAATTTTATAATTTGTTAAAATAAATAACCTAAAAAAACAGAATATATATAATATAGATTTTTTTAAAAACGAATCTTTTTGTTTATTGTAAAATGTAGTTACTTTATTTTATTTATCTAATGCTTTAACTAAAACATGTAAGTAATTTTGCTTGTAAACAGTGTTAAAAGGGATTACCAGTGTTAATGATTATTCCACTTTATAGTCATAATCTACCTACATGTCCTTAGTTCCTGATAAGAAATAAGATCTTCTAAGCCTCATAGTATATTCCTTTTCCGACATAGTTTTCCCAGATAACCTATCATCTGTGAGCTTTAACATCATCTTTAGCTACGCTGGTGTCAGTCCATCTTGACAACATATACTCATAATTATCATCTTTTTATTCATCATCACTCTTTTACAACAAACAATAAACATATCCTACATTTGTCTTCTATCTTAGAATAGGCACATGTCGTGAAATAGGAATAAGGGAATAAGAATGTAACCCGACCATTTGGTTTAAACTAAATCATTATTTTTATTATTGCAATTATTATAACATAAGAAGTAAAAACATTATAGAGGAGGCTACATTTATATCATTTATTCATTTTTGTTTACATTTTTTCACATACTTTCTTTTCAATTTCAGACCCCAAAATGAAACGTGTTCGGTTAAGTGGTGCACAAGAGAGACAACTAGCTCAAGAAACAGAACACACTATTTCTGTCGTGAAAGCTACGAGCAGAAAATTAACAAGTTATTTAGTTTTACATAAGCAACAGGAAAAACAGGATTTTACTGATACCATCGGCCCTCTTGATAAGTCTAATTTAGGCTATTCTGCAAATCCAGACATTGCAATAGAGCTTGCTAATGAAATTTGTTGTAAGTGTAACCCACTTTAGTCTGCTGAAGCTGAAGATGATGATAAAGATGCAGATGATAACGATGAAAATGATAAAATTAATGAAGCAATAGATCCAGGACTGTGGATTGACTTTTCCGCTGATGATGTGGCTTACTGGGTTGACTGTGGGCCCACTAACTGTCAGCATCATTATGGTCCCTTTGATAAATCGTGCCGTATTTATGCTGGAGCAAAAATAACAAGATATTGTTCCCAAAAACTTTTCTATGGCACAAAAGCAAATGGTGAGCAGTACAGGAGAGAATGGTTATTGTATTCACGATCCACGGGATCTGTGTAATGCTCTGTTTGTAAACTTTTTGCGTCTACAGGTTCCACAAGTTTTGCTGATAAAAATGGGTTCAGTGACTGGAAAAATAACATTTATGTTGATAATCACGAACAAAGCGCTACTCATAAAGACTGCATGTTAATATACCTAAGTCGTCGACAAGGCTCCGGTCTACTACAAAAGCTAGAAGAGCAAATAAATGAAGAGTATAGTTACTGGGAACATGTTTTGAGGCGAGCAGTAGCCGTTATTTGCACTATAGCTGAGCGCCATCTGGCTTTTAGAGGGACAAATGAAAAATTTGGATCTTTACAAAATGGAAATTATTTAGGGTTGCTGGTGTTGGTCAGTCAGTTTGATCCATTTTTAGCATCACACATTGCGAAATATGGAAATTCTGGAAAGGGAAATCCTTCTTATTTATCCCAAACTATATTTGAAGAACTGATTGAAATTATTTCCAAAAAAGTCAGTGAAGTAATTGTAGATGAAGTAAAGGCTTCCGGTTATTTCAGCTTGTCAGTAAACTCAACACCCGATATTTCACATATAGATCAGTTAAGCGTTGTTCTTCGGTATGTAGCAGATGGAGAGCCCATTGAACGCTTTTTTACTTTCTTGGAGCTGCAAAATCACACCGGTGAAGATATGGCTAAGCAATCTTGGAGCTGCAAAATCACACCGGTGAAGATATGGCTAAGCAAGTGCTGCTGTACTTACGTGAAGTTTGCAATATTGATTTTTCGAAATGCAGAGGTCAATCCTACGATAATGCAGCTAATATGTCCGGGTGCTACAAGGGGCATGCAAAAAAAAATTCTAGAGGAGAATGAGTTTGCTATATACATACCCTGTGCTGCCCATTCACTAATTCTTGTAGGCAGAAGTGCCGTTGACTCCTGTTTAGAGGCAGTAAACTTCTTCCATACGGTGCAACTGATCTATACTTTTTTCTCAGTTTCAACCAACAGATGGAAGATTCTGAAAGGATGCCTTGGGAATGAAACGCTGGTAAAGTCTCTTTCCGATACCAGATGGGAAGCACATGCTGTTGCAACTGAAGCTATCCTAAAGTCTCATTCTCAGATTTTAAAAGCATTAGAATGTATACAAGAAGATCAGTTTTTCTCAGTTGAAACATACAAAAAATCCAAATAGATCATCAATGAAACAAGAAAGGCTCGATTCCTTATCTCTGTTTATGATCGAGGCAGATGTATTTGACGATATACTCAAAAACTTTGCTAGATGTAAATCTGGGAAAAAAACGTTAAAATGTAAATGACAATATCTTTTTGATTTTTTCATCTAATAAAAAATAAAGTATTTTTGTCTATTATTATTTCAAAATTTATTAACTATTAATTTTAATACAGAAAAACGTTATTGTAGGTTTTATATAAGTGATAGTAGTACAAACTACAAACATATTTGTTAACAACTGTTTTATTTGCATAATATTGAACATACCAGCGGTCACGGTCAGTGAAAGATCTGGGGCCCCGGGCAGAAGGGCGCACTCATGTGGGATTGTGGCTTGGGCACTAAAATGGCTTCATACGGCCCTGTATCGAGAGGTTGCCATCAGGCAAGTGGGTGGGTTTGTGAGATAAGAAACTTATTGGTCAATGAAAGTGGGAAAAAAATGAAAATGTGTAATGTATTCCAGAATAGCTGACCGCTAGCTCAAATGTGATAATAGCTTAAAAATGTTGGACCATTTGATATTTTTACGATACTTTTATATTCGTGTTTTTCATGTCTTAATAAAACAATAGATAAAAATACTTTGAAAAAATAAGCTTTTTCAAAAATGCACTACAATGTTTAAAATAAATGTCACTAAAATATTAAATTTAGGAAGTTTTTCAAAATTGAGTTGCAAGATTTGACCCTCACTTGACACATACTGATCATGAAGGGTTGTATTGTCATCCGGGTTGTGCAAGTTTACAAAGTCTCGGCTCAATTGAAAATCATTAAGTGTGTTAAAATTGAAATGAACATTGAACCCAAACAGACACACACAGAATCGCGTGTAAAGCTGTCTGTTATTTTTTGTACACATAGAATAAATTTACATTGCTGACATTTTGGGCTTTAGACGCAGGCAGTTCTCATCAATACTACTTCTACAAATTCTACTTCTACTATAAATTCTGCTTAAGCTGCAAACAGAATCAAAGCAAGATGTTCAGCGCGACGTGCATCACCGTCTACGACACGACCTCGTGACGTGGACCATTGAATTTTCAACTGCAGATGTGACAAGAGCTTACAAAGTCAATTTCAAACACATCGTGCTTACATGCGTGCTTTGGTATGCATTACTTGTAACAAAATTAATTCTTCTTTTTTTTTTGTATTGGTTGAAGTGAAAAGATTAATGGTAACTGGTGTTAGAAATTGAGACGTCTCGAAATATCAATACGATTACATTAAATCCTACTTAAGTAAGCCCAGGTTAAGTTATTTGGAGGCAAGGAATTTGAGAGAGGGGGGGGGGATGGTTGTCCTCTATATAAAGGTCATGCATGGTTCGTTCGGGTGACCCGATGGCTGTGTGGTCAATACATAGGTCATTCGTGGTTTGATCTGGTGACCTGCGATATATGTGCGGTCAATTTATAGGTCATTCATGGTTTGATGGGATGACCTGGTGGTTGTGTGGTCAAAACATAGGTTATTCCGATTCCTAACTTTACCCTTAACTTAAAAAAATTATGTTTAAAAAGGCATTTGTAATTTTTTTCTTTTCCATATTAGTTTTATTAATCCTGGAGAAATCCAAAAGCAGGACGTGGTGGTGTTGATTTTTATCCCCCCCCCCCCTGTCATGGGTATGAGAATCACTGTTGTTATGCAGTTTGGTATGGAAAAGATGTTTAGCGTAGAGAATATATGTAGCTGTATCTATTGTGTGAGATAGTTGTGGCGTATTTGAGTAAAGGCTTTATTGTTGTTTTGGTTGATTGATGGCCGATGTATGATATTTACGGGGTAGCTTGTTTTGTGTTGAGGATTTCGGCTGGATGTATTGTTAAGGAAGTACTTTGATTTGTGTAACGAATTGGATTTTAAATACAGTATACATTACTCCGCCATGTTGCGATGATGTGTAATAGACTTTCTGCGTGCAACAAACTATGGGATTTCATGTCATTTTTAAGACACCCTGGTCCAATAAAGAAGTAATTGGATTGCGTCTAGGCCCCATAAAAAATATTGAGACTGCGCCCTGGTATGCTTGGCACAACACCACTTACAACTTTTGGAGGCCGGCTGCCACTTTTCAGTTTTAAGCTCCCTTCATTCAACGTTTATTGTTTATTTTACGTTTGTACTTTGCGGGTTTTTTCCACATGATCTAACACGGCCTGGTAATGTAACTTGTTGTTCTAACACGGCCTGGTAATGTAACTTGTTGTTATAAGACGGCCTGGTAATGTAACTATTTGTTCTAACACGGCCTGATAATGTAACTTGTTGTTCTAACAGGGCCTGGTACTGTAACTTGTTGTTCTAACACGTCCTGGTAATGTAACTTGTTGTTATAACACGGCCTGGTAATGTAACTATTTGTTCCAACACGGCCTGGTAATGTAACTTGTTGTTCCAACACGGCCTGGTAATGTAACTTGTTCTAAAACGGCCTGGTAATGTAACTTGTTGTTCCAACACGGCCTGGTAATGTAACTTATTGTTATAACACGGCCTGGTAATGTAACTTGTTGTTCTAACACGGCCTGGTAATGTAACTTGTTGTTATAACACGGCCTGCTAATGTAACTATTTGTTCCAACACGGCCTGGTAATGTAACTTGTTGTTCCAACACGGCCTGGTAATGTAACTTGTTGTTCTAACACGGCCTGGTAATGTAACTTGTTGTTCTAACACGGCCTGGTAATGTAACTTGTTCTAACACGGCCTGGTAATGTAACTTGTTGTTCCAACACGGCCTGGTAATGTAACTTGTTGTTCCAACACGGCCTGGTAATGTAACTTGTTGTTCCACTAAGTATGTTTGTCAAGGTTTTAGCCCGGTTATAAGACTACATTCAAGCTCGTTCCATTTCATCCTATCCTGCTTTTTTTTCGTTCACTCCTAATGGTCCTACAGTTAATTATGTGCTGCTTGTGTATCCTTGACTCCTTGTGGTCCTCCAGTTCATCCTGTGCTGTTATTGGTTCTTTGACTTTTCTTGGTTTTCCAGGGTCTTTTATTATCACCAACTGTTGAATTCTTTAACGCATTGGTCTCTTGAATGTCCAAACAAAGCATTGTTTCTCAAAGTATACGGTATCCTGCTGTCCGGAACATACATGACCGGTTCCAACCACCACTTCTCCAAAGTCAGAGTGAGCGTCTTAGAATAGAAATCTTGACTGAATCTGAATTTTTTTTTTTTGATTTGGGATATTTTAATGTTTTACTTGGTGTCAAAGCTATGAAAATCATTGTATAAACGTTGTTTGGGTCCGTCGGTGTTATTATTGTGTCTGAATGATCATTGGGTGACAGGAATAGAATCATAAACAAGTGTTTGTATAAAGCGGGTGAGGTAAAGAGAGAGAGAGAAAGAATTTGGACAAGGATAAAAACATGATTTTAAAATTGATTGCTCAGTTACACACCTCACCATTTGACTGTTTTATCAATTACATGCCTCACTATTTGATTGTTTCATCAAACACACACCTCACTATTTGATTGTTTCATCAAATACACACCTCACTATGTGACTGTTTTATCAATGACACACCTCACAATTTGATTGTTTCATCAATTACACATCTCACTATTTGACTCTTTCATCAATTACACACCTCACTATTTGACTGTTTCATCAATTACACACCTCACTATTTTATTGTTTCATCAATTACACGCAAAATGCTCATTAGTTTAGGAGTATGCGAGGGGCGCTTGGACCACCTATGAAGCCAGTGGTGGATTATATCTGAAAACCTTTTTGTAAAATTATATTATATTTTTTTTTAATTTATGATTTTAAAATTATCGGATCATTATCGGCCTTGAAAAATAGTCATGAGTAAACATCAGTCAAGGACTACAAATGTTATGACAAGACATGACGTCACATCGGTCATGGAGTACAAGGTACTTTTAGCATATATATGCGTTGTTAATATTGCGAAAAAAAAACCAAATTAATTTTTTTATAAATAAACACGTAGACGTCCTCATATATAAGAATGAGCTAGGCCAGTGGTCGACAAATCGCAGATCTTTAGCGTGGCTCGGCCAGTCAGCCACTAATCGGTTTTGTCTCCAAAGAACATGGTTCTTAACAGGTTCTTGTAAAGAAATTTGGCTCTCAAATTTTTTTAAATCGCCCTGCTGCTGATTTAGGCTCTTTTGAGTTTGCCGACCACTGAGCTAGGCTGACCAAAACGCCAAAGAAACGAAATGATTTAAAAATACGTTTGGATTCTTAAAAACTATTTTATTTATTTTCTATCATCTTACTGATTCTGATTAAATTTAAACGCGCTAAAAAAAAACAATAAATCCGATTTTATTTGAGTAAATGTTTAAGTATTATTATTTTTATAAATTACAAATACATTTAAAGTAACAACAAAGGAATTATATATACATTTTTTTTTGAAAGTTTGAAAGTTATGAAAAAAATTAATTAAAAAATTATGATAAAAGAATTACATTGTAATCACATTTATCGGGAAAATCGAAACATCTGTTGTTTTAAGTGCGTTTTAGTGCGTTGTTAATATTGCGAAAAAAAAACAAAATTAATTTTTTTATAAATAAACACGTAGACGTCCTCATAGTTTCTCTGATTTAATAAAATTTGGCAAAAATGATAATGTATTTTCTTTTGTTAAAAGGAAAATTAATAAATATAATCAATTGCATTTTAATTTGTTAATAAAACACAAACAATTTAGCTTTGTCTTTTTAAATTTAAATATGTTTCTACTTTTTTCATTCCAAAAATATACTTTTATCAAATTTATAGCGTAATAAAAGTGTAACCTTGAAATATAATTTTAATAAGAAAATGCCGTTCATGTCAATCAATGCAGCGGCACTCCAAACGCAAATAGCATTCACTAATGCAATTATCACTCATCCAAATAAGAACCATGCATATGAAGTGCAACAAAAAAGTGTGTTTACGTCAGTAGAGGGCTACAATCCCGTGTATTATTTTATTAATTTTTTTTAATCTGAGAGGGGGGAGAGGGCAACACTTTCATTTGGCCCCAGGCATCACAAGATACGCCTCAGAAAAAAGGAATGATTTTGATTAATAATTAGCCTTCTTTTTTAGGTACACACAAATCGGGGTTAGGAAATAGGGTGTATACATTTTAAGTGGATGACAATATTTTTTTATCCAATTATATTAAACTTGTGAAAAGGGGATTTTAGATTAATTTTTTTACAAATAAACATATGTTTACCAATGGCGTTAACAAAACGTGGGTACATTTACATAAATGTACCCATGAATATTAAAACCCAAGCATTTTACACACGTGAAAATTTAATTATGAACAATGGACATGGATTAAGATAGTTTTTTTTTTTAAATCAAAATAAATTTTTTTTTTTTTTTTTGCGAAAATTAAAATGGGTGCATATTGTTATGAGATAGATAACATTTCTGTATTTAAACAAATATATTTAAATAGAAAAGATATTCAATGCGGTTACACACGTGGAAAAACTGTTAAGTAATGCCATTTTCCGATATAAAGTAGAAAACAAAGGCAACAGTGTGGTTAAATTTTTAATGAAGATATCAGTATATTAAATTCCGAATAGGGTTAGTGTATAGGCAAATAATGTATAGCAAGAAAATACTTCTTAAAACGTTTAATGTTGCATGAAATGTTAACATCATTACACAGATACTTCTTTTTAAATTACGGAATTGTGGTGAGTTTCCGCCATAGCAGGTGGAAATTATCGCAAAGTACCTGCCATTATTATTTCGATTAACATCGGCTGGTATTTTCTGTTAGTTTGGTGCAATCACCCATCGTGCGAAATTTAGGAATACACATTAAAGTCGAGCCGACGACATATTGTTATACACATTCAGTAAACGATACAATAAGAAATTAGATCATAACTTTTGTTAACCCTGGTTAAATCGGTAGCATAACTGATAGTTATCAATGTCCGTTTGCGATACAAAAAATATTTTTTTTTTATGTGTATAGAATTTACGGCAATACTTTCTCATAGATGGTCATCACCAGTGGCGTAGTGAGGGAGGGCAAGGGGGCATCATGCCCCGGGCGCTACTCACAATGGGGCGCCAAATGGTATATTCTACTATAATATTGTATGGTTTTCGAATGGGGGGGCGCTAAAAAGGTATTGGGGGCGCTAAAAGGTATTGTGCCCCGGGCGCGAGTTAAGCTCGCTACGCCACTGGTCATCACCATTCTTACAAGTAGAATCCAGCTGTTGTTATTTTATTTTTTGTCTTTATCTTCCAGAAAGTTTACTAGTCTAGATTCAGAATACAATTAAATTTGTTTTAGATTCGCTCGAATGTGCATACGTTTGAATACTTATAATTTAACGAGAATTTTAACAACCAATTTTGTTACCACAGTTTCCCCCGACCCCACGACCCACCCCTTTAAAGTTCCTTATTTATTTAATGTTTATTTATTTCGTTTCACATCCACATCTGTCGGATATAAACTGAAACTGTAATTACGTTAACAATTTGAATTTGTGCAAGTTGCTTTAAGAGTTGTTATTATTATTACTATTGGTTATTTTGTTTTATTTCGGTAATGTGAATAATGATTCTCTCAGAGTTGACACCAAAATAATCAGACACTGCCTAGATATTTTTGTCAAAAGTAATTTCAGATTTCATTGAATTCAATTTAGATTTTCTGGAAGGTAAAGGAATTTTATTTAAACTTACTGAAATAATTCTACTTTCATATACAAATTAACTCTACTTTCATATATTAATGAATTGTACTTTTATATATAAACTAACTCTACTTTCATACATAACTCTTCCCATTAGGATAATTTTATGTCATGATTATGCACTGTGGAAAGTGGCCGAGAAACACTGTCTTTGCAAAGGTATGTAATCCATGTGTCTGGACGTTGTGATTTAATAGTGTTGTTAAGTTACTTTAAAAAGGGACATTGAAGAAATGGTATGACTTCACTTAGCGCGCCCAAAGCATGCAGTAATCATAAGTTGAGCGATATAATAGTGATTTACTATTACTAAAGGAATAATCATAATCCCACATATAAAAGGCTGGGATATTATTAATGGAACAAGTTAAACAATTTATTATTGAAATAATTAAAGTAAAACCTTTTTTTTTTTTTTTGGTTGGGGGGGGGGGGATTTTAATTAAAAGTTCAATGGCATAAAGCAACATTACATTTTATCTTCCTTAGAGAGTTCCTACCCACTGTCCTGAATATTTTTGATGGGACGGGGGGGGGGGTACAAAGGGAGTCTCTAGGGATGTGTTTATGGATCCGGGGGATGGGTAGACGAAAATATTTTTGAGAACCACTGCTCTATTGCTTAGAATGATCTTTTCCGTGAGGCATAGTAGCATTCTGGTTAGTGTAGAAAGTAAGTTCGCTTATAAATGTTTCTTAATATATTTAAAAATACTAATATAAATGCTAGTACAAACATAATATTATAGGGTGCGTCTCTCTCTCTCCCTCGCTCTCTGTCCCTGACTATATATATATATATATATATATATATATATATCCCTCACTATATATCTCTCTCTTTCTCTCTCTATCTCTCTCTCTCTCTCTCCGTGTGGGTGTTGCCTATCGTGCCAGAACTGACATACAATCCAAACATACAGGAATTCCGTGGGTGGTCTAGCAATTAACGCTGCAAAGTTCCGGCAAATCCTGCTGAACCGTTGATGCTATGTTTATATACTTAGCCGTGGCCTCACCAGCTACTTGGATAGCGGAGGGAGGGGGGTGGACTGCTGCGCAAGAAGCCATTGATTCTCCATAAAACATACATATGTAACTAACAATTCAAAATAACATAATGCCATTAAAGAAAACGAAACATCTCAATCTGTAAAGGATCTACCTATGTGTACGACAACAATTTTCTATTCCACAGCGGCTTCAGCTGGGTTTTTTTGTGCCCACTTTATACGAGCTCCTCAGTTTATTTTCTTGTTGTGTTAAACTTAAAGTAATTTAGTGATGGTTTGTTGTGTTAAACTTAACGTAATGTAGTGATGTTTTTTGTGTTAAATTCTACGTAATAGAATGATGGTTAGTTGTTTATTTTTAAACTAATATAGATATAATTAATGATCGTAACCATACGCATAGGTCTAAATAACTTCATTTAATACCCGTCAAAATAGCTCTGTTAATTATACGTCAAAATAGCTTTGTTAATTATACGTCAAGATAGCTTTGTTAGTTATACGTCAAAATAGCTTTGTTAATTATACGTCAAGATAGCTTTGTTAATTATACGTCAAAATAGTTTTGTTAATTATACGTCAAAATAGCTTTGTTAATTATACATCAAAATAGCTTTGTTAATTATACGTCAAGATAGCTTTGTTAATTATACGTCAAGATTGTTTTGTTAATTAAACGTCCAGATAGCTTTGTTAATTATACGTCAAGATAGCTTTGTTAATTACACGTTAAGATAGCTTTGTTAATTACACGTCAAGATAGCTTTGTTAAATATTCCTCAAAATAGCCTCATTAAATATCCGTAAAAATAGCTTTTAGTCAAAATATCTTTGTTAGATATCCATAAAAATTGGCACGTTAAAATATCGGTCATGTAGTTATTTGGGAACAGAGGAACGGAAGTACACACAGACACAGTGCAGGGCTACCACACCCTGGGAGATTTCCCAAGATCCTGGGAATTCACGACCCCCATTGGGATCTGGGGAATAATTTTGAAAATCAGACACAACCTTGGGAAATCTTAACAGTTGGACATTTTTTTTTTACATATTTCGAAAAACGCAAACAATATTAAAGTGAAAATAAAGCAAAATAATTTTTAAAGGAACAACGGAAAACCGTAATTATTTTAATTCTTTTCTGCATAACGAATGGTTTGACTTTTTAAAACCACTCATAAATAAATAAGAAATCTTCTGAAATTAAAGTTTATATTGTGCAGCATTAAAAAGTTAACAATTTAAAAAATTCAATTTTCTCTTTGTTTACGTTGAAGTTGAAGATTAACAAATTACATCCACGTGTTGAATTTTGATCAAATTGACTGTGTACACCATATGCATAGGACAACAATAAATAAACTTATCATAAATATTAAAATCTCAAAGTAAATCAATATAGACTATTGTATTATTGAATATGTGGGGGGAAAAAACGGTAGGCTCAGAAATTTTATCATTAGGCTTAGAGTTTAGGCCATTAGACATTAGCAACCATACGAAAACCGGTACACGCCAAAGAGTGAACAAGCATGTGAGGTATGGATTCACCAAAACAGGGAAAATCAAAGAAAAAAGTTAAATGGTATAATCAAAGTTTGGCTAATGTGCTGTTGTGGTCCCCTTATAGGGAGTCACTTCCCTTTGTTTATGATAGATTTAGGGTTCGGGTTAGGGTGAGCGACAGAGGGACCACAACAGCACATTAACCCAAAGTTTTAACTTAGAATGGCTTAAGGATCCCGAATTCAAGGACTGGCTACAGCAGGACAAGGACAATGCAGATGCTAGCTTTTGCAAATGCTGCAAATTCACAATGAAAAATGCAAATAGGTCCTCATTAATGAGACATAAACACTCGGTAAAACATAAAAATAATTTTGAAATTGCAAAGTCTACACATAACATAAGTCAGTTTATTAAAATAAAACCCCCCACAGAAGATAAACAAAGAGTGAAGAGTGAGTTGTTTATTGCTGGATATTTTTCTGAACATAACATACCTTTTATTCATGGCATCATGCTGACCATTTTCTTGAAGTTTGTAAAAGGGCATTCCCTGATTGTCAAATAGCTTCAAAATTGGCAATGAAGAAAACCAAAGTGGCTTATGATTATGTTATTCAAGATGGGATTGCTTTTGATGAAAAATTGCAAATAATAGAAATATGCAAGAAACAGAAATTTTCTATAATAATAGATGAGAGCACTGACATTTCAGTCACTCAAATTTTGGCAGTTATTGTTAGATATTTTGATTCAGATAAACAGGATGTTGCTGACTCTCTGTTGGACATTGTTACTGTAGAAAATGGAACAGCTCAAGGACTTTACAATGCAGTTAAATCTCTTCTACAAGAAAAAGATATTCCTCTTAACAATATCATTGGTTTTGGCAGTGATAACCGTTCCTCCATGATGGGTAAAAAGAGGGGCTTCCAGAAGCTATTAAAGGATGATGTTCCATCAGTTTTCATAATGGGATGTGTATGTCATTCATTTGCCCTTTGTGCGAGTTATGCCTGTAATGTGTTACCATCTTATCTAGAAGCTTTCCTCAAAGATATAACATCTTTTTTTTCTAGGAGTGGTAAAAGACAAAGAGATTTCACAGATATTCAGGATGTAATTAAATTAGCTAATCACAAAATCCCAAAACTTGCACAAACAAGATGGTTATCAAGAGAAAAAGTAATATCATCTATTTTAGAACAGTATGATGCTCTAGTTCTCTACTTCCAAAGTGAGTCAAAAATTGATAAGATTGACGGAGCAAAGAAAATTTATGACACCTTAATCAACTGTGGCACAAAGCATATGCTACTTTTCCTTCATTATATCCTGCAAAAAGTGACCGCTCTTAACATAGAATTCCAGTCTGAACATTTTAGACTGCATCAACTGTACTTGAATGTTTCATTTGAATATAAAAATATACTTAGCTTCTTCATTAAAGAGGAAATTCTTAAATCAAAATTATCTGATATTGACCCAAAGAACAAGTCCAATTATAAAAACTTAGAGGATATTTATCTTGGTGGTAGGGCAACTGCTCAATTGATTTCGCAACCTTTTCAAGATGATAATGCAACCAAAAGATTCAAAGGTGATTGTCTGAACTTCTTGGCAGAGCTGGCATCCCAAATTAAAAAAAGATTTCCTTTCAATGAAGATGGGGTTATTTCAAAACTTAAGATACTGGATCCAAAGATAGCAGGTGATTATTTTATCTGTGTGTGCTGAGACCTAGTAAAAATTTTTGTATGTTTCTTTTAAAAAAATTATTTGTCTGTATTGTATATTTTGTTCATATACAGTCTTATATTATTCTTAGTATATATTATTATTAGTATAGATATATACATATATTAGTTGAGTTTGCTAAAAAAAACTTTTAATCAAAAATTTGATTGTGTTTTTCATCAGGAGATGTAAACCAATCCCCAACATCCATTGTACCACTGGCCTCACATTTCCCATCACTTGTACCAGAATTTCAACTAAATAAGCTGGATGATCAATGGAGGAGCTTCCGACTTTCTGCTGAAAATTTAACTATATCTTATAAGAGTATTCCCCAATATTGGCACTTATTAAGTGATCTTAAGGATGGTCTAAATCAAGACAAATTTTCTATATTATGTTATTTCATGAAGCACTTGACTGTTTTACCACATTCCTCCGCATGTGTAGAAAGAATCTTCTCACAGATTAATTGTATTAAAACAAAAATAACCAATTTTTTAAAAACAGACAGTTAGAGATAGACTCCTTGCAAAACAGCATCCAAATAGATGTAGCATGACTTGTACTAACTGGATCCCAAAGGAAACTTTAATAAGAAGTGTTAGAGATGGGTCAGTTCACAAAAGATATAGGAAAAGGCTTAGTATTCAAAAAGAAAGAAATGAAACTCTCCACCTGTCTGCAGAGATTGAAGAACAAGAAGAATTTAGTTCATAGTAAACCTTTATAATCTCAAAAGAAATAATTATTGAAAAGGGTTGAGATTGTTTCAAATTTATTTCATAGGAAAAATATTGTATTGTAGGCCCCATTTATTGTATTAAATATATTTCTTGAACATCGGTGAGACAAAATTAATGAAACTCCAACTGTAATCCAACATTGTCACCCCAACAGCCATTTATGCCAATTAGTCATAGAAAATGACAAAGTCAACACACCAGACATAAAATGTTATGATTTATTCATTCAAGAATCCATAGCAAAATTGGTTGAATTTCAATTAATTCTACAATGTGTGTTTGATTGTGGAGGTATAAAAAATTCTTTGTGGACAAATTATGATACATCTGTAAAATATACAGCCTAATTTTCATCAGTTGGAAAAATATTTGTGGATTGAAACACAGGTAATTAAGATATTAAAATTATATATTGTAGGATTATAACTGAAAATTTCATTGAAACAGAATTTTGTTTGAAAAAAACATTATTTATAATGTAAATTTACAAGAAAAAATTTAAGTCCTTATTGTTTTTGTAATAATAACAATCCATTTTAACTACAATTATTATTGTTAAATTCTGCTTAATTGCTTTGCAAACCCCATTACTACTCAACAGACTTGCAATTAAAAAAAACATTTTTTGATGAAGAACCCTTCGCCCTTGTAAAAAGTTTCTGTGTTGATTAGCCTTGTGAGATTTGTTTCTAAGTGCTAAGTGACTTCTATTACACATGTATTGTAGATGATATTTTTACCAGAGAAGTTGGTGGTAATATTTATTAGCCTAACTCCAGTGTGTATTATTAATATTTTGCATTATAAATTATTTTTTAAAAAAATGTTCAAAAACAAATTGTTTATTTCTTTTATGTGATAAAATTTTTAAACAAATGTTTTATTAAATAAATTTCAGTCAATAACTGTACCATGTGTTTCAGTGGCATTTATTCAAGCTATTATTATATTAATTAACATAGAAAACCCCTTTTAAAAAAACCTCTTATATATTTATATGATCTTGGGAAATTTATTGACAAAATCTTGGGAATTTTTAAAAAAGTGAGTGGCAGCCCTGAGACACAATACATATTATCCGTCAGATCACACACACGGTAGTCCTGTTTATAGGTATCTAAAAAATTAAAATACCTTTTAAAATTCCTCTACGAATTTACAGAGAGCTTGCATACATTACAACGTTTACATCTGTCTGTATTTGAGATATTGTTTCATATACATATAATGACAATGTAATGTAATGTACCGTTGTAAATTCCGGAATGCAGACATAAGTCTTTGGGTGATAGTGCAAAAGCCGTACAGAACACTAGTCATTCTCTCCATATCATGCTGCTTATATATTTATCTTGCATCATATATCAAATTGAGCTCTCCATATCATGCTGGTGCAATCGATATGGTTAAATAGTTATCTGATACTATAACCGTTGTCAAATTGGAAGCCGATAAGAAGACTCTCAATCAAAACACTGACGGTCTTCTCTTAATTCTTCGATAGATTCATTGTTCCGTCAGTGAGACTTTTCCCCCATAAGTACTTCCGTCATAGATGATACTGAAAAATGACCTTTTCGTACTTAGCCCAAATTGAGTCAGCAAGCGTCACGTTGACACCGGACAATGCCCACCTTTGAGTGGTGACGTCCTTATCGCAAACTTTAGTCGAGACTTTCAACGTGTCCTCGTCAAAATCTAAACACAGACGCGTGTAAAAGTTGGCGATTTGCCCACTGTGGCGGTTCCAGGCAAAGAGCTGCATGGGCTTCTTCTCAAAGTCTAGGCATTCAAACATGAACACACTTCCGCCCCCTGGATTGGCAAAGCAACGGTATGAACCAACGTCCTGTATGTGAAGCCTCCAGTTGAAGTCGTAGACGCCTTTTTCCATACTGGAGCAGTCGGCCATTGAGAAGCCTCCCTCTATTGTCTTCACACAGAGTGAGGTGTTCGCCTGGCTTTGGATCTTCCCCCTCGACACTGACGGTGGCGTGACCAAAGGGAAGTATCTGAGTATATCTGGTGCCACTTCCGTTAGGAACCACTTGAATGATTTACACTGAAGCCTTTTCCTCAACTCAAGCTGCTGGGTGATGTTTCCGGTGGCTACTCTCCGCATGAATGGCCGCATCTGCATGACCTTGTCCTTGAATTCGTCCATCCATACCGATGCAAGGCGGAGGTAATTTTGTTCAATGACGTCACCATCCACCACGTCCTTAACGTACGGCAGAGCCCTAAAGAGGTGTGCCAAGCGTGAACACGGTGCATCCACGACACTGCCCCCGCACTGCCAGGACTTGAAGGAGATCTCGTACTGCTCCGCTCCCCAAATCTGAAGTCCCTGGTCATATTTACCAAGCTCCTCCCACCATTTGCGCGTGATGGCAAAGGCGCAGCCAACCATCACTGGACTGGGGTGTGGGGTGATCTCATCCATCGGATACGGGGGTAACCTCTTGTACCCCATCTCCCAATCAAATCCCCCTCTCACCCTCCCATTCAGTGGAGATATCTTTAAAGTCTTCGCATTGATGAAATCCACCATTGGACAGACGATCGTTCTGTAGCTTAGCACCATGGGTTCCAGTAAAGGAGGGAGGTAGTTGTAGTTAACTTCGACGTGAGCGTCCAGAAACACGAGGAAATCTCCCGTCGAAGCATCAGCTCCTAATATGCGACTCCTTATAAGACCTAGCCGCTCCTTGCCCGCAGAATCTTGACGTTTGAGAAGTGGTTTCTGATGTAATCGTCCAGCGGTGCCTTCAGCTCTTCGTTCGAGCTGTTGTCATCCACCAGAATAATTTCTCTAAGTAAGGACGCCGGAGATTTTCGGACGATGCTGTGAAGTGTTCTTAGCAAGGAAGAGTTCTTCTCGTTGTGGAATACCGATATCACGCTGACCGAATTTTCAGGGATGTTTTTGAGGAAAAGTTGTTTCTTGCACATGTCAGTTCTGAGGTCTCCGATGGATCTTTCCAAAGAAATATGGTCACTGACGTAGGCATTGAAGTTGTACCTGGCGGTCAGCTCGGATTGTTTCTTTTGTTCGGATCCCGCTCGCCACAGTGTGACAGCCACGCCCTGTTCCCCGGGTCCAGATCGCTTGGCTTCCTCTTCCATCAGCGTGTAATTGTTCCAATCCACCCATTCTAATTGATCCACAGACAATGTCGGTGATTTAACACAGTCCACGCTGGCATTCCTGGTTAGGGGTTCGGCTTCTAGGGACATATTGAATGAAGCGACTGAGCCGATAGAGAATTGTCCTTGAAATGAACTTTGGCCAGGGAATGGTGATGGTTTTGTCCACTTGAGCACCAAAGTCCCTGAGTTTTTCTGAAAATATTTTCCAATAAATGTGATTAAGGTTTATTATTAGACATTTTAAATATAATTAAGAAATTCAACATTTTCATTAGGACAGACAGCGAAGCAGAAAATTACCCTCCACCCACAACCACAACATCCTTTCCTTGTGTTTTGGAACCATGACTACAATAGTAAAAGTTCTGGTTCTGGTTCTGGTTCGGTACGTTGCTGCATCCATAAACTGGCATATGTGCAACGGTTGGGGAAGCGATGTTGCCAATCTAACGGCTCCTAGCAGATGCCAGGGCGGCCTTGAAGCTTTGGATCGTTGTCGAGTTCACCGCGGTATTGTCCAGGTTGTTCCAAGCGATTATGGTGCGTGGAAAGAAAGACTGCTTATGTTGCACTGTGTTACTCCGAGGCACAGTGAAGTATTTGTTATTGATCCGGGTGTAATTGCTCACGGGGTTGTCAGATGTTAAGTCAGTGTTAAGTGACTGTTTGGCTCTAATTAATCGGCCTGGCTTCTGTGGGGTGAGATAATTGTTTGCTGGGATGGCCGGAATTAGCCCCATGGCCACTTTATATAAGAATGTTATGCGGATCTTTTCTCGTCTGTCCTTGAGAGTGGGGATGTCAAATCTGTTTAAAAGGCCAGTGACGTAGCCAGGAGTGGTGGTTTTATAGTCACGTATTGGATACTTTACTCAAATGGGAAGAATACATTGTTTTGAATCATTAAGAAAGTTTTTTGTTTCTCTTTGTTTATTTCACATACGTTTCTACATGGATTGATGATTTTTTGACCGAACTTGACAAATGTATCCATCATTATCCTGAAGGAACTCTTGGGATCGTTTGGGGCCGGGATGACCTGAATTCGTTTTTTTTGTTTTGTTTCTTATATGAGCTCTATTAATAAATTAACAACAAACGCTCTTACATCAATAGATGGATCTTGTCCAAAGTTAGTAAACATACACTTGATTATCCATATTAAAAAATCAAATTGTAATAAACTCTTGATATCCACTCCTTTGAGGCATGGCCCCATTCAAATTTTATTTGTATAACCTATATAAATTTCAATAAGATCAGACAACACTATTGGTTCTCCATGGTGGCCCGTTGAGAACATCTCATAGCAAAGAGTTATTTAATATAATTGACCTAATACAATGCTTTGTCATTTATGGCTATCGGAAATTGACATGGTATTGAGACATATAGTTACATAGGTACATAAGTCAATCAAAAATTGTATACAGTTTACAAAGGTCGATGTAAATTATACTGTAAGAGAAGTTATCACGTTTTCTTGCCCCCCCCCCCCCTGTACGTGAATCAATGGATAAAGGCCTGCATTGGTAGCAAAACCCTTTATGGTTCGTATTGAAATATCGGTTTATTTAAAATGAATAAAATCCAGTCCACTCAAGGCCGGTCTGAAATTGTCTAGAAAGGTATATTATTTTTTATATGTTACAACCATGGCATTTTTAAACCAATTTTAATTGGACGACTTTTAAATTTTAACTTTATTATTTCTCTGAATGATTTTATAGAGCTCCACTATCTCAGACAAAACTAAATCGGAAAACTTATGAAATGGGCCCCCACCGGGGCCCCTCTTTTCACTTAAATGAAAAATGTTTAGAGTTATGGCATTTAGTTGTAGAATTTTTCGCATTGGAAAAATAATTATTTAGAAAATTCCTTTTCATATGTTGTGTGGAGGTTATTAAATTTAATCTAGAACTGCTCCAGAAAGTTCTAAAGTGTTCCACGGGGGATATATAGTGAAATCTCAAAACATATTGAGATGTTATAACCATACTCTTCATAATGCTTCCGGGAACAAAACCCCACTGGGAACTGGGAAGATGATTCCACTGAGGAACAGTGTCCTAAAAGGGAACGAGTTCCAACATTAAACTAAGACCCACCGGTAACGCGATCCCATTGGGCAAAGGGACCCCAACGGAGAAGGGGATCCCACTAAAACGGGATCCCACAGAGAACGGGATCCCACCGGGAAACAGGATATATACAGGGATCGGGATCCTACAGTGATCGGGATCCGATTGGGACCCACCGGGTTTGAGATCCCATCGCGGAATGAAAGGTTACAATAGTTGCTATAAATTAGATTTTATAGACGATAAATTAATTATTTTATTTTTTACTAAATGGATTTTTTTTTACATAGCGCTTAATGTCAATGGTAATTAAAAGGCTGTAGAAACTGTTTGTTTTTTTCCGAATGCAATCCCGTGCAACGCCGGGTATATTAGCTAATAAGCTAATACGCACTGGATTAAGATCTTGGGGTCTATGAGTACAAGGAAAATTTAAGACCTTAGTGCGTTCTCAATAGGCCTAGAGAGTTCTATAGCTTAGCCGGGGCCGGAGACTGTTTGGCTAAAATATTTAGCATAAACAACTATTATTTTTTATTATTATTATTTAAACGCAGTACCCTCTCATAGAGCATGGCTCACTGCACTTGACATACACATTAGCTATTACAGAAACATATACATTTAAAAACATCAATATGGTGAAAAGCTTGACCTTACCTATCCAGGTACAATCTACCCCTGTCGAGCGTTGTTTATCAGTCAGTGGGGGGGGGGGGTGAGAATGAGTCGGTATAGTATAGTTTGAAGAGATGGTTCTTGAAGGCTGTGATGGTCGTTATTTTGCGGATGTGTAATGGGAAAGAATTCCATTGTTTTGGGGTACAGAAAGATAAATATCGTTCACTATATGTTTTAGTGCGTGATCTGTGAACAGAAGGAATACGCGTGTCTGAGGCGGAACGGAGCTTTCGAAGAGGTGAATAGACAGTAAGACGTTCAGTAAGATAGGAAGGGCAGGAACATTAGATCTGAAAGAGCTCTTCATATGTTACAGTTAATTTAAAACAATATATATCTGGGGTGTCAACAGAGCAGACAGACAGGGTGAGGTGATACAGACAGACTCGGATGAGGTCCATGGTTAAAGTCTTGGTGAGGTTATACAGACAGACTCGGGGGAGGTCCATGGGTAAAGTCTTGGTGAGGTGATACAGACAGACTCGGATGAGGTCCATGGGTAAAGTCTTGGTGAGGTTATACAGACAGACTCGGGGGAGGTCCATGGGTAAAGTCTTGGTGAGGTGATACAGACAGACTCGGAGGAGGTCCATGGGGGAAGTCTGGGTGAGGTTATACAGACAGACTCGGAGGAGGTCCATGGGGGAAGTCTGGGTGAGGTGACACCTTGAGTTTATCGCTCTTGGTGACACTAGCCCTGTTGGCGCCATTGGGCATAAGATGAAATGGGCGACTAGGTCAAAATGACGTGTGCAAGATGGGATGTGAGCTTAGACTAGCTGCCGAGATCCCATGACGCCTCTAGAGTTCCACCGAGGTGGCATTTACTTTATGTACGCCCCAGCACACAAAGACACACACACACACATAAACATCCACCCTAACACACAAACAAAACAGCAAAACATTTAAAACAACACGTTTTTTCTTTCATTCAAATCTTTTGTTTTGTGTTTATCAGAGTTTATAAATAGCATGAAATTAAGATTAATCTGGGTCAACTGTATCATTCCACACAAGCGTAATGACTAGCGGAATAAAAAGCGCATTTTATTTTGTCAATCTCCCAATCCCAAACAGAACTCACAAACACAATTAAAACACCTGCTCTTATTTAAATACCTTACATGACTAAATAGTCTCAAATTATCAAATGTCTCCCATTATAAAATGATCCTTATATTTTCAGATAACCCCAACCTATCAAAGATGTTTCAAATATTCAATGACTTACCATCATTAAACAAATGAACTACCATCATTATAAAATGATCTACCATCACTAAAATGACCTACCATCATTAAAAAAATGATCTACCATCAATAAAAAAATTGACCTACTATCACTAAACAAATCACCTATCATTACTTAATAAATTACCTATCATCACTAAATTCTATCAACTTGCGATATTACCTCGCCAGTGTGTAAATCAGACACATGGTTCTGCTGCAGCACCAGCACGCTGAAAAGAAAGACCAGCACAACCAGAATGATGAGTTTTTTCTTGCGGTTCATCTTTCTAACGAGTGAGTTGGCCATAGTCGTGTAGAAGACAAGCACAACTGCAACCAGTAAAAAATAAAAATGGTGAAGCCTGTTTGGGTTAAATTGTTATCAAATTTTAACTATTCTACCGAATCTTTGGTTAAAAATGTCAAAATATTAATTTTGTTAATGCTTAGGAAGTGCAACTACATCAACATTGCCTTTATTAACGACAAGCACCGAACCTGTTGTCAGTTGATTGACAGCGCACCGCTGGGAGTAACTATCAGCTTGACATGTGTGCCTCTGAATGATTGGGGGGGGGGGGCACCAACCCCAACAAGACGTGAAACAGAAATGTTCTATAAATTATATAGTTTGTCTAGTTAAGATGTAAAGAGGTTGGCAACATAAGGTACGCGTGTCAGACCTGGCACAGGTGAACGCGCCAGTGAGAAAAGCGTCAAATGTTAACTTTATGATAAAATTGATTTTTTGTTCGGGTTTTCCCCATTATTCTGCTCCAAAAAAATGCCCATTCGTCGTTAAAAAAATTCTTTCTAACAAATATCTTTGGTACCGTACATGTTTCCGGTCAACAGACTTGTAAAATGTTCGCCCACTAAATGATTTAGAATTTTTACTTAGGCACAATTACAGCAAAACATTGCCGACCACTGATTTAGATCTTCATTCAGCTGCCTTCTAGTTGGTTGTTTATTTTTCATCTGTTGTATCTAACTTATGCTAACACTCGCACAAAAAATTATTTATTAAAAAAGGTGTTACAGTGGTTTATTTAAAATAAATACATTCCCGCTTGTACGCGTGTTAAGCACGAGCTGTAACTGACCTGTAAATTGAAACATGCGAGGGGGGGATGATTGAAACGTTATATTATCTTAAGTTATTGGTTTTGTAATGCCAGGGACACTAAGGTACACAGTACACATTCCCAGCTCTACACACCAAGATCTACACAACCAGATCTGCACACCCAGCTCTACACAATCAGATTTGCACACCCAGCTCTACACAGCCAGATCTACACACCCCGCTCTACACAGCAAGATCTGCACACCCAGAGACTCGGCTAAAACGTTGTATCTTGTTCGATGGCTTCAAAATAATAACTGTTTGTTGTTCGGTTATCCTACAGGTCTAAAATAATGCGCGCATCTCTGAATGAGCTGTGCTTCGAGGCCAGCAATAATTAAACTTACTCTTTGTTAAATTGAGCGATCCACGGTGTATATTGAATGATCAACTGTGTAAATTGAATGATTCACTGTGTTAATTGAAAGACCCACTAAATAAATTGAATGATCCACTGTGTAAATTGAATGATCCACTGTGTAAATTGAATGATCCACTGTGTAAATTCAACGACCCACTGTGCCCTTAAAGGCGTTGGTTATGTGCCATGTAGAATACTTCACTTCCATCAGTTGTCAAATTTGACTCTCCAGCAATCAGTTGTTAGACTTAACTCTACGCCTTAATTAAAGATGTCAAACTCTGACCCTCCAACTTTCTTGAGTCACTCAAATAAAATGGAAAAAACTTTGTGTTACATTCCCACGTGTCACTATATATAATAAGCTGTCTGATCGCAAGTGCATTATCAAAAATAGATGTCTTCTCTTCAAGTTATTTTTATAACTAACTCATTTTTCAAGTACTCCTTCAACCGAGGGGAGAGGGTAAAGTGAAATATAAGATTAAAAGGAATACCATCTAATAATGTCCCTACCGGAAACATGATCTGGGCAAGAGAGCAAAGGGGAACAAGCTCGGGACTATCGACCAAATCGACTCATAATGTTGGCGCATGTTTGAGTGCAGTTTTTAATCCGTAGTTATCGACTAGCCATCTTAGTATGAATAAACAAGTTGGGGAAATTTTATACACAGTTTTTATAGATTTAAATGAAGATTTTTTATTTTTTCCAAACCCACTGAATTTAATTTTTTTTTACATAAAAACAGTACATTCTTCAACGCTTTTATTTAGTTGGAGACCGACCAAATTTCGCCTTCGGTTTCGGTGCCAAAATTTGCCATTTGATCACTTATGGCGTATTTTCTGTTTCGTACGAAATAGAAAAGTTCATTTTTGGTTTCGTTCGAAACAGAAATGTTAAAGTTTCGATTTATCTTCGGTTTCTGCCGAAAGTGATTGAGACTTTTGGCCTTATTGATATATTACCCAATTTTAAACAAGTCATTGTCTGTTTTGTCAGTAATTTTACAATTCATTGGATAATAATTATTTAACAAATGTTTATAGCCCAGGGCCTGTATAATACTATGAAACACCAGATTCTCAGACTAAACGTAAAAGGAATAACACACAATAAGTAGGCTAAGTATTAAATTTAATTAATTATTTATTAAAATGTAATTTTAAATAAATTCAAAAAGACCAATTTCAATTAAATAATACTGATATAGTTTTTAAATTAACTTATTAGGCTATATACTATAAACCTACTATAACTTTTTTTTTATATTGTCGGCCTAGTACTAGTTATAGTAGGTGGAAGCAAGCTTACATTAAATTTTTGATATAGTATTGATTTCTGTATTCTAGAAATTATTTTACCAATTTAACGTTACAGATGAAGTGTGTAATCGGGCCATTCTAGAGAATGACTAGTAAAAGTATAAAAATACCTAAGCCATTATACATGTACACTAGGCATTCTATAGAATGGCTGGATTACACACTTTGACTTTAACATTAAGATTATAGATTATTAATTCTCTCATATTGAATCGTTATGGAGAGACGTTCACGGTGAAGATACAAAGAATTGTAAAATGTAATTGTTCCTTTCTGTGATGTGTGTGTCTGTTGTGTATGGGTGTGTGTGAAGGGAAAATTTGTATGAACTATTTCAAAGTTTATCCCGGCCCCATTGGGTTGCTATGTTCAGGTCCCAATAAGTTCAGTGAGATTAAAAAAAAGGAGTTGATACGTTTATAGTATACCGATGGTAAAAGTGAAACTCCAAAAAAAAGGGGGAGGGGGCTGGGCTCACGTCCTTTGGTAAATTGTATGTGAGTCACTTAAGACAAATAAATATTACCACTCAAGTTTTTAAGTCATTTTTCGCGGTGCACAGAACGTGTGCGAAAACGAGTTTTGAAACATTTAAATCTTTCGGTTTTGGCCGAAGGTGTCGTTTACTTTTGGGTTCGGCCAAAAGTCTAGTTAAGCTTTTGGTTTTGGTCTCGGACAAAAATCATTTTTAACTTTCGGTCTGGTTTCAGCCGAAATCAGAAAATCGCTTTCAGTCGGTCTCTACCTTGCATTTTAATTTTGACACCATTTCTGATCTCCAACTGACGATAAAATTATTCATGATCAGTAGGTCAACAGTGAGCTCACTGACCCTTGAGTTACCTCTGCGTGTCAAATCTCCATTTTTTTCCACTTCCTGATTTCCAAATGAACTGAAACTGTGTACCAGTACCCACGCCAGGTGTCTATACAACCAGTTATTATCAGTAGGTCACCAGTGACCTCCACTGTCCTCTCAAAGCCCTATTCGGGTCAAATATTAAATTTCAAATTTAAAATACTTCATGATCTTGAATTGAGCTGAAACTTTGCACATTTTGACTAAAAGGTACAAAATAAAACAACAATAGAAAGAAAAAAATAATATTCTTTTCCAAAAATTTACCTTAGACAATAAAATAAACATCCCCAAAATTTTTCTGAGCTGTTTAGTTATAGTTATATGACTGAAACACGTGGGGCGCCGATTATTGTAACCAATTTTTAAAATTTAAATAATTTCCACAAATGACTTGAGATTTGAAACAGAATAAGAAAATTAATGGGTTAAAAATTGATTTAATTTTAACTAAAGGCTTTTATGATAACACGTTTAACGAAAGCGTGAATATGTCAACGGCAAATGAAAATGTTTAAAAAAAATTAATGTAACTTTTCAACAAAAAAAAAAAACTTGCATAAGAGAGTATTTTAAAGTTTTAATGCTAAGTCAAACTTGCATGATGTCACGTGTGTGTAAATGGTGACTAAGGGGTGTTCACGACTTAAGATATGTAGTGGCGTAGGAAGGGGGTGCGGAAGGGGTGGTCCGCCCCAGGGGGTCCTTCTTTTCTTTGTATGAAACGGTGTCATTTTTGGCAAGCTCCGTAGTATTTTTTCATGGAAGTGGGGCGAAAAAATCAATGCCCGCCCCGGGTGGTATCAACCCTAGCTGCGTCACTGAAGACAAGTTCCCTAGCTGTGTCACTGAAGACAAGTTCCCTAGCTGTGTCACTGAAGACAAGTTCCATAGCTGTGTCACTGAAGACAAGTTCCCTAGCTGTGTCACTGAAGACAAGTTCCCTAGCTGTGTCCCTGAAGACAAGTTACATTTATTTCTTAGTTATAAATTAAACAACCCTTAAAAACAAAATTTTTCGAATAAATCAATTATAAAATGTAATATCGAGCTATGGGAGAAGGTACTGAAAATTTGACAAAACATGCAGACAAATAACTCTCTTTATAAGTATCCCAATTAGAGCTCCCTCCCCCAAGAGGCTCGCACCCGCACATTTTTTCAAGCCGTTGAACTATATCAATATTCTAATGACCCATCCTCTTTTACACCGCAGATTCATTTCACCAACTATTTTAGACAAACAAAAGAAAATATTGCGCAACAAACGCACATGCTGGTATAAATATATATATATTAAGAATCTCATTTAGCACAGTTATAGGGAATACTTCTTCTTGTTCCCATAGAATAAGGGGTAAAACTGATTTTTCTGGGGGGGGGGGGGGTGAGGAACGGGGCTGAAATTGTTTTAGAAAATTGTTGTCATCGGAAACATGTCTATATTATTATTAGTAGTAGTTTTCTATAGCGTGGTACCCCAGCCTAGGGCTAGGCTCACCAAGCTGTACATACAATTTAACAAACATAATCATGAACTTACTTAAAAATTAACATACATTAATTTAAATAACAAAAAACAAATGTGTATTCGAACAACCATTCCATAACAATTTACATGTGAAGCCATGGACGGCGGCCAGCAGCATCGTTTAACGGTCAGAGGGGGGAATCAGTCAGGATAGTAGAGTTTAAAAAGATGTGTTTTGAGTGCAGGTTTGAAGGCTGTGATGGTAAATATATTTCTGATGTGTAGTGGAAGAGAATTCCATTGTTTGGGGGCACAGTAAGAGAAAGATCGTTTACCGTATGTTTTTGTGCGAGTCTTGGGGACAGAAAGAATACGCCCGTCTGCGGAGGAGCGAAGCTGTCGAAGGGGTGAATAGACAGAGAGAAGTTCGGTTAGATAGGAAGGGAAGGAATTCGAGAAAAAGTTGTGACAGAGAACAGAGAGTTTATAGTCAATCCGTGCTTGTACAGGGAGCCAATGAAGTGAATGAAGTAGTGATGTGACGTGATAACATTTTTTTTGCCTTTAAAACTAGCCTAGCAGCTGAGTTTTGAACCTTTAGTAGTTTTTCTAAGAAGTGTTTTGGTGAACCTGACAAAAGAGAGTTGCAATAGTCAAGACGATAGAGAAAAAGAGCATAAACTAGGGTTTTTGTTGCACTAACTGTGAGGTAGTGGCGGATGGAGCTGATCTGACGGATAGCAGTGTATAACTAGTCTCATTTCGATATGTTGACTTGAAGTGGGTCAATTAGTCGTTTGAAGATTTTGGCAGCAACCCGGCCAGCAATGAACATAAGAGAAGTTAATATAAAAGATTTTAAAATAAATAGAGTCAAATTATTTTTTTCAAATTTAATCCATCAAACATTACCTCATTACAGTAACAGTATTGTAACAGTAATTGTTGATAAAAGAAAAGTCCATTGAAATTAGTCAAACCCGCTACCACAGAACTCAGCACTCACACTCACCCACCATGGAGTCAACGCCGTTTAAATATGGAATTGTATTACATATGAGGATTTCAAGACATTTTCACATGAGAATTACAAGACATGCTCATATGAGGTTCTCAAAACATGTTCAAAGGAGTATTACAAGACATGTTCATATGAGAATAGCAAGATATGTTCATGAGGATTACAAGACCAGTGGCGTAGTGAGGGGGGCAAGGGGGGCATCATGCCCCGGGCGCTACTCACAAAGGGGCGCAAAATGGTATATTTTACATATAATTTTGTATGGTTTTCGAATGGGGGGCGCTAAAAAGGTATTGTGCCCCGTGCGCGAGTTAAGCTCGCTACGCAACTGTACAAGACATCTTCTTATGAGGATTACAAGCCATCTTCATGTGAGGATTGCAAGACGTGTTCATGTGAGGATTGCAAGACGTGTTCATTTGAGGATTACAAGACATCTTCTTATGAGGATTACAAGCCATCTTCATTTGAGGATTGCAAGACGTGTTCATGTGAGGATTGCAAGACTTGTTCATATGGGGATTACAAGACATGTTCATATGAGGACCGCCGTGTCTCGGGGTTTCTCTCCATTCCTTTTCTTTCATCAAATCCCACATTGTAATACATTATCGCTATGAGCCAGACCCTGTCAGACCTAGTTAACAGAGCTGAATTATTAAACCCAGTAGCCCCAAGTACACACGTCCTTAAGCCAGTGCTTTCCAAACTGCATGTTGCGACACAGTGGTGTGTCACCTGCAGGGAGTAGGTGTGTCATGAGAAAAATAAGTCATACCAACATTCAGACATTATTTTAGAATTTTTTAAAGGAGCTAAAAATGAAGTCAAAATGTGTTAAAACCGTGTGTCAGAATGTGTTGACACCGTGGGTCAGAATGTGTTGACACCGTGTGTCAGAATGTGTTGAAACCGTGTTTCAGAATGTATTGACACCGTGTGTCAGAATGTGTTGACACCGTGTGTCAGAATGGGTTGACACCGTGTGTCAGAATGTGTTGACACCGTGTGTCAGAATGTGTTGAAACAGTGTGTCAGAATGTGTTGACACCGTGTGTCAGAATGTGTTGACACCGTTTGTCAGAATGTATTGATACCGTTTGTCAGAATGTGTTGACACCGTGTGTCAGAATGTGTTGACACCGTGTGTCAGAATGTGTTGACATCGTGTGTCAGAATGTGTTGACACCGTTTGTCAGAATGTGTTGACACCGTTTGTCAGAATGTGTTGACACCGTGTGTCAGAATGTGTTGACACCGTGTGTCAGAATGTGTTGACACCGTGTGTCAGAATGTGTTGACACCGTGTGTCAGAATGTGACACCGTTTGTCAGAATGTGTTGACACCGTTTGTCAGAATGTGTTGCCACCGTGCTTCAAATGTTGAATTGTATTAGATGAGAAACCACTACAAGAAGATTATGTGGCAAATATTTGTCAAGAAACGGGTTAATAAAATTTAAGCTGACATGACACATTGACTTTCGTTGGCACTGACAAGTTTAGGTGCTTGCCATCAGGGAAGGGCCGAGGAATAAAGGCGTCCGGGGCGAAGCCGGAAAATAGTGCCCCTCGGGATAGACCTGTAAGAGACAATTTTAAAGAAGTAAATGATATTTTATAAATTAATTCACGATTCCTATTAAAAGAGAAATTTGGTGGCCCCCCCCCTCCCCAAAGATGTTGGCGCTTGGGCCGAGTCCTCCCTTCGCACGACTCAGTTTGTTATGCATACAAATGAGAGGAAATGATGCTTACATACGAGTGAGAGGAATGATGCTTACATACGAGTGAGAGGAAATGATGCTTACATACGAGTGAGAGGAAATGATGCTTACATACGAGTGAGAGGAAATGGTGCATACATTTCTAGAGAAGTAAAGCAAAATAAATTCATTGACGTCAGGTTAATTCAAAACACACTTTGTGCTCAACATTGGCCTGGATTATTGAAATCGGACTGGATCTTGATAGTTGAGTATTGGAACTGGTCTTGATCTTGATAGTTGATTATTGGAACTGGCCTTGATCTTGATAGATGATTATTGGAACTTGCCTTGATCTTGATAGTTGATTATTGTAACTGGCCTTGATCTTGACAGATGATTATTGTAACTGGCCTCGATCTTGATAGTTGATTATTGGAACTGTCCTTGATCTTGATAGTTGATTATTGGAACGGGCCTTGATCTTGATAGTTAATTTTTTTAATTGGACTGGATCTTGCTAGTTGGTTATTGGCATAAAATAAACACCAGCGTACAAGGAAATCGATGAAATAAAAGAGGTATATTATATTACATTTTTGCAGGGCCCACCCTAACAATTGCGGGGCCCTATGCGAAACGGACTGCGCGGGGCCCATTCTGGGTAGAGGATAAGGATAATAAGTGAAAATTAAGATTTTGTATTAGAAAATAAATTCGGGGCGGGGCCTATGAAAGTGCGGGGCCCATTGCGGCCGCATAGGTTGCAATGGCCTAAGGCCGGCCCTGCGTTTATGCTATGGGTTTGTGAGACTAGAAACGTATTGGTCAATGAAAAGGAAAAAAAAAAAAAAAAAAATCTGTAAAGTATTTCAGAATTGCTGAGTTTGAGCTCAAATATAAAAAAAGCTCAATATTTTTGGACCATTTGATTTTGGACCCTTTGATATTGTTACAATAAGTTTACGTTCGTTTCCGCATGTCTTAATAAAACAATATATAAAAATAAATTTAAAAAAGCGCATGTCCAAAAATGTACTAAAAAGTATCCAAATAATTGTCCCCCAAAATTTAAGAGTTGTTACAGTCTAAACATTGAGTTCATGGGTGCCCTAGGATTGTTGTTATTGTCATATGACTGTAGCAACTCTTAAATTTGGGGAGACTTAATTGTATAATGAGTCTTACATAATTAGAAAGACATGTATTTTTATAAAGTAATTTGTATGGTTTTAATTTCCCCTTTTTAATAAACGTGTACGGGTTTCAGGAAGTGGGTCGAAATTGAGTTGCAAGATCCTAGCCTCGCGGGTCATTTAAGTGTCAGTTGAGGTCTGTGTGACCGACTGATCATAAAGGGTTGTATTGCCATCCGGGACTTGTATAAAGTCTCAGCTCAATGGGAAATCATAAAGTGGGTTTAAAATTGGGATGCAACATTTGACCCAAACAGACACAACCGCGAGCTAAAATGTAAAGCGCGTAAAAACTGTCTGTTATTTTTGTGTACACATTGAGTACACTTACATCGCTTGCGTTTAGGCATCCAATTCAGGCAGTTTCTATTAATACAACTAATTCTTCTGAAGCAGCTAACAGAATCAAAGGAAGATGTTTAGCATCGCCGTGAATCATCGTCTACGACTTGACCTAGGGACGTGTACCATGGAATTTCCAACTACAGATGTTTACAAGAGCTTACAAAGTTACACAAAGTCGGCACGTGATGTTAACGTGCGTGGTTTGGTACGCAATACGTTTTTAACAAAAATGTTCTTTTTTATTTTGGTTGAAGTGAAACGATTGATCGTAACGGATGATAGAAATCGAAAAGTTTCGAGGGATCAAGACGATTAATATAACACCTACTTAAGGCAGACCAGCTTAAGTTATTCGGGAGCAATAGGTTGAGGGGCCGGGGATGTCCTCTATATGGGTTCACATCTGCCTTACGATAATCAGGAGTTGAATTTTCACTATATCAGTAGCACCAGCCATATGTTATACAGGGGTTGTATGTTCACTATTTTAGATAAAACCAGAAACAATACTTATCATATGGCCATCTTTCCTTAACCTACCAAACGCATAATTATCCCCAATTTTCAACACATAAAAATGTCGTCCACCAATCCATGATTTTTTTTCTTACATTCACAGAACTGCATGGCGTTCTATCCTCACCTGTGTGGGGGAAGCCAACCCCCTGACCCTCCTTTAAACCAAGGACTTGGTAAATTAGGTTTGTGGGTCATGTAAATCATGGCATTGGTACTTAATTCAAGAGTCCACTCGGAATAGGAGTCATTGTTAAAACACTGTGGACTATTCAACAATAACATTGATAACAAACGTTTACAAGTTCGATATTATCTCCATAATTCTTCAAACATTTAAGAAAATCAACTTATCAAATTTAGCGATTTTTTTTTAAATGAATTTTACTAAGCCTATAATTTTATTTTTATTTTAATTCTTAAAATTTATATGGTCAGGTGACATGATTGCTGTTGGGTTAATCAATATAGGTCATTCATGAGTTGTTTGGGTGGTTTGGTGGCTGTTCAGTCAATACATATGTCATTCATGAATTGTTTGGGTGGTTTGGTGGCTGTTCAGTCAATACATAGATCATTCATGTGTTGTTTGTGTGCCCTGGCGGCTGTTCAGTCAATACATAGATCATTCATGTGTTGTTTGGGTGCCCTGGCGGCTGATCAGTCAATACATAGATCATTCATGTGTTGTTTGGGTGCCCTGGCGGCTGTTCAGTCAATACATAGGTCATACATGAGTTGTTTGGGTGGCCTGATGTCTCTTCAGTCAATACAAAGGTCATACATGAGTTGTTTGGGTGGCCTGATGTCTCTTCAGTCAATACATAAGTCATTCATTAGTCGTTTGTGTGCCCTGACAGATGTATGATCAATACATAGGACAAAGGGATCCTCCACTTCAACCCAAACATTAAGAAATCTTTTGTTTTCCTCCTAAGAAAAAATGGATCCTCAAAAAAAACTATAAAAAACCAAATCGTATTTGTAACTTTTCCTTTCCGGCGTTAATTTTATTTCCTGGAGAAATTCAAAAGCAGGCGCCGGGGTGGTTTCAATTGTATCCCCCCCCCCAACACAAATTAGAAGCATATTCTTCCTTCCCTTTCCCCCACACCTGTGTAGACGTCCTTGCTCACTTATCCATCTCTGACGGGCAATATGATGATTTACTGGTGTCTTAAATTTGGTTTGTCTGAGCGATGGACGTCATACATAAGCCTTACTTGCACATACTGGATGGGCAATTTGATTATTTACTGGTGTTTTAAATGTGGTGTGTCTGAGAGATTCATTGATTAATTGGATACTTCTGTAGCGCTGGTATCCATGCTACTTTAGCATGCTCACTGCGCTCTGGTTTCATCAAATCTATTAAACAAAAAAGTCTTTATATGTTTCCAAAATGATTTTCTGTCCTTTTCAATACTCCTCAAAGATGAAGGTAAAATATTCCATAACTTTGGCGCTACCGATTCAAAAGAGCGCACTCGTAGAGATGGACGTCATACATAAGACTTACTAGCCGTCCACTCTCTTGGGTGCTGGGTAGCAAAGTGATCTAAACCGAGCAAATCTCAACTACATGGATTGGGGTTCAATCCCAACCAAAGTCATGCAAACAGCGGACGGTTGGACAGGACTCGCTAACCGAAGAGAAGGGAGCCCTAAATTCGACAACCCCTGGTCTCCACGCTGTATCATACACAGGATATTACTGGGGCTATCCAGTGGAGAGAGGCAATTTGCTTGTTAAGGAAACAGCCTATAATCCTAAAGAATAATCCCAGGCCTTGTAAATGTCGCCATGCGAAATCTCCATCATCGTCCCATTGTGACGGACGGATGCCAGACATCCACTCTGAAGCTTGCCTATGGCACTGTGCCAGCCATCCACTCTGAAGCTTGCCTATGGCACTGTGCCAGCCATCCACTCTGAAGCTTGCCTATGGCACTGTGCCAGCCATCCACTCTGAAGCTTGCCTATGGCACTGTGCCAGCCATCCACTCTGAAGCTTGCCTATGGCACTGTGCCAGCCATCCACTCTGAAGCTTGCCTATGGCACTGTGCCAGCCATCCACTCTGAAGCTTGCCTATGGCACTGTGCCAGCCATCCAATGTTTTGAGTGTTGTTCTGACTTCGCTTGAATTTGTTATTCGTGTAAAGTCAAACTTTGGAAACAAGCGGGGCGGGTTTTTTTTAAATTATAAGTATATATAATATTGTAGCTTTCAAATGACAGAGTGAAAAAGAAAGTTTAGATTAAAGTTACTTTTATATTTGCGTTATTAAATTACGACTTCCTGCTCGTACAGTTCCCAGTGGCGTAACTAGGGTCATTGCCGCCCGGGCAAAGATTTTTTGGCCGCCTCCTTCCACGAAACCCCCCCCCCCCGCACACACACTTCTGCATTTAGTCGAAAATGCCGTTCCTCCATATAGAGCATAAAGTTGCGACGGGGCCATCTCCCCCCCCCTCCTACGTCACTGGGAGTTCTTAACTCTCCGTTATTAGAAGAAAACATTTGTCTTTCTCACCCAATACGGTAAAGGTTATTCATCCGGAGATACAATGTTTAATGTATTTACGTGTTGGTGATTTCTAGTCTAACTCTAATGTATCCAACATCTGTGATTTTAATTTATGCAGCCAAACGTTCGATTTGTAAACTTCTTAAGGCCAGTTTTTTTTTAATAATATAATTCTATATAGCACTTAACAGATTTTTAAACATCATAACTCTATTTGAGTTAACACTATTCAGCATCAGAAGGCAGTGAACGATCGCATTGGTTTTGCACAGCTGTCTTTTCCTTGGTAAATAACTAAGATTTAAAATGTTAAAACTGTAAAGAAAGAAAAGAAATGTAAGTGTACATGTTAATATGATGTGGTAGAGCAGCGTTTCCCAAACTTTTAGGCTAGACGGACCGGTGAACATGGTTTCGAAGTTGCACCAGGGACCTGTTCCCGATTTATTAGTCATATTTTCTTTTTATTCTACCATCATTATTTTTGTTGTGCGGCCCGGCTATGTAAGGCTCGCGAACCGTTCCTTTAGTCCGCGGATCAGCTCTGGGAAACACTGCGGAAGAGAGAACGTCACGGTGTGTGACGGATGGCCTTTGGCTTTAGAGAGTTTAAAAGAGGTTGTGTAACCTTGACCTTGCTATTATTATTTGCTGGAAATCGCTCGGCATAAATAGCGGGAAATTAAGTGTGGCTAGGTCAGTGGCTCTCCAAATGTTTTTCTCCCCACTATTGATTCAAGCTTTGATACACCTTATACTACTATTTCATCCTCTACTGAAGAAGTTTACACAATGAAATATACAAGTATCACATATTTTGGTATTTAATAAATATGCAAATATATATTTTTTTTTCAAAATTCGATAATAAGCTGATCTAGTTCATCATGCGATACTTCAACTCTTTTAAGGTATCCAGCGTCTTCACTGAACAATGGACTACGATGAGTCACTTCCTTGTTTTGTCACGTGATACGTACCAGCCATTGGTAGGCTTTCTGCTACACATAACAACACATAACAACAGATAACAGCTGATCAGCCATTGCCATTATCATTAATTTTAAAGCACAATGTTTGTCTCCATCAGCGCTTCCCCAGTGTTAATTAAAAATTTTACTTTTCAAAATATTCTTGAATACACGCGTTTCTTTAAATGACATTCATTAAATGTGTCAATAATTATAATTCAGTTATGATTAAAGGAAGAAAGTTGCTTGAAGAAAAATTTGTGAGCGACTAGTGTGTTGCAGACAGCCTACCGGAAGCCTTACTCGTACTTACGCTTATCACGTGACAAAACATTCAATAAATCGTAGTCCATTGTAATTCTTAAGTGATATATTGGCATGGTCAAGTGATTGCATTTCGTCCAGTATTAATTCTCACAGCAAAAACTTTATTCATTGTGTCCGCTATTGTTTTATTTTTATTTTTTTGTTTGGAGCAAAGCTAGACGGTCAACTAAAGGACGGCAAACCAACGGACGGTCATCCAACGGACGGCCAATCAATGTACGGTCAACCAACGGACGGTCAACTAAAGGACGGCAAACCAACGGACGGTCAACTAAAGGACGGCAAACCAACGGACGGTCATCCAACGGACGGAAAACCAACGGACGGTCATCCAACGGACGGCCAATCAATGTACGGTCAACCAACGGACGGCCAATCAATGTACGGTCAACCAAAGGATGGCAAACCCTCGGACGGCCAACCAACGGAATGCCAACCAAAGAACGGTCAACCAACGGACGGAAAACCAATGGACAGGAAAACAATGGTAGGCAAACCAATGGACGGCAAACCAATGGACGGCAAACCAACGGATGACAAACCTAAGGAAGGCCAATTTACGGACGGCCAACCAACGGACGGCAAACCAACGGAATGCCAACCAAAGGACGGTCAACCAAATGTCGGCGAAACGAAAATCACTTTCCATTCCAACAAATATGATGTTTGGGTGCAATAAGTATCTCCTTAAACTCTCTCTTTGCATGATATCGATCTAATTTCCATTTGTAGCCAAAAATTTGAACTCGGGTTGGGGGCGGGATTTTGTGTGTTTTTTTTTTTAATTTATTTTTTTCGAGGTATAGTAAGGATATCTCCTGTGGCTCTGCTGGAAATATTGTTTGAGTCTAATTCAATGTGTCCGGATTGTTTGAGTCTAATTCAATGTGTCCAGATTGTTTGAGATTAATTCAATGTGTCCGGATTGTTTGAGATTAATTCAATGTGTCCGGATTGTTTGAGATTAATTCAATGTTTCCGGATTGTTTGAGATTAATTCAATGTGTCCGGATTGTTTGAGATTAATTCAATGTGTCCGGATTGTTTGAGATTAATTCAATGTGTCCGGATTGTTTGAGATTAATTCAATGTGTCCGGATTGTTTGAGACTGATGACTTCTCATTAAAGTGGGTAATGCCAAGACTGATGTCTCCTCGCACAAGTTGGTAATCCCAAGATCGATGCCTCCTCACACAAGTTGGTAATGCCAAGACTGATGTCTCCTCGCACAACTTGGTAATGCCAACTGATGCCTCCTCATACTAGCGATTTTGAAAGTCTACAGCTTACTTGATAAGATCATTTTCTACCTCTTAGTTGTGTTAGATCACAGGGTCTAGCGATGTTGGAAGTCTACAGCTTACTTGATAAGATCATTTCTTACCTCTTAGTTGTGTTAGATCACAGGGTCTAGTTATGTTGAAATTCTACAGCTAGCTTGATTAGATCATTTCCTACCTCTTTGTTGTGTTAGATCACAGATTTTAGCGAAGTTAAAAGTCTGCAGTTTATTTGATAAGATCATTTCCTACCTCTTAGTTGTGTTAGATCACAGATTTTAGCGATGCATTAATGCAGGAGTAGTAGTACTTACGTTGACAATTTGGATTTTTAAAAAAAAACTATTCTCTCTCCTTGTTATGTCTGATTTTTTCTAAAAATATGTCCGTCTGTTTATCGTCGACTCTAATCTGATACCTATTAATTATCAAAACTGTGGTTTTTTTTGTTGTTTTTTTTTTTGGTTTTTATTTATTTTTCAATTCCATTTTTTAAAAGCGTATTCCTTAAATATAGCCTCACCGGTTTTATCTTGAGTCGCAGCGCCCCAAACCACCCTCCCACCACCAAAAAAAAAATCCACCAAACTTTCAGCGCCCCTGGGCCATCCTACTGCTCACGTGGATGGTACCGCTAACTTTGAGAACCACTGAGCTCGATATACAGGGTCTGCATAACAACTGACGTATGAAATGTAGAGGCCATTGACACTGACAAACTCGTTTTTTTTCCTCTTAGAGAACATAAACAGCCTGCAATAGACAGCTAACCAGTGCACACAATGCAACTAACCAGTTCACACAAGGCAATTAACAAGTGCACACAATGCAACTAACCAGTGCACACATGACAGCTAATAAGTGCACACAAGGCAACTAACCAGTGCACACGAGGCTACTAACAGTGCACACAAGTGCACACAGGACAGCTAACAATGGCACACAAGACAACTAGCCAGTGCACACAAAAGATTACATTGAACAATTTGGTCCTTGTTTATTGTTGTTACAGTTTGAGTGTGTTTGTTGTTGTGGGTTGTTTGTTTGTTTTTTTGGTCATGCTTTTGAGAGTAGAGGGAGATGGGGGGGGGGGGTGATCGGACAATAAACATTTTAAATGTATGTGTTGTTTATAGTTTTCAAAATGCGCTCCCCCAAATAAATCATCTGTATCCATATTATGGCTTTCTAGATTTTTTTGAGGGGAAGGGGAATAAGGCCTTTGAAATGGACTGGGGGGGGATTAAGGCCTTTGAAATGGACTGGGGGAATTAAGGTCTTTGAAATGGACTGGGGGGAGGTTTAAGGCCTTCGAAATGGACTGGGGGGTAGCTACAAATAACAGCAATGCAATTGGGGGGGAAAAAAACGCTTAAGTAACTTATTAAGGATGTAAGCCTCTTATGCCCTTGTCATTGACCCCCTGAGGTCATTGGCGAGTTGCCCGACCTGCCCAATGGATAAATGAGCCCTGGTTGATATGTTGAACATTTCAGTAACAGCTGCTTGCATCGATAGCCCATACGTCAAATACTGAGTTAAGACACTTAATCCTAGGATAGAATAAATCTTTTGTGCACATTTGACAGATATGCACGTTTGTAAAGAAGATTGTTTCCCCTTTTTTGAAAACATGGGAGAGGATTAACAATCTCAGCAAATAGAAAGCCAGCTTGTGACTTAGTGGCCTCAAAACAGGCTAGGAATGTTCTATCTGAGAAGATAGAAGATATCTGTTTCTCTCTCTCTCTCTCTCTCTCTTTCTCTCTCTCTCGCTTGCTATATATATATATATATATATTTATTTATTTATTTATTTATATATATATATATATAGCCCTCTCTCCCAAGAACTCTCACTCACTTTCTCTCTCTCACTTCCTCTCACCCACTTTCTCTCACTCACATTCTCTCACTCTCTTTCTCTCACTCAGTAAACTAGTTCACATTGACATAACACGCAAGCAAGAAATACGTTTCACAATAGATCTTGTCAAAGTTGTTGACTTGATATCATTCTTGTTATCCTACAGCCTGTCTACGTCTGACGAACAGATGCCTCAGCTGCTTACATATCTCCAGTGAGATTAAAATGTCATGTCAAAATCATTCAATCACTCAAACATAAATATGGAATGTTAAATAAAGCAGCATTAAAAATAAATATGCACTGTCATTTGTTTTAGGTCGTATCCTGATCAGATCAAAATAGTGACCGTACTGGGGCCGCCCCTGGTGATCCATGGTAAAACTAAATCCCTGGCAAGACTGAATCCCTGTTAAGACTACATCCCTGGTAAGACTAAATCCCTGGTAAAACCAAATCCCTACTACATCCCTGGCAATAACAAATGTGTTGACAAAATTTCAGCTGGTGGCCTCAAAGTTCCACGAACATTTCATCTGGAGTTATTTATAGCCTGACGTTGATGATAGAGTTTTTTATAAAGTTTGGCAATAAAATTTGAAAAGCAAATTTGTCTGGCGCATTTAGAAGAGAATTAGAGCATTTGCAAATTGCAAGTCAGAATATTTTCCGAGAACTAAATGTTATTTCCTACCCACAAAGAGGCGATTTAATCCTACTTGTTTGACGCATAATGAAATCTGGTAGTGGTCATGGTAGTCTGGTAACGGTCATGGTAATCTGTTAGTGGTCATGGTAATCTGGAAGTGGTCATGGTAATCTGGAAGTGGTCATGGTAATCTGGTGGTGGTCATGGTAATCTGGTGGTGGTCATGGTAATCTGGTGGTGGCCATGGTAATCTGGGAGTGGTCATGTTAATCTGGTCATGGTCATGGTAATCTGGTGAGCCGCTGCTCCAGGCAGGGTATTTTTTTGGTAAAGGCAAGGCAGACACCTGCCCGTGGCACCGAATCCGTTGGGCGTCATTTTGATCCCAAACGAAAAGTTCATGTACTAAATTCACGGGAAATTAGTTTCATAATAATGAAGAATAATCTGTTACGATTTATCGACTCTTTTGCACTTTTTTTTTCCTTTCACAGTTTGGGAAGCTGTAAGTATCTTATCAATTTTTTTGCTTCTGGATCGTCATGCTTCCTTTTCACAACGCCCCACCCCCAATCCAATTTAATTAATAGTACTGAGAGGGAAACCAATCTGTCTGGCAGCGAGCTTTCTGAGTTTTGGTAAAACGGTTCGGTTTTTTCTTTAGTGGGTGGCAACTTTTATATTATTAAATAAAGAGCCACTGATATGATGTAGGACTGTCTGTAGGACTATTGTTTAAAGGCGAGCAGTTAGGGTGTATGACTGTCTGTAGGACTACTGTTTAAAGGCGAGCAGCTAGGGTGTAGGACTGTCTGTAGGACTATTGTTAAAGGCGAGCAGCTAGGGTGTAGGAATGTCTGTACGACTATTGTTTTAAGGCGAGCAGCTAGGGTGTAGGACTGTCTGTAGGACTACTGTTTAAAGGTGAGCAGCTAGGGTGTAGGACTGTCTGTAGGACTATTGTTAAAGGCGAGCAGCTAGGGTGTAGGACTGTCTGTACGACTATTGTTTTAAGGCGAGCAGTTATGGTGTAGGACTGTTTGTAGGACTATTATTTAAAGGCGAGCAGTTAGGGTGTATGAATGTCTGTGGGACTATTGTTTAAAGACGAGCAGTTAGGGTGTATGACTGTCTGTAGGACTATTGTTTAAAGGCGAGCAGTTAGGGTGTAGGACTGTCTGTAGGACTATTTTTAAAGGCGAACAGTTAGGGTGTAGGACTGTTTGGATATCTATAGTTAAAGGTCAGCAGGTGGGGTGCAGGATTGTCTGTAGGAATATTTTTTTAAATGCCGAAAAACAGGGCTACCACAACTTGGGAAATTTCCCAAGATCTTGGGAATTCACGACCCCCCATTGGGATCTGGGGAATAATTTTGAAGATCAGGCAAAACCATGGGAAATATTAACACGGAAAAGATTTTTTACATATTTTGAAAAAACGCAAAAACATATGTGATAAAGTGAAAATAAAGCAAAATAGTTTTTAAAGTAACAAGGAAAAAATGTATTGTTTTAACTCTTTTCTGGTTTTAATTTTTAAAACCATTCATAAATAAATAAGAAATCTTCTGTAATTAAAGTTAGTATTTTGAAGTTAGTACTAAAAAGTTAATAATTAAAGAAATTCAATTTTCTCTTTTTTTTTTTTTTTACATTGAATACTAAAAATTACATCCAGGTGTTGAAAGTTTATCAAATTGACCTTGTACACCATTTGCATAGAACAGTCTCAACAATAAATAAACTGATAATAAATCTTGAAATCTCAAAGGAAATAAATATAGAATATTAATATTATAGAATTTGAGAAAAAAATAGAGGGGGGGCAGTAGGCTCGGAAACTTTATCATTAGGCTATTAGACATTAGTAACCATACGAAAAACAGTACAAGCCAAAGAGGGAACGATAGTGTTCAATCAAGAATCGATAGTAAAATTTGATGAATTTCAGTTACTTCTACAATGTGTTCAAACTATGATGCGATGCATCTGTTAAAAAATCCAGCCTAATTTTCATCCATTGGAAAAAAAATAGTTGTGCATTTACACACAGGTAATTAAGATATTAAAATTATACCGGTATGTTGTAGGATTATAACTGAAAAGTTAATTTAAACAATATTTTGTTGGAAAAAAATTATTATAATTATAATGTAAATTTACAATTTAAAAAATACTTATTTTCTTCATATAATATCAATCCATTTTAACTAAAATTATTATTATTAAATTCTGCTTTCTTGCTTTGCAAACCCCATTACTAATCTACAGACTTACAATAAGAAAAAAACATGTTTTGATGATGAACCTTTTGCCCTTGTAATAGTTGTAAAGAGACTTCTGTGTTGATTAGGCCTGTGATGTGAGCTTTGTTTCACATGTAGATTATATTTTTACCAGAAAATTTGGAGGTAATATTTAATTTAGTAGCCTAACTCCAGTGGGTATGGAGAATTTGGATTATAAATTAATATAATTTGTTTTTTCAAAATTATTTTTTTTTCTTTTATGTGATAAAGATGTTAAAAAAAATGTCTTTTAAAATAAACTTCAGTCAATTACTGTACCCCGAGTTTCAGGGGCATTAATTCAAGCTATTATTGCATTAATTACTACGTAGAAAACCCCTTTTAAAGAAAACTCTTATATATTTATATGATCTTGGGAAATCTTGGGAAATGTTTTGACAAAATCTTGGGAAATTTTAAAAAGTGAGTGGCAGCCCTGTGTAGGACTGTCTTTGGGCCTATTGTTTAAAGGCTGGCAGGTAAGGTGTAGGACTGTCCATAGGACTATTGTTTAAATGCGGGTAGAGTGTAGGACTGTCTGTAGGCCCAGTTTTTAAAGGATGGCATATATTATAGAAGCTGAGACGTTAGCTGTTTTTCTTCAACGCTTGGACCAAAAGTGTCTTTTCTGATAATGCCCGAACCCGGTGTTAAATAAACTGCACCCGATTTAGCCCTAGTAACAGATATTTCAATGAAATAAATTGGGCATCCAAACTATTCCAAACCAACATTTGTTAAACATGTGATTTTTGAAAACATTGGCGGCGATTATTGATTTAAATTTAGGGTAATGCTGAATTTTTAGACTGCAACGTGACAAGAATACTTTGAAATAGATAGAAGAAATGTTTTAAAAATTAAAAGGAAGAAGAAAATTATACTTAATAATTCGGCAACATTTGTTAACACAGTACGGAGAGCTTCTCTTTGTCACATTTGTTAACACGGTACAGAGAGTTCCTCCTTCTTTCATTTGTTAGCATGGATCAGAGAGCTCCTCTTCGTTTCATTTGTTAACACAGTACGGAGAGCTCCTCCTGCCTCCTGGTTACATTTTTTAAAACAGAGAGCTCCTCTTTGTTTAATTTGTTAACACAGTATGGAGAGCTCCTCTTTGTCACATTTATTAACACGGTACGGAGAGCTCCTCCTTCTTTCATTTGTTAGCATGGATCAGAGAGCTCCTCTTCGTTTCATTTGTTAACACAGTACGGAGAGCTCCTCTTTGTTACATTTGTTAACACGGTATGGAGAGCTCCTCTTTGTCACATTTGTTAACACGGTACGGAGAGCTCCTCCTTCTTCATTTGTTAACATGGTTCGGAGAGCTCCTTTTTGTTACATTTGTTAACACGGTAACGAGAGCTTCTCTTCGTTTCATTTGTTAACACAGTTACTGATTGAAGAAAAGAGATGGAAATCTATGTGAGTTTATATCAGATACATCTGGTGCTTTAAGGCCCTCATTAGTTTGGCAGACTGGAATTGGTGGGGGGGTAAATCTATCAGCAATAATATCAAAGTACGAGCTTCTAATCGGTTGGCAACAAGTCAAATCACAACATTTGACAATGTGTAGAAAGTACTGACTTGTTCTTACATAGTGTTGGCACCAAACTTGATCTTTGATTATTAAATTTTCAACTTCAAGCTGAGACTTTTCAGGCACAATATACTCTGCCACTGTTGGAAAATTGCCCATGCTTACTTGCTTCCATGTTTCTGTCAATGTTTCGCCAGCTTATTTGAAGTTTAATTTTTCCAACTCTTCATCAATTGTTCGACCTTGTGTGTCAAGGTGGCTTCAAAATGTTTATGTGGCAAAATTAGTCCCGACATTTCTCGACTAAGAGGAGTCATTCGCCTTTCTACTCGATAAAACGCACTTCTACCAGGCGCATTCGTTGCTACAAACATGGATCAATGTTCTGCTTTACAAAATGATGGATGGCCACATCAATAACTTTTTGATACCTTGTATTTTCATCAGGTTCACCATCCTCAGACATAATAAGAATCGGTTTGATCAACTTGTTGCTTGGATCCTTTGTAACAATATTAAACTTTTCCAATTCAAGTAGCCTTTCATAGTCCAGTCCATGGCTATAAGCTGATGATGAGCAATGCTTGCCTGATCTGATGGCTATGTAAGTTGGGCCTGCATATGTTACAGCTTCGGGTTTACCTAAACCGTCTTTTTGTATTTCAATGCCAGCATAAACAGATGGTATGAGTTTGTGTCTAGATGCTACTATCCAGTCGTGATCAGGCAATGTAACGCGATATTCGACATGCATTAAAAGTGGAGCTTGCTTGTTAGCTGCTTTCAATCCAATGGGGACTCTGGCTTTGTTATCTTGGCTGATGAAGCATACTTCTTTAGGTCCCAACAAAGAAGCCACTTCCTCTAGGTGATTCAAAGTAGCTGTACAAAATCTACCATAATGTGTTTTGATTGCTCGAATTAACTTCACCGGTACGGTTGTTTTTTGGCAAGAGCCGAGTATAAACAGCACTTCTACTTATTTGAAAACCTTGAATCTTTAATTGTTCTGTCAAATCAGCGAGATTTATAACACTACTATAAATATCACTCTGTCTTTTGTCGTGAGCAGCAGACCCATACAATGCAATGTCAACAATGGTTTTTAAAAGGAGCGGCTGATCTTCTTCAATTGTTGGTCGACCAGCTTTCTGTCGGATCTTAAATTGACTGCTGACGTCAGGATTTTCAGCACAAATTTGAGTAGCCTAATTTTCCTTTGTTAAGTAATTATATTTATTTAAAAAAGTAACATTGTTGACGTCAACTTTTCTTGAACTCCCCCCCCCCCCCTCCCACTTGTCAACAATTGTCAAAAATTTTCAGACCCCCCTCCCCCCTATTTTGTTGACATAATTAATGGACAGTCCCTTAGCTACACCTCTGGCAACTGCCCAATGTCACTTCCCCTTTCCGATAATCTGAAATTGGGACATGTCTGAACGAAACACCGGTCCAGCCTAATACAACCCTCTCACTTTCAAGTTCAGTTATTAATATATTTTGACATTTTTAAGTTATCTATTCAGTTTAGTAAAGAGCAACTTTGTAATTGAAAACGAAGCGAGTGGGAGAAAAAAATATCAAGACCCCCCTACCGGAAGCACTTATATAATTTTTACTGCTAATGATTACGCTTACAAGTAAAAGAGGGATAAACAATTTAAGTGACATCGCCTGCTCAATATTTAGTAAGCCAACACTACGCATAAGTGGGCATCGACCTAGAAGTCATCTGTAGCTTTGTATGAAATGTCTTTAATTAGACATCTTTATCAAAAAAATCCTTGCTCCAATATAACCTAGCTGCCGCCTATTTGTTTGCAGTTGATCGCGATACTCACACAGTCATTCTTTCCACACACAATAATTGCTTTAGACTTTAGATTTTACTAAAAAATGATAACTAAATGACTAAATAAATAAGTTTAGCTTGCATAGTTTTTTTAGCCATAATTTGTTTAATTTAATTTGTCTATTATTTAAATATATTTGCTATGCCCAACTTCTCTGCTTTTAATGACTAAAATTTCGTTGTTTCTGTGGGGGGGGGGGGGGGGCGGGTGTTGTTTTTTTAGTGTAAATTCCCATTTATGTTATGTAACTGTATTATCTAGATCTTATACTTAAAAAAGTTTGTTAAATTCGCACAAGAAGTACCTCGCATTTTACTATGGCTGCCATCTTGGTTGCCTCGACCCGCGAACTTTTACCTGTTCACGGGTCGGGGCAACCAAGATGGCGGCCGTGGAAAAATAAAATAACTCATATTTTTGCTAAAATTACGAATAAAAAGTTTTTAAAAATGACCTAAATCTATCTCTCACCCTAACCTGAACCCTAAATCTATACCTCACCCTAACCTGAACCCTAAATCTATCCCTCACCCTAACCTGAACCCTAAATCTATCCCTCACCCTAACCTGAACCCTAAATGTATCCCTCACCTTAACCTGAACCCTAAATTCATCCCTAAAGAGGGTTTAGACCCTATTGGAATCAGCGTTTTCACCCTCTCCCTAACCTAAAAATTAGGAAAAGAAAAAAAAAACAAAGAAAAATAAAGAAATAATGAAAACCCAACTTACAGTTATATGGAATACACTTTTACACACTTTATTTCAGTTTTCATCGACAATAATATCCAAAAATTAATGAAACACATTCTGGTCATCATCCAAATTCATTTCATAAAATGGCGGGGCACATTAACATATTGATAAGCCAACCAATGAAAATGTTAAAATTATAATTAATCAACCAATAAAAATATGCCACCGTCATGTTAATGAAAATGTAACTCTATAAAAAATAAAATAAAGGAAGTGACTCCCAATAAAGACGCACATGAAGTCAAGGTACTCCTTGTATGAAATAGCCAAAAGTTTTTATAACATAAATATTCTTCAAGTTAAAAAAGACAACTATTTTATCTTAAAATATAGTTTTGCTTAAAAAATGCTTAAATATATTAATGTATAACTCATGTGCACCAATTTATTTTCTGCTAAAAATTTTTTTTTTCAGATCTCAGGTTAAGATTATGATAATGCCACTCAACTTATGCCCTGCAACATCACAGTCATGCTTTCAATTAATAAGACTGTTGAGCCATGGATGAAATTTGTCAAGTTTGTTATAAATCACAAAATCCTGCGATCAGTTTTAATATTACTATTCTTTTTCACCTACTGTGAGGTCAGTTCCTTCTTGTTATTTGATGCATCTCAGTGCTAATGAGAGTCCTCAAAGATGACTTATAAATATAACCTTATAATTTCTTTTTCATAACCTCCCTGTCCTTATAACTAACTTTAAAATCCACATACAGAGAGTTTAATTTTAAAAAATCATAATTTTTTTTTTAATTTTGAATGTTCTAATTCTGGGAATTTACTATGCTTTACAGATTTTTCACTACACTGTAGTTCTTTTACAATGCACCTGGCCTGCAGCCCCACCTATATCCTATTCTTCAGAAAGACATAACAGTGACATCAAGGTGTTAGTTATAGCAGACACTCACCTTTTAGGATATAGACACGGACATTGGTTTGATAAGCTTAGGAGGTAAACTATGTGATAAGAACACAGTAACTGTTTTAGACAAATTTAAAATTTTAACAAATCAACAACAAAAAATTCTTTGTTTTTATTTTTTGCTTGTTTGGGGTATTTCTAACAGTTCTTATTGTAAGCTCCAATGGGTTGGCCTTATAAGAGGTGTTTAGAATAAAGTGGTCTATGAAAGATGTAAATCCTATTTACCTGTGCTAAAAGCTCATTGGCTGTCTTTAAACATCTTCAGAGAATGGCAGATGAAACAAGCATTCCAGACCAGCATGTTGATACATAAGCCGGATGTTGTATTTGTTTTAGGTAAGCTGGAAAGCTCTTAATTCTAGTATTATTCACACAGCGTTTTAGCACTGTTAATTTGCTTATACCCACTTTATTAAAAATGTTCTAGGTGTCCTAGAAAGTTGCATTTCTTTACTGTCCTGCAGGTGATTTGTTGGATGAAGGTAAATGGTGTGACGATGAAGAGTTCCTGCATCATGTAGCCCGATTTAAAAAAATGTTTGCTGTTCCAGAAGGGACCCAACTCCATGTTGTCTCTGGTAATCACGATGAAGGCTTTCATTATATGTAAGTTTCAGCTTTCATGAAAGTCATAACCACTTGAGATCTTGAAAGTGTAAAAATCATTAATGAAGGCTGACATGGTTAACTTAAATGTTACTGTTATAGGGAGTTATTACAATTATTGAAAAACACAGTGTTATGGTTTGATTTTAAGGAACCATATTTTCTCAGGCTTTTTTGATTAAGTAAAAATAGAATCCGGGGCTCTAGTCGGCATGTCCGTCCCATAAATGGCATGTCGACAAAGAGGCGTTTGCCACGAACCCCCTGAAACGTTACCCGGGGGACATGATCACCGTGTAGGGGACCCGCGCCGAAAGGCAAAGGTAACGCACGGAAACTGCGTTAGAAAGAGCACGACTGCATGGTTTCCTACCAAGTGCAGCCGAAAATAACGTAGAAACAGGTCGGGATATGATTACAGTTGCCGCATGGATATGAGGCGAAGGCGAGTGGCGACCCTAGCCGATGATTCCAAATATGCAGACGTGAGGGTACTGCTCCTAGGCAACCTTCTCTTTTTGTCATTTCCCAGCTGCGGTGTGAATTAGTCATGCCGCAGAAAACCACGTAAACCCTATTAGAGGGCGTCTGTTAACACCTACGAGTCCCCCCGGGGTGGGAAGGGGGGTCTTTAGAGACGTAAATTATATCCACCCCAGCCCAAGGAAGTCTGGCCCGGTTGCTGTGTAAGCATCAACCCGGCTGGCCAGGCGTCCCTTCTCTGATGCGGCCTCACTCGCATAGTCAATCGAGTGGAAGGGTGGGTGGGGCTGTCTCAGGGGCGGGGAGCCCTCGGCATGCCGCTTCGCGGCCTGACTGGAATAAAGACCACGGGGGGAGTGGTTGAATGCCAGTTGGGGGCGGTGGAGGTGTGTTGGGGAAGACCTAATGAGCCTTGGCTCGATGGTCTGCTGATTTTCTTAAGTATGTTAGTTAGTTGAATTTTTCCCAGAAGACAAGATGTTTTCAGATTTCAAAGTATTCTAATTTGTTTATTAGTAAATGGACTGTTGACCTTTTTATTAATTTCAGTTCTGTATAAATACTTATATTTCACCTATAAAATGTCTCCTTTTGGGATGCCTGTACGAACATTCTAATATATACTGCTATTTTCAGGATGTCAGATCACAAGCATGAAAGATTTGAACACCAGTTTGAATCGCCATCGGTCAGAATGGTAGAGATCAAAAACAATATTTTTATTTTGGTCAATTCTATGGCAATGGAAGGAGATGGTTGCAGCATATGTGTCCAAGCTGAAAGTGCTCTACATGATATTACACATAAATTAAATCTGCTAAAAATATGTGATCAAAAGGTATGCTTATGGAATTTTTTTTTATGTCAATAGAAATAAGGACCATCCATAAGGGACATCACATGTGGGGGGGGGGGACCAATTTTGAAAGATGTGTGATAAAATTGTCTAATTTGTGTCTAAATAGTGTGACTTCATTAATTTGGATTCTTATAAAGTGCATTACTTGTATGCATGTTTTCAATTTTTCAGCTCCCCCATTGCTCAATATTACATTTTATAAAGGATATATATGAAAAACCTTTTTAAGGGTTTTTTTAATTTATAAAGGATTATTTAACTTCATTATTTCGTATCCTTTACAAAAATATAACAATAACTTCATAATTTTTTATAGTTAAATATGAATGTTTCTGAATGTAGTTACAGTCCCTTGCCTAGGCAGATGATATGGTTTACTTTAAAAATAGGTTAGGCAGGGTCTGTATTATGATTCTGAAGATTTAATACGTGATTAAACAGTGCGTAACAAAGGACAGAGATGGGCAGTATGCAAAGAAAATGATACATAAGCCAGTGATATTAACTATCTTAAATTTAATTGTACAAATAAATTTCTAAACAAATACAAAATTCAGTAGAGAATCAAAATAAACTGTATCAACTTGTAGCAAGGGAAAAAGGTACACTCCTCAAAAGACAAATATTGATTTTCTTACTGTCACAAATGACTGGGGCAGGGTACAGGACAGAGCTCCATTGTTAAAGTAAATGATAGAATGGGCGGAACTTGCTGTTAGTTTTGGGAGAGCATTGTTAAAGGGTCGAGGTTAAGGTTAATAGTCTTGCATCTTTTAGATTGGGGGATGGTTTCTTTCCATGACTTCGCATGATAATTTTGGTGTTAACGACGGAAGTTCCTAATTGAACGGAAATGAGGGGGGTATGGAGAGGTTAATAGCTAGCATTCCTGGGCCACCTATGAAGGTAGAAGATGGTATATAAGACAGAAATCTTCCTGACATGAGAAGTTGAAGTTGGTAGAGGTTAGTAGAGGTTCATTGAGTTGGAAGTAGAGAGAAAAGAGCTAAGATAGCAGTTGTTAAGAAATAGTTGGAAGAGATCAGGAGACAATAGTTGACTAGTTGAACATAGTTGAGGCGAAACAGTGAACAGTCATAGCTTAAGAGATTCATATAAGTAGCTGACAGTTAGTGAAGACTATAGAAGAGCATTTTATTTGAGTAATAAATATATTATCCTTTATCATCTGGCCACCTGGAGTTGGACTTGTTCAGTTTACGTTTGTCTACTCTGTGCTTTTGTCTGTCCCAACGCCTAGATACCCACAATACAAATCACAGAGAGGAGCGGTCCTTTACTAATTGCTACTTCATCAATACAGATTATGATAAGTCAGGACCGGAGCCCTCCTCCATAACAAACGTTCTGTGACACACACATACAATTACATAATGCCTCGGATAGCAAAAATCGCTCCCTCGCTCTCTCTATCTGTCTCGCTCTGTCTATCTGTTAAGAAAGCATTCAGCCTATTTATATGAACCAAATCTATACATTCTAGAACAGAAATTCTAGAAAGGAATTTAGTAACACATCTTATTTACTCAGTGACATCAATTTCAAGACCATACAATAGTGGAGACAAATGTGTTGGTGGCTAAAAATAAACTCTACCTTAAAGTGAAAAATAGGCCAAGGAATAGGCTATATTATAACAATCTGGTTAACTAATTGATCACTTAAACATCAGTTTAGCTGTAGTATTGAATAATTTTTATAATGATTTTTGTTCAGGCCTCGGATGATACATGCAAATACACATTGAAAAACTATACACGGCCAATTATATTGCAGGTATTTATCCCTTAAACGTTTTCCCTAATACTCTTATTGTCAGCCATACATTGGATGTTTCTTGTTTTATTCAAGTAGCTCTTATATATCTCAGCCATAGATTTGATGTTTCATGTTTTATTCAAATAGCTTTAATCAATCTCAGCCATAGGTTTGATGTTTCATGTTTTATTCAAATAGCTTTAATCAATCTCAGCCATAGGTTTGATGTTTCTTGTTTTATTCAAATAGCTTTAATCAATCTCAGCCATAGATTTGATTTGATTTTTTTTTTTTTAATTGAAACAACTTTAGTCCATGCTACTTTGGAATTTCCTCAGCATTTTCCAATGTACAGAAAGTCTGACTCAGAGTGTAACACAGATGATGCAGCTCCACCTGAAGAAAAAAACATTCCTTTTCGTCCAAAGTTTGACAGCCTTGATCAACGCTCAACAAATATGGTCAATATTCCTAAGAACATTTTTATTTTTAAACAAAACAAAAAAAGAAAAACTAAAGAAATACTATAAAAATTATACCATATGTTGACTTCATCCCACCATAAAGCATAATTTAAGTGTTTCATTATTGGTTTTCAGCTATTTTCTCTACTGGACCCCAGGCTTGTCATCAGTGCTCACACTCACAATGGGTGTTATCTCCTCCATCACAACACTGTGCCAGAATGGACTGTATCATCTTTTAGTTGGCGAAACAGGAATAACCCAACACTTCTTCTGGTAATACATTTTTTTTGTTATATTCTATCTCATTTTAACTCTTCTCTCTGACTCGTCTCTTATGGCTGTAATATTATTTCTGATTATATTTTTGTGGCAAGTCTCTACAGACTCCTAACTTTTTTTAGAAGTGTCGTGAAAGCATTAAATGGGTGAGATAAGCCAATTTAGGTTTGATTCTAATATTTCATCACAGTTGGGCATTATTATTATTATTATGTTATCTTATATATCCAGACCTGCCAACCCTTCCAATTTTGTCGGAATTATACGGAATTTTTACCCCTCATTCCGACCTTCCGACAAACCGCTTAAAATTCCGATTTTCCGAACCTTATTATTTTTCACCGGTCATAAAAATCCAAAAGCGACCAAAAAACAAAAAATACAAAAATACAAAATCGGATACGACGGGCAATGGTGCATTCCTTTATTTTTTACGTAGTGTCTACATGCCCGGCTACTGGACGAATAAGTTCTCGAGATATTCGCCCGGCTTGTACTATTATATACTTGATCAAGTCACATGACCGCCGTAGCAAAGTTGCGCGAGATATTTGTCTGTCAGCCTTGTCACGTGACCGCTAATGTCGATCAGTTCGGTCGCCGGACGTGTAGACACTGCCTTGTTTTTATCGAAGCGAGCCGCAATTTCCAAATCATTCTTCAATTATCATTATCAATTGATCCGATCGCAATTCATCCTTTTACTAGGCTAAAAAATAATTCAGTTTTGTTGTGACTTTTTGTTTGTTAAAGTTTTTCTTAATTAAATTTAAATGGATAAATCTATTGAAAGTGGTGGTACAATGATATTAATAAATATATTTTAACACACACAAAAAACAACAACATAAACATAAAGTTATACAACTGCAGCTAAAAGTAAAAGTGCAGTGAATCTACGACATCCAAGTCTAATTGCTTTGCTAACTGTTATTGACCACCTATCTTTTTGAAGGAAATATTTCTCCAACCAACTCAGATTGTTTCAATGCAAGAGTCAAAGAAATGTTTCCTCACTCGCAGATTGCTAGAAGATTGTAAAGAAAAATTACAAATAAACAAGGGCAAGCATGAAAGTTTATCTTTCTAACTTGCTTGTATCTAAAATCAGTTGCAATGGTAATTTCCAGTTGTCCAAAGAGCTTTAGGACAAATGCAAAAAGGCCACTAGGGATAGGTAGGAAAACTGAACTCTTAGTCTTAGCAGCCTGTGTTTGTACACATTTGTAAATAAAATGGATCTTCTGTCTTGTACTGTATAAATCTGTATATTTTCTCATGTTCTTTGGACTCTTCAAAGACAATGGAAGTAACTTTATATTTCTTTATTTGTTTGAAAAGGCGTGTGCATTAGTTTACAGATCTTAAACAAACGCCCCCCCCCCCCCGGGTCGGCGTCTCCTGGGGGCAGCGGCCTCACTTTCCCCCTGCATGCACCACCCCTACAGATTTTTTTTCTTGGCAGGTTGGCAGGTCTGTACATTGCAGTATTTTGCAATTTTTATTTTCTATGCAACTGTGAGACTTTCTGCCTCTAATAAATGATGGTCAATGGAACACAACTGAAGTCTTTGCCCAAACTAATCAGAGCAAACCCTTTGTAATCTAAATCTTATGGAAATTTATTCAGATATAAATATAACACGGTCAAGCATAACTCTTGAAGTTTCTTATTATATTCATTAGCACAATAAATTTGCTTTCAAGTATATGAAAAAAAAAAAAAAAATTTAAATATATTCTTTGAGCATAGACCAACTTCAACACCTCATAATTTACTAACCACAAGAGATTAAAAAATATACTTATTTTTAAATGAAATCACCTATATTCCTACTTTTTAAAAAATCCTACCCCTTTTTGAACAAAATTTTATTGGCCCTAATTATTGTGTTATAGCGACGTTTCACTGTATTTAATTTGATCAAACCTCTTGTTTATTTTTTTAAATTGCTAAGATATAAATTAATGATGACTGACTTTTTCATTGAAGAAAGCTAACATTTGTTTCAGGTTCGCATGAATAACTTTAATCACAGTGTGTCGCAGTGTTTCCTCCCAAAGGAAAGCACAGTCATCAACCTATACATACTGGCAGCAGTGGTGGCCTTTATCAGCTTACTTTGGCCAACTATTTCTTACAAGTATAGACAGAAAATGTGCTAACAGCTGCATAATGGTTGAGCCTCTTGGTATAAATTTGAGCCAAACTTTGATAGTTTTCATACTTTTATGCATATCGGCATTCTAAGCTGTAAACTTTGGAACTTAAGTTTTGAGAAACATTACATCAAAAAATATATCAGGGATGATACTTTGTTATATGAATGATGTTTTATGAACAATGGTTCTAATGTTTGTGCAGACTTACCCGATAATCCAACAGGGTCTGTCAAATATACACATAAAATAGATAGTTATAGATTTATTCCCATGCCTTTGTTAGTAACACTTAAAATGTGTTTAAAATTTTCATTTAAAAATATATTCAAGAGATGAAATGTCTTAAATGTATACAGTGTGTAATTCAAGTATTTGCATACTTTGACTTACAGAGTAGAAGAATTCTTAATGCTTAATAAAGTTTTCCAATTCGAACTCTTTGGAATTTTAAAAAATTATTTCACATCTTTATTGTTGTTTATTTTAATGGTTTAACCTCTGCATTTATTTCTGTAGAATTAAATTATTATTTATAATCCAAAATTTTTCTACATACAACATTAAATGTATTATATTTATAGAATGTTTACTACCATGAACATATTATCTTGTTAAATTTAAGTTAAGATAAGTCTTCCGGCCATTGGGATCAATGTAGTTTTATGAAAAAGTTAATTCTGTAACTCGACAATTATTCTGATACCACCTTTTTAAATGTTCTCAAGGAAACAAAATAATTGTATAAGAAATCAAGCAAATCCTCGATTTAACTCAAACTAACCACAGCTCATTTATTACTTATATATATTATGAAATATAATATGAAATGTAATGATAAATGTACTATTAAATATTTATCATTGTCTCACAAATATAATTGTTCAATGAGTGTATGCAAACACAAAGGAAATTTCAATACAGGCAACTTTATATTGTAATGAAAGCAAAACGCTACACCTCATTACAACAGAGTCCTGGATGATTTTTACTTCTCCTCTAATTAAAGGCCTGTCCAATCGTCTATGATTGTTACTGGCTCTTTCTTACTTCTTGGGGTTGCAAAGTGTTGGTATCAATCTTCTGTCAACACACTTTCAAGGATTTGTCCCAGCTAGTACAACATAAAGGGTGACTAGTCCTGAAATATATTGTGGAAATCACCTACACTACATAATATCTTACAAAGCCCTAACTACTTACCGTGGAAAGCCCTAACTACTTACCGTGGAAAGCCCTAACTACTTACCGTGGAAAGCCCTAACTACTTACCGTGGAAAGCCCTAACTACTTACCGTGGAAAGCCCTAACTACTTACCGTGGAAAGCCCTAACTACTTACCGTGGCTCTCCAAGAATAAAACTTAAAGTCCATCACACAAACTACCATACAGCTTCTACATTCCAATTATATATATACACTTACCTCTATGTGGATTTCTGTGCCAAGAACTGGTACAAAGCTAGGTCTATGTCTACGCGCACAGGAAGAAAGTTTCATTGAGGAGTGCAGGTCGGTGGTCAGTGAAGTAACTGAATTTCATGTGGTTTATTCGCCCAAGTGTTTCTTTATAAACTGCTCACCCTCTCGCCTCCCAGTCGCCAACATCCCTATAGATTGTAATTAAAGCCTGACATCTTACTACCACTAACTCTCCCCTCAAGGCACACTCGCAAGAGTCAAAGACAATATAAGTGACACTCGGAAGGCTGAGATACAACTTCATTCATACCCCTCACCATGTGACAATAGCCTCAGGGATTCATTACCACTCTCCCACCATCTGAAGATCTAAAGTCTAAGTAATTTGACACTGTGGCACTGTTATATGATTATACTTAACAATAGCAATGAAATTATGAAATGGAGTTTAACAAGTACAATATCTGTAGAAGGTTTCATGTTGCTTAACATTTTAAAAGGTGTTACAACAGCTCTTTAAAAATTACAAGCTATATTAACAATCATACAAGCCATGAAACGTTTACTTATGTGTAATGTAAAATTATTATTAAAGCTTAATATATATTGTTATATTGACACAGATTGTTCGTGTCTATTTAATCTATTTTAAAGCTTTATCACAGTCCAACACTTTTTGTAACTAAGCCATGAAAGCTATTTCCTTTAGAAACAATCAAACACTAAAAGTATGTTTAGAGTATCTTATGAGTTTCCTCTAACTAGTCAAAATCAAGTTAATTTTTTGTCTTTTAAATTCCTGTTTTTAAATGAAACTTCTTCCAATCTGTTAAGAAATCATAATTTTTTAAATATGGATGTTTCCATACAATAAGAGCCAGAATTATCAATACATTGATCGTGGGCCCTCAAAATATAGAGAAGAAGTAAACAAAAATATCAAGTTTTTGGTGAATGGTAAAATTTGGGAATTGTTATTGTAAACACTTAAAGTTAAAAACGCAGTGCATCACTTTAAAATAATGATTTCATAAATATTGGCCTTTTTTCCATCTAAATCACAACAACCACAATCATTTGCATTGTTTAAAAAATACTTTTAGGTCAACAAGCCGAAGATAACTTTTGTCTGCTCTTGATTGTCTTTTTTTTTTTTTTTGGTGGTGTTTTTTTTTCTTCTCTATTTTGCTAAATTTGGTTACAATTACATTTTTTAATGTTAAAATACTGGATTTATTGATGCTGGAATATTTTTTTCTTGCATTTTTTAAGGTGTTCAGTTTTTATTGAAAGCAATAAATATTTTGTGTTGAATTTTAACATTGAAACGTACATTTGCATTATTAATTTTATTTCCATTTCTACAAAAATTTTCATGTCATTATAAATTTGCTGCTATATTATGAAATAGATGCATTTTCAGATATGCTTTATATAAATGTGTATTTAGCTTAAAGAAAACCAACATTAAAACCAACATTATGGCTCAGGACGCTGACTGTCTCCCCACTATCTCCATCGACGACTGCGACTTGGATGCTGTTGAAAGATTAACATATCTAGGGTCGAACATTTCGAGCACCCTCTCAATGGAGGATGAGATAAGTGGTAGAATAGGTAAGGTAGCATACCTAAGGACTTGCTGTACAGCGAGCTGGTGACAGGGAAAAGGTCAGTTGGACGGCCTCGTCTCAGATACTTAGACATATGCAAAAGAGACATGAATGCGGCCAACATCAACATCTCAAATTGGGAGGACCTGGCGGAGGATCGATCCACATGGCGGGGCATCGTGAAGGCAGGATCACTACGTGCCGAGGAGCTCTACAGGGCGGAAGTAGCTGTGAAGAGAAAGGCCAGAAAACACTGCTCCACCCCATTTGTGTGTGGGAGATGCAAAAGAGACTGCCACTCGAGGATCGGTCTCACTAGCCACACCAAGAGCTGCAATCAGACAAGATAAATCTATCGTCTCTCGTAGACGGAAAGATGCCATACATACATACATTTAATTGGACCAAGTTCCTATACATTTAACAAGAAAATTTTACTTCTTATAAAATGTTCTTGTGAGGCATAACATTTGTTTGAATTAACAATACTGTTCAAGGAATACTTAAATGGAGTTGAAGATTTATCCCAGCAAAAATTTATTATTTATTAAATAGTGAATAATTTTTTTTTATTTGAAAAAGGTAACTTAAAATAGTTTGAGCATTAACGTTTCAAGTTTCCTCTGTCAGAATGTTTTGCTGGTTTTTTCAACTAAATATTTGGATTTTTGTACTAGTTTTGCCCATGACTCCTGTCATTAAGTAATTTTAAATGGCTTTGATTGGAAAAAATAAATTAAACCCAACATTGGATTTTGTCCTCGGCATTTACGCCTTCTTGATTTAAATGGTGTTGTGAACTAGAGTTAGTTAGCCTGATGTTTTGATATGAAAGTTGTTTATGCATGGTGAGAGTTTGTATGAGAACCACTGTTGTTAGAGTGAACACTTTTTAGCCCATTAGTTGTTATGAATTATATTGGCTAAATGGTGATTGGATGACAGGGAAATGTTAATAAACACATGAGTGAGTATAAAAGGACAGTGAGTTGGTTAGTCCAGAGGGAGATCAGAGATTTATTAGTGAAGACAGGAGATTGCATGGAAAGATTGCATTGGGAGATTATTATGTTCGAGAGTGGGGCTGAATTATTATGTAATAAAGTATTATAAGTGTACTCTGAACCGTGTTGTCAGAGAAAGACAGTTATTGTGCAGTTATTGTGAAGTGTACCAACAAAACCCTAGACAACGAGAGTAGGCCGTAACAAATGGAGTTATTTATCTTGTCAGGATTTGCACTCATCCTCAAACATGACAAAACCTCAGAGATTCCTTATTATATCATCTCTCAATAAATGGAGTTATTATGTAAGTTACATGCACCTATTGGTACAGACAGATAGCAGACCTGTTTACCCTCAAACTCTTAAAATCGTACAACACCATCTCAAAATCGTTCAATACATTATCTTAATAGTAAAAATTAAACAAACAGTATATATAATGCATATATCTCAAAATTGTACATTGTACGCCAAAATCGAAAGAGTAAACAGGTCTGAGATAGATACACACACCAGCATGTGCACATACAGTACAGAGAGATGAACACACCAGCAGCATGTGAATGTGCACATATAATACAAAGAGATGGACACACATACCAACATGTGCACATACAGTACAGAGAGATGGACACACACACCAGCATGTGGTGCGTGAGGAAAAGAATTATGGGAAACATTTACTAGTTCATCATTTTATAACCTATTTCTTTCTCATTTCTTCGTTTATTTATAGTGTTGTTTTTTTTAGCTTAACTAAACTTAAGTTTATTTGTATTAAAAGAATGAATGTTCTTTTCTTGTCAGTGAATATATTATCTATGGGTTTCAATTAGTTCCTTACGTACAACATTTTAAATTATTTCTTTGTAAATTGTATTTAATTTGAGAAATGCGAAATATAATTTCGGGACATAAAAAAAATATTGCGAATACTATTTACCACTACGCCTTTTCAGTCGTAGAGCCCTCACAATTATTCGGGTTCCTAAAACTAGGCCAATCAAATCGTCGTTTACATAACATCATTCTCCCATGGTAACTGCAAATATGGCGTAGCTTTGCGGTCGTACCAACAATATATTTATTTATATTTTGATAGATCTATATACTTTGTTGTTACCTCACCAAGTAAGAAAAAACTGTACTCCTAGGCTTTTAAAGTAGACGTTTTAAATTAATAAAGTACAATGCGAGTTATGTTTAGTTTTTTAAACCGTTAATTACTAAGCCTATTTTTCTGTTTTGAATGCGCTGGTTTAGTTTAGTCAGTTAAGTTTAGAGTTTAGAATAGTTTAGACTTAGTACTTAGTAAACTTCTTGGTCTTGTCCTGAATTTGATGTAACTTTATACAAATGTTTATTAGAACCAAAAGAATAGTCACTAGTCCCTCCTAGTGGCACTAGACTTGGACTATTCTTACTTCAGCCCTTACAACTTACAGTAACTTAATAGCCTTAGCCTTAGACTAAGTACTTATTAACTATTCACATTCATTAAGAGAATAGTGAATAGGCACAGGAGTAGGAGTAGGCTCCTTATATTTTATTTCATTATTAAGATTGATCATGATAATTCATATTCATTTTAAAAACAAACGTTTGTTTTTAGAATTTAGAACAAAATTAAACTCAGTGCATTTTCTTTGTAAACTTAGTGCATTATGATTATTTAATTTTAATATTAATTTCATATTCAATTAACTTTATAAGTGCTTCAACTCACAAATCATGGAATTGTCTTATTACTTAATAAATTGAAAATAAAATAATTTTTAAAGAATTGTTTTATCAATATACTAAACCGTGATTATCATCATGTTTTAATTTTATGTTTTTATTTTTAGAAAAATGCCTTTAGGTCCATTTGGTGAAGTTTTGGGGACCACCGGGACCCTTGAGGCTCTTGGCCCTCTTGCTCAAAACTACAAAACAAAAGTTGTTGCTCCTCGAAACCCTAAGGTTGTTAAAGAGCGAAATGTCACAGAATTCAAGGTATAGAAATTAAATACTTTAAATAAATTTAATTTATGATTATGTATCTATTTATCTTGAAATGTAAGCATGTTACAAATGATTTGAGATATTTTTGAGCTGCTTGTGTTTCTTTAATTTTTGGATCTAAAAAAGCTCTGTGTTTCTCTAGTACTGGAGATCTGAAATTTGCTACACTGCTAGTTTTTTTAGCATAATTAATTTTTCAAAATTTAATTTTTTTACATATTTGTGAACATGAGAAATTGTGTTAGTAAATTAGCTATTAATTATAAATAGTCGCATATATTTATCCCAGTTTTGGTAAAAGACACAGCTCTGTCAAAAGGTTTGTTAATTTTTTTTAGTTATCCTCTTATGTAGTGTAATTAGGGGTCATCCATAAATGACGTCACGCAAATTTTGACAATTTTTGACCCCCCCCTCCCCCCATCGTCACAAATTGTCACAAAAAGTTAGACCCCCCTAAAATATAACGTCACAAATCTCTACACCCCCCCCCTTCTATAAAAAGTCCCTGTGTCCACTATTGTCTTTTAAAAACTCTTAAGATAGTCACCTCCCGTGGATATCAAATTACAGCACCTGTGTCAAAAACACTTAACTAGAACAGTGGTTCTTATCCAGTGGTAAAAGTACCTCCCCAGCCCTGAGATGTGGTAGACCAGAAAAGTGCATTCAGTGGCGTAGCTAGAGGGGTGCAGACCACACGTGGGTGAAACCATCTCAGGGAAGGACATCAAATTGAAAAATTGCGTATTTACAAAGCACACACTGCCCGGTCTAACCGAAATCCACAAAAGGATTACAGATGACGCGTACATTTTCCACCCATGTAACCAATCAAAATGCGTTTTTAATTAAAAGTTCAAAGTTGATGCGTCAGCAATTAGGTTACCTTATTATTAAGTCAGAAACATGTCGTTTTGACCATGTTTCAACGCCGAATGGAGTGTTCGTTAACGTTTGTTAAGCTATTAAGCTATATTCATCTAAATTCTGAGAAATAAAACTATTCTTTGATAACAATGAGTGATTCTAAGTACATCGCACAGTTCTTAAATACATTTACCTCATGGCCTTCAATTAATTTTTTTTGTTCTTGTATTTGTTATACTGTGGACTAAGTTTAACAAGAAGAATTACATCATGGAAAGGGTGTGTGGGGGGGAGGTTGGTGTGACACTATGAGCTTGCCGGACAGAGTGACACCAACCCTAGCTACGCCACTGATTGTAATTGCTGCAATTGCCAGCTGTTGCTGCTTTTTTTAAATTAGTTTGTGTGCATTTTGATTACAGCTGTAAATGTTTTTCTTTTGAATTTTATCGGCTCATTGCTTTTAATGGTAATTTTTTCCATTGTCTATAAAGTTAATTAAAGAAATAAAACTAAGATAACTAAATTGTTTAATTATTTTTAATTTTATTACAATACTAGCGAGTACCCGGCATGCGTTGCAATGCCACTCATCGAAATAAAGTGTTTGTGTTTTAATATGTTTTTTGTAAGTACTTTTAATATACAAATTTCTTTTACCGTCTCGTGCGTATTAGAATTAATTAGAAGGTTTTTTGAAGCGAGAGCCTACCACATGCAGTTTAGTCCCCAAACTTCTAGCGATGCATACCCCCCCCCCCCCCCCCCCCGCAATGCAATAGCTTTGTTTGAAATTATATTTATTTGGCTCATTTATTACATAACAAATTTAGGGCCCCGGCCCCAAAAGGAATATTGTGAAATATTTGTACTAATTTAGAAACCTTTTTATTAAGTCACATATACAAAATTACATGCCACAGTTAATATTTAATTTATTTCCACCCACCTATGCAATAGCTCTGTTTAACATTATATTTACATAGCTCATATAAGAAAAAAAAATGAATTTAAGGCCCCCGGCCCAAAGCGGAAAATTGTAAAATGGTTGTACTTATTTAGAAACCTAATGCGGGCCTGCACACATCAATTCACCAAAGTTTTATCGCAATCGGATGAATGGTATAGGAATACATACGATAATTATATATATAATATAAGGGTTGAAAACAAATTAAGGCCCCCGGCCACAAACGGTATATTGTAGAATTGTTGTATTACTTCAGAAACCTACTTATTATATCACAAAATTCAACAAAAAAAAAAAAGAAACATCTTACTAAAGTCGTATTGCATTCAGATGAATGGTATAGGAGCGAATATGGATATTATTTTTTACAAAGCTCATAGAAGAAAAAAAAAATTTTTGGGGACAACGGCCAAAAACGGATTATTTAACGGATGTCGCTATTTGTATTTGATTAAAAATCTATCCATCCATGCATTCTCTTGGTTTGAAATTTTATTTGTATAGCTCATATAGGAAAAATAGAACATAGGGTCCCTGGCTCAAAACGGAATATTTTTAAACGGTTGTAATAATTCAAAAAGCTTTGCAGGCGTGGGAAAAACATCTTACTAAAGTTTTATCGCATTCAGATGAATGGTATAGGAGCGCATACCGAAATTACTTTTTACAAAGCTCATATAAGGAAAAAAAAGATTTAAGGGCCAACGGCCGAAAACGGAATATTTTAAAAGTGTTGTAATGACTCATTAAAATGCGTGAGCTTATGGATAACCACTCAACAAAGTTTTGTCGCAATCGCATGAATGGTGTAGGAGCGCATACGGCTTGAAATTTATTTATATATCGCATATAAGAAAAAACGAACATGGGGCCCCTGGCTCAAAACGGAATATTTTAAAACGGTTCTAATAATTTAGAAACCTTTGTGGGCGTGCTCGCAACAACTCACCAAAGTTTTAGCGTATTCGATAAATGGTGTAGGAGCACAGACGAAAATTATTTTTTACAAAGCTCATATAAGAAAAAAAACAATATTGGGGCCAACGGCCAAAATCGGAATACTTTTAAAGTGTTGTAATGACTCAGTAAAATGCGCGAGGTTATGGACGACCACTCAACAAAGTTTTGTCGCAATCGCATGAATGGTGTAGTAGAGCATACGGTTTGAAATTATATTTATATAGCTCATATAATAAAAAACGAACATGCGGCCCCTGGCTCAAAACGGAATATATTAAAACAGTTATAATTCTTCTCAAACCTTTGTGGGCATGCTCGCAACATCTCACCAAAGATTTAGCGCATTCGAATAAATGGTGTAGGAGCGCAGACGGAAATACTTTTTACAAAGCTCGTATAGGAAAAAAAACAAATTAAGGGCCAACGGCCAAAAACGGAACATTTTATAAGTCTTGTAATGACACAGTTAAATGCCCGGTTAGGTGGCCAACAACTAATTAAAGTTTTGGCGCAATCGCATAAATGGTGTGGGAGCGCATATGAGACATACATACATACATTCATTTTATATATATATAGATAACTTATACGTTGGGGTGTGTGTTTAAAACGGAGTGGGCCTGCAGCCCTGTAAAAAATGTTAAGAATCCCTGCCCTAGAGCATTTACTAAGATACCACCACCTCTCCCCCCCCCCCCGGTCACTGTCAACCATTTGCTATCCTTCCACCCCACTTCCTGTGGTTGCCAATTCTATGACTCCAGTGTCCGTCTTTAGCCATAAATTCTCACAGATGTTATTGCAACTACACCCCCAGTTTCCTCCTATTTAAAGTCTCTTGTAATTTGATCTGATGCCATTTTTTGGACTTCGCATACCTGCACTGATTCTCTCAGTGGTAGCAGTTTAAAAATAAAATGATGGTTGTTGTATAAATGAATATGTTAAAAATGTCTGTAATTTAGCGTTATTAAGTGCATTTCTTTACTACAATATTCTACTTTTCATGTGACGTCACATTGCTTGAGGGTCCCCCCCTCCCCCTCGTCACAAATTGTCACAAAAATCTGACCCCCCCTTCCCTCCTAGACGTGTGACGTCATTTATGGATGGCCCCTTATAGTGAAATAATTATTATCTTATGTTACTAATTTGCATTGCAGATGACCCCAAGCAAGTTTCTGTTTGAAGCATCATTAACTACAGAACAGAAACTAGCAAACACCAGAGTCATGAAAATTCCTAGAAAAACAGAGTTGTTGGATATGGGAGACACATCTCTGCAGAAGGTGGTGACCATATTTCTTTAGCTACATTACCATTATCAAACATATTTTTAATAGTAATGAATCAAAGCATTTTTGTAGTTTCAAGAATGAAAAAATATTTGTTTTCTAAGTTAGAATTAGTGACTTCAGAAACAGGGTTATTTTTAGACATAGACCCATATATATATATATAAATGTTAAATAAGGGTGATAGAATGCAATCAAGTTAGGTAAAAGATAAGGATCAACATGTCAGTAAGAAGCCATCCTACAAACAGTAAAAACAATATATAATTAAAATAAACACTTAGATGCAATGAAGTATTCGAGAGGAATGTGACAGACAATAAGTAGGTGGGAGATTAAATACAGGCAAAATGGGAATGGGGTGGAATAAAAGAAATATAAGTCCACTGTGACTGGTCATAAAGACTACACAAATTTTAATTGTTTGATACAAATTTTTGAAATTCTCGTTTTGTAGCTTGGAAAATAATAATTTGTTATAACAAACTTCAACTACCTCATTGCGTAATTTGTGAAGTGTGATTGATAGAAGTAACTGTTATTAAATTTTTGTTGTTTTTGGCTTGGAATTTTTATTTTAACTATCTCTTAAATTGCTAGTGCAAAGATTTTTATCCTCCATTGAGTGCTTACCTAAGTGGCGGGTAGGGGAAAGCCCACCATATTAGGTGGGTACCAGGTAAATAAACTACATGGGGCAGACCAAAATCAGAACATACTGCCTAGTAGGAAGTGAAGGGATCCATAAAGACAAGGGAACCTTACCCAAAAATAAAGATAGCTACATAGAGAGCTGTAAAGGACAGCCCCTCAAGCAGTTGTGTGCAGGGCCAACAAAAAAAATAAAATGTGACCAGAGCTAAACAACAAAATAAAATCTAAACTGATGCTATTGGAAATTAACCTATGCATGGACATGATTTTTGGATTAAGACTTGGAATTTACTCATCCTGTTTACTGCAGAAGCCTTAACCAAGTTAATACAATTGAAAATCTCTATTGCTGCATTGCAAGAAATTATGTGGAAAAAATGCAGATATCCTCAGAACAAAAGACTACACCAGATTTTATAGTGGCTACAACAACAACACTCTTGGAACAATATTTGTTGTGAAGAAAGGAGCAGTTAGTGCAGTCATAGGTAGTAAGCAAGAGAATGAAAGATTGTGCTCTTTGCATGTTTGAGGGAAAATGTTCAACATAACATTTATAAATGTTCATGCTGTCACCAAACATACAGAAGGTCAGATAAGAGAATAATTTTATGGAAAAGAATTAAGATGAGGCACCCCAACAGGATATATAAATAGTGATTGGTGACTTTAATGCAAATATAAGGAAAGAAAAGGTGTTTATGTCAACCATTGGCAAGAAGAGTCTTACATGAAGAATCCAATGACAATGTTATCTGACTCATAGACTTTGCTTCAGGAAAAGAGATGACAGTTAGCAGCACAATTTTCCACACAAAAATATACAATAAGTTATTAGGAACTCACCAGATAGAATTACTCTTAACCAAATTGACCATATTTCAATTGATAGGGGATCACACATACTAGACAGATGCAGGCTCTAAACACCTACTTGGAAGGGTCAAATATAAGCAGTGAATACACATAATTCACATTGGTCGAAATCAAAGAGGAAATATGATATGATTACCAAAAACTTACCAAAGACCCACAGAATCTTACCAAAATGAAGTACTACAAGCATCATATGTGGAAATGAACAGGAAAAACAACATAAATGAACAGGCCGATATGATAAAAATGCTATGAAAAGATCTGCAGAAAAATTGTAGGATTTCAGCAAGCTAACAGAAGAGTAGGCAGGTTTGATAATGAAGGCAGAGAGATTGGTGAAGAAAGGAACAAGGTACAAATGACCATGATACAAAGGGAAACTATAAATATGAGACAAATATACAATGAAGCCAGAAGGAAAGCCACAAAAATGTGCAGGCAGAAAAAAGGGAATGGGAAAAAGCTAAATTAAAAGAAATAGAAGACTTTAAAAGAGGGTAAAATATTGAGGAATGTACAGAAAAGGTACATGGAGGACCAGACCCCTTAATAAACTCCCAAACTTTGGACGAAACTTCATAAATAATCATTTCTAGGAAGAAACCAAAAAAGCCCCTGGAGAATACCTCATCACAGTGGAACTTAATAAATATGGGAGAAGAGAACTACACACTCTGACACATAAACTTAGTCACATAAACTTATATCTAAAATTTGTCAAGAAGAGAAAATTCCAACAGTATAGGAAAGAGCACTAATATTCCGGATGTACAAGAAAGGTTTCAAACTTCTATGCACAAACTACAGAGGAATTTCCCTATTAAATGTAAAGTATAAAATACTGACAAAATTAATTGCCAAGAGACTACAACCGTGCCCTGAATAAATACTAGATGCCTACCAATGTTCCATGAGACAAAACAGATCAATGACTGGTCAGATTTTCACCATCAGATGACCATGAGAGAAATGTTAGAATTATAATATCCCAGTACATCAACTCTATGTGATCCATAAAATGGCCTATGACAGCATCAAGAAAAAATATATAAATGAGAATCTGCAGGAGTTTGGAATACCAACAAACTGACAAGACTGATTCATGTAACATTAAACAATTGAAAAAGCAAAATCAAGGACTGAGGAGGGTGTACCACCAAACCCCCAGTGGAAAATGACTCAAAGGCAGATCTGGGCTTAGATGGATGGATGATTTGGAAAAATATCTACAGCAGCTGGGAATCCAAGCATGGAAAGGAAAAGCATCAGTTAGGTCTGAGTGGAAGGAAGTGGTGAGGCAGGCCAAAGCCCTTTAAGAGCTGTAGTGCCGCAGGGATGGAGGTATCTCTCAAATTGATATATCTTAATTAAGCTGTGGTTTCTCTTTTAAAATTGATATTAGTAGTAGTAGAATCAATCATTTTTCAATTTATTTCAGATTTCTAAAGTAAACATTGATGAACCGATGTTCCAGCCATTCCCATCAGAGATTTTCTTTCAGAATTTTGAACCTTTCCAAACGTATGAAATTCCACTAGTACTTCGAAATAATGACAAGGTAATAGACCAAACAGAGGATACACAACTTAATTTTCTTCTCATTTGTTATGTACTATTTGGTTATAGATGTTACTCTTTTCATTTGTCATGTACTATTTGCTTATAGATGTTACTCAATGCAAGTTTTTTACCTGTTTTTTACAAGTTCTTCATAAATTAGTTTATATAGTAAAATTATGATTAGGCCTACTGTACTTTTATGTGCTCATCGTAAGAAATAGTTATGTCTTTTATAAAGCTGACTTATTATTAATCATTTAAAGGTTTTAGCCAAATTCTGTAATAATTTAATAGGGTGGGAAGCTGAAAATGCTTGATTTTAAACGACTGATGTCCTTGATATTCTTCATTCATTAGGTTCCTCGATTAGTGAAAGTGAGTCAAGAAAATTCCCCCTACTTCAAAATAATTAGTCCACACGATGTTGGGCATAAAGTTGGACCAGGCCTTCCAACAATTTTCAAAGTTCATTTCACACCTGATGAAAAAAAAGTAAGTATTTTAGCAAGTTATTTTTGTTAAAATGATTTTTCCTTTTTTATTTTCTTGCTTTGACATATTTAATAAATACTTTACCAAATTTGCATTGCCTTTGTGCTCCTCTGATTATATCTATATTAGATTTGTCACATTTATTTACTCACATCCTTGCCAGAGTTTTTCCAGGATATTCTCAGTCTAACTTTAACATTTTCTTTCATTTAGGACTACAGGCATGAGCTCATTTGCATTACTGAAAGAGAAAAGTTTGTTGTGCCCATAAAAGCAATTGGTGCCAGGGGCATTCTTGACTTCCCTGATGCTATTCACTTCCCAACTTGCCCCGTCAAGTACTCAAGCACCAAAACATTACTGGTTAGAAATATTGGGAAAAAAGAGGCTAAATTTCATATCAAGTCCAAACAGTAAGTTTTAAATTTCTTATCTTTTATACACACACACACACATATATATATATATATACTGTTTCATTGTCATTTTATGTTTTGAAAAAAAATTACCTTAAGGGGGCAACAATTATTCATTGATGTATTGTTGCTGATAATATCAGAAAGTTGATGCTTGTGGGACTGCTACAGAATCAGGTTTTTGAAAAACTATTTTTCTTTCTGATATTTTTACATTTTCATGAACTCACTAAAAGTACTAGCATAGTAATCAAGAAATGCTGATTGTTTTAATGTGCCATCAATTTGTTTGATTTACCCACAGGCCTTTTTTTGTTGTACCTGCCATTGGAACGCTGGCTGTGAATGATTGCATACAGGTGACGATTGAGTTTAAACCACTCACTGCAGGGGACCATAGAGGAGAAATTTGTCTGACCTATGATACAGGTAGCAAAACATATTTGATGAAATAGTTTCAATGCACTTGACTTTCTTGAAAATGGTGGATTTATTCAATATTTGGCTGGACTTAAATCAGATGCATTTTTATTAATATGATCTTTATTAAATCCTTTGTCTAACTACCATCAATTATTTTACAAAGGAAAGAATCAGCACAATTTGAAAAAAAAATTATTTGACAATTTTATCAGTAAGTAAAAGTGAAAAAACCAAAGTGTAGCCCGGTTAAATATTTCATAAATCATTTATAAATATTTTTTAATTACTAAAAGAATTGTAATTTTTTAATGTAGTAAGAGGCTGGTGTCATGACTAAGCTGCTTATAGAATTCACTAATTTTTAAAATATCATAATGTCATTATGATTTGAAGGGGAAGAGATTTTCATTGATTTGTATGGTGCAAGTCAAGATGCAAATGTGCGTTTGGACAAAAACTCAATTCGTATGGAGAACACATACATTTCCATGGCCAGCCAACGGACGGTTGTCATCAGTAATCGGAGTGACTTTATTGCCCACTTCAAATGGAGCCGCTTTGCAACTCAGGATGATGAGGATCAAGAGAAACTGCTGTAAAAATCATAAACATGTTTTTTTAAAAAGCAATTTATATTATATAAACCTGAGTCATATTGTTTAAGTAAATTTAATTCATACAAGAATTAATAATTTTAAAAATGATTTTTTTTATACCGTAAATCAATTCTTTATTAAAGATTATATTCAAAATATTTGTGTTCAGCAAAACTAATTAAAATCTGATTAACTGTAGGTATTATTGAAACTGCTCTGAAAAAAATTCAAATCTTTCTAATCATACCATTATAGTTTTATTATGAAGTAATAAAACATTTGAATTAAAGTATTTTTTCTTGATGTAATAATAGCTAAGAGTTACTTAAAAACATTCATTTGTAAAGTATTTTAATCAAACAGCAGCAGATGTTTAACCTTTATTTTTGGTATCCTCATGGCCCAAGTGTCTCTTCAATTTGTTTAAAAACTCTCCACCATTAGCAAACAGATTCAGCTGGACAGAGAAGAGCATGCTGACACTGACCAGTTCCTGGCTGAATGTGTGGCAGATCCAACACTAAGAGACAAGTTGTCCATCCTTTCAAGAACTTTTCAGAACAGGAAGAAGGTATACTTGTGTCACTATGTTATGCTTAAATCTTTTACTGTTTGAGATCAGGTGCAGGTTTAGTGGTTCTCAACTATTTTATTATGGCAACCTGTTACCTGCATTTGGAAATTTCATAATTTTATATTAAGCATTGAGAATCTTCTATAAATTAATTTACATTCCTCATAATGGCATTTTATCATTGATGGGCTAGTCGAAATAATAATTTGAAAACCACTTCAGAGATTTAATGCATTTATTTTTATTTCTGCCACTTTCTATACTATCAGTAACAAAACTTAAATGCAGCATAATTGAATAAGAGCTGTACGAATTGACTTAGCTTAAAAAGAATTGATTCTATGCTACAACTTTTGAGCAACTTGTCAATAAATCCCTTGTCATGACTCCACCAGGCTGTTGAGAATGATCCCCATTTGTTTGAAGATGACATCATAACCATAGAACCAGCTGAAGGAGACATCTGGCCTAATTCAACCTTTGAGGTTATGGTCATCTTTAAACCAAGAGAGGCAACATCCTACACCATAACAGCCTACTGTGACATCACAGGGAGGGAGAGTCGTCTTCCTTTGCGGATCCGTGGTGATGGCTTGGGCCCCAAAGTGGACTTCTCATTTGAACAGCTAGACATGGGCAATATCTTCATCGGATCAAGACATACATATGAGATTGTCATTGCCAATAAAGGGGATATAGATGCAATTTTTAGGTATATTTGAATTAGTATTGAAGATCCTGTGCTAAAAGTACTTAAGTCACATTTTTGTCAAAATCTATCTAAACTGTGACCTTTTCTTATCCTGTTTAGCCAAGTGTACTGCAGAAATTTGAACACATGAAAATGTACTTAAGTCCTTTAATTAAAAGAAGACAACATATGAAAATGATCACATTTTATGGACACAAAAGTATTTGAAATCGATTATCTCAAAATAAGTATTTTGTGACTTTAGTACTTTTAGCACTAAGTTAGGTCTTCATTTTATCTTTAAAACACCCATTAAAAAAACAGCTGTTCAGAGACACAAAGTGTATGCCAAGTTGTCTCCCACTCACCAAGTGCAATATTGTTTCTTAATTTCAGTGTTGTCCCAAAAACAACTATATTTGGACCTTGCTTTGCATTCAACCCATCAGAAGGGATCGTAATGCCTGGTGGTCACCAAGCCATTGAGGTGTCCTTTAACAGCCCCTACCTCGGAGACTTTGAGGAAATTTTCTGTTTCCAGGTGGATGGCCAGCCTCAGCAGTGTCCAATCACCTTTCGGTAGTTCAATAGTTTTTAACAACTTTTTTTAAATTATTTGTAATTGGTGGTAGTGCATGGGTTATGTAAACTTTAGTGATGTATTTTAATATTCTTACCTTTAAAACTTTACACTATGACATAAGCTTTTAAATCTTTAAATAGTTCATGATTAGTGTATCAATTTATCAAAATACCTATTTATAACTTTAAGTTTACCTTCAAGGTATTGTTACTAAAGAGTATAAGTTATGTCAAAATTATCCACACAAAAAAAAAAAATATTTATTTTTCATAAAAATCTTATTAAAATAATTTTGTACACATTCCTCAGAGGGAAAGTAGTCGGGCCGACCTTCAACTTCGATGTGAGCAAACTGAAATTTGGAAAAGTTCCTGTTGGGTTTACTAGCACTCAGGTGCGATCATTTAACTTATGTAGCAGTTATTGATATCATTCATTCAGTCTCTACTCATGTGCCGACATTTACTTGAGCCAAGAGCCTTCAATTGTGCTCACCTAAACGAATCATGACCTTCAGTATTTATAATAATCCAGGGTGTTTCTGAATAAAATCATTATTAATTTTCAAGAAGCAAAAACCTTTAAATGAAGTGTCAAATTTTTAGGAAAATTTAATTGTACAACTTTTTTGTGTTTTGGATCTGACCTATGCAAAGCCATCTAAGTCTTTATCTCTCCAAATTCAGTCATTGGTGTCATATTTTTTCATGGGTCAGTTACAAAACTTTTATTTCTAAGTTTATTTCCAATCATTTTATGGCTAGAATCTACTCTGTTCACCAAAGGAGGCTTTTGGCAGACACTTTGCTTTGTTGTGTGTTTATCAACGCTTCATGTACCATGGACTTCTTTTTGTCTTATTTACAGGTGTATCAAGCTTGAAATCAGTGGGCAGTCTTTATTAACACTTTATTGCAAGCTTGACAGTAGTCATCAATAAAGTATCTTTCCCATGCAATAAATGTATTAGGTTTAAAAATCTAAATTTTTGTCAGCACAATTAAAATCCATGTTCTATTTATAAAATCAATAATTACTCTTGATTCCCTTGTGTCTTGCCTACAGGTGTGCACTCTGGTTAATACATCCCTTGTGCCAATGGTCTTTCACCTCCGTGTACCAGGTGATGGCAAAAACAAGGCTATTTGCTGCACAAATGACCTTTCTAAGGACACCATGTTTTTGGGAATGCCAGTCCAGAATCCAAAAGAGTTTGAAATCATGCCTTCCGATGGAGTGGTCTCCCCTCATGGCCATGTCAAGGTCTGTTTCAAGTGCTTTTCATGGGAAAATTTCCATCTAAAATTTAAATAAATGTATTTCATTTTCCATTTGTTTGTTTTTTTTGTCTTTTAAATGTGTCTATTATGTTTTTATTATGGTCTCCCATTCAATGATTTGTTTCTTTAGTTGACTGTCAACTTGGTGCCCAACACCATCAGGAAATTTGAGATGGCCCTTGTTGTAGATGTGGAAAGAGTTGGAGAAGAAATCTTGTCACTGCCAATATCTGCCACGTGAGTGAAATACAGAACTTTGTTTAAATGTTGATTTTTTTTTTTTGAAAATATATTATTGAAAAAATATGGTAGAGAAAAACTAAACCTAAAATTGATTTTAACAATCGGTAAAGGCTTTATAAAGTTACCAATTTATATTTGTGGTCATGAAACACTCAGATTTAGAGCACCTGCCCAAAGGCCTAGATTTATTCACATTTCTTTCACATATTTTTTCCAGTTCAATGGTTCCAGAAATTTCCAACTTGACCCCTATTCTCAACTATGGTCGCTGCTTTCTGAGGTATCCGTATGAGCATTTCGTCCAGCTTCACAATGATACAGACTTGGCAGCAAGATATGACCTACTTCCACAGAGCTACAAGAACAAGGAAACAAGTTTGGTAGAGATTCCACCCATTTCATATCACAGTCCGCAACCAAAGGTAGGAACATTAGATAGTCCACCCATTTCATATCTTAGTCCCCAACCAAAGGTAGAAACATTAGAAAGTCCACCCATTTTATATCTTAGTCCCCAATCCAATTAGGAATATTAGAAAGTCCACCCATTTCATATCTTTGTCCCCAACCTAATTAGGAACATTAGAAAGTCCACTCATTTCATATCTTAGTCCCCAATCCAATTAGGAGCATTAGAATGTCCACCCATTTTATATCTTAGTGTCCCCAATCCAATTAGGAGCATGAGAAAGTCCACCCATTTTATATCTTAGTCCCCAATCCAATTAGGAGCATGAGAAAGTCCACCCATTTATATCTTAGTCCACCCATTTTATATCTTAGTCCACCCATTTTATATCTTAGGCCACCCATTTTATATCTTAGTCCACCAAATTTTATATATCTTAGTCCACCCATTTTATATCTTAGTCCACCCATTTTATATCTTAGTCCACCCAATTTATATCTTAGTCCACCCATTTTATATCTTAGTCCACCCATTTTATATCTTAGTCCACCCATTTTATATCTTAGTCCACCCATTTTATATCTTAGTCCACCCATTTTATATCTTAGTCCACCCATTTTATATCTTAGTCCACCCATTTTATATCTTAGTCCACCCATTTTATATCTTAGTCCACCCATTTTATATCTTAGTCCACCCATTGTATATCTTAGTCCACCCATTTTATATCTTAGTCCACCCATTTTATATCTTAGTCCACCCATTTTATATCTTAGTCCACCCATTTTATATCTTAGTCCACCCATTGTATATCTTAGTCCACCCATTTTATATCTTAGTCCACCCATTGTATATCTTAGTCCACCCATTTTATATCTAGGTTTGATGGAGGTTTAATGCAATGTTCACACTCCTTATTTACATAAATCCATGTTTTAAAGTCCACTGTATATTAAGGAGAACTTTTGATACCCCCTTATCAAGCGGAGACAATGACTTGCAATGTGCTATTAAATCTCACCAGTTTTAATGTAAACATCCATAAGATAACGCTGTCATTTCTTAACTGGCAAATTGCATTTTATAATTTTAAATTACAAGCTTGTAATTTTATTGTAATGGATTATATTCATGTTCTTGTAATAATCTGACTAATATTTTATAGATTATATTCATGTTCTTGTAATAATCTGACTAATATTTTATAGATTATATTCATGTTCTTGTAATAATCTGACTAATATTTTATAGATTATATTCATGTTCTTGTAATAATCTGACTAATATTTTATAGATTATATTCATGTTCTTGTAATAATCTGACTAATATTTTATAGATTATATTCATGTTCTTGTAAATATCTGACTAATATTTTATAGATTATATTCATGTTCGTGTAATAAGCTGACTAATATTTTATAGATTATATTCATGTTCTTGTAATAAAATGACTAATATTTTATAGATTATATTCATGTTCTTGTAATAAGCTGACTAATATTTTATAGATTATATTCATTTTCTTGTAATAAGCTGACTAATATTTTCTCATAGGATATTTGCTAAACTGTTACCTGTAGAAAATGTGTGTTTCAAATTCAGTTGTGAAAGAATTGAAAAGCCATGAAGGGAACAAGGGCAATTTTATAATTTCTTTCAACTTGCAGGGAATCATTGAGCCGCACACAGTTGTGGACATCCCCCTGGTCATAGAAGCCCTGGATTTGGAAGAGCAGGAGATGCCATTAGAAATACGCATCTTTGGAAGCCCAAAGCCGCCTCTGGTAAATATCTCAAATCTATCTTATGTTAGAATTTCTGTTGTTTTTTTATTCCCTAGAGACAAACTAATAATGTTCACTGCTCAAAATTTATTGTCTTTTTAAATGTTTCTACTAGTGCTTTTTTTTAAAGATAAACAGTTTAATGTTGTGGCCTACAATAGCCTTGTACAGTTGGGGAATTAAAATCCATAGCACAAAAATAAAAATTTGTTTTATTTCCTTCTTAATCCTGAGATTTATTTATTATGTACATCAAATAATTAGGTATCAATTTTTGTAGGTCATCCATGTGATCTGTGTTGGAGAAGGCCCAGTGGTCCATGTCAACCCCCTACAGATTGATTGGGGAGAAACACCAGTTCTGACCAATGTAGCCAAAACATTAGTGCTATCCAATGAGTCCTACATACCTGCATTATTTACAGCCCATATGGTCAGTGCCGCAGCAGCCTACACCATTTAGCTGGATCTAGGGATAGCCCTATTCAGATGAAGGTTGTTTTGTTTTTTTTTTTGGGGGGGGGGGGGGTGAGTTTGGGTTTGAATCAAGATTTAACAACCAGGGAGTTGGCTTTTGCAAACTGGAGGACAGTGTAAGATGGAGTCAAAGTTTAGAGGTCTGAGGGTTGGACATAATATATTACTGGGTTCCTAGAACTCATCTAGTTCTTTTGAGATAAAATGTATTTATATTAAACTTTTCAGCTTTTATCCATTCCCAACACTGTCTCAGTGAAAATTTGTTTTGTCAAAATTATCAAACAAATAATTTTTTGAAATATTATGTTAGGATGTAAACTTTTAAACACGGAGATAATTGACAAAATAAAGTCTAAATAACAGGGTGTTATTTTATTTATTTGTATTTGATGATTCCAGGTTAGACCCAACACAGTCTTCAAAGTAACACCTTCAGAGGGCACAATTGCACCTGAGCAATCAATAGAGCTGACAATTACTGCCAACTTGGATGACTGTGTCAGGTAAAAAGTCAGGCTAGATTTGGTGATATGAGTTCACTTTAACAGAGATATTTTTTCACCTCACAAAAATGTGGATTGTTTATCAACATTGGAAACTGTGAGGGATGAAAAGAAACTACATCAAACCACAAACAGCTTGCCCTGCTATTAATTAATAAGATTCCTTCTTATTATAAATTCCATGAACGTGAGCTGGTCCTTAACTATTCTGTGATCTCGATTCCCAGGTTTCAGGATAAACTACAAATCAATTTCCAACAAAGCCAGTCTCGATTGATCCCACTGTCTGCTTTTGGCAAAGGAACAACCATTGTGTCAGAGCCCCCTCTTGGAGATGTTCTTGACTTAGGTCCAAACTTTAGGTAGATCCTCAACTTATTTGTAACCATTAAAACAGTTTTCATTCCTCTGGATATCATCCTGTTGAAATTGAAGCTTTGTTGTTAATTATTTCTTATTAATGGAGAATTCATTAATAAAAAAAAAATCTATGAAGGTTACATTTACTGTGATCTTGACTGAGGGTCACATTCACTTTGATCTTGACCCTAATCATATATACTGAGATCTTGACTGAGGTTCATGTTTCTATTCCAGCAACTGCAAGCTGAAAAAGAAGTTGAAACTAATCAACAGAGGACGAAGAATCCAACAGCTGGTATGGTTGACTGATGGATTCATTCCTTTGTCCAAGGCAAAAAAAGAAAAGATGAAGGCTGTTAACATGGATATGAAAAGAGTAATGGCTTCTTTTTTTTTTTATTACTAAAAATATCTTACTAAATGTTTGCTTTTTTTAAATTATTCCAGTTATCTCATTTTATTTATGAATTCCTTACAATTTCTGAATTTCAAATGCACTGGGTTTTTTTTAAGGTCTGTGTATTATTTAAATTATCCTTGAAGTATTCATTGAAAACTAATTTTATTATATATTAAACATATATGAAGCAATTTCTTTGAAAGAAGATTTCTCAGAAGTATTAACTGAACTTGTTTATGAAACCACTTCGGTAAAAATGAGTTTACATGGTCATTTTTACTGAAACAATGTTTGAATAATTTCAGAAAACAGCTAGCTTATGCGATGTAGCTGAACCAATATTTCAGTTGTCCCCCAACCGCATGGAGCTCCTACCCGGCGAATCATTGGAATTGACTTTAGAAGGATTTGTTAATAGGTGAGTTTATTCCTCAGCAGTAAATAATTCCCCTAGCATCACGATCGTTGTGTAGTTTCATTATTGGTCATTTTATTGAACCTTTTAACCATTTATTGTATCAAGTTTAAACCTGTGCATGTTCTTAAGGCAAAAAAAATTTTAGAAGAATTTTATAGTATATTAGTGTCAAATATTTCTGGTCCCATGTCAAAATATTATGGCTCATACAAATATTTTGCCTAGTCTAGGGTTGAAGAGCGGTAGCTCTCAGAGTGTGACAATATCTCTACTCTCTGATTGTCAGACGACCATTGGGATATCTCTGTTTCTCTGACTAGACCAATTCATAATCTATCTTAGTCCAAGGCACGACACACTAAGTCCATTGGATAATACTCTGAGTTTATTAGCATTATCACATATAGCAAGTCATGTAACATCAACTCCAAATCCAAAGGTACACAGCAATAATCACTAGTTCACAATATGCTTGCCAGACTCAGCAACACACACCCTCGTCTGTGAATATAATAGTCTCCCCTCTCAATCCAACTAGTTATCTCCCCTTTTATATCTCTCACAAATAATGCACCCGTCCGTGACATGACAATCATTCACCTCGCTCACATACCCCATTTCTCCCAAAAATCAACACACACACACTGCCCTTTTTCTTCTTCTTCTTCTATATATTAAGGCCCATGATCAATTTATCAAATTATACTGGCTTCTCGCTGGTATGAGCCGGAACTGCCTGTCATGGCCTCGTCGCTGTCTATGGGGGAGAGGGACGAGTTTCTTTTTAATGCCAGAGCAGTGGACTCGCCCATTATTTATCTTGTAAATCATGGAGAGTCTGGATAGTAGTCGTCGTTCCTCCAATAGTGACCAGCCCAGTGTTTCCAGCATGCTGCCAACACTAGAGGTATTCCTGTAGCGGTTCAGGACAAAGCGTGCTGCCCGTCGCTGTGCTGCCTCCAACCTGTGGATGCTCTTCTGGGTGAATGGGTCCCAGACCGAAGATGCATAATCTAAAAGCGGCCGGACAAAAGCATTATAGGCTCTTTCTTTCACACTGGAGTTGCTGATCTTTAGATTACACCTTAAGAACCCCATGGTCTTGTTTGCCTGGTTGCACACATTGTTAATATGCTCGTCCCTGTTTTCATTACCTTGACAAATACATTGTTGAAAGGTTAGAAAATGTATTGTTTGAAAAGTAATGGTCATGATGGAAAATTAAATAACTTTAATTTATTTAGATCAAAAGACAGCTACAAACAATTGGAAGAGCCTTAAAAATGTCATTTAATCTCTGTCAATATTTGTTCCATAATCTAGACATATCCTAAAACATATAATAATCATGTTAAAAAATAGCATTTATAGCAATATTTACATTTAGGGATAGAAAAATACAGTTAACTGTTAAAGTGATTTAGTGATGTTAATAGTTTTGCCCTCCTAAGACCACCCTATCCCTTTGAGAACCACTGTTGTAGATAGCTGAAAACTGGGTGTTTAAGTGTGCACTAATCTGTCTGTACAAATATTTTTTCAGTCCTCAATTAGTTTCTGAGACAATTGTATGTCATGCCATTATTGGCCGAGCAGGGGGAAAGACCCCAATCATAAGTGTTGATGTTAGAGCAGAATTTATTGAACCTCTACTGAACTTCTCCACAAAATGTGTCTTCTACAGAGTGGACAAGGTACTAAATGTTACGTATTTTAGAACAGTAGTCTGACTTAAATGAAACAATTTGGTTGCTAGGTCTTACATTTTCCCCATGTTCTTTGTCCTTCATTTAATAGCTTAAAAAGTGAGCAACTTTATTTATTTATTACATTTTTTTAAAAATGTGCATACAATTATAAAACACACAAATTTTTTAAGTCCTCTAATTTTCTATCATGGCTTTGATCTTATGGCAGGGACCAGCTGATGAACTACCCACCATGCAACAGCAACTGGTGATAACCAACCAGTCAAGTCTTTCACTGACCACCAAACTTAAACTAGGCAACCCTTTCAGTATGGTCATCGGCAATGAAAAGGTCCAGGAGACTGTAAGTTGAATGAGCTCCCCTGGATGAATTAGTCCCACTGTGTACATTCTTTATATAATTAGTGGCAACTTTAAATGGCTTACGTGTCTTGTGACAAGTTTATCTTTGAGGATCCAGTCTGTTGGTCCATTTTTTTATATAAAGCAGGAACAATATGTATTGTCAAAGCTATATAGCTATAGCTGTGACATGTTGCGATCTGTTAGCTTGTCTAAAATTTTTGATAGCTGATAATAAAAAAAACTATTATTTTATAGGAGGTTTGCTTGCAGCCAGGGGATATTTATTATCTGGTCATAGAGTTTGACCCCAAGTTCAAGGATGACTGCCACATACGCACTATTGACGAGGTCCTTCAAGTCACTTACATGGAGCATCCACACATTGTACGTGTTTATATGCTCTTGGTCTGCTCTAAATATGTTTCTCTCTTATTCAAGTTCAGACACCTGCACTCTACACTATCCATACTCTTCATTGAATTTTCTTTTGTGTTACACAAAGTCCCTCTTAAAATTTAGTTAAATCTTTTGATAGATGAGTAATTAATTGTGGCCTGTGTTGGAATGTCTGTGTATGCGAACAAATTATATCATATGTATGTATAGAGAAACCAAAATAAAGCTACAGGCATGATAACAATTAACTTTAGTTGGGACACTTCATAAGTGTATTTTGGCACATTGCTGAAGCGATTTCCACAGACCATATGATTAAAGTACAGAGGTGAATCTGTTTGATTTGTTTAACTGCCAGAGATCACTCATTGCATAGATAAAAGTTATGTTTATTTCATGATTTTTTTTCCTCTAACATCTAGGACTACATTGCCTTGCACGGTGAGGTATACTTTCCCAATTTACTCTTTGAAAAGAACACAGTCGACTTTGGCTGCATCCTTAATGATACAGAGGTGACCCGTTATATCAACATCACCAACAACAGCCCCATGGAGGTGAGGAAAAAAAACTCTCTCTTTATTAGCTAGAACTGGTAGCTCTAACATAGGAGCATACTGAACAAGTCAGCAAGACTGGATTGAATGACAAATATACGCAAACATGAGCGGATCACACAACAAATATAAGTTAACAAGACCGTATCATGGATCACGTGTCAAATATTCATTAGCAAGACAGGATCATATTTCAAATATGCATTAACAAAATCAGATCACATGCCAAATATTTTTAAAGAAAAATGCTCTGTTATTGTAGCAACATATTTATTTATGATTATGAGCTTTTCCAAAGAAATTTAATGAAATAAGTTTGGTCTCCTTAAGACTTGGGCTTTCGGTTGATTAAAAGTTTTTGCTCATCTGTTCAAAATCCCGCCAGTATACTTTTAATGAGTTTTGTGTGCCATGTTTTGTGTGCCATGTTTTGTGTGCCATATATTTTGGGACATGTTTTGTGTGCCATGTTTTGTGTGCCATGTTTTGTGTGCCATGTTTTGTGTGCCATGTTTTGTGTGCCATGTTTTGTGTGCCATTTTTTGTGTGCCATGTTTTGTGTGCCATGTTTTGTGTGCAATGTTTTGTGTGCAATGTTTTGTGTGCCATGTTTTGTGTGCCATGTTTTGTGTGCCATGTTTTGTGTGCATTGTTTTGTGTGCCATGTTTTGTGTGCCATATATTTTGTGCCATATGTTTTGTGTGCATTGTTTTGTGTGCCATGTTTTGTGTGACATGTTTTGTGTGACATGTTTTGTGTGCCATGTTGTGTGTGCCATATATTTTGTGTGCCATGTTTTGTGTGCCATGTTTTGTTGTGCCATGTTTTGTGTGACATGTTTTGTGTGACATGTTTTGTTGTGCCATGTTTTGTGTGACATGTTTTGTGTGACATGTTTTGTGTGCCATGTTTTGTGTGCCATGTTTTGTGTGACATTTTTTGTGCGCCATGTTTTGTGTGACATGTTTTGTGTGACATGTTTTGTGTGAAATGTGTTTATAACTCATGTTCATTTTAACTCTCAGGTATGTTATCGTTGGTCTTTCCTGGTTGGGGACATCCCCACAAATATAAAGAAGATGCACCGGCCACAGACATGCAGATCTGACCGAATGATTGAACCTGGATATGAGTCTGACTCTGGCCTAGAGGAAGATGAAGAGCTTGTCAACCAGGATGAATTTCTGGACCACAGTGACCAGGAGGACAAATATGTTGAAAGAAAAGATTCCAAGGTTCAAGAATCTGAAATGAAGGTAGGCCATGTAGAACTGTGGATATATGAAATAAAGGTTGGCCATGTTGAGATGTCAAATCAAATCCAGACACAGTCTTTAAAATGTGTTTTTGATTTACTGCCATTATTTATCCAGAAAGCCTTTTTTGTTTAGACATTTAAATTAATTTTACTGTTCATATCAGATAATCCATAAAGAAGCATTGGATGAGACTGATGGGCAGAAGTCAAAGGAAGCAGTAGACAACAAAACTGTCATGTCACCTGCTGATTTTGAAACACCCGAAAAGGTTTTAAATATTTTTTTTAACTTCACCTTTATATGGCCATTATTTTTATTTTTTTTGCAATTCTATATTTGACAAATGCAAAAAAAATAGAATTTGATTTTGTTAAAAATGAAATTGCTAGAAGTCTTCCTTTTTAAAGCATTTACACTTGGCATCACCCAGTTTTGCATCAACCATCCCCCTTTTCACTCCCCTTTGCTCCCCCCTTTTCACCCCCCTTTTCACCCCCCCTTTTCAACTTCTAATTATCACAAAAACTAACACATAGCATGTTATGTCTCAAATCTCTTTTTAACCACATTTTTATAATGGTACTAAAAAAATGAATTTAATACATGGCCATTTTTTTGCAAATTAAATTTAAATACATCCATGAGGGCTGTATTTATAACTAAAGGGGGAAAATCACTCCTGACTGTTATGACCAAGAGAAAGTAACTCCAGATCCCTTATGTTATATTTCCAGGGACAGCTGGACCAGGAGGAAAAGATGGAAAAGGATAAAGAGCAAGGAAGAATAACCAGCCGTCTCTCTGTGAAGTCAGGGGAGAAGGAAACAGACAAGAGGTCTATAAACAGTCGCCTGTCTTTGAGAGAAGATGAGGAAGAGGCCCTCAAGGCCAACAAAATCTTGACAGCTTTGCTGGAGACTGATGAAGACATTGTACCCGAGATTGGAGTAGAGGAGGTAAATGGAGAGGACCTAAGATTATTGCTGGTGTTCTAATTGCAGTGGTGTCTGATCAAGTGGCATCAATGTTACTACATCTGTGATCGAGTTGGTGAAAATGTATGTATTGACTTTGCTTTTCTTTTGTTGACTTCTTTTTTTGACTTCACTTGTAGGTTTTTGACATCCTTCCCCTCTATGGCTGCCTTCAGCCGGGTGATACAGAGCAGGTGACCTTCACCTTCTATGGCCATGCAGACATCTGGGGTGAGGTGAAAGCCATCTGTGAAGTTGAAGGTGGGCCAACGTACGAACTGTCAATGACTGGAGAGGCATCAGTTGTTGAATATTCTTTTGACAGCAATTCTATTCAGTTAGGAAAGCAGGTTTGTTTAAGTGTGAAAAAAAAGTTTAAGTTAATAGAAATAAATGAATATTTAAAATAATTTAATAAGACCAGTTTTCCATTTTCTAAATTGTTCTAAAATAGTTTCAGTTATATTTTATTTATACTTCATGTAAAACTGTTATTGAATCACTTCCTGTGCTGCCCCTCCCTGCAACCAGATGTATGATCAAGTATCAACAGCAACAATAACTCTCATCAACTGTGGAAAAGTTGGTTTTCAGTTTTCTGGCATCAACATGGATCCCGCCCTTCAGAAGCGGCCATTACCTGGCCAGCCAATCATATTGCCTCATTCTGTAAGGCTTTTACTCACATGCATTCCTTCATATAACTAATCCATTATTGCCAAACAGTCTTTTTTACCTTGTTGTACAGCAGTCATTCTTTTTGTCATAGTAGATTATCAATGTATGACCTTAGTCTATTAATTCATTCAGTTTGATTTTGGTCTGCAATCGCTAATTATCTTAATCCCAAATTCCACCCCCTCCCCCCAAACAGGGCTATATTGAGCCATTTGCAGAACAAAAAATTCTAGTGAAGTATCTGCCAGGTGTACCTGAGGATTTCTGCAAGACATTTCAAATTCAAGTGGCTCACTTTGAGCCAGACGCCATCACAATAAGTGGTGAAGGTAATCTTGATTTAATTCTAAACAGTCGCGACAAATGCGACCATACCATTTTCCACTGTGTGTCATAAATTTTTCTACCAACACACATATCGCACACTATCACCAAGTTTGTAGATCATTAACATCTCTTTAGAGATAGACAATTTTAAAAACTGTACCCTGTGATATCTTGCAAGGATAAGTTAAGTTCATTTTTTATGCGAATCGCTATATAAGACCGCTTTAATAATAATAATAATACTAATGTGAGTAGACCTATTTATAAATATGGAATTTTTAAAAAGTTATGAAACTAATAGTTGAAACCAAGTTCTCTATGTTTAATTACTTTACTTTCTTTGTGTTTGTAGTGAATCAATCTACTAATGTTTTATTCATGATTAGCAAATCTTGGTTATAATATTCACTTGCGGTAATATGACTTGTATCCATTTCTTTTTGACACCAGAAGTTTTTCCGAGAATCTCCCTGGACTTACCAAGTATGATTTGTATCCATTTCTTTTTAACACCAGGTGTTTTCCCAAGAATCTCCCTGGACTTGCCAAGAATTAAAGACGAAGAAGGCGTTTACTTGAAACTGCTGAAGGAGGCCAAGGAAAATCTGGCCGCCCTGATCCAACAACAGCTGGAGAAACAGCAGGAACAGGAAGCTGGTCAGGTAGAGGAGGAGTTGAGGAACTTGATCCCAGACGGGGAGGAAATGCATGAACATGACAAAACTGCCAACAACTCTCATAACCTGGTCAGTGGAGGTTTATAGCAGTGCACAGCAGTTTAAAAATTTAAAAACTTTATTAATGTCTTAACCCTTTGAACCCTTGGCTCCTGGGCCTAAAATACCCATGCCCCTGGGCTCCTGGGAAAAAATGTCCACACACTGAAACACAAACAAACAAAATGAAATGATTATAAAATTAAAATAAATTGTATTTATTGCAATCTAATTTTGTTTATTAGTAGTCCATTAGTATTATAAAATGAATAACAGAAATGAAATTGTCTTAGAAATGTTGCAAAATGGCACAGGAAAAGGTCATTTATATGAACCTGATTTTCATAAAAGCCAAGGCTAGAACTAGGGTGTAGGCCTTGTTTATTTTATTCCCATAGCACACATCGATAGCTCTAGAGAAGTTGAAGTCAATCGATCATCACTATCGATATATATTTGTTTATTTCAATCCTTTTTTCAAAAGAAAAATAATAATTTTCTGAATTATTTACATTATCATAAAACTACTCTAGCTTGTGTCCTTTACAAATTTTTTTTTGGTTTTTCGTCATCTCTATACATTGAAAAACATTATTAAAACATAACATAAACAATGCATACATGGGCGCTGCCATTACTGTGACCTTTCGCAAGTCACGTGATAAACCATGAACTCAATATTTACAACACATTTTACATACAGACTGTCAATCTATGGTAAGGTAAGGGAGACCAATATATCGGTCTGGATTTTTAAGACGCAGACCGATAAAGCGGGTTCAACGGGTTAATGCAAGCCCAGTAAAGGTTTTAATGAGGACCCATTCATAGCGTCACAAAATTTAAGGCTCTAAAAATCTGTCAGGACTTTTGTTAGAAGTTTATTAAATTTTTACTCATATGAATATTTTCAAAGTTTTTGTTGGTTTTTTTTTGTACATTTTTAAAAAATATTTTTAATTGGCAATTAAGAAAGACAATTGATGTAAAATATGATGTTAAAAGAAAATAACTTGTTTCATCCTCAATCAGATGAGAGAACCGACTGAGCTGGAAGTCCAGATGGAGATAGAGAGGCTGGCCATGAGAGACTTTGCCAGGGAGCATCACTTGTCCAAACTGGCCTCGGCATCAGTCGATGACAAGGGAGAGAACATCATCTCAACTTTTGAGTCTAACACAACGGTGGAGCAGTCTGAAGTCGGCAAGTTGAAGTAAGTTGTCACTTTTAGTGTGGGTTAAGTCCCTTTCACAGGGTTCAAAGAGTGCAATAGAGTTCAAGTTGACCTTGTAATATAGTATCACATATGAGGAGAGTTACATTTTACTCTACATGTTTTCTTCCGTCATTTATTATTAAAAGAATTAATGCTAATTGGAACTGATACAAAATGTTTATGTATATTCAAACATCATTTCTTGTCTTAGGGCCATTCTACCAGACTACCTGCTTGACTTTGGCTACGTTGTCCTGGGTACAGTCAAAACTCATGTTGTACGTGTCACCAACACCGGCTGGATGCCCGTGTCCTTCAAGCTGGACAGACAGAACATCCACACTGCTGGTTTCCACATTGAGCTGGACCGTGTCCGCAACCTACCGGGTGCACCTGACAACGAAACACTGGACTTTGTGGTGATGTTTGACCCTAGAGGTGCCAACCTTCACCTTGGGGCACTGGAGGTTGTGGTTCCCATCAATGTGAGCGATTGTCTACAATTTTAAAGTGATACATTTTTTTTCCCGCCTCTCAACGACAGAACTCCCTTTGTGCATATAATTATCATTGTTTGTTAATATTTCTCAAATTATGAGGCTTGTTGTTTTGTTTTTTATTGTTATCAACAAAAGAAAAATATATTTCTTTATATTTTCAAAGTTATATAACTAATATAATGAACAGTGAAACCATGCTATTAGGGAAATTCGAATATAACCTGGCTGTGGGACGGCTTCCAAAAAATTGTATATTAATTCATACATAAAATAGTTATTCACAGTACGTGGAGGCATAAAAAATAGTATCAAAAATATATAATCTTGCACAATGCAATCACAAATCCACTAAAACTAGTCCATCTTCAACACCACATAGCTCACTAATCACTAGAGACTCAGAAGTCTGTACACAATATCCAATAATTTCTTTTTTTTTTTTAAATCTCAATGTTATTCACATGAAATATTGTGAAACCCTGGTTTAATGTGGCTAATGACCCCAGTTATCACTTTATAGCAACTATCCAACTGTATGGACCCCAGTTATCACTTTATAGCAACTATCCAACTGTATGGACCCCAGTTATCACCTTATAGCAACTATCCAACTGTATGGACCCCAGTTATCACTTTATAGCAACTATCCAACTGTATGGACCCCAGTTATCACCTTACAGCAACTATTCAACTGTATGGACCCCTGTTATCACCTTACAGCAACTATTCAACTGTATGGACCCCAGTTATCACATTACAGCAACTATCCAACTGTATGGACCCCAGTTATCACATTACAGCAACTATCCAACTGTATGGACCCCAGTTATCACTTTATAGCAACTATCCAACTGTATGGACCCCAGTTATCACTTTATAGCAACTATCCAACTGTATGGACCCCAGTTATCACCTTATAGCAACTATCCAACTGTATGGACCCCAGTTATCACTTTATAGCAACTATCCAACTGTATGGACCCCAGTTATCACCTTACAGCAACTATTCAACTGTATGGACCCCTGTTATCACCTTACAGCAACTATTCAACTGTATGGACCCCAGTTATCACATTACAGCAACTATCCAACTGTATGGACCCCAGTTATCACATTACAGCAACTATCCAACTGTATGGACCCCAGTTATCACTTTATAGCAACTCTCTAACTGTATAGACCCCAGTTATCACTTTATAGCAACTATCCAACTGTATGGACCCCAGTTATCACTTTATAGCTACTATCCAACTGTATGGACCCCAGTTATCACCTTACAGCAACGTTCTCTTTATTAATATATGTGTTGAAAAAAGTTACCCTCACTGTGCCCCAGGTTGTTCATGGACCAATTATAAAAATGCGTCTGAGAGCCAATGTGACAATGCCAGACCTGGAGGTATCTGATGATGTCCTTGACTTTGCTGATGTCAAGTGTGGAGAGTGTAAGGTCATCACCATCCAACTTCACAATCATCAGATGGTCAAGTGTGAATGGAACTCTATTCCCCCCGATGAATCTAAAAAGGTGGGCTACAATCCAGTTCTCTTAAATCTTCTAAATAGTTATCATAAAAAAAAATAATTCTCTTGGTATGTATGTATGGCTGCAACGCCGAGTTTAACAGGCGCGCGAAATAAAATTCCAAGAAGTTAACACTTATTAGGATTCTTACAAAGTGCGCTACCTGAATGCATGTTTTGTCAAGTAGCTTTAGTCGATGGGAAGTTCACGCACTGCCCCATTGTTCGGCGGGTTATTTCTAGTTATAAAATAATTCAAGTCAATGATTCTATGCTTGTGTAGAGCACTTACCTACATAAATTACCCTAACACTTTCAGCACAATTGGGTGAAATGGAAAACTACTTTGGGAGATTCTGTTGTAGAGTTATTTTTTAAATAAACAAATCATTGAAATTGTGGAAAAAAAACGGGACAAGCTAACACATCAAAACCCATTCACACAAAACTGTGTTGTGAGACCAACCCATTCACACAAAACTGTGTTGTGAGACCAACCCATTCACACAAAACTTTGTTGTGAGACCAACCCATTCACACAAAACTGTCCGACTTTTTCTTTCTTCACACTCAGATTGACAAACATGTACCCATGCACCTTCGTCGTAAAATCCGTCAGAATAAAAAGAAGGCCAGCATTTTTGAAGTGATGCCACCAACTGGCACTCTGATGCCGGGGCAGAGGGTCAACGTCCAAGTCAAGTTTATGCCAACTGAGGAGGTCAGTTGCCTTACAAATTAACTAGATTGGAAAACATAACATGACTATAACAATAATAATAATGGAATTTGCTGTAAATACAATATTTTATTTAATGTAATCGAGAATTAAAAATAAAATTTAAAACTCTCTTGTATTTGGTTTGAAAATGTTAAAGAAATTAATTAATTATACAATTGAAGTATATACATTCTTTATGCTCTATAAAATAAATAAAATAATAAATGAAAATCATTTTAATAGTTCACATAAATGTAAAGAAAAGTTAGAAAATTGAAAGATTTCAAGAGACTTAGTTTACAAACATTTACACGCACAAAAATGCCCCCAACAAATTAATGTTGGGGTGAAATTTATGAACATTATTAGTTAATGTTAAAAATTGTAATTACTGTAGTGGAAATTATCTCAAATGGATTTTAGAGACTATTCTTTAGAACATATATGTACGAGTGCAGCTATTTATTTGGACACCGACTAACTTGGACAGCTATTCACATGGACAGCATCTTAATAATCTGGGCAGTTATTCCCTTTGATGCACCCGTAGTTCCCAACTAAAAAATTCTAAATGGATTAAATTTTCTCTTGCAGAAGTTCTATGAAAACCGTCTTCCCATTCGGATTGCCCAGAGCAGCCAACGTATCTTGTTACTTTGTCGTGGCCAGGGACTTGAACCAAGACTGGAGTTTGATCGAACCGTCGTCCAGTTTGGCCCAATCTTGCCCCACAGTGTTGGGGATGAGCAGGACATCGTGGTTCGCAACCCATGCTCTTTCCCAATTGAAATGTACTCTCTGGAGTTTGACAATGTTTACTTGGAAGAGGAAAAAGTAAATGTTTGAAAGCCATGTTCAATATTAATATTGATAAATCTTAAAGTTCAGCTTTGTGCTTTCTTTCTTTTCCAAATATAAAATTATAGATAAAATTTAAGTATGAATTTACATGTAATGTACCATAAATGTATGTTTTGGCATATAAAACAACAGAGAAACTAGTTAAATAAAAATTGACTGATGACAGGTGGCATTTACTGCTACCCTGGACAAAAAGCAAATGTTAGCAGAGATATTTTTATCAATGTTGTAATGTACATCACAATCCAGTGTTGTGTTAATGAACATTTCTGCGCGTAGATTCTCCGCCTGATGAAAGGCTACGATGAGTTCAACACCCTTCTCCTCCCCCCTCGGGATGTGGGCAGCAAGCTGCCCCAAGAACTAACAGATTATTTTGAAGGTAGGCGCTCTAAACTTAAATGGCTGGAGGGAGGACCATGTTAAAAGCTGTTCTATTCTGACTGATGAGTAAATCTAATGACTGTGTATTGCTTGTGATGATTTGGGGGGGGGGGGGGGGGCTCCCTTATGGATGAATTGTAAATTACAAATGATGAATTATTAATACTCATCATAATGTTAACTCTGCACCTGAAGAATTCTATTATCTTTGTTCCAGAGCAAGTGAGAAAATTGGAAGAATCAGAGAGAGCTGCAGCATTTGAGTTGGTCAGGCAAGAGACTGAGAGAAGAGAAATGGAAGAGAGGGAAGCAGAAGGTAGGGGAGGCTCACCCATTATATTTTTAACACTTTTTCAAAACAGCATCAGTTACAGTGATTTCATTTGATTTTATATGACTTAAAACAAATATTTGATCATGTATGACTTTATGAACAAATATTTGATCAAGTATGACTTTATGAACAAATATTTGATCATGTATGATTTTATAAACAAATATTTGATCATGTATGACTTTATGAACAAATATTTGATCAAGTATGACTTTATGAACAAATATTTGATCATGTTTCACTTTATAATCAAATATTTGATAATGTATGACTTTATAAACAAATTGCTCTACTGTGAATGGTTGTTGCTAAATATATTTTTATGTTCTTGAAAATGCCCAGCATAATTTGACACAGTTTGACTAACAAATGAATCAACACTGCCTTTCAGGCCATGTTTTAATAAGTTGAATTGAATCAACACTGCCTTTCAGGCCATGTTTTAATAAGTTGAATTGAATCAACACTGCCTTTCAGGCCATGTTTTAATAAGTTGAAATGAATCAACACTGTCTCTCAGGCTATGTTTTGATAAGTCAAATTGAATCAACACTGTCTCTCAGGCCATGTTTTAATAAGTTGAAATGAATCAACACTGTCTCTCAGGCCATGTTTTAATAATTTGAGTTGAATCAACACTGTCTCTCAGGCCATGTTTTAATAAGTTGAAATGGATTCATTGATGCAGCATCAGTCCATTTATATTAATTGTGTTTTTTTTATCTCGATGGGATCCTGATAATGTCTCGTGATCTCAGAAAAAGCACTCGGCCAAACAGAAGAGGAGGAAAGCATGATGTTAGAGTCCAACACCATTGTTTCAGAACGTGTTGTGTCAGGGACAGAAGCAGCCGTGGAAGAACCTCAGGTCAAAGTTGTGGAGGAACCATCTGCCCAGAAGGATGCAGAAATAGAAGGTAGACCAATTCATTCTGTGGATCATTCTTAATTTTCCTTGCAACGCTTTTGATTTTCCTTTTATTTATAAATATACAATTAATGGCTTTAAAAAATGTCATATTTGTATTAGCGGATTTTGTTTTGCTGAAAATTGATGAAATCAAGGGAAAAGAGCTATTAGTTCTTCATTTGGCGCCGTTGGTTTGATCAAATACTAATCAAATTTGGTTAATGCTACACCATCGGTCACAGTGTCAGATCTAGTTTTGGTTTGATTAAAGCCATGTTAATGCTACCCCATCAGTCAGATCTAGCTAACATGGTGCTATATCTCTGATATTTTTTTTTAATCTGTGATTCTCCTAAGCCACTGAAAGAGCATAAATTATTTTTACCCCATAGATCAGTTCTGTCCAACCTTTTTAACTCCGTGGGCCAAATTAATACTTCTTACCTAATGCACAAAGAAACATATATCCAATGACACAGAGAAACATATGTCTAATAACGTAAAGAAACATATGTCTAGTAACGTAAATAAACATATCCAATAACTTGAAGAAACATATATCCAATAGCGTTATCGGCTCATCAAGAATATAAATAAAGTGACTTAAAAGTGTAGCGTAGCACTTCTTTAATGAAATATTTTGCTTTAGATTGTACTGGTAATTTTCTTAATTTGAGGTAGTTATCAGTAGCACCTGCCCTCATTAGAGGTAGTTATCAGTAGCACCTGCCCTCATTAGAGGTAGTTATCAGTAGCACCTGCCCTCATTAGAGGTAGTTATCAGTAGCACCGGCCCTCATTAGAGGTAGTTATCAGTAGCACCGGCCCTCATTAGAGGTAGTTATCAGTAGCACCTGCCCTCATTAGAGGTAGTTATCAGTAGCACCGGCCCTCATTAGAGGTAGTTATCAGTAGCACCTGCCCCCTTTAGATTTTCTAAATGTTCACCAGTCAAAGCATTATGGTTTTTGGAATTGATGGTGTTCATTATAGAGGATCCAGATTCACTGACGCAGGTGCTTCCAAAAACACGATCATAATTTTGTTACAACATTACCATATTTGTGCAAATTCATCAGAAGAAACATACAACATCCATCATTTGGCCACTCATCCATCATTTGGCCACTCATCCATCATTTGGCCATGCATTCTAATGTTTGTTTATAAAACAAAGCTTTCAAGAATCATTCCTGCTTTTTATCACAATTCCTCCCTGACTCAATTACACTAACTACAAAACACAGCTTGTATCCTGCTGTACAATCATTGAACGTCTCATATACAAATATGGTACCATAAAATGTTCATGCTGCTCACCTTAGTCATTTGGACCCCTTTAGTACCCCATTCATTTGGACCCCTTTAGTACCCCAGTCATTTGCACCCCTTTAGTACCCCAGTTATTTGAACCCTTTAGTACCCCAGATCATGATTACAAGTTGCCGTTAAGGGATATGAGGCGATAGGCTGTGGTGGAAGCCTATGGCCGGTGATTCTAAATATGCAGCCCTGAGAAAGCTGCTCCTAGGCAACCGTTTCGTCCCAGCTATTTCGCGAATTAGTCGCGGGGTGGAAACCCACTGTAGAATCCCTCTTAGAGGGCGTCCGATGCTTCCCCGGGATGGGTGGGGGAAGATATTAGGACGTTAATTTACCGTCCCGACTCCTAAGAAAGTGGGCTGCGGACGCTTGAAACACAGCGTCTTCGGTCGACCAGATGTCTCCGGACGTGGAGGGTCTCCATCGGTAAACCCGATCGAGCGGTTGCTGGTGGGGACGCTCCACGCCCGGGGAGATCTCTGGCGTTCCTCCGCACGGCCTGGCGTTGGGGAAACCCGGCGACTGGCATGTGTGGGTGGACGCCGGGGAGGGCATAAGGAGCGCAAGCTCGACGGCCCGCTGGCGCCATTTCTTAATGATATATTTCAGTACCCCAGTCATTTGGACCCCTTTAGTACCCCAGTTATTTGGACCCCTTTAGCACCTCAGTCATTTGGACCACTTTAGTACCCCAGCTCCCATGGAGACTACTCTGATCCAAAGACTTTCTGGTCATATTATTATCATCCTACAAAGCACGTCGTTCACATGTGGTGCTCACCTATCTATTTCATCTAAATTGGTTCCGATGGTGAGGGCATGGATATTTTTACAATGACTACACACCTAACTACTTTTGGTTTCCCAATTCATCTTTCCCACTGCCATTATTAATTATATCCCCATACCCAGTGACACCTCCCCTGTACATGCAACAAAAAGAAGGAGAAGATGGTATCCTGTTAAATCTCACCCCATGTTCCCGAATGGTTGCACTGCTACCTGTCAAGCCATCCCACTCCTTAGCTTTTTGACCTCCCCACTTTTCCATGGTACAACTTCTCCAGTGCTCTCTCTCGATTTCCCAACAAAACCGAACCAAAGAATGTCTCGTGAAAAATATTTCACCCTAAAATGTATTTTTTTTTAGACACATCATAACAATTTCTCAAGCTCTGGCGGGCAATTTAAAATCAGTTCGTGTGCCACATGCCACTCTGGGGTGGCAGATTGGACAGCATTTCTATAGATGGAAGAACTTAACAATTGCCATTAACCATTAAGTTTAAAGTTGATAACAGATTAAAACAAGGTTCATCCTGTACAACTCGCCCTCAGTGTATACACTTTCTCGGCAGACAAACTCCATGCAAGAACCAGCAGTTTTGGAGTCGGTGAGCTAGAAATCACACCTGTATCCGCCGCCATTGCCAGGTACCTGGGCATTGATCTAACACCAGAAGGGAAGGCTTCGAGAAATAGAAGGGGGATATCCCTCATTGTACATGGGGCACCGTTGTCAGGTGAGGGCACTCATTCTTCTTTTAATATTCATTTTTATACATGGCTATACCTTTTTCAGGTGAGGGCATTTTTTATAAAATCTATTAATATTCCTCACTGTACATTCTAAGGACTTTTAAAATAGCCTCCCTTGTTGCCCAAACTTCCTGTATCTTTGCACACTGATGATAGCATGGTCTTTATAAAGACACAATATGCACTCTAATAGTATCATTCTCAATAGAAAATCACAATATACACTCTAATAGTATCATTCTCATTAGGAAATCATAATATGCACTCTAATAGTATCATTCTCAATAGAAAATCACAATATGCACTCAAATAGTATCATTCTCATTAGGAAATCATAATATGCACTCTAATAGTATCATTCTCAATAGAAAATCACAATATGCACTCAAATAGTATCATTCTCATTAGGAAATCATAATATGCACTCTAATAGTATCATTCTCAATAGAAAATCACAATATGCACTCAAATAGTATCATTCTCATTAGGAAATCATAATATGCACTCTAATAGTATCATTCTCAATATAAAATCACAATATGCACTCTAATAGTATCATTCTCAATAGAAAATCACAATTTGCACTCTAATAGTATCATTCTCAATAGAAAATCACAATATGCACTCTAATAGTATCATTATCAATAGAAAATCACAATATGCACTCTAATAGTATCATTCTCAATAGAAAATCATAATATGCACTCTAATAGTATCATTCTCATTAGAAAATCACAACATGCACTCTAATAGTATCATTCTCAATAGAAAATCACAATATGCACTCTAATAGTATCATTCTCAATAGAAAATCATAATATGCACTCTAATAGTATCATTCTCATTAGAAAATCACAACATGCACTCTAGTAGTATCATGCTTATTAATAATTATCAAGTAACAAATCTCACATCATTCATTTTTTTTTTTTGTATGGCCTTTAGAAGCAGTAGTTCATTGATAAAAGAAATAAAATTCTTTGTCAGTATCTTCTGCTGGTTAATTAGTAAATCAGTTTTCATTAATACCTATTATCTTTTTCAGAGTTTGTAAAGAACCATCATAATAAAATGGCTCCCCTCACTTGATTTTTATTCCTATTGAAATATCTTTATTTATAATGTGTTGCCTGCAGGAAAAACCGGCACGGCCGTCGCTTTGGCCAAGCATTATGAAGCCGCTCTCCTCACCCTCGACGGCATAGTCTGTGATGCCATCGCCAACGGTAACACATCAGCTGGTCTCAAGGCCAGGGAACTCTGCTTGGACTCTGCTAAGAAGAAAACGGACGACGTGAGGGAGGCTGAGGGCACAGATCTGGACAAGAAGGCTGGTTTGAGCGTTGAACAGGTCACTGCTCACACACAAGGAGCAGGTGATTGATTGATACTTTAGCCACATCTTTTTATTCACTACCCCACTTCTACTGATTTGATAGTTTAGCCACATCTTTTTATTCACTATCCCACTTCTACTGATTTGATATACTTTTTAAAAAACCAGGAAGACTCCAACAATACCTTCATTAAAATCAGGGTAGAAGTTAATATATGATTTCACCATGGTAAGATCAAAGGTCAAAGGCCAGTAGTCTGTGACCCTTTTAGCACTTCAGACCACATTCAATATAACCTCCAAACACAAGTCATTTTTAAAACAATCTTGCTTCTTTGTATAGTATTTGTTAGTAAACCAGAAACTTTCTGTCCTCTACCAGGAACTTCCACATACAAACTTGGGATATTTCATTTTCTGAGCCTCCTATGTATTTGTATGTCATCAGTAAAAGTAAAACATTCTGTCTGCTACCTGGAAACTTCCTTTCTTTTTTTTACCTGGAAACTTCCTTTCTTTTTTTTACCTGGAAACCTGTCTCCTCTTCCCAGCAGCAGGCACAGCTGGAACCTCTTTAGGTTCAAACCGCAAAACCAGCACAGTCATGGTTGACCAAAAGAACAAACAGACTGTGGTCAGTAAGAACACGGCGGTCAACTCATCTACAGAGGGAGGGGCCGCGGTGAGTGTTTCACTCTGGGGCATGCGTTAAATAGTAGGAAAGCCAGGGTGGTGGCAGCTGCCATTTGTTGGTGCCATCTTTATGGGCAGAAGAAAAACATTGGTTAAATAGTAGGAAAGCCAGGGTGGCAGCAGCTGCCATTTGTTGGTGCCATCTATATAAGCAGAACAAAAACATTGGTTAAATAGTAAGAAAGCCAGGGTGGCAGCTGCTATTTGTTGGTGTCATCTTTATGGGCAGAACAAAAACATTGGTTAAATAGTAGGAAAGCCAGGGCGGCAGCAGCTGCCATTTGTTGGTGCCATCTGCATAGGCCAGTATAAATGATTGATTAACAACGTCCTTTTTTGTAAAGAAATCAATAATTTTCAGCTATTGGAGAAATGAATTCTTCAATTACTTTATATTAAGTCCACAGAGCCGAGGCAAGCTGCTTGAACTGAGACACCCTCTTTACCCCAAAAATATTTTTTTTTTCACAAATCTTGAAGGTTTGTGCCCGGGGCATGTGCCTTTATGCATATCCCTGGAAGTCCCTCATTAAAAAGGCTTAAAAATGAACAAACCCTCACTGAATAAATAAGAAATAAGCAATTCAAACCAATCAAATCTTACACATTTTTCTAGTGTAAAAATTTTGGTTGAATTTTTTTTCTTAATTTGTCCCCAAAATGTAAAAATTGTAAAGCCAAGTTTCCAGTCGTGTTTCTAGTTTTCTTTGTTTGCCAGGCCCCCATCAGCCCAGTTCCTATCCTGGCCCCAGCTCCCAGAAGGCTGAGCATCAGTGCCAGCATTGCTGGAGAGGAAGGCTTGTTCTCCTGCATCCTGCCCGAGGACTTACTGGTGGAGATAATAGCTGATAGATTGCAGGTAGGTTGTCATTAATCAAGTTGTTTGAGTCTGTTTTAGTGAAGTGCTACATCCTTTTAAACTGTGAGGGAAAACTTTTAAAAAATAAGCTGTGACATAAAGTAGTGATAACATGTCAGTAGGAATGGTATAAAAGTATAAAGTCCATGTGGTTGGAATGGTATAAAGGTTTAAAGTCAATGTGGTTGGAATGGTATAAAGATATAAAGTCCATGTGGTTGGAATGGTATAAAGGTTTAAAGTCCATGTGGTTGGAATGGTATAAATGTTTAAAGTCAATGTGGTTGGAATGGTATAAAAGTTTAAAGTCAATATGGTTGGAATGGTATAGAGTCAATGTGGTTGGAATGTTATAAAGGTATAAAATCCATGTGGTTGAAATGGTATAAAGTTATAAAGTACATGTGGTTGGAATGGTATAAAGTTATAAAGTACATGTGATTGGAATGGATCTTTTATTATTTTTTTTAATGATAACAATTATTTAAATTTATAAATAATCACTTCACCTCTCTGTGATTCCCATGATAGCTTAACGACTGCCACAAAGGTATTGTGTTTGATGGGCTGGAGACATCGTTTGCTCAGAACTACTTCACAGCGGCCCATGCAGTCCTCAAGGCTTTGAACAACAGAAGGTTTATCTACTTTGTCACACTCAAGATGGACTACAATGTGTTGAAGGAACAGGAGAAGAAAGCCCACGAGGAAAAGGGTGAGTAAGCTCCTTCATAAAAATTAATACACACCTGAGTATGGAATATTAGTTTTTATGTCCTTGTTTAGACATGTGCTTCTATGAAAAACAAATTGGGTCATTGGAAAAAGTCACCACATACCTTGTTTTTAACTGTCTGTGTGACGAATGTGTAACATCTTATTATCTAATTCTCATGAGGCATGTTGGTACTACATTTTGGGGGGTGGATTTTTGGTATGGAAAAGATGTTCAGTGTAGAGAGTATATGTGTTACTCTATTTATTATGTTGAGATTTTTTAGACTATTTGGGTAAGGGGAAATGACGTGTTACTTTTTATGGTGTGGACCAATGGCTGTGCTGAGGTGTTGGATTTTCGGAATGTATTGTGTTTGAATAAAGAGACTTTTGTTTTATGAAGCATTGGTTTGTTTTAGGTGAATGAATAACCCCTAGACAAGCGACGCTTAACGAACATGGTAGAATCAGGCTTGTAACAATGCAGTTCATAAATAATGGAACAAGTATTCCTTGAATAAAATAAGCATTGTGAAACACTGAGTTGATACTCATCAGCTTATTGTGTTTTAAAATTTAATGAAGTTCCATCATTCAAATATTTAAATTAGACAAACGATTTGTGTTAATAAAACAATCTATGTTCAGCTTTAATAATGATTATACAAAATACAAATTTACACTTATATAAATGGTTTTTTTTTTTTTTGTTGTTTGTGAGTATTGCATGGTCCCTTCTTGCTCTCACTATCATTGGTCTGTTATTAACTTAACTTAAAGACCAAAAAAAACACTCAAAACAATTATGAAACAGTTGTATTTGTTTTAGTTTTTCTTGACTATCAGAGACAGATGTTTTACAATATTTGCTTTATGTTTTGTTATTGATTTGATCAGAGCTGGAGACCAGGCAGAAGGAGGAGGCAGAGCTCATCTGGCTGGAGGAGATGGATGAGGATGAATATGACAACCTCCCAGAAGAGGTCAAGGCCAGGATCGACTACAAACGGCTGGTACTGAAAAAGGAGAGAATCAAAAGGTAATTTTAGAACTCTTTTGAAAATAAGAAATAAAAGCCTTGGATGGGAGCCTGACCTCTGACCTGCAGACATCAACAGTGGATGACGAGGTGACCTCTGACCTGCAGAAATGAAAACTGAATGACGAAGAGAGTGTGTTGCACCAACTCTAGTTTTATGGGAGCAAATAATATAGCATATGGGTTTTAGTTCATACAGATGAAGATAATATAGCATATGGGTTGTAGTTCATACAAATGAAGATAATATAGCATGGGTTGTAGTTCATACAAATGAAGATAATATAGCATATGAGTTGTAGTTCATACAGATGAAGATAATAAAGCATATGGGTTGCAGTTCAAACAGATGAAGATAATATAGCATATGGGTTGTAGTTCATACAAATAAAGATAATATAGCATATGGGTTGCAGTTCAAACAGATGAAGATAATATAGCATATGGGTTGTAGTTCATACAAATGAAGATAATATAGCATATGGGTTGCAGTTCAAACAGATGAAGATAATATAGCATATGGGTTGTAGTTCATACAAATGAAGATAATATAGCATATGGGTTGCAGTTCAAACAGATGAAGATAATATAGCATATGGGTTGTAGTTCATACAGATGAAAATATTAGCTGAATATTGATACACATCATTTAAATATTTTTTTTTAAACATTCAGTTCTACTTTGAATAAATATGTTTAACTCTCTGACTCTTCAGCCTGCTCGCAATATCTGTTAAGATTGTTGGTGTCTAATCATAACACATGGATAATGCCAAGGCGTAATGCAAACAATTTAAGATGAACCTGCACTATCCCAGGCGAACGTGTTTTGAATTATTTAATTAGTTATAACTTTACTCCACGTTTTACTATACTAACAGATCAAAATGAGATCATCAAATAAATAAATTTTTATATTTTCTTAAAGAGAGCAACAAGAAAAGGCTGAACGAGAGAGGATTGAGAGAGAGCTAAGAGAAGAAGAGGAAAGAAGACGAGAGGAAGAAATGTAAGTATTGATGAATGTAACTAAAACGATCTAGTTGTAAATTTATCCTATAAAATCAATCCTCCATCTGGTAGTTCAGCTTTTTTTCTAGGTTGTATATCTCAATGGCAAAGATGTATTCAACAATTTTCTAAATTTTACATCCTACTTTAAATTTAAATCCTTCTTAAAGCAAGTAAACAGCTATGTAACGTACCCTTTTATTTCCTTCGTTTTTCTGAATGTAAATTTTATAAAACCTACACATATTATAATAACAAAATAATTTTTTGTAGTATCTCTATGTTACAAGGGCAAAAACTGTATTAGTTTTAATCATAGCCTGCTAATCTCTTTAGGAGCATTTTAATAGAAATACAAATTGCTAAAATTAATAATTCAAAAAAAATTATAACTCATTTAAATTAAAAAATGTCTGAAAATGTATATAATGTCTAAATATTTGTCCATATGGAATATATATTATGTATGTCCTATAAAGGAAAACTCGCAAAAATCGTAAGAAGGCTGACAAGAAGGCGTCCACACTTGTTAGATCTCCGGCCGCTGCAGCGAATAAAACTCCTGGTGGACTTAAAGTTCACGATGCTGAGAAACCCCCCGGCACAGACCGACCAGAGTCCCACGCCACTGTCAAATCTGATCCCCAGCTGGATGAGGGAAAGTAAGCAGTCCCTTTTTTTAAAAATGACAATCAAGGACATTATTGGCTAAGCTGACAACTTTTTTAAAAAAAATTATGTCAAAAAAATTCATGGCTGTTTTTGATTATTTTTCACTCCAATGTAATCTTCTTTTTTTTTTTAAATTAGCTTTAATCAAATTTCTTAGTTTTTATTAAGCTAAAAATGGATTAATCTATGTTTTGCCCAAAATGACTATCTAAAAACAATGTGGGTTTTGCAAAATCTTGATAAGCAATAAGACTATGAGCAGTTTCTGGTGTATGAAAATTCTGATTAAACTAACTCATGAAAACTTATCATAGTCAAGAAATCAATGTGAAATGACATGGGGCTTAATTCCTGCACCAGTGTGTCAGCACAATTGCTCATTTTTATTCAAAATCCTAAGTGTTTGCATTCCAGATGTAAGGTTCTTGCAAGGCTTTAATTTGAGGTCCAAAATGAGTTCAGGAAATATTGTTTCAGTCTTAAAATCCCAGACCAACAGCTCCTCAAAGATAGTGAGACAATGCCTATGACAGACTTGAATTATTAATTAATTTGTAAAAAAGGAAAATCTCTACCATATTCCGATAAATTAAATGTGCCCAAACAAAAATGCAACTTTTGGCAAAGAATATCTGGCCAAAGCTCTTATGCATGATACCGAATAACAAATATGGGTGCCTTCAGAAAGATGACTATATTGGATTTTCATTGACATCATCTAGCATTGATACAATAGAAAATACAGTCATATAATACAGAGCATAAGAATGGGATATGATACTGTCAGATAATACAGGGCATAAGAATGGGATATGATAGTCAGATAATACAGAGCATAAGAATGTGATATGATATAGTCGGATAATACAGAGCATAAGAATGGGATATGATACAGACAGAAAATACAGAGCATAAGAATGAGATAATATACAGTCAGATAATACAGAGCATAAGAATGTGATATGATACAGTCAGAAAATACAGAGCATAAGAATGGGATATGAAACAGTCAGATAATACAGAGCATAAGAATGGGATATGATACAGTCAAGAAAATACAGAGCATAAGAATGGGATATGATACAGTCAGATAATACAGAGCATATGAATGTGATATGATTCCATTTTGTAACACCTGCATACCTGCATACAATTCTTCAATGCCACATTCCTTTCAAGTTCAAAAGGAATAATTTGGAAGTAAAAAATGACCATACTTTGAAATTTACCCTCACCAAAAGCAAAATGATAAGAGGTTATGCTTGGTCTGCCATGGTTTCTATTTGGACTAACAAATTGGTAGATAATAGTGAACTTCATCGGATATTGAATGTAATATGAAAAATCTATGCTCACCAAAACACGCTCAAAGTGTCCAATATTTTGGTTTGTTTTTAATTGTGGTATCCCACAAAATTCTGGGGAGGGAGAGAAAAATGCTTGAGGAGCACTGCTCTCTACCCTAAACATTGTGCTGGTTGACTTTATTTTAATGGCATTATTGAGGTCACCCAACCATTCTTCATTATATTATCAACAAAAAAAAGGAAAAAGAGAAAAGGCGGCAAGAAGGGGGAACATGGTGAGAACAGTACGCTGGAGGACACCAGGGACCTGAACAAGGAAGCAGACATGTTGCTGATGAGCAAGTAAGTTAAGACATATATTTTTCCAGAAATATCAACAAATATTTTCAGTTGCAATTTTTTGCTCTCTGTTATATGGTTGTATGTTAAATGGTAATACATTTCAGTGCATATCAATAGTTGATTCTTTAAGGTGATGAGGTGGTTATGCTGGGTGTATGGACTGATGAGGTGGTTATGCTGTGTGTATGGACTGATGAGGTGGTTATGCTGTGTGTATGGACTGATGAGATTGTTATGCTGTGTGTATGTCTGGTGAGATTGTTATGCTGTGTGTATGGACTGATGAGGTGGTTATGCTGTGTGTATGGACTGGTGAGGTGTTTATGCTGTGTGTATGGACTGGTGAGGTGGTTATGCTGTGTGTATGGACTGGTGAGGTGGTTATGCTGTGTGTATGGACTGGTGAGGTGGTTATGCTGTGTGTATGGACTGATGAGGTGGTTATGCTGTGTGTATGGACTGTTGAGGTGGTTATGCTGTGTGTATGAACAGATGAGGTGGTTATGCTGTGTGTTAGGACTTATGAGGTGGTTATGCTGTGTGTATGGACAGATGAGGTGGTTATGCTGTGTGTATGGACTGATGAGGTGGTTATGATGGGTGTATGGACAGATGAGGTGGTTATGCTGTGTGTATGGACTGATGAGGTGGTTATGCTGTGTGTATGGACTGATGAGGTGGTTATGCTGTGTGTATGGACTGATGAGGTGGTTATGCTGTGTGTATGGACTGTTGAGGTGGATATGCTGTGTGTATGGACTGTTGAGGTAGTTATGCTGTGTGTATGGACTGATGAGGTGATTATGCTGTGTGTATGGACTGGTGAGGTGGTTATGCTGTGTGTATGGACTGATGAGGTGGTTATGCTGTGTGTATGGACTGATGAGGTGGTTATGCTGTGTGTATGGACTGATGAGGTGGTTATGCTGTGTGTATGGACTTGTGAGGTGGTTATGCTGTGTGTATGGACTGATGAGGTGGTTATGCTGTGTGTATGGACTGTTGAGGTGGTTATGCTGTTTGTATGGACTGGTGAGGTGGTTATGCTGTGTGTATGGACTGGTGAGGTGGTTATGCTGTGTGTATGTACTGATGAGGTGGTTATGCTGTGTGTATGGACAGATGAGGTGGTTATGCTGTGTGTATGGACTGATGAGGTGGTTATGCTGTGTGTATGGACAGATGAGGGGGTTATGCTGTGTGTATGGACTGATGAGGTTGTTATGCTGTGTGTATGGACTGGTGAGGTGGTTATGCTGTGTGTATGGACTGATGAGGTGGTTATGCTGTGTGTATGGACAGATGAGGTGGTTATGTTGTGTGTATGGACTGATGAGGTGGTTATGCTGTGTGTATGGACTGGTGAGGTGGTTATGCTGTGTGTATGGACTGATGAGGTGGTTATGCTGTGTGTATGGACTGTTGAGGTGGTTATGCTGTTTGTATGGACTGATGAGGTGGTTATGCTGTGTGTATGGACTGGTGAGGTGGTTATGCTGTGTGTATGTACTGATGAGGTGGTTATGCTGTGTGTATGGACAGATGAGGTGGTTATGCTGTGTGTATGGACTGATGAGGTGGTTATGCTGTGTGTATGGACAGATGAGGGGGTTATGCTGTGTGTATGGACTGATGAGGTGGTTATGATGTGTGTATGGACTGGTGAGGTGGTTATGCTGTGTGTATGGATTGATGAGATTGTTATGCTGTGTGTATGGACTGATGATGTGGTTATGCTGTGTGTATGGACTGATGAGGTGGTTATGCTGTGTGTATGGACTGATGAGGTGGTTATGCTGTGTGTATGGACTGATGAGGTGGTTAGGCTGTGTGTATGGACAGATGAGATTGTTATGCTGTGTGTATGGAGTGATGAGATTGTTATGATGTGTGTATGGACTGATGAGGTGGTTATGCTGTGTGTATGGACTAATGATGTGGTTATGCTGTGTGTATGGACTGATGAGGTGGTTATGCTATGTGTATGGACTGATGAGGTGGTTATGCTGTGTGAATGGACTGATGAGGTGGTTATGCTGTGTGTATGGACTGGTGAGGTGGTTATGCTGTGTGTATGGACTGATGAGGTGGTTATGCTGTGTGTATGGACTGATGAGGTGGTTATGCTGTGTGTATGGACTGATGAGGTGGTTATGTTGTGTGTATGGACAGATGAGATTGTTATGCTGTGTGTATGGATTGATGAGATTGTTATGCTGTGTGTATGGACTGATGATGTGGTTATGCTGTGTGTATGGACTGATGAGGTGGTTATGCTGTGTGTATGGACTGATGAGGTGGTTATGCTGTGTGTATGGACTGATGAGGTGGTTATGCTGTGTGTATTGACTGATGAGGTGGTTATGCTGTGTGTATGGACTGATGAGTTGGTTATGCTGTGTGTATGGACTGATGAGGTTGTTATGCTGTGTGTATGGACTGGTGAGGTGGTTATGCTGTGTGTATGGACTGATGATGTGGTTGTGCTGTGTGTATGGACTGGTGAGGTGGTTATGCTGTGTGTATGGACTGATGAGGTGGTTAAGCTGTGTGTATGGACTGATGTAAAATTAGCTGCCCAGTGTTTTAGACATTTTGGGAGTTTTAAAATTGAATGTTTGGAAATGCCACAAGGACAGAAATGTCTTTGATATCAACTTTTAATGCTTAATGTGTATGTTCTTAAAGCTTAAGCACACAACATATAGTCACCTATCAGATTATGGTAGGCAGCTAAATAGGCTGATGGCATGATGCAAAATTATGTTTTTGTAAATGAAGTTTCTTCTGAACCCAAAATTCCCACCTTCTAATAATTTGTTTACTTCCCAGATTCCGCACCTTTGAAACATATCAAAAAGATATCCAAGACCTCCTTGAATTCTGGGACCGTACAACTCTACAACCCCGTCGCCCCAACTCACCTTCTGACAAGTCTGAGGAAGATCACAAAGAATTTTCAGCCTCAGGAAAGAAGGGAAAGCAAAAAGGTATTGTTTTCATTACACGAATTTAGGGAAAACATAAAATACATTTAACAATGTGTGGACTGATTTTGATGCTTATATTACCACAACATGAACACTTTTAAATTTGTGTACCCAAACATTGTCAGATCTTCTGAAGATGCAGTTAATGATATTAATATTCATTCGTGTACCAACATTTAATTAATATTCTGATAATATGATATGTTGTTAGAATGATATGTGTTACCATCATATAATGCCATGCACATCTTTTAGCCCCATCTGGCATTGATGAAGGTAAGCAGCAAGCTAGGCATACTTTTCTCATTGGTTTTGTTTGTGTTCAATCAAATTAAACGAATTCAAACTATTTTAAATTTCCTGTGTTACTCTTGTGTTACAAATTTCTCTTGAATATGTCTTGCCCTTAACCTGATTAGTGATTGAGAGTCCGGTTATATGACTAAGTTGAAGCAAACATTTCATTTTACCCCATTTTTTTATTTCATTTACTCATATTTTCTGGGGCTGCAGCATTTCGTTTAAAGAATTGTTTTTTATTCAAAAGAAATAGTAAACTTGTTTTGTGTGTAAATGAGACAGATTGGGAAAACTGATTGGTAAAACTGATAAGTAAAATTGATTGGTAAAACTGATAGGTAAAACTGAATGGGAAAACTGATTTGGGAAACTGATTGGGAAAACTGAATGAGAAATTGGGAAAACTGATAGGTAAAGCTGATTGGTAAAACTGAATGGGAAAACTGATTTGGGAAACTGATTGGTGATTGGGAAAACTGATTGGGAATACTGATTGGGAAAACGGATTGGGAAAACATCTTTTTTTTTAAACTTTTGTTTTTATTTTTAATGTAAAACCGTGACTGAAGATTTTATTATTTTATTAGGAGAATTGAATGAAGTTTTAAAAGTATTGAGAAGAATAAATGTTAAAGTTTGAATGGCTTTTTAGACAGGATACAGTTGGTAGCTCAGGCTCGGGGCACATCAGAGTTAATGTTGTGTTACAGGTAAGGCGTTAAACTAATTTCTTGATTGCTGTTTAAATTTGTTTGAGAATAACGGTTGGGGATTTTAAAACAATTTCAGATAAGACTGACAAGCAGAAGGAGCAGGAAAGACTTAAACATGAGAAGGAAATGGCAGAAAAAGCTGCAAGGGAGGTGAGGGAGAAATCAAATCTTCTAAATAAATTGAAATCCCTGATATAGAAGAGAAGGGGAGAAATCGCTAGCAGAGTACAGTACTGGGAATCTAAGTACCAATGGAATTTGTAATATTTCTGGGGTGGGGGTACTAAGTAGGCCGATAACGTTTCTGTCAATAGTGTAGTTTGTTTAAAATTAAATTGTTACGTATCAGACTAACCTGAGGCATAACAAGATAATGAACCTCATGTTAGCATCTATGGTACTATATTGTGTAACGTAACCTATAACTTATGGATAAGGTAATATAGTATAAGATGGTAGTGACAAACTTATGGATATGGAAATATAGGGTAAGATGGCAGGGATAAACTTATGGATAAGGTAATATAGTATAAGATGGTAGTGACAAATTTATGGATATGGAAATATAGGGTAAGATGGCAGGGATAAACTTATGGATAAGGCAATATAGTATAAGATTGCAGAAAAAACTTACAGATAGGAGAATATAGTAAAACATGATAGGGACAAACTTATGGGTAGGGGAATACAGTATGAGATATGATAATGGCTAAAGGTACGGATACGGGAATACAGTATGAGATATGATAATGGCTAAAGGTACAGATACGGGAATACAGTATGAGATATGATGATGGCTAAAGGTACAGATACGGGAATACAGTATGAGATATGATAATGGCTAAAGGTACAGATACGGGAATACAGTATGAGATATGATAATGGCTAAAGGTACAGATACGGGAATACAGTATGAGATATGATAATGGCTAAAGGTACAGATACGGGAATACAGTATGAGATATGATAATGGCTAAAGGTACAGATACGGGAATACAGTATGAGATATGATAATGGCTAAAGGTACAGATACGGGAATACAGTATGAGATATGATAATGGCTAATGGCATGGATGCTGCTGGCTGTTCAAAGAATTATATAAATTGTTTTTTTTAATTTAATGAAGTTTGCTTGGAGTTGAGTTGTTCATAACAAGACATAAAATAGTGAAACATGGTGTTGGCCTACTAGTTGAGAACCACTGATACAAAGTGAGCAGCCTGTTAGAATGTTTCCACTGTCATCATCAAAATTATATTAAATTAAATTATGACTGAATGTGGAAAGATCTTGAGTTGTCATATTTTTTTTTTTAAACACACATTTTCAGTGTCTGTTGAATCCACTAAATAAATGTTGTTTCACTCTGCAGGCTGCCCTGGTGGAAAGCGATCAGAAAGATGGTGCTGACAAGGATGACAAGAAAGATGTTAATAACATTCCACACATTATTGTGGACTGTGCAGAGAAAAAGATTGTTGTCATAACAAAGCCTGTAGTGGAGTCCCAAACAACCGTGGAGGTGAGTGTAAAAATAACTTGTTAATAGAACTGTGTTTCCCAACCTTTTTGATACCTTAGTGCTCAGTGGAGCACAGGTTAAGAACCACTGCAATAGATGGTTACATTCTTATATATACATATATTTATATACACCATGAAATATTATATTGTTACATTTAATGTTAGTCTAGTAGTATCCGTTCAAGGTTAATATTTGACATGACTGATAAGTGTGCCCTAACTCAGTTCTGTGCCATGACTTACACTGAAAAGAGTACTAATAGGCTGTACTGAAACTACATTCAAACTTAAAGAGTAGAAATTACACACATCCCTTCACAAAGTGTGTCATTTGTTCTACCACATTTCAATGTTTGGCTGCACTTCTCTACATGTTTATTCCCCCCTGACATCGTCCAGTCTCATTCCAATGAGGACCAGGCCAAGAAAATGGTGCAACATAAAGGCAGCAGTCATTCATCTATTAAGTTAGATCTAGTAGCAGCTGTTGAGGGTAAGGGTAGAAGAAGAAGCACCGTGCTGAAGAAGAGCACCGCTTCATTGAAGGAGCTGAAAGGAGACCGAAATAAAAACACAAACAGTAATCTGACAGTTCAACACGTAATCACAACAAAGGAAATAGACAGAATAATGTCAAAACTCTTTCCAGTAGGTTTAGTTGACTTATGTTTGATCTGTTGCTTCTTCTGTTTGATTTCTGGTTTTTTTTTAGGCATTTTTTATTGGTTGGATGGTTCTTGTTCATTGGTTGGATGGTTCTTGTTCATTGGTTGGATGGTTCTTGTTCATTGGTTGGATGGTTCTTGTTCATTGGTTGGATGGTTCTTGTTCATTGGTTGGATGGTTCTTGTTCATTGGTTGGATGATTGTTGTTCTATTATTCAAGTTATTGATCATATGTTTTATGTGGTCAGTGACTGGTCAGTTTCAACTTTGATCAATAATTGGAATGCAATAAAGTTGATTGTTAGATCAAAGAAAATGATTGGTTACCATTATCACCAGCTCTTATTTGCTTACATAGAGAAGAATATCCAAGACGTGGGTGGCAGGGAAGTGCTAAGTATAGCAGCTTTATAAGTGTTGCCTTTTTCTGAAGAAGAAAATACATTTATTTGCCAATTCGGTGCAAATTTTTCCAGTAAATGCTCAATGTAATTTATTTAATTGATGTGCGACTTTTAAATACTTTGTATTTTTAATGAGCGAAATTGAATTTGGCCATTGCAAGATCATTATTTTACTTCATTTCAATGGGACAAATATAAAACTATGAACTCATCTGAGCTAACATTTAAAACTGAGCTGATGTATTTAAAAAAATAATAGTAATCATTTATGAAATGCTCGGCTGTTGGGGCTATTTGGATTAGATAAGCATTCAAGGATTTATTTTCTTTGCTCTTCTCCATTGTTTAAGGCAATAAATTTCTATTTGCCTAACATTCATTCAAATATTGACTGCAGGAGCCAGTTCCTGTTCTTGTAAAGCCGACCTTTACCACATATGATCATCTCATCCTGGAGTCTGGACGTCTGCCTGCAAAAGAAGAAGTAAGTAAAACGGCTGTGTTTCTTCATGAAGTTTACAGCAGGGCTTTGCAACTGATCCTTAGCTAGTTCAATGACAGTTCTTCTCAACTGATCATTAGGTATAATAATGGCGATATTTCTCTACTTATCATTAGGTAATAATAATAGCAGTGCTTGCAAACTCATTATTTGATATATTGATGGCAATGGTTCTCAATTTATAATTAGGTAAACAATGCCAACTTTAAAACTTTTATTGCATCCCTTGGACCCGATTACATCCCTACATATCAGCTACACATTGAATGAGTTATTCAAATACACCAGTGGTGTGCAACCTACAACATGTGTGCCAGACTTGGCACATCCTGTGATTTTCATTGGCAAGCCAGAGGCCAAAGAAACAATCATAAGGACCAAAAAATGGTAGACTTAAATGGTAGAATTAAATGTTAGAATTAAATGGTACAATTAAATGGTAGAATTGAATTGTAGACTTATAAGTTATTGGAATGGATTAAAAGTCTTACTTGGCATGCTAACACAAAATGGTTTCCGACCCCTGAATTACACCACTAATTTATACAACACTAGCAATGACAGTAACCAGGTTACAACACTAGCAATGACAGTAACCAGGTTACAACACAAGCAATGACAGTAACCAGGTTACAACACTAGCAATGACAGTAACCAGGTTACAACACTAGCAATGACAGTAGCCAGGTTACAACACTAGCAATGACATTAACCAGGTTACAACACTAGCAATGACATTAACCAGGTTTGTTATGAGAATCAGCCATTTTAAATATTCCATAAAATGTCTACATTCATCAGTCAATGCATTTCTTTTGAAAGAGAAAACTATTTAAGGATTTCTTTTTTTCTGAATGTTGCCTGATCAATTGTTTATTGATGTGTCATTTTAATGACCAGGTTATGGATGGGCTCAATTGTTTATTGATGTGTCGTTTTAATGACCAGGTTATGGATGGGCTCGGCATGGGACAACATGGACCACCCATTCCCCCTGCTGCCACATTTGCAGTAATCCCCTACCCGGTCAAGCGCAAACCACCAGCACTTCCAGAAGCGGGAGGAAGATACATTTTTATGTCCTCTTCCCCTGATGATCCGTGAGTCTGACAAACTTTGAGTCTTGGGATTATTTTAATTGAAACGGAGTTTAAAAATAGTGTGGAATTAAACAGTTTAAATGTTAAAGTAAACAATTAAATTGGTTTGGATGGTGGAGTTATTAATAAATGTTGAATAAATGTCTGATTTAGAAATGTTGAATAAATGTCTGATTTAGAAATGTTGAAAAAATTTCTGATTTAGAAATGTTGAATAAATGTCTGATTTAGAAATGTTGAATAAATGTCTGATTTAGAAATTTTGAATAAATTTCTGATTTAGAAATGTTGAATAAATGTCTGATTTAGAAATGTTGAATAAATGTCTGATTTAGAAATGTTAAATAAATGTCTGATTTAGAAATGTTGAATAAATGTCTGATTTAGAAATGTTGAATAAATGTCTGATTTAGAAATGTTAAATAAATGTCTGCTCAGAAATTTGGGTCCTGAGGTAAAACCCAAAGAAGCTGAATTGGAGGAGGAGTTAGCTCCCACGCCTGATAAGTTGAAAGAAGATGTGAAAGGCAAAGGATCAAAAGCAGTCACTGACAAAGGAAGGACAAGCAGTGACAGAAAGAAAAGTGCTGACAGAAAGAAGCTATCCAGGCGCAATTCAGTTGTACCCTCAGTTTCACCTGATGGCACCAATGTGGGGTTGGATGTTGAAGTCAGGTGAGTTTCAACGGAAACATCATCTTTCCTCATCAGTCGGTTTTTTTTTTCTGCTTCTAATTACACCTGAAAAATCAATGCTCGTAAAAAAATCACTTTCATGTCATATTTCTGGGATTATTTGGTTTTACTTGGAGAAAAAAGTAAAATGCCTTTTGATAAAATCTGTCAGGAAACTTTATTTTAACTATTTCATATTTGAGCTAAAGTGAAAATGAACACAATTCAGTGTTGTCCCATGATGCAGTTTCCCTTGACATAAATAAAAAGAGACAGAATTTAAAAGACATGATATGTTTTCTGATAATATGAATATTGTCAAGAAATACTGGCACTAAGTGTAGGGCCTACAGATAAAACAGTTTTATACAACTCTGAAGCACTCAGTGGAGAAATACATCTTGTATTCTTCGCCACTGTTCATCAACTTGAACTGGTTGAAATCAGTGGAAGAAGTTTTGACAATCTATCAGCGTTGTTACGGTTAGTTTCTTCTTCAAGCTTAGCAGTGTCAACCTCATAAATTTTGTTGGGCCTTATGATGTCTTGAGATGTCTTCTGATGTCTTCTGATGTTTTGATCAAATTTACATTCTCAAGAGCATCATTTTTATATAAAGTTTGGAACTTATCATAGTATTATAGTTTTTTTTAGTATATACACCTTCTAATGACCAGGTATTTTCATGTACGTCATTGATCGTATCTGACAGAATACAATACTAACTAGAATAACTAAACCAAGCACTTTTTACCTCTCGTGTATTGGCAACTATCAATAAGATGGCCAGAAGGATTTTCTTTTTCAATTTTTTTTTAATTTTGTAAATAATTTTCTTTCGTAAATTCATAATTAAAAGGTTGTTTTTATATGTCATATAACCCAAGTCTATTTTTGAATAATCATTCTTGCAATAACTGTTATTGAAATATCTATTTCCAATGAGAAGTCGTCAGGGAACACAGACAACTACTTTGGAGAATGTGCCGAGTAAACCGTAAGTATATGGCAATCGGAAAACAGAATGTGGCATGCATGTGCGATGCATGACAAAAGATGTCATGAGAGGATTTTGATGTTTTTATTACGTTTAATAACTAGAACTAATTGTCCTGGTCATATCACGTCATGTTGTTCTGGGTCTGGTTGTGATGTTGTGTGAGGGGGAGATGGTGTTTTTGCCTTTTGTTTTTACCCCTTTAATCCCACAAATTTTCTCAATCACATGTGTTGACCGTGCTGTGGATTAAGAGGGAATTATTACATTTTCACTAGTGGTTGTGTAGCTATATTTTTTGTTATAGTATGTGTAGGATTTCTGGACATGTCTATTTTATTCTGAACACCAGTGATTATTTCTTATGCATTTTCCACTGTCATGCAAATGAAGCCAGTAAATAACAAGAAACGTTAATCTTTTCATCATTTTTTTGTTGTTAATTGAAACATACAACACATCCGTTCTGAAGGGGCTAAGAGGGAAGGTGTTCTAGACTCTTACATTGTTTCTGTGGCCATACCGAGGGGACCTACCTTTAGACAACGTATTATCAGCCACACTAATTAATGTCACCAGATAGATCAACATGTATTATATAAATGAAGTGGGTCAGACCTTTGGAGCATAAATACATCGTTCTGAGTTAATTAAATTGATAACTTTTCTAACTTTTAATTAACGTGTCTGGGCTGTAGAGTAGCATATCAAATCTTTTTAATCCTGAAACCTGTGACATCAACCTGTGAAAATAACCTGTGACATCAACCTGTGACATCAAGGATCCTTCGCTTTGTAACATTGATATGTGTAACTGCTTAGAATAAAATGAAATGCTGCATCCATTTTCCCAATCATTCATCATTGAAGGGCCATGTGGGAACATCGTGTTTGATTTAACATAAATTCAGCCATAAAAAAACATTTAAATAGTCCCAGAGTGCATAAAAATAGATTTGACCTATAGGCGTTTGCTGAAATGTCCAGAATTTACCAATTGATGTTTGCTGAAATATCCAGAATTTACCAATTGATGTTTGCTGAAATGTCCAGAATTTACCAATTGATGTTTGCTGAAATGTCCACAAGTTACCAATATGTGTTTTCTGAAATGTCCAAAAGTTACCAATATGTTTGCTGAACATATAAATATTTTCATATTTGTTTCCATGTTGCAGGATAACAGTCTTCAGATGGATAATACCAGCAGGGGGAAATGTGACGTTGAAGCTGCGATTTCTTTCAGATGACCTTGGTCAGTTTGACCAGACCATGAACTTTGAAATCATCGGCACCAGGCGGAGATATCAGATGTTTTGTCGAGGCATATGTGCATTTCCCACTATAAGCAAGGAGCCCAGGTGAGCCAGCCAGCTTGTGTTGACAATGATAAAACGTGGCTCCTTATGTCTTACGGATCAAGAAACTATTTAAATTTTTTAATTTTATTTTATAACTCAGGCCTGATGTCTCACTGCATTTAGGGCTTTTATAATAGTATATTCGGCCAGTGTCCAAACATCCCAGTGCCCAAATCTTCCAGCTCTCAAACTGACAGTACCCACACATCCCAGTGCCCAAATCTGCCAGTTCTCAAACCTGACCTTACCCACACATCCCAGTGTCCAAATCTGCCAGTTCTCAAACCTGACCGTACCCACACATCCCAGTGCCCAAATCTGCCACCTCTCAAACCTGACCGTACCAACACATCCCAGTGCCCAAATCTTCCAGCTCTCAAACCTGACCTTACCCACACATCCCAGTGCCCAAATCTGCCACCTCTCAAACCTTACCGGACCCACACATCCCAGTGCCCCAAATCTTCCAGCTCTAAAAGTGACAGTACCCATACATGCCAATGCCCAAATCTGCCAGCTCTAAAACTGACAGTACCCACACATCCCAGTTCTCAAACCTGACCGGACCAAAACATCCCAGTGCCTAATCTTTCCACATTCATGCAAAAGTCTTCAAAAGGCATTTATCTTATCACTACTTTACTTTTATCTTTCCAGAATTGTATTTCCTAGCCGAAAGAAGAATCATCGAATAGAAGATATCGTCCACAAGAAATACATTCTTTCAACAGAAGTCTTTGAGTTTGGTCCTCTTCTAGTTGGAAAATCCAGAGACAAGTGAGCAGTAGCTTCAAGAAATAAATATGGTCAATAGGGAGCAAAAACTATGGCCCTCACATTTTATAAATAAACAATGTGAAGTCCTTGCAGAATTTAGCTATCTGACCTATATATTGTGTAGCACACTATATTTAGCTTTGTTTGAAAGACCCGTACAGTCACAGTTTAGCTATATTTACAATCTTACTTTAAATTCTTTAACAAATTCAATAATTTATTCAAGTACTGAACCTGAGTTCCTTATATTCCAAGCTTGTCTGTTAATTCTGTGTTTATTTTTGTTGAACCTGCAGATACAGGGAGGGAAAATATCCTGAGAATATGGAAACCATAACCATCTTGAATACATCTCCACTGGACGCAGACATAAGCTTCTGTTTCCAGCATGACAGCAAAGGGGAGACATACCTCTTGGAGCCTCCCTTCATGTACCTTAAGCCAGGGGAGGCAGGCAAACTCACTGTGTGGGCTTATCCTAAAGGTAAGAACCTCAGAGTCATCCATTGCGTTAAAGGCTAGGCATTTCAAGTCACTATATTACAACAATGACGTGCGACAAAGGTATTTATCTGTATCTGTATTTATCTTTATCTGTATTTACACTTTCATTAGCGTAGCGTTCATCAAGGGGAGGTGAAGGTGAAAATTTCATTTGGCTTCTTGTGGGAATTTCTTTTAGGAACACCTTCTTTGGTATTGTAATGGAGGGATGAAATAGTTGTATTTTTTTTTTAAATGTCCATTGGTCGTCTTTGTAACCCATAATAGCTTCCGCCATTTTTATTTTTTTGTGCTTTTCAAAACCCAAATGTTTTTACAAATCTGAAGTTATTGCCATATAATTTAAAACATAAATTATTGAACATATAATAAAAATGTGTATAGCAGGACTTTTTGCTGTAATACCTAGTTATAAATCTACAGGGTTACAAAAAGGTACTCAATTCTTTGTTTTTTTTGTAAAAAAATATGGGGGTGGAGGAATTCTTTTGAATCTATTTTCTTTTCTAAGCTAGATAACTTAATTCAGGTTTATTCATTGTCTTTTATTGGCCACTAACCATACTGTGAAAATTTGGTGAGGTTTGGATGATAAATAATAACGTTCTAGGGATATTGGTGACCAACGTTATTAAAGACAAGAAAAATGAAACAACTTAATCATAACTAAGGTGTGTGTGTTCTCATGCCATGACAGTAGTCATAACTAAGCTATGTGTGTTCTCATGCCATGACAGTAGTCATAACTAAGGTGTGTGTGTTCTCATGCCATGACAGTAGTCATGCCTAAGGTGTGTGTGTTCTCATGCCATGACAGTAGTCATAAGTATGGTGTGTGTGTTCTCATGCCGTGACAGTAGTCATAACTAAGGTGTGTGTGTCCTCATGCCGTGACAGTAGTCATAACTAAGGTGTGTGTGTTCTCATGCCATGACAGTAGTCATAACTATGGTGTGTGTGTTCTCATGCCGTGACAGTAGTCATAAGTATGGTGTGTGTGTTCTCATGCCGTGACAGTAGTCATAACTAAGGTGTGTGTGTCCTCATGCCGTGACAGTAGTCATAACTAAGGTGTGTGTGTTCTCATGCCATGACAGTAGTCATAACTAAGGTGTGTGTGTCCTCATGCCGTGACAGTAGTCATAACTAAGGTGTGTGTGTTCTCATGCCATGACAGTAGTCATAACTATGGTGTGTGTGTTCTCATGCTGTGACAGTAGTCAGAGGGACATTTCACTTCAACAACATATTCACCATTATATCTTAACATAACCCTGGGGTAATTAAAGATGGCTTTGTTAAAATTGCGTATTGTTTGAATGTTAGAACATGATCTAATATATACATAACATTGAAACAACCGTTGGTTTAATCCTTGGCATATTCAGTGAAGCACAATGCGGAGAATAGTGTTGGATTAAATAAACTTGTAGATTTGGACGTCGAGAAATCTGAGGTGTCCGAGGACAATGAAGAAGTAGTGACGGTTGTATCCAACAAGTCTGTACGTGGTGTGAGAGGTTCAATCAAACAGTCCATTACACTGATGGAGATTAATGAGGAGGAACATCCGGGCACTGCTGAAAATCACAGCGTGCCCAAGCTTGCCGCCTCATTTGAGGAATGGAGTCGCAGGAGAGACACCTTGTTGCACGATAAGAAAATGTCCGCCAGTAAGCATCGGAACTCTGTTAGGCCGGTATCATCGGCCCCCTCTTGGCCAGGCTTAGCTGCTGCCACCAGAGATAAATCTAGATTGATCACGACCAAGCCCAGTAAGAGAAAGATATTGCTTCCTTGTGTTCTCAGTTGGATTATTGTTTGGGCAGTGTTGCATCTTGTGCTTTCTTCACTTTAAACCATTTGTTGTTTTTTCAATGTTCTTATTCATGGGGCAGTTTTAAAAAAAAAATATAAAGGTATTTAAGGAATGGTTGCTGACGTTTCTAACCAGTGCACAAAATAGAAATATGTTAAATTATTTTTAATGATAGAAGTATGTGTTCACATCTTACAATTCTGGAAAATAGACAAGTTTTTATGTGTCACAGCTTCCTCTTAACTGAACATTTTAAATATCTGGTCTTAACTGAACATTTTAAATGTCTGGTCTTAACTGAACATTTTAAATGTCTGGTCTTAACTGAACATTTTAAATGTCTGGTCTTAACTGAACATTTTAAATGTCTGGTCTTAACTGAACATTTTAAAAGTCTGGTCTTAACTGAACATTTTAAATGTCTGGTCTTAACTGAACATTTTAAAAGTCTGGTCTTAACTGAACATTTTAAAAGTCTGGTCTTAACTGAACATTTTAAAAGTCTGGTCTTAACTGAACATTTTAAATATCTGGTCTTAACTGAACATTTTAAAAGTCTGGTCTTAACTGAACATTTTTAAAGTCTGGTCTTAACTGAAAATTTTATAAGTCTGTCTTAACTGAACAATTTTAAAGTCTGGTCTTAAATGATGATTTTGTAAAAAAAAAAAATTTTTTTTTTTCCTTACAGAGTTGACCAGAAAATATAGATAATTAGCATATAGAAAATATAGATAATTAGCATATATAAAATATAGATATTTAGCAATCCTTTTCAATAGTGGCCTAGTAATTCATTATTGTTGTTTTTGATTTAGTTTAGAATTTTATTTTTAACGTCTGCTTATTTTGTTTCTCCTTCTGCTTTGGGGTTTCTGCAAAGTTTTTCATTATAAGCAAGTAAACCACACATCTAGGACTCCTTAGAAAATTTTTATCAGAACTGACTTTTAAACATTTTATAATTCATACATAATACTAGCTTGAACTATTGAATCCATTAGGGGCCTGACTTGCCTCATTATCCATTGTAAGGAAACGAATGTTAATCATGTCAGTTTCTGAAAGGACATCATGCTCACCATGTTAACATGCTTCCCATGTTTCTGAAAAAAATAATAATTACACTTTTTTGCTTTTGATACAAGATGTTTACTAAAAAGATTTGTGTTAACTTTTCTTTTTTAATCGGACAAATCAAATTTTGGATCTGAACAATATTTTTCTCTGACCTAGGTCCTGGCCATTATGAAGATGCCATTGTTTGCTGCATAAGAGAAAATCCAGAGCCAGTCATTTTCAAAGTCAGTTGTGATGGCTACCGTCCAGAGTTGGAACTTGACAAGAAAATTTTGCACTTTGACAAAGTTTTGTTACACAGGTGGGAAACTAATTAGCCTAAACTTTACACGTAACCAACTTATGAAAAATGTCCAGGTTTGTGGAATAGGGATTAATTACAACAATTTGTTTCAAATGTTTTTCAGTATGACATCACACATGTTTTGTTATTCATTGGGGCTGAAATTAAATGCAAGAACATAAAAATCAAATTTTTCCTGACATAATCTCTAAATCAGGCATCAGCTACAATTCTGTTAACTTTTTTCAACAAGAGCTTACTGTTAATGTTACATTTCACCATTTTTGTAACCACAATAACGCAAACATCAGAAAATATGCTGGGTGTTTGGGTTTTCTGATATTATCCACATGGATGCACATTTGTGCCTTATTAGTCTCATTTCATCCTGATCAGGAAGGACACAAAAACCATCTACCTGAGAAACAGCACACAACTGCCAGTAGCCTGGAAGCTGAGTGGTCTGGAAAATCTTGGCGATGACTTCACAGTGGCTGCTGACAGCGGCATAGTGGAACCACTGTCAGAGTATGCACTCCACGCTTATTTCAGAGCTATGAAAGCCGTTCAAACTAATAAAAAAATGATTAGAATTGAGGTAAGGACTTCAGCTATGGCAAAGTTGTTAGCATTTGTACTTTATCATTTGTCTTGGCGGTATTTTTCAACTGACTTTAGACAGCATGATCAGTTAAACAATAGTATGTAAACTAAATGACAAAATGGGGCGACATGAATTTTTCAAAAACATATTTTTTTTTAATAATTTGTGTTCTCCATTTCTAGATTTCTGATGCAGAGAACATAATGGGAGTTGTCCACACTGAACCTATTCAGGTCATTGCAGAGGCTTATGATGTAGCCTTGGACATGAGTTTCCCAAAAGGTACGATTTTTTTGTTCTTGAAACAAGGTAGAAGTTCATTAAAAGTAGATAATGGCAACTCTTACAATAATTCATAATTCAGTCAGCGCTGTCTGATACATTATTTACAGCTCTTGGTGAATGTACAATACAACATTTTTTTTGGCAGATACAGCTGCCAAATAAAATTTGTGTCTGAGAAACATCAACTTGAATGCAATCAAGAGTTGAAAATATGACATCACTAATTGTTGTGCAGGCATTCTTGTCTCAATTTATTCTGATTTCATGGAATATTTGTTTGTACCACTCTAACACTCTTTGGTTCTGGAGTTTCTAGGACAACAATTCAATCTTTCTGTCTCACTGTTTTGACAACTCTAGTTTACATTTTCTTGTTTAACTAAGTGAAGTCATGCATTTCATGGGTTGTTAAATATGTTGATAACATAACAATACCTGGCTGCTATGTATGTTATTTAAAAAATATGATTACATAACATTCACTGGCTGCTGCATATGTTAAACAAATCTTATGAAAACCTAACATGTCACAATGAAAAGGAAGCAGACCTGCTGGACACGCCACTTCTTCTGAAGATGAAAAGCTAATCACTCTGAATGGCCCAACAAGTAGTCAAGTAGAAATCATGGACGGTGAGCTGGTGTATCACTGCTTGCTGAATTAGGTCACAACTTGGCAATTGTCTCACTGTCACATTCACAGGCACACATTGAAATAATTGGACAAACTGGCACGATGTATCACTGCTTGCTGAATTAGGTCACAACTTGGCAATTGTCTCACTGTCACAGGCACACATTGAAATAATTAGACAAACTGACACGGTAAAGGGTCCCCAACCTTTTTGGCATGAGAGGTCACTTTGAAAGGCCAGAAGTATGAATGGTATGCATTCAAGATTAATCAATATAATGAGTGCATTCTCAGTAAATGCTTGTTTGTAAATGTCCACAAGGGTCAAAGGTTATGGCCCTCAGTTCTATACCCGCCAATCCCAGGGGAGATAATCTTTCCAACTTGATTAAACAGACCAGTGTGTTGCAGCTGCTGTTCACCCTTATAAAAAATTTTACAATGGTAATGACATTTTAGATGGTTGTCAGTAATATTTATTTGATCAAGTGACAGCGGCTAATATTGAAAACAAGTTTTCAAATGGCACTTCAGTTTTTATCCCTGAAAGAAAGGGAAAGAAAGGTCGTGGTGCAGAGTCAACAGAGCCCATAAAGACTGTCACCATAGACGGTCATAAGGTCAAGGGAAAACCTGTTGGAGACCCTCTCCCGACATTCAGCTTGATGGGAGGGAAAGGTCAGACCTGTGCTTGGGTTCATATTATTTCTTGTTACGTTTGGCCATGACACAGTTCAGAGTTGATCATTTAAGTTGGATCTATTTGTTGCTCTTGTTGTTATTATTGTTGACTCTGAGTGGAGATTACAAATTATTTTATATTTTTTAAGTTTTGATTTAACTTTGATTAAATTCACTTATTTGACAAATATTTTATTACAACAAATTGAGGATGGTCCCATGTTGTCAAACTTTAAAAAAATGGTGGGGGGAGCAGAAGGGTGCTATAAATACTGGGTTGTTTAATTCAAGATTATTTGTTAAACTATTTCTCTCAAAGAAAGTCCACCACAGCAATATATCCTATCATGGTAAATCAGCTCAAGATTTTTTATTTAAAGCCAAAAAAAAATGTTTGAGCAACTTTTCCTGTCAGAAACTGAACCAGAGCTTTCATTTTATTTAACATGGGTTCTTCTAATTTACATTTTATCAACTTGTCATTTGTGAGATTATTTCTCGTCACTGATATCACTTATTTTGTAGAGTTTCTATTGAACATAGATCAGTTGAGCCATGTATTGTGTTTGCAATCAATATGAATCTGTGATATGGATCACATGACGCAGTCCAATGCTAATGTAATTTTAACACTGGCCCAGTTAAAGAAGCCAACTTATTATCATCCCTGAAGTTGATTTTCCATTAAACTAATAAATATTGTAGCATGCAATGGTAAAATCTAGGATGTATTATTGAATTATTTAAGACACAATTTAAGTAAAAGAAGATTCTCAGTCTGCTTTAAAGACTTACTCAAAGTAAAAAACATACGGTTATTTGGCTGGGATTATTTGGCAGGGATCATTTGACAGGGATTATTTGTCAGGGATTATTTGGTATTTTGTCAGGGATTATTTGGTATGGATTATTTGGCAGGGATTATTTGGTATGGATTATTTACAAATGGATTATTTACAAGGGATTATTTGGTATGGATTATTTGTTAGGTATTATTTGGTAGGGATTATTTACAAGGGATTATTTGGTATGGATTATTTGTCAGGGATTATTTGGTAGGGATTATTTACAAGGGGTTATTTGGTATGGGTTATTTGGCAGGGGCTATTTCTCTAGCAATGGCTCATTTTCTGCTGCTACTATTTTCTTTAGGAACGGACGGCGGCCTTGACTTTGGCATCGTCAAAGTTGGTGATGAAGGTAAACAGACATGCACCCTCAAAAATAAAGGAAAATATGAGATTGCCTACAAGTAAGTTAAGCTAATTGTGTTTAAGTTTAACTAGATGTGCTTAAGTTTAGATGTTTTCAAGTTTAACTAGATGTGTTTAAGTTAAACTAGATGTGTGTAGTGTCTTAACAAGTATTTAGACAAAGGTCTTTACTATATTCTATGGCAAAATGGACATTACCAGTTATTTTAAACATAATTAATTCTATTCAGTCTTCAGTTATTATTTTATTTTATTTTTTGCTCCATGAAATAATAAACTGTCTCTTTTTTATTAGTTTCCTGTTGGAGAATGTAGATACCAGGCACTCTGATATCAAATCATTGTTTGCTGTGGTGCCCAGCAGTGGAAAACTCAACCCACAAGACAGACCCACACAGGTAAAGGTTTTTCTCACTCTTTCTTTGGAATATTTAAGTTCATTTAAGTTGTTAGGGAAAGGAAGTGTATTGATTTATAATCTAGCTGAAGATTGGTTAACTGTCTTTGCATATAGTAACAAGGACCAAACTAATCTACTTTTTCATATTTATTGTATGTTAGATATTTGTTTAATTCTTAAATTTGCATTATTTGGCATTCTGGCTAGCAGATTTTGTGTATCTCCCAACAGGTGCAGGTAATCTTCAAATCTTCCCACGAGGTACAGGTTAAAGACATTCCAATACTTAAATGCCAGGTGATTGAACCCAGCCTTGGCGATCAAGGAGAAGTTATTGCTAGCATTCCCGTCAAAGTTTCTGTAAAGGCTGTTTACAGCAAGTAAGTTTTTTTTTCTACTAAATCCATCACGCTCCCCTGGCTCCTCTTGACTCATTTCTGGGACAATCCAGGAGGAATCGATCAATCAAGAAATGCATAAGCTTTTTGTTGGGATCAAGTCAATGAAGTGAGAAAATATTTCTGTTTCCAACAGATTCCTGATCGCACCTGTCAATGACATCAACTTTGGGGCCCTGCTCATCAACACAAGGAAGACAAGGACTTTCCTCATTGAGAACAAAGGTCAATTTGACTTTAAATACACAATCACCAAGAAGGAAACTGCAACACATGCAAATCGAAACATCCGACCGTAAGTGCTCAGATGGAATGGACTCCTTGTTCAAATAAATTTCAAGTTTATTTTTTTGAATAATTATGTATGAATCTGATAGATTTTATTCCATACTGTATTCTTGTATACTGGTACACTGTATTCTGGTACACTGTATTCTGGTATACTGTATTCTAGTACACTGTATTCTGGTGCACTGTATTCTGGTGCACTGAATTCTGTTACACTGTATTCTGGTACACTGAATTCTACTACAGTGTATTCTGGCACGCTGTGTTCTGGCACACTGTGGTATTTGAGGCACAATATTTCAACAAAACGCTAATGTCACACATAAAAATAACCCATACCACACAAGTGCTACTGTTTATCAACTTAGAGTTGTCCAATAAGCATCACTGGCTGAATCACAAATCATATTTTTCACAGTTTTGTATTTATTTTTTTTATTTCCCCCTTTAAATTCAAATTAGCCACAATGGATTTTGAATAAATTAACAAACTCTTGTCCTCTCAAATAAGAGAATACTTTAAAAAATATTTAAGCCCCATGCAGCATAAGCCAAGCTAAAAGTATGAATGTTAATTGTTTAAATTTAAGTATAATACAAAAATAAGTTCAAAAGTTGTTTTTTTAAACAATGCTTATAGTTATAGTTAGCATTTTTACCCAGAACTCTTTGTTCGATTGAAATTTTCAGTAACATAAAAGGTGACAAAAGCATCAAAGCTAGAGAGGACTCCTCTACTCCTACCTCCAAGCAAAAAAGAGTTGAATCTATCAGGTAATTTAGAATTGAAAGATTTATGGTAATGATATTTTACAGTCCTGACTTCCTGTACACAGCTATGACTCTTGTACACAGTCCTGACTCCTGTACACAGATATGACTTTTGTACTTAGCCCTGACTCTCTGTACTCAGTCTTGACTTCCTGTACACAGCTATGACTCTTGTACACAGTCCTGACTCCTGTACACAGCTATGATGTTGTACACAGTCCTGACTCCTGTACACAGCTATGACTCTTGTACACAGTCCTGACTCCCTGTACACAGCTATGACTCTTGTACACAGTCCTGACTCCCTGTACACAGCTATGACTCTTAAACACAGTCCTGACTCCTGTACACAGCTATGACTCTTGTACACAGTCCTGACTCCTGTACACAGCTATGACTTTTGTACACAGTCCTGACTCCTGTACACAGCTATGACTTCCTGTACACAGCTGTGACTCTTGTACACAGTCCTGACTCCCTGTATACAGCTATGACTCTTGTACACAGTTGTGACTCCCTGTATACAGCTATGACTCTTGTACACAGGTGTGACTCCCTGTATACAGCTATGATTCTTGTACACAGTTGTGACTTCCTGTACACAGCTATGACTCTTGTACACAGTCCTGACTCCTGTACACAGATATGACTTTTGTACTTAGCCCTGACTCTATGTACACAGTCTTGACTTCCTGTACACAGCTATGACTCTTGTACACAGTCCTGACTCCTGTACACAGCTATGATGTTGTACACAGTCCTGACTCCTGTACACAGCTATGACTCTTGTACACAGTCCTGACTCCCTGTACACAGCTATGACTCTTGTACACAGTCCTGACTCCCTGTACACAGCTATGACTCTTAAACGCAGTCCTGACTCCTGTACACAGCTATGACTCTTGTACACAGTCCTGACTCATGTACACAGCTATGACTTTTGTACTTAGCCCTGACTCTCTGTACACAGTCCTGACTTCCTGTACACAGCTGTGACTCTTGTACACAGTCCTGACTTCCTGTACACAGCTATGACTCTTGTACACAGTTGTGACTCCCTGTATACAGCTATGACTCTTGTACACAGTTGTGACTCCCTGTATACAGCTATGATTCTTGTACACAGTCCTGACTTCCTGTACACAGCTATGACTCTTGTACACAGTCCTGACTTCCTGTACACAGCTATGACTCTTGTACACAGTTGTGACTCCCTGTACACAGCTATGACTCTTGTACACAGTCCTGACTCCTTGTACACAACTATAACCCTGAAAGCTGCAGCTTTCATTCAAAATGTCTTGGTTTGGGTTATCTCATCCCTATTTAATCCCATAACAATTTCTCTCATTTCTGCCTTAATAAATTAATTAAAACCCTTTTTTTTTTCTTCCTGTGCAAAATTTAAAATTAAAAATAATCTCTCCAAATAGTTGTTAAAATACACATGACACAAAACAGATTTAAAAACATTCTTTAAAATTTCAGGCAAGATCCCAGCCTGTCAAAGTTGACACTGGGTATGTTTACCATTTTCCCGGCGTTTGGCATCATACTTCCCAATGGTAGTCAACTCATCACTGTGGATTGTGTTGGAGAAACTCAAGGCAAAGAAGTGCAGGTCAGTTTTTATCTTTGAAACTTTATTACAGAACAATAGTATAGTTAAATTAACTAATAAATTTTTTCCCAATTTCCTCAATGAACTAATCGCTAAAAGCCTGGTTTTTAAGTTAAATCTGAGATGTAGCTCCAAGTCTCTTTATTGTGTCCTATCTGTGCATCACTTAGGGAGGTTTGAGACAAAAATCTTTTTTTAAAATATTTGACTTCTAATGGTAAAATTTTTAACTTACATCTTCTTTGGTATTGTAATGGTGGTACAAAACAGGAGGTGTTGTTTTTTCAATCCATTGGTTGCCTTTGTAACCAGAGGCATAACAACGGCTTGGCATTGGGGCAGTTGCCAAGGGCGCCGGCCTGCGCCAGTTCAAAAGGGCGCCGCTAAATCTCTAATTTTTACATTTTTATTATTTAAAAAATAAATTAGCCAAGGGCGCCAAAAACCCAGTTACGCCTCTGTTTGTAACATATATATTGCTCCGCCTTTCTAATTTTATAAAATATTTTTATCAAAACTCTAAGGCTTTTACTAATATTAAATTACTGACATAAGATTTGAAACGTAGATTATTTAACATGTAATTAAACTTTGTATAACAGGACCTCTTCATGGCATGACTGGTTATAAATTTACAAGGTCAAAACATGTGACTTTTTGATATAACAACTAGTTATAAATCTACAGGGTCACAAAATGGGACTATTTGATGTAATAACTAGTTATAAATCTACAGGATCCCAAAATGAGTGGGTGAATTTTTAGGAACCTATTTTATTTTCTACTATTATTATCTTAATTCAGGGTTATTAAAAGGTATATTATTGGTAACTAAACATACTGTGAAAAATTTGTTGAGGTTTGGATAATAAATAAAAAAAATTATTCCAATGTTGGTGACAAAAAAAAATGAAGAAAACCAGAAAACTGAAACAATGCAGAAAAATGACAGAAACAATGAAAATGTCAGTGAAAAATCAGATATTTATATTTAGACTGGACTTTGATCCATTCCCAAGCCCTCTCGTTTTCTATCTTGGCCATTCTTCCCCTGTCCTAGATGTATTTTTATATTTTATTCTATTTACACTTTTAAAAAGGTGATTAATATGGTTTATTTTGAAGAATTTCAGCATGATAAAAGTGTGCAAAGTCATAAATGTATGTGAAAATACAGTCCCAAAAAGTTATTTGGGATTCTCATGTAGGCTGAAAATGTAACTCTTGGTCTTGTAGAAATATTGTCTGTGTTATGAGTTGCGATGACCAGATGAATATTGTCTGTACTATGAGTCGCGATGACCAGATGAATATTGTCTGTGCTATGAGCCGCGATGACCGGATGAATATTGTCCATTGTAATTTTTCAACTTTCTATTTGACTCCTTCTCAGTCACTTGTGTAGTTAAAATATATATTTAATCCAACAATGTAGTAACTGAATTTTTTGAGGGAGTCAGAAAACTCATGATGAGCAAACACCCCATTATAAAATCAAATACGTTTTCAAAGTTTAGACACTACCTTGTTGTATATCTTTATGGATACATTTAAAAGTTGAGCCCAAAAGAAATGATTGAAATGTTCCTTTTAACTGCAGTCCTATTCTTTTTGTCCTTGAATAACATATAAACCTTTGTGATGGTATTCTGTGATTGTCTTTCCTTGCCACTTCCACCTCAGGGTGCTTTTCATTACCATGCATCAGGGTGGGCAAACTATGGCCCGCGGGTCGCATGCCGCCCAGCAACTGATATTATGCGGCCCTCAGAGGAATTTAGACATTTAAAATTATTTTGTTGAATTTTACAGAATTTCATGTACCGTTATGATTGTTTTAACATTTTTGATCAAATTTCTTTCTAATTTTCAATTTTTTTAAACAGCCCTTGACTTTTGTCATGTAATGTTGAAATGCAAATTTATCGATTTTAATATAGAGAAATGTTTATCAACATGTAAAAATTGGACATAATATACATGCTGCCCCTCAATAGCTTTAAAGTTATCAATGTGGCCCTTCGCACAAAAAAGTTTGCCCACCCCTGCCATACATCTAACGCCTGTTGCAATGAATAATTTGTGATGTTTAGAAGATGGATCAATTCTGAAATAATATTTCTATCAAATTTAATTCTTTAATGTGAACAACTTACAAGAATTCTTACCTGCATCATTGAAATGAAACCAACACTGAATTATGAGTGACCAGTTTTTTTTTACTGAAATTTAATATTCCCCCCCCCCCCCCAGGATATGAGTATTGAGATTTCTGACAGAGACCCCAACTCATACAAAGGGGGAATCCCCTACAAGCTAGTTGCTGAAACATGCATCCCTGGTATCAATGTTGATGACGTTGGCAGCATCTTCGAAGAGCACAGGGTGTGCAAGAACCTGACCATCTGGCAACACATGAGCTGTGGCAACCAAGACGTGGGAGGAGCTTATGGGGAGGAGGAGAAAAAGTTTGTCTTCAACAACGTGATTGTTGGTCGCACAGCCAAAGCTCGCTTCAAGATTTCCAACCACAACAAGGTGAGTACCCAGAGCATGTCCAGCAGCAGACCAAACCACAACAAGGTGAGTACCCAGAGCATGTCCAGCAGCAGACCAACATCTATATTAGTTTACATTTCTTTTTTGCAGCCCGCATGGGCCACATTGCCCCAAATTTGCCTCCACATTGTCCCAAATTTGCCTCCACATTGCCCCAAATTTGCCTCCACATTGCCCCAAATTTGCCTCCACATTGCCCCAAATTTGCCTCCACATTGCCCCAAATTTGCCTCCACATTGCCCCAAATTTGCCTCCACATTGCCCCAAATTTGCCTCCACATTGCCCCAAATTTGCCTCCACATTGCCCCAAATTTGTCTCCACATTGCCCCAAATCCTCTAGTCTTTAGTTACATTAGAAAACAGAGGCTACTTAAACTATTTAATTTCATTTGATGAAATGCAGAAGCTTGTTTTAGATATTTGTTTCTTTGTATTTGTTTGAACATGAGCTTGGAGCCAGTCCTCCAAGTGAGGCCCTCAGATGTAAGAAAGAATTCTGTTTATTTAACAGTTGTAGATCTAGGTCTTCAAGTTGCCATTGTGCTTAGTGCACTTGCCTATATTCTTTTAATTTATTCATGTATATGCTGATCAATCCAGGAATTCCAGCACCTGCCTATATTCTCAGTTTATTCTTTCTGACAATAGGTCTCTCAATAATCATATTTCTCACATCTGTCGCTCTGCGCACACCGCTATCCATCAGATCAGCTCAATCCGCCACTACCTCACAGTTAGCGCAACAAAAACACTAGCCTGTGCTCTTGTTCTCTCTTGTCTTGACTATTGTAATTCTCTTCTGTCAGGTTCACCAAAAAATTTTATAGAAAAACTGCAGAAAGTTCAACACTCAGCTGCTAGGTTAGTTCTAAAGGCAAAGAAACGTGATCACATCACGCCACTACTTCACTTACTTCATTGGCTCCCCATACAGGCACGCATTGATTACAAGCTGTCTGTTCTCTGTCACAACTTTTTCTCTGGTTCCTGCCTTCCTACTGAACTTCTTACTGTTTATTCACTTCTTCGAAAGCTTCATTCCTCCGCAGACACACAAGCTCTTTCTGTTCCCAGAAAATGCACTAAAACATTTGGTGAACGATCTTTCTGTGCCCCTAAACAATGAAATTCTCACCACCCTTTGACTGATAAACAACGCTCTATTCTGCTGGGTGCTGTCCATGGCTAGACAGCGGTAGATAGTACTTGGGTGGCTGAGGTCAAGCTTTTCACCAATTGTTGTTTTTAAATGTAAACGTTTCTGTAATTGTTATTTTTTATGTGAAGCGCAGTGAGCCTAGTCCTATGCTGGGGTAATGCGCTATACAAAACCACCTAATAATAATAATGTATGTGTTGATAAATCCAGGAATTCCAACACCTACCTATATTCTTAGTTTATTCATGGTTATGGTGATCAATCCAGGTATTCTAAGTAGTAAAGTTACAAGAAAGAAACTGTACAAACATTTTATCACTTTCTTTTCTTGTTTAGCTTTCATTTTTTTTTAGCATTCATTAATACATAAATATTAGAAAAGTTTATATTCATAAATAAAATGAAATCTCCTCTTTTGTTTTCCTTGTATGCATTACCCACGAAAGACGACAAATTCATTTTCTTCTTCATTTAAGTTGATTTATCTCTCTTGATAAACGAAGATGGGCTAAAAATAAATATGAACATGTCAGTGTTAATGTCAAGTATAGCATCATGCTGATCAAATTGAGATTGATGCCTAGAAAGTGCTAAATATAGCTACATTTTTTACTGCAGGTGCCCTGTGATGTTGCCTTTACCCTGAGACCAATCAGCTTAAAGGGAGCCCCAAAGACTCCGGAAGTTTTTGATTTGGACCCACCCAAAGTTCAGATTGCAAATCACAGTTTTGTTTATGTGACTGTGTCATTCACACCTCCATCAATGCAGGTGACCTACCTTTGAACACTAGGCAGTAGTAGAAATTATGATTTTATATCAATTGTTTGTGGCTTATGTACAGTCTATGCTGTTTGTTTTTATGCTTCATGACCATTATCTGTCTTTTAAAAATTCAAAGTTGTTCACTCCACTTAGGGGCTTGAGTGTAATTTGTGTTAAGTTTGTATGCCATTTCTCTTTTTTTATTTAATCCAAGTTTTTTGTTCTCTTGGATCAGTCTTACAGTGCAGTGTTTGAGGCCTCCATAGAAGGTATGAGCCCCAACCAGACCAAGGGTAAGTCGCTTGTGTTCGAAGTCTCTGGGGAAGGAAACCTACCAAGGATAACTGTGGCAAAACCAACAGTCAGAAACAAGAGAGGCCAGCCCCTCTTGCTATTTAAGCGCATTCTGCTTGGACGATCAGATTCACTTCCCTTTGAGCTGTTTAATGATGGCAACCTGCCAAGTAAGGTAAGAAACTGGTTTTAAAATGACAACAATGGGATAAATTATTTATCGAGGATTCTCAAATCTGACCAAGCAACCTCAGGAAAATCACACTCTCATATCAGAATTTTCTTTTTTGATGTTTAAAATAATATCCCATAATGCCATCTGCTGATTTACTCTCACTTTAGGTTATGATTGACCTCCATGACACTATCCCATCTGTAATGACCGGTGCTGATTTACTCTCACTTTAGGTTATGATTGACTCTCCATGAACCTATCTCATCATGCCATCTGTAATGACCGGTGCTGATTTACTCTCACTTTAGGTTATGATTGACCTCCATGACCCTATCTCATCATGCCATCTGTAATGACCGGTGCTGATTTACTCTCACTTTAGGTTATGATTGACCTCCATGACCCTATCTCATCTGTAATGACCGGTGCTGATTTACTCTCACTTTAGGTTATGATTGACCTCCATGACCCTATCTCATCATGCCATCTGTAATGACCGGTGCTGATTTACTCTCACTTTAGGTTATGATTGACCTCCATGACCCAGACCATTGCTTTATGCTGAAACCCCTGAAAGAACCAAGAAATGCTTTTGGTGACACCAGCTCTGATACTCAGGGTAAGGCAAAGCTTTAAATTCCAAGACCTTTAACCTTTTCTAATCCTCGTATAAAACATTTTAAAATGGTGCCGTAAACTTAAGTCCAGATGCTAGCAGTTCGCACTTCCAACATATACCATCTCTAAAGCTGGACAGCAATTGTTGAGGTTAAAATAATATTTTTGGACTAAATTGTGTCTTCATTTTGACCTGAATTGTGTCATCAAATCTTTTAAAACGTATTGCAGTCCCTCTTTAATATCTCGTGCACATTATTATTTAAATACATAATTGTTGTAATAAAAAAACTTGCTCATCAGAGATCAAAAGAGCCCACGCATCATCCGTGGTTGTCAACCACAGTGAAAGAGCAACATTTGAGGTGACCTACCTGCCTCATGCTTCCATCAGGTCACAGGCCAACCTGAAAGTGACTGTGATTGACAACCAGTATGAAGATTACATCATACAGATGGTGGGTGAAGGCTACCAGGATGACATAACTCTGGACAACATTGGCTCAGTCAATCAGTCCATCGAGCCAGAGAAAGAACCAGGATCCATGGCGGATGATGATATTGAGGGTGAGCATTTCGTAAGACTTGTACGTGAATGAGGTGGGCCTACTAATCCAAATGTATCTTTATACATTGTTGGGTAGTTGCATATTACCAATTGTCAAAATATCTCAATCACGGAAGTTTAAAACATTGCAATCTACTTCTCATGAGATTGAAAGTTGGTATTCTATGCAAAACACTTGCACTAACCAATTGAGTTATAATTGATGGATTAAATCTGGAAAATTAAAAAAATCATTTTTAAATGTTTGAACATTTGTATTTAATATGTGTTGCTTATCATGAATGTTTTGATTAGTATGCATGCCAGCCTGTAATGTTTACCTGTATGTATCATGGTTTTTAAGTGTTTTGAAAGGTGTATGGATGTACAGGGTTAGTACCGTTTTTAGAAGGATTTAGAAGAAAAAAAAATTGAATTAAATTTTTACATATTCCTAGAAGTCCGTTCAAAATTACCTTTGGTCTATTATATGATCGGTAGGCCATCTAAACATAGAATCTGAGGTTCCGCTAATATCTATGTAATAAAAGGGTAGCGATTACAAAATCTATACAATAGTAGTTACCTTGAGTAGTAAACCATAATTACAAATCCGTTAGAGTAATAATCTTAGCAAAAAATGCATTTTCAGTAATAAGTGTTTTTCAATCTCTATTAAATAACTTAATATATTTAATATGTTATCACGAAAAGAATAGCTTTATTAGTACTTATGTCCATTACTAGTAACACTAGCAGTGTTACTCCACAGCATTACTCAATTTAACAGATGACTTATTTTCACATTTCATTGCAATCACATCTGGTTTACATTACACAATTTAAAATTACACTTGTTTTGGGGGTTTTCCAACTCATCAAGGAAGTTTGAAGAAGGCAAAGTTTGCATGTATTCAAAACATTGATCATTTAATGAAAATGTTATAAATAATAATTTCTTCGACCTTTCATTTTTTTCTGTACAGTTTTTTATCTTTTTTTTTTAAAGACTGTACAGTTTTTGCTTGCAGGTGGGCGTGTATTTTTGAGGCAGATCCACTTTTTAAGGGAGATTTATATAAACTCTGGATAGAAAATCGCTGTTTTTAAATATTTAAAAAAACCTCTCATTCTTATTAAAGACTTTCGGTTAAAAAAAATATTTTTAATTGGTGGAAAGTTAATTTTGTTTCTATTATTTTTATGCCATGATTGGACGATTAATGAGATTTTATTTTGGTGTTTTCCCCCCTGTGCAACAAACCATTAAAATGTCCCTAATATTGTGTTGCTCTCTACATTTCTACCATTGTGTTCTGTAATAATTATTATACTATCCAACTTATAGCATGTCCAGTACGCATTGTTTTCTTTTTTGAACATTCTACAAATAATTGCCAGCGTTTTTTTTTTTTTTAAATGTTGATGACAGAAACATCTCAAAGTTGATCACCAAAAGTTTCTCCAAACCCTGAGTTTATTAATCAGTAATTTAAAATCATCCTTAGTGAGAGATTTCTTGAAATTAAGGTCAAAGGTTAAGTGTTTTGGTTACTTGTTTTCATAATTCAGCTCATGTTATTGAAGAGGACGGAGATAAGCCTTCCTCCATGGCTCTATCAGAAGATGCATTTCAAACATTTGCTGATGAATCAGAAACAACTTACTTTGGTATTGAATTATTTGAGCAATAACATGTTTAGTTGTCAAAGTTATTTTGGTAGTCAATTGTTAGAGCTATCACTTGTTTTGTTGTCAACGTTATTTTGGTATTGAATTGTTTGAGCTATCACTTGTTAAGTTGTCAACGTTATTTTGGTATTGAATTGTTTCAGCTATCACTTGTTAAGTTGTCAACGTTATTTTGGTATTGAATTGTTTGAGCTATCACTTGTTAAGTTGTCAACGTTATTTTGGTATTGAATTGTTTGAGCTATCACTTGTTAAGTTGTCAACGTTATTTTGGTATTGAATTGTTTGAGCTATCACTTGTTTTGTTGTCAAAGTTCTTTTTGTAGTAAATTGTTTGACCTATCACATGTTTTGTAATGGAAATGCACCAAGAACTTACAAAGTTTGTATCCCTTTTAATTAATTTACTTCTTTTTTGGAGTGTTAAGTAAGGTGTATGGTAGAGTGTATGGTAGAATGTGCGGTAGAGTGTGATAGTGAGCAGGGTAGAATGAAGTGGGATACAGGAAATTCTGTTGATTCTCAATGGACTTTCAACAAGTGTATTGGAGCTAAGCTGCTGATTTTACAAGAAGTTTACTTTTGCTAAGTTTAGTTGAATAAATGTTTAATTAAACATGTTTACATTTTATTTAACAACAACATTTTAACAACATCATTGTGGCAGATCATATTCATTTCAAATGTGAATTAATTTTTTTATTTATTACAAAAAATATATTGAGATACTTACATCATGTAATAAAACATTTTCTATTGTTCATTTGAAAGCCAAATTCAAAATAGCATTTAAAAAGAAACGTTTACTAACATCTGTTGTTCATAAAATACATTTGTTAATAAGTAAGAGCTTTTGCCTTTATTTTTTTGTGATCATATAAATTGTTGAATTTTTTGTTTGGTGCACAGCTGCCAAGTGCAATGTGATGAACTTTGGTGACTGTTACCCCAACTCAAGTCGCACACTGTCATTAACTATGTCCAACCATTCCAAAACTGACTGTGTACGTTTCCAGTGGCCGGATCATGCTGACTTAACATTCTCACCTCAGGTCGGCCATTTTATCCAAGCCATCATCCCCAAACTGTTAAGCTCATCTAATCTAAATACACTTTAAAGAACATGTAGCAAACATTTTAAAGTTTTGAGAATCTAGGGAATTCAGGGCAGCTTGTAATTTGGTCAAGTATTTATTTTCTCTTTGTGTCCATTAGGTTGGTCATCTCCACGCAAACTGCACCAAGGACATAGCTGTGTCCTTTATTTCAAAGGCTCCTCAGAGCTTCTCACAGGTTCCCATCCAATGCAGAATACTCAAGATTAGATTTGATAAACCCATAGACTCAGTAAGTCCTTGACTAGTCAGCAATGACTACATTTAAATATGGAAATATAAAGCGTGTCAGTTGTGTTTACAGTTGGTTCAAATCTAAATGAGTGTTAAGTTGACACATTTTACTCAGTAAAGCTGACTTGCTTAGATGTGGAGATTCAAAGACTGCAGTATTTTATAATACAGACTAAGTCTGTTGCAAGAGCAACATCCTCTGCTGACAGGTTTATAATCTTGTTTTTTTTTTTAGATATGTGATTGGGATGACAAGATTCAGGTGGTCAAGTGGGTGGACAATGTCCCTACTTCAGCACACAATTCACCACAAATTGATAGGTAACTGAACTTCTTGTTGCAAAATTTTCAATGCCGCAAATTCTCATATCACAAATTTCCAAGGGGGTTTATTATACTAAAGACATAAAAATTTTGTGATATAAATTTTTATAATTCAATTTAGAAAAGAATCTCAGTGAACTGAATAAAAAAATTTCTCCTATTAAATTTGGAAAGCATTACTTTTGTATGATTCTCAGTCTGCAATTGAAAAATGTATTCTTTGTTATGTAATTCACATTTGACAAAGTTTGATTACTGCTCTATGCGTCAACAAGAGATGATAATTTAAATGAATTCTGAATAGCTCTACAACAACACAAAGTTAGCTATAAAGGGCTTTGATTTCTTATTTGTTTAAATCATAACTGCTAGCACTAGCACATTGACAGATTTTTTATTGTAATCTAGTCAGAGAGCATATCAACTGAATATAATTGTAATCAAATTGCTAGCACATCAACTATTTTTTTCAAACTGCTAGTAGCTCATCAACTTTTAACCAAACAATTCTGCAGGTAAGCATTACTTTTTTTGTAATGTTCAGACAGGTGCCCAAAGAAAAATCTTCAAAAAATCTGTCTGCCATGGAGGATATCCTTGAAGTTCTACTTTTGTATGCTCTATTTTCAGTTGTTGATTTGCATCTTGCTTCTCTTGTGTTTTATTAAGAATTTTAAGTTTTCCAGTTCTGCTTGAGAAAGAAAACTACAAACAGATTAAAAATATGGATTTTCAAATAATTATTTATTGATTTATAATGATAAATATAATATATACATAGTTTTAATTTTGAAGGCTATTTTTCACAAATCCATTTTACCTTGAAACATCATGCGTAGTGCCCTACTTGTTTATGGATAAAAATATGTGCAGTCACTCATCTGTGTAAAGGGACATAATGAGATATTGACATTTGTTTAAAGCAAAAATTAAATGAGTTCTTTTCTTTTGCATCACCAGATATAAAAAAAAAAAAGACTGTTTTATTTTTAAAAATATCTGTCTTTGATTTTTTTATTTAAATTTAATTTTTAATGTTAAATAGTTGATTTTACATTTATTTAAACTTTTGAATTTCTATAGAAGCAGCCACTGGACACTGGGGTATTATTAAACTATTTGTATTTCCATTGGTTTGATACAATTATTTATCTCACAAAATATGATCCCTTTATATGTACATATCCACACTCCAAATATGCTATTATGTTTTTATGCTTTAACAGTGTTGATAAAAATTTTCCCAATCCAATGAAAATTATTTGTTTCCCTTTTGAATAATATGTTCACTTCAGAAATTATGTTTAAATCTTAATTCAGTGATTAGATTAATTTAACAATGAATTTCAGTTGTTCTACAAAATTTCATCGTACCCACAATTCACTCCAATTCTTTTATTGCTGCTATTCACATTTGTGTACACATTTCTTTAATTTTCTAAACAGTGGTAGCAAATCTGTTGCAATTGGTGGCCAGGCTAAACCCACCAAGAAGAAAGTGATTGAGACAGAACCAGAGCCCCAATACATCGAGGTTCCAGATACAGCAAGAGATGTGGAGCTTCTCATCTCAGCCGTGTCAGACTACCCTGCTATTGCCTGTGATGCTGAGAGCGTTCACTTTAAGAACACACCCATGTTTCAAACACGTGTTTACAGGTAGGTTAACTCAAGCTGTTTCACAACACTTATATCATAGTTTAAAACAGACATAAGCGCTGGGCCAACAATCCTGAAAAAGCAATTGTACATCGGCACTTCTGTTAGATTATCATTAAATTCAATATTTTACTCATGGAAAACATATACTGCCATATTAATCTTTATTAAAGGACCTCATGTTCCTGCATGATCATGAAATTTAATTTCCTCTTGTAATAACTATTCAGAATTTAACTAGCTCACTTTTGGGACATCATTAGGAACAGTAATTTATTTAAAGGACATTTTGAGTTCTGAAAGATGTTCTACTTCCTGCCTCTAACAGCGTCACTCTTCATAATGAGGGCAAAGTGGCTCTCAGCTACAACTGGCAAGTCATCCTGGACAGCCTGACACCAACGATCCGGCGCTCTGTAACATTTATGTCCGATGGGGACCGTCCAGAGTCACGTGTGGATATTCTTGAAACCTCCTACTCCCCTTTCTTTGTTGAGCCAGAGTTTGGCACAATCCCAGTGGGCAAGAATGTCTCCTGCATGGTCAAGTTTGCCCCTTTAGATGCTAGTGACTATGAAGGAAGACTCATTTGCAGGTTCATTTTAGAAGGTTTTTTTTTACTAACCTATTTGATGACATCAGTTTTGCCTAGTAATTTTTGGCTAGAGTAAAGTCCCTTTATTGCAGATTATCCTTAGAGAACATAAACCTTTTGATGATTCATTGCTAGGCTTTGGGGAGGACAAAATTTAAAGGAAGTTGGGGGGGCGAGGGTTGTCCCGTGACTTTTAATATTTAAGACTTTGTTGGCTTATTCCATCATTGAGCTGTGAAATTTAGTTTTTTTCAAAACTAAACACAACTCCCAAATGAAAGGAACTTTTCTATTGTCACCAAGGAATTGATAAGCTTTAAATTTAAAGTCTATGCCTCAACACAACCTCTAAACTAAAACACCGTTTGATAAAATAATGTCAAACTCATTTTTTTAAAAATTTAACCTGTTTTGTTTTTGTTATTTTGGCTTGTTTAATTATATTTTTATGACCATCTATTCCATATTTTTAATTAATTCATTTATTTATTTTAGTGTTCCTAATGTGAATAAAGAGTTTCAAAATCCAGTGATTGGACTAAAAGCACGCAGCCTGATGCCATACTGCCATTTTGAATTAGAGGATTCAGACTATAAGAGCTGTGGTGTAAGGGACACAACCAACTCTACTCAGCAAGGATTATCTCTTGACCCGTCCACCAAAATTATAGAATTCAGTGTCTGTGGTGTTGGTGTCAAGTGCTGCAAGTAAGTTCATGTCTGTGGTGCTGGGGACAAGTGCGTCAAATCTGCTGGCCCGGGTCAGAGGTCACTTTTCTAAAACCATTGTAGATGGTTTTATGACTAATATGATAATTAATTTCATACTAAACTTTTAATATTTTTAAAAAATCAGATGATACTTGGTGGAAAAGATTTATCAAGTATTGTCTTTTTTTTTAAATGTAATATATTGCAAATGCTAAATCTTGCTTTAAGAATGTTACCCATTTTGAAATAACTGCACATTTTATTTATAAGAAATTGTAGTCAAAGAGTTTTGTAAATGGCTTGGTCATGAGCAGAGGTAACCTTGTTGAAATTTATTTTTCTTTAACAGGTTGTGGTAGCTGTACACACCTTATATGGTAGCTGTACACACCTTATATGATAGCTTTACACACCTTATATGGTAGCTATACACACCTTATATGGTAGCTGTACACACCTTATATGGTAGCTGTACACACCTTATATGGTAGCAGTACACACCTTATATGGTAGCTGTACACACCTTATATGGTAGCTATACACACCTTATATGGTAGCTATACACACCTTATATGGTAGCTGTACACACCTTATATGGTAGCTGTACACACCTTATATGGTAGCTGTACACACCTTATATGGTAGCTATACACACCTTATATGGTAGCTATACACACCTTATATGGTAGCTATAAACACCTTATATGGTAGCTATACACACCTTATATGGTAGCTATACACACCTTATATGGTAGCTATACACACCTTATATGGTAGCTATACACACCTTATATGGTAGATATACACACCTTATATGGTAGCTATACACACCTTATATGGTAGCTATACACACCTTACATGGTAGCTATACACACCTTATATGGTAGCTATACACACCTTATATGGTAGCTGTACACACCTTATATGGTAGCTATACACACCTTATATGGTAGCTATAGTAAAAAAAGATATTCACTTTGATCTAACCCAGGCATGCACAACATATAACCCACAAAGTAACAAAATATTATTTATTCTTATTATTTTCTTAACAGCTTCCCCCCTGTCCTATTTATGTTTGGCCCGCACAAGCCCTGGCCTATTTGTTTTTGTCCCGCACAAATTTTTCATAAAATATTTTGGCCCGCCTTACATTTTGAGTTGTGCAGGCCTGATCTAACCTATTTACACCAGCCTAAATTCTTTTCAGAGAGTTTGGTATCATCAATCCCACCAATGAGACATTCCACTTTGAGTGGCTTTGTGAAGATGACAATGATCCCAAACATCCAACAAACTTCAGGTGCCTTAATGCAAGTGGAAAAATCAAAGGTGGCAGAAAATACAAGGTGAATGAACATGTTTACCTGAAACTTAAGTGGAGACATGGCAATTAGTGGAGAATAGCAGACTTTTGAAAGTATTTTGTACACAGAAAATAGATACTAACACAAATCAGCAATGAAGAGCTGTTTGGGGTACATGTATGTCAAGCTCCTAATATGTAAATCTGCATGCAAGGCCAATTATTGTTTTAAACCCCCAACACCTAAAAGTTGTGATACAGTTGAGTGAGAAAAGAATATTGCTACCATTAAAATTTATTATTATTTAGAATTTAAAAAATTGTTTGACATTGAGCAGATTTTCAAGAACTATTCTTAAAAAATTTCTAGAAGTAAGCAGCCATACATTTGGATACCATGATATACAAATGAAGCTATGACTTTTCTCTGGTTGAGTGTTAAATTAACAGCAATGTTTTTGGTGAAAATTGCCAGCTACTAATAATACACTCTACTTACCACATGACTAGACTGTGCGTATCACATGATTAGACTGTGCTTATCACATGACTAGACTGTGCTTATCACATGACTAGACTGTGCTTATCACATGACTAGACTGTGCTTATCACATGACTAGACTGTGCTTATCACATGACTCCTAGAGCAGGACATTCTTTCTTTTACCCAGTTTCTTTTTTTTTTCAGTATTCTCTTAACTGCTAAACATATTATTTGCTTTGCCATAAGGACTGTGCAAACAGGACATTGTGTTCCATGGATTAATTTCTCCAGTTCTTACATTAGTCATATAACTACTATGTAACAAAAAGCAGCTGCCTACTTTTGTCACATTGTGACAGTTTGCTTAAATATACAAGCATTACTTCGTATCAACATGTGACAGGTTGATTAAGTAATCAAGCATTACTCTGTATCAACATGTGACAGGTTGATTAAGTATCCAATCATTACTTTGTATCAACATGTGACAGGTTGATTAAGTAATCAAGCATTACTCTGTATCAACATGTGACAGGTTGATTAAGTATCCAATCATTACTTTGTATCAACATGTGACAGGTTGATTAAGTATCCAAGCATTACTTTGTATCAACATGTGACAGGTTGCTTTTGAGTTTACTTCCAACAAACTCGATGTGGTTGAGTCCTCATGGAGGTTCAATATCCCAGCAAAGGCAATCTCCATTCCCTTCCTGTTGGTGGGACACACCAGGGAGCCAGTCATTTGTATGGACAGGTCCCATCTCAACTTTAAAGCTCTTCTTGTTGGTAAGCATTCCCTGACCATTGCAACTTATAGACAAATAAATTGAGCTTTATATTTTGTTCATATTTTGTAATGTTGATAAGAGAGAACGTTTGAAACTATTTTTATCTGGAATGAGTAAGTGCAGTAGAAGATATATATTTTATATTTAAAAAACAAACAAAAAATCAATTTTATTCTTAATTGTTTTTGCACTTTTCTCCAAATTTATTCTTGTTTTAATTAGGTAAAAAAATTAAACTAAAAATTAATTGCATACTTTTTAAAATAACTTTTACATTCAGGTTTATTTTCCTCTAATAAAAATAATTATTTTCACATTAATAAAATATATCTCTCTCCTGTCTGTCATAAAATGGGTGCCAATCAATAAAAATAACCTTGTTTTAAAATGCATATCTTTCATAAACTGATAGCAACAATACAAATCTAATGTCTGATCTCCTAGGCCGGGAAGCTAAGGAGACAATCTATCTGAACAACAATGAAGACATTCCTTTCAACTTTTCATTTGTGGAAGAGTCCTGCTACACCGAGGGATACTCATCTCAACTTAAAGTTGAGCCCATGAGTGGCCAGCTGGATCCAAAGTCCAGGTAGGCTAAAACAAAGGAATCTTTTGAAAAATGATGAAAAAATGGAGATTAGAAATATTGAATGTTATCAAAAGAGAAGATGTGTCACAAACTAGTCTTTTCATCTATCTAACATAAGGTGAAATAAAAAGCTCTTTGACTGAATGAATTTTATGATATTCTAAACTTTCCTTATTCCTTTTGTTTACAAAGAATTATCGCTAGAAGGTGAATATTTTGGTTGAACCCTCTTAATGTAGTTCAAAGAGATTTACAGAAATTTTAGACATTCATATCAAACACCATTCTATTTCTATGCGCATCTGCCTGAGAAAGTATTTTCCAAAAGCTTTATTTAGACTTAATAAATGAAAATAAATAAAGTAAATAAATGTCTTTAATATCTGTTCTATTGACCTTATCTTCTATTACACAATATCTTTTCAGCATTGCAATAAACCTGTACTTTTCACCCAAGTCTGAGAAGGAAGTCAACTTCAATCTGCGCTGTAATATCCAGCACAAGAAGACACCAATAACACTTAATGTGAAGGCAGAGGGCTATCAGATGAACAGTATTCTGCTGTGTGAGGACTCGACAGGAAATAGAGTGGAGCTGAGTGACAGAGGCATCAACCAGATCAATTTTGGAGAGGCCAGTTCCTTCTTATTAGTGGCACAGATTTCACAATCCAACATTACATAAACTTGAACACATTGCACAATTCAACATTAACTCATGGGATATATTTAAGATTTTAATTTCAGACTTTTTGTTAATTTAATTAATCTGACTTGCCAATAAATAGCCAGTGATTTCACATATGTCACTGGATGTAAACAGGCAATTGACAATACATTCAAATTGTGTTATTTGACCTACTTGTCTTTCTTCTCACAGGTGGAGATCAATGAGAATGTCATCAGACATCTGTTCCTGCTCAACACGGGAAATTTTAACTTTGACTTCCAATCAGAGTTCAGCACCAAGTCAACTGGGGCGGAGGCCATAACCTTGACCCCTTCCATGGGTTCAGCCATGAGCGGTGAGACAAAGGAGATGTCTCTGGCATTCTGTCCACAGAAGAAGATGTCTGTCAAAAACTGTGAATTCAGCATCAAAGTAAGTTACAGTTTTTTTTTAAGTTTGTAGGCCTACATTTAGAGCATCTGACATCTTGTGCTCAGGGGAGATAAGGCCAAATGTAGTTTTGTTTTTGAACTCCCATTTTTTACTTCAGTCCTGTATCGCACCTACAAAATGGAGTCAAATGTAAAAAAAAAATAACAATTTTTAGAGTAACAATTATTTTGTTTCTCCTTAAAGTTTAAAAATCGCATGCTGAACTTAAGGCATTTTTCCTATGTCTAATCAATATTTGCAATGACAAACACAACTTTGTCTTAATCACTGGTCTTTAAAAGACTCAGCAAACTCTAGCACGCCAATAAATGTTGTCAATAACTGCATTGATCTTTTAAGATGAAAAAGAAAGAGATGGTCATATCTTATTGTCGTCATATGTTATTGTCATAATATGTTATTGTGGTCATATCTTATTGTGGTCATATCTTATAGTGGTCAAATCTTATTGTGGTCATATCTTATTGTGGTCATATCTTATTGTGGTCATATCTTATTGTGGTCATATCTTATTGTGTCTTGATTCAAAAATCATTTGCAGTCATCAATGTGCTCATCATTACCAGTGACAACACAGAATGGTTGAATGTTTAAAGAATGGTTTACTTCAATCGACAGATCTGTATTAGATGCTTGTAGTTTTCAGCTTAACATCAAAGTCACCAATAAGCTGGTCTTTAAGACAATGCCTGAAATTCTTCCAATTACAGGTTACCAACGGCCCTACCTACAATCTGAGTGTTACTGGACACAGTGTGAATCCAGGCCTGGTGTTCTCCTTCAGAACCTACAATTTTGGCAACAACTTCATACAGAAGACCGGACTGAACCTCCCTAAGAACCAGGCTATTCTCAAGCTGACCAACAAAGACAAGAAAGAAGTCAGGTAGGTTTCATGACAAAAAACACATGACAGGGAAGGCAATAAAAAGAACAGTGTTCTTGATAAAGAGGGATGATATTCCTTTATAAATGTTTCTTTCATAACTTTTATTTATGTTTTCAACAATTCTGGAGCAAAGTGAACATTTGTTCAGCTGCATCTCTCACTCATAAATTTTTTAAACAAGAAATAGATTTTATGTTTCAGATATGTGGAAATAAATTTATTTTAAATTGAGCGTAATGATTGGTGTTTGGACGATATTTACAAAGATTAATCTTATTTACTCATTATATGCATATCTTTCCCAAGTGTCGACTGCATGTATGCCCCAACAAGTCAGCTATCCTACAAGTTTGTCTTATTTACTCATTATATGCATATCTTTCCCAAGTGTCGACTGCATGTATGCCCCAACAAGTCAGCTATCCTACAAGTTTGAAGCCTGCGTGATAGCGCCAGGTAAGACTGTCAAAGTGCCATTCACCTTCACTCCCACACAGCCGATCAAATACCACGAGACTGTTGTCTTCGAGATCAATGGCCTCAGCAAACAGAAAGTGGAGCTCTTTGGTGCTGGACATGAAATGAAAGTAAGTTCCTGCTTTTTTAATGCAATATTTTTTTCAACAGTTCATCAGGGGAGGCAATAGAATGCATATGATTGTCACAAATTGAGTATGTTAAAGATTTTAAGTCTGTTACATATTGAATTTTACATACAAGTTAAATATCTTTATTTTGAAGTATAGAAATTCATTTTATAACATGAATTGTCTGAGTACCGTATATTACATAAGTTGGCCCTGTATCACAATGGTAATATCGTCTGAGTACTGTATGTTACATATGGTGACTCTGTATCCCAATGAAAATATTGTCTTTCTCACATCCTAGAATTAGTTGTTTCAAACTGATCCTGGAGTTGTCCCTAACTGTACGGAAATAGATGATTGAATGCAATTGTCAGACCTGTAACTAAACCATGGCAATAGATGATTGAATGCACTTGTCAGACCTGCAACTAAACCATGGCAATTGATGATTGAATGCACTTGTCAGACCTGTAACTAAACCATGACAATAGATGATTGAATGCACTTGTCAGACCTGTAACTAAACCAGGGCAATAGATGATTGAATGCACTTGTCAGACCTGCAACTAAACCATGACAATAGATGATTGAATGCACTTGTCAGACTTGTAACTAAACCATGACAATAGATGATTGAATGCACTTGTCAGACCTGTAACTAAACCATGACAATAGATGATTGAATGCACTTGTCAGACATGTAACTAAACCATGGCAATAGATGATTGAATGCAATTGTCAGACTTGTAACTAAACCATGGCAATAGATGATTGAATGCACTTGTCAGACTTGTAACTAAACCATGACAATAGATGATTGAATGCACTTGTCAGACCTGTAACTAAACCATGACAATAGATGATTGAATGCACTTGTCAGACATGTAACTAAACCATGGCAATAGATGATTGAATGCAATTGTCAGACTTGTAACTAAACCATGACAATAGATGATTGAATGCACTTGTCAGACTTGTAACTAAACCATGACAATAAGGAAACTCAAAAACTGAAAATTATGAAATCTAATTTTTTTTAACTTAATTTATTCTAAACTAGCTAGTAAAATTGTAAAATAATATTTTTCAATTGAATTTGATTGATAAGATCAAACAAGGATTAGTAATTTTTAAAGTATGTTTGATACTGCAAAGTGCACACAAAGGTAACAGTGCACACAAAGGTAACAGTGCACACAAAGGTAACAGTGCACACAAAGGTAACAGTGCACACAAAGGTAACAGTGCACACAAAGGTAACAGTGTTCACAAATCACAGCTTTTGTGCTGATCAAAGAAACTAATTCATGATTTATGTGTAATATTTTCAGATTGAAGTGGCAGACCCAAAACACAAGTGTATAAACCTCGGGTCAAAAATGGTGGGTGACAGTGTCAGAAAGTTCATTCCCATTGTCAACAACAGTCCAGTGTCCTTGACATTTAACTTGGCCTTCACCCCTACAGAACCAGGACTACAACAGAAAGAAGTGCTCTCTATTACGCCCAAAGAACAGATAACTTTAGAAGCTAATGTTGGAACTACAAAAGTTGAGGTCTGGTTCAGACCCAAAGCCCGCATCCCACAATTCACTGAAGAGGTTTGTGCAAGAGCTGTTAGATATATTTGTGCATCTGGCTTGTAAACTGCTCCAATCCCACAATTCACTGTAAAGGTTTGTTCCAGAATTGTTGAATCTGTTTCGTGCTGGTGTCTTGCAACCCTTGTAATCCATCTCAAAGAGTACTATTGACTATAAATGTTTACCTGCAGGTACTGATGGAATGTTCTGGAATCTCTCAGCCTCTGTTTGTAGTGAAGGGATCGTGCCTGGGCATGGAGATCTCACTAGACTCCGACTATTTGGCGTTTGGAACTGTCTTTCAGCGCAGTAGCAGCACACGTAAACTAGTGATGTCCAATACCGGTGACATGAGTTCAAAGTTAGTGCAAGTCTGTTTCATCTTATATCTGGGCTTCTTCTTCTTTGCCTTTTTCAACTCCCAGTAAAGCATTGGCCGTTAATAATGTCTTTCCACACCCTCCTGTCTCCTGCAATCAACTCTAACTCTTTCGAGCTCTGTCCTATCTTAATCTACTATCTGTATTTAATTAGTATTAAGTTTCTAATTACATTAGTTAAAGTTGAGGTGGGCAAACTATGGCTCACAAGTCAATGGTAGCTCAGGCCTCGCTTTTGAATGGCTCACACTCCCTTAAAAATAAAAAATTTAAATAATCTTAAAATGGGAAAGCAAGAAAATGACCTCAAGACACTGACATGTAAGTGCATGTATCACTCCAATGACCTGTAAGTGCATGTATCACTCCAATGACATTTAAGTGCATCTATCACTCCTATGACATGTAAGTGTGTGTATCACTTCAATGACATGTAAGTGCATGTATCACTCCAATGACATGTAAGTGCATGTATCACTCCAATGACATTTAAGTGCATCTATCACTCCAATGACATGTAAGTGCGTGTATCACTCCAATGACATGTAAGTGCATGTATCACTCCAATGACATGTAAGTGCATGTATCACTCCAATGACATTTAAGTGCATCTATCACTCCAATGACATGTAAGTGCATGTATCACTCCAATGACATGTAAGTGCATGTATCACTCCAATGACATTTAAGTGCATCTATCACTCCAATGACATGTAAGTGCGTGTATCACTCCAATGACATGTAAGTGCATGTATCACTCCAATGACATGTAAATGCATGTATCTCTCCAATGACATGTAAGTGCATGTATCACTCCAATGACATGTAAGTGCATGTATCACACCAATGACAAGTACGTGCATGTATCACTCCAATGACATGTAAGTGCATGTATCACTCCAATGACATGTAAGTGCATGTATCACTCCCATTGCATGTAAGTGCATGTATCACTCCAATGACATGTACAGCTAAAGGTGTCATTCTCCAACTTGAGCAGCCTTCCGCCTTCAATGTCATGATAACACTTGTCCTACTAATAAAATTCCCTCCCCCCACCTTTTCGCTTTCACCATGTATGGCACCCACTGTTACCACTTGAATCGGGCTCATGGTTACAAAAGGTTGCAGACTCCTGAGTCATAACATCATTAAGCATCCCCAAGCCAAACTTCTAAAAAAAAATTTCTTGTTTAGATTCCGCTGGGATATTAAACAATTCAAGCCGGATTTCAGTATCACCCCAGTTGAAGGATACATCACTCCGGGCATGGATGTCACCTTTGATGTTGAATTTCACCCCCAGAATGTTAGCGGAGATGTTCGATATGATGTAAGAACAAATAAAACTTATTTCTTATTTTTGGCTGTGTGTGTTTGTGTTTTTGTAAGTGTGTGTACTTGTGTTTTGGGGGTGGGGTAAGTATGCAACCAGAATAAATTTTATTTGACTTCCCTTGAGCTACACGAAACACTTTTCAACTGTCAGTAACAAGAAACACTTTCCAACTGTCAGTAACTGTTAGTTCATTAGAGCCCATATGTTTTTATTTTATACTGTTAAAATTATCCCATTGTTCTGTTGGGCATTTATTTATTGGCCTACGTGGTCCCAGCCACATGATTCCAGTATTAAAGTATTGGCGCTAAGATTATGAAAGAATTGGAGCTAAGAGTATGAAAGTATTGGAACTGAGAGTATGAAAGTATTGGAGCTAAGAATATGAAAGTATTGGAACTGAGAGTAAGAAAGAATTGGAACTGAGAGTATGAAAGTATTGGAACTGAGAGTATGAAAGAACTGGAGTTGAGAGCAGGAAAGTGAAGGAGCTAAGTATGAAAGTATTGGCGTTGAGAGTATGAAAATACACTAAATATGTCAATTATTTTTTTTTAAATGTCCACAGAAACTGAAGTGCTCTTTAGACGGCGGACCCCACAAGCCCCTAACACTAACCTTAACAGGGTCATGTACTGGCATCCCACCGGTTAAGGAGGTGCAAAACTTCCAGTGTGTTGTTCGTGAGAAGGAAACCAGGCAGCTGATGATCCCTAACAAGAGCAACCAAACTTGGAACCTGAAGCCAATCATAGATGGAGAGTACTGGACTGGACCTGTCACTTTTCTCGTGGAGCCTCAGCAGAGCTCGGCCTATCCACTGACATATGAGCCACTGGCAATGACAACAGAGAACAAAAAACATACGGTATTATATGTACATTTATATGTAGCACTGTAAATTTGATATTCTTTTTTTTTTTTAATTAATGACAGAAAATGACTGATAGGAAAATCTTATTATTTCTTGAGTTTGATAAGAAAGTATGTTGTTGTTTTCATTTGTGTCTATTGTCTTATTGAAGACAGAAAATGACTGATAGGAAAATCTTATTATTTCTTGAGTTTGATAAGAAAGTATGTTGTTGTTTTCATTTGTGTCTATTGTCTTATTGAAGACAGAAAATGACTGATTGGAAAATCTTATTATTTCTTGAGTTTGATAAGAAAGTATGTTGTTGTTTTCATTTGTGTCTATTGTCTTATTGAAGACAGAAAATGACTGATAGGAAAATCTTATTATTTCTTGAGTTTGATAAGAAAGTATGTTGTTGTTTTCATTTGTGTCTATTGTCTTATTGAAGACAGAAAATGACTGATAGGAAAATCTTATTATTTCTTGAGTTTGATAAGAAAGTATGTTGTTGTTTTCATTTGTGTCTATTGTCTTATTGAAGACAGAAAATGACTGATAGGAAAATCTTATTATTTCTTGAGTTTGATAAGAAAGTATGTTGTTGTTTTCATTTGTGTCTATTGTCTTATTGAAGACAGAAAATGACTGATAGGAAAATCTTATTATTTCTTGAGTTTGATAAGAAAGTATGTTGTTGTTTTCATTTGTGTCTATTGTCTTATTGAAGACAGAAAATGACTGATTGGAAAATCTTATTATTTCTTGAGTTTGATAAGAAAGTATGTTGTTGTTTTCATTTGTGTCTATTGTCTTATTGAAGACAGAAAATGACTGATTGGAAAATCTTATTATTTCTTGAGTTTGATAAGAAAGTATGTTGTTGTTTTCATTTGTGTCTATTGTCTTATTGAAGACAGAAAATGACTGATTGGAAAATCTTATTATTTCTTGAGTTTGATAAGAAAGTATGTTGTTGTTTTCATTTGTGTCTATTGTCTTATTGAAGACAGAAAATGACTGATAGGAAAATCTTATTATTTCTTGAGTTTGATAAGAAAGTATGTTGTTGTTTTCATTTGTGTCTATTGTCTTATTGAAGACAGAAAATGACTGATTGGAAAATCTTATTATTTCTTGAGTTTGATAAGAAAGTATGTTGTTGTTTTCATTTGTGTCTATTGTCTTATTGAAGACAGAAAATGACTGATAGGAAAATCTTATTATTTCTTGAGTTTGATAAGAAAGTATGTTGTTGTTTTCATTTGTGTCTATTGTCTTATTGAAGACAGAAAATGACTGATTGGAAAATCTTATTATTTCTTGAGTTTGATAAGAAAGTATGTTGTTGTTTTCATTTGTGTCTATTGTCTTATTGAAGACAGAAAATGACTGATTGGAAAATCTTATTATTTCTTGAGTTTGATAAGAAAGTATGTTGTTGTTTTCATTTGTGTCTATTGTCTTATTGAAGACAGAAAATGACTGATTGGAAAATCTTATTATTTCTTGAGTTTGATAAGAAAGTATGTTGTTGTTTTCATTTGTGTCTATTGTCTTATTGAAGACAGAAAATGACTGATTGGAAAATCTTATTATTTCTTGAGTTTGATAAGAAAGTATGTTGTTGTTTTCATTTGTGTCTATTGTCTTATTGAAGACAGAAAATGACTGATTGGAAAATCTTATTATTTCTTGAGTTTGATAAGAAAGTATGTTGTTGTTTTCATTTGTGTCTATTGTCTTATTGAAGACAGAAAATGACTGATTGGAAAATCTTATTATTTCTTGAGTTTGATAAGAAAGTATGTTGTTGTTTTCATTTGTGTCTATTGTCTTATTGAAGACAGAAAATGACTGATTGGAAAATCTTATTATTTCTTGAGTTTGATAAGAAAGTATGTTGTTGTTTTCATTTGTGTCTATTGTCTTATTGAAGACAGAAAATGACTGATTGGAAAATCTTATTATTTCTTGAGTTTGATAAGAAAGTATGTTGTTGTTTTCATTTGTGTCTATTGTCTTATTGAAGACAGAAAATGACTGATAGGAAAATCTTATTATTTCTTGAGTTTGATAAGAAAGTATGTTGTTGTTTTCATTTGTGTCTATTGTCTTATTGAAGACAGAAAATGACTGATTGGAAAATCTTATTATTTCTTGAGTTTGATAAGAAAGTATGTTGTGGTTTTCATTTGTGTCTATTGTCTTATTGAAGACAGAAAATGACTGATAGGAAAATCTTATTATTTCTTGAGTTTGATAAGAAAGTATGTTGTTGTTTTCATTTGTGTCTATTGTCTTATTGAAGACAGAAAATGACTGATAGGAAAATCTTATTATTTCTTGAGTTTGATAAGAAAGTATGTTGTTGTTTTCATTTGTGTCTATTGTCTTATTGAAGACAGAAAATGACTGATAGGAAAATCTTATTATTTCTTGAGTTTGATAAGAAAGTATGTTGTTGTTTTCATTTGTGTCTATTGTCTTATTGAAGACAGAAAATGACTGATAGGAAAATCTTATTATTTCTTGAGTTTGATAAGAAAGTATGTTGTTGTTTTCATTTGTGTCTATTGTCTTATTGAAGACAGAAAATGACTGATTGGAAAATCTTATTATTTCTTGAGTTTGATAAGAAAGTATGTTGTTGTTTTCATTTGTGTCTATTGTCTTATTGAAGACAGAAAATGACTGATAGGAAAATCTTATTATTTCATGAGTTTGATAAGAAAGTATGTTGTTGTTTTCATTTGTGTCTATTGTCTTATTGAAGACAGAAAATGACTGATTGGAAAATCTTATTATTTCTTGAGTTTGATAAGAAAGTATGTTGTTGTTTTCATTTGTGTCTATTGTCTTATTGCAGGGTTCCATTTTCTTTCCTCTCCCTGATGGATCAGGGCTCCTCTTCAACCTGCAGGGAAGTGCAGAACCTCCAAAGGTTATTGCTAAAATTCAACGAGACGTACCCTGCAAAACTGGCTACACAGAGCTTCTGCCAGTGTATAACTGGCTGAAGAAACCACAAAGGTAATATCTATTTTATACACTAATTGGTATCTATTTTACACACTAATTGGTAGTATCTATTTTATACACTAATTGGTATTAACTATTCAATACATTAATTGATATTATCTATTTTATACACTAATTGGTATTAACTATTTTATACACTAATTGGTAGTATCTATTTTATACACTAATTGGTAGTATCTATTTTACACACTAATTGGTAGTATCTATTTTATACACTAATTGGTATTAACTATTCAATACATTAATTGGTATTAACTATTCAATACATTAATTGATATTATCTATTTTATACACTAATTGGTATTAACTATTTTATACACTAATTGGTATTAACTATTTTATACACTAATTGGTAGTATCTATTTTATACACTAATTTTTATACACTAATTGGTAGTATCTATTTTATACACTAAATGGTGTTTAAAGCTCCCAGAGTAATACTGTATTACTATAATTTTTGGTGCTTGTCACATCAAACAACCTTTATGTTGACTGCCTTTTTACCTAGAAGTAGGCAATTTGAGTTCTTTAACGGCATTAACTATAGTAATAAAATATTCAATCATCATGACTTGGCAAATCTACAACTACAACCTATTGCAACATCATTTTTTTAAAAGTCTTTCCACTATTTGGTCAGATTCCGTGTTAAGACTGAATCGCTGAAATCAGAAAAACTTGACGGTGGCACCATTGTTAAAGGTGTGGAGTACATCGATGTGCCGGCCAAAGGATCAAAGGACTACAAGTTATCTTTCCATGCCCACAAGGAGGGGGTCACGATGATAAAGGTGAGAACCTTTTAGATGTGTCATCCAATCCAGTCAAAATTATTGTGCGTATCATAATTTTCTGTGTGACTTATTCTGTTTTCCCTTTTTTCTCCAGATTACATTTATAAACGAACAAACTGGAGAGTACCAATTTTACGAGGTGACGTTCAAGGCAACCAGGCCAGGCACAATCTCTACCATCAATTTGTCCACTCCAGTGAGGCAGATTGTACCATACACACTGACACTTGACAACCCGCTCAGCTCCCAGGTGACATTTTCAACCAGCTGCTCAGTTCCAGAGGTTCTCATTCCTAATCAACTAGTTGTACCTGCTTCCTCACAAGTACGTTTCTTCTAGTCAACAAACATGGAGATAAGAAATAGATCTAACTAAAATATTGTTGTACCTTTTTTTTTTTCCCATTCAAGTGAGATAAATATGATGTCTTAAATGCTTCAATTTTTTGTTAAATGTTCTAAAATATGGCCAAATATGGCCGTACTCTTCAAATGTTGAAAGCAGATGTTCATTTGGTGTTTTTGAGGCTTCATTCCAAGTGTGACACTATCTTCTCCTGCATCCAAGTGCTGCACTATCTTCTCCTGCATCCAAGTGCTGCACTATCTTCTCCTGCATCCAAGTGCTGCACTATCTTCTCCTGCATCCAAGTGTGACACTATCTTCTCCTGTATCCAAGTGTGACACTATCTTCTCCTGTATCCAAGTGCTGCACTATCTTCTCCTGCATCCAAGTGTGACACTATCTTCTCCTGCATCCAAGTGCTGCACTATCTTCTCCTGCATCCAAGTGTGACACTATCTTCTCCTGTATCCAAGTGTGACACTATCTTCTCCTGCATCCAAGTGCTGCACTATCTTCTCCTGCATCCAAGTGTGACACTATCTTCTCCTGTATCCAAGTGTGACACTATCTTCTCCTGTATCCAAGTGCTGCACTATCTTCTCCTGCATCCAAGTGTGACACTATCTTCTCCTGTATCCAAGTGTGACACTATCTTCTCCTGTATCCAAGTGCTGCACTATCTTCTCCAGTATCCAAGTGTGACACTATCTTCTCCTGTATCCAAGTGCTGCACTATCTTCTCCTGTATCCAAGTGCTACACTATCTTTTCCTGTATCCAAGTGTGACACTATCTTCTCCTGTATCCAAGTGTGACACTATCTTCTCCTGCATCCGAGTGTGACACTATCTTCTCCTGTATCATAGTGTGACACCATCTTCTCCTGTATCCAAATGTGACACTATCTTCTCCTGTATCCAAGTGTGACACTATCTTCTCCTGTATCCAAGAGTGACACTATCTTCTCCTTTATCCAAGTGTGATGCTATCTTCTCTGTTCACAGGGTCACTTTAGTTTTGAATATCAACCTTTGAAAGTGGGTGAGGTCAGTGGTCGCCTTGAACTAACCTGCACCGAACTAGGACAGTTTACCTATGACCTGAACTTTATAGCAACACCGGCTCCCCCAGAAAAACCCATCTACTTCAGAACTGGACTGGGGACAAATGTCACTCAGGTGGCCAAGTTTTTTAACTTTGCCAAGCAGAAAACTGACTACACATGCAAGGTTGGTCACTTTCCACCAATTTGTATTGAATGCAAAAATACTATGCTTGGCCACCAGCAATCATGTCATCCGGATATGTTTGATTAGGAATGGAGAAAACTCAATGCACCATGCTAAATAAGACAGGTGCTGACCTACATTTTTGGGCGCAATGAAGTTTGGAATAGAAATCCCTCCAACATCAGCAACAAAATGGCATCTTCCTCCTTGACAGATCACTACAAAAAATTAATAATTTAATCACTAGCTGGTTTCCATGAAAATGGCTGGGCGCATTATTTCAATTACCATGTTAATAAATAAAATCTCCAGAGCCTCCTATTTTTTTCTAATAATTTATTATTTTAAAAATTGAATTACATTTATTTTTTATTTTATACCCTTACTGATTCAGTAAACCAAAAAACTTTTAAGCAATATAGACTTAGGTCACTTCTGGGGCCCGTCCTGAATAAGGTGCTTCAAAATATAAGTTACATTGATTTCAGCCAGGATCTTGCTATGTTTGAAACAAGCTGTTTTGTAATGGATACTTATGTTATTTAAAATGTTGTGATCTGCACTTTTCAAAAGAAGCCATTGTTACAATTATTGTCTCTGCTAACCATCCTGACAGATTGACAATACAGACTTCCATGTAGAAAAATCCGTGGCCGCTGCCCCTGGCTCCACTGGCGGCACTGAGGTTGTGCTGGATGTCATGTTTGAGCCATCAACACTCGGAGAGCAGCTGGCCACCCTGAGTGTGTCTTCACCACAAGGAGGGGACTACACCTTCCCATTGATTGCCACCTGCATTCCACCCAAACCTCAGGGTCCTTACACTGTGAAGTCTGGCACAACCACCCCCATCATGTTCAGGAATGTTTTCAATGCAGCAACACAATTTGTTTTCCAGGTGGGTGTTCCTTCTATTTATAATCACATGTTCTTTGGATAAAAAAGGGAAAGAACAAAAATATATTTTTAGCTGAAATCTGGACTTTTTCATGGGGTGGACAATGTGCATGGGCCTGCTAGACTCATTGGACCCAGAGCCAGCCATTAAAGGGTCCCATATATTATTTGATTTTAACCGTTCTTCAACTAAGTCTTAATAGATATTTACTAAGCAAAATATATTTCAAAAAGGTAGACATTATAAAATATTGCCTATGCTTTGCTTGTAGCTATTGGCCGCTATCTATAGACAAGTCATCGTTAGACATCTGCTCCTTTGTTGCCTGTACCCAGGACTCCCCTAATGCTTTAATGACACCTAATGACACCTTGCCTGGGAGCAAATCAAATCATGTCTACAATTTTGAAATCTTTTTTTTTTTTTTTGAAAAAGTAATTGCTACTTAAACTTAAAAAATATTTAAGACAAATAAGAAACATCAGTGCATATTGAAGCATCGTCTGAAGTGAAGGGGTGGGGCTTATGAGGGGTGGGGCTTATGAGGGGTGGGGCTTATGAGGGATGGGGCTTATGAGGGGTGGGGCTTATGAGGGGTGGTGCTTATGAGGGGTGGTGCTTATGAGGGGTGGGGTTTATGAGGGTAAGACTTATGAGGGGTGGGGCTTATGAGGGGTGGGGTTTATGAGGGGTGGGGTTTATGAGGGGTGGGGCTTATGAGGGGTGGGGCTTATGAGGGGTTGGGCTTATGAAGGCTAGGGCTTATGCAAACCTACTTGTTCTCAACCTACTTAAAAAAATGATTTACAGGACATTTGATGATTTCTGTAATGTTGCCTCTCACCCTTGTTCTATTTGTCCTATGATATGTTTTCTGATGTAAACTGTATGACCTAAGTTTGCATCTTATTCATGAACGTAATATTATTTCTGATGATCTTGAAATTTCTTTTACAGGTTGATAACCCACTTTTTCACTTGACCAAACAAGGGGAGACTATTCGGGCCAAAAAAGATCACAGAATTGTTGTTGGGTTTGATGGGCAAGACACTTCTTCTCCTGTCATGGGAAAACTTATTGTGTCATGTGCAAAATCTGCAGGGGGGTCATCAAATGCCCAGTGGGTTTTTTATCTTAAGGGTGTGTCCTCATAAAACTCCATTTACAGCAGTGAGAATGACTTTTGAGCAAAGTGTTGAAATATGTTTTTAAATATTTGACTTGAAAAATTCAGTTAAATGAAATATTCAAGATTTAGATAAAATGTGGCATATTTCATTTATTTTCAGTTGAAGCATTATTTTGTTTAGTTTGATAGGTTTAGGAATTTAAAAAATATTTGCTTTTTTTTTTTTTAAATCTTATTATAGACTTGATGATTGTTTTTAATACGATAGTTTCCATACTTCAACTCGTCTTTTTATTATGATATTTTCAAGACTTTACATTTCTTTAAACAATTGTGACCCTTAAGCCAAGACTTCCACATGAAATACATACTTATTATTATATTAAAAGAATGTTGCTGGGACTATTAACTGAACATAAGTAAGAACAAACACTGTTTTGTTCAGTAATAGTAGCTAACTGTTTTTGAAGGAGGAAAAAAAAAAACTTTAAATTTCTCCAAATTGTATAGATATTTAAAGATTTGGTTTTTATTTTGTGATATAATTTATTTTTTTTATTAATCATGTCTTTTTAATTTATTTTGTATATATTATAATGTGCTTGATTATTTTTTTCTCCAAATTTTGAGTTTTAAATTTTAACTTATAAATGCCCTTGACACTTGTATGTATAAAATACTGGCAGGTTTTTTTTAACATCCAACTTGCTGTTAATGATTTTTATTATGTACCATTAATACAGATTTACTCTTGTCAACTTAATTGGAATGATTTTGCTAAAGCAAACACAGAAACAGCTTTGATTTACTGTATTGCGAATATTTGTTTTTAAGTATACACAATGTGTATAACACATTGTTAAATGCAAGATAGTTTGTTTTTTTTCTAATGGAACTATTCTAATAAATACATATATTAACATCACTGCTATCTGTCACACATTTACTGTTAGTTGCATTCCTTATTTTACAATATCTGTTAACACATCAAGACACAGAATACCAGTGAATGGATTCAATCCTGAAATTCAATTTAAATATTAAAACAAGACGAGATTTTACTTGCAGGATCAAATTTATTATAATTTGCTAAATGTAATTCAATGTATAAACAAAATGAGGCAGAATTTAAATGGTTGGTATAAAATGTGTAGATACATATTGAAATAGTTCTTTATCATGTAATGTGCCTGTCAAGTTTGAGATGCCACCCTCTGTTCCTCTATATCAGCCACCCCCTGTTTCATGTGAGCTGCCAACATAGTGTAGGCTCTTTGGACATGGCTTGGGATATCTACCGCTGCTTGGTGGCCACACAATGCATAGTCTGTAAATTTTTGGAAATGCACCAGGAGGTTCGCTATGACCTCATCTAGAGTACCAACATGGGGACTGGGGTACTCTAGGAGGGACAGTGGGGGAGACGAGACACATAAACGCACATGTTCTGATCCCTTCCATTGTTTCTTGAAGGTCAAGGCGGCTCGGAGCTCCATTAAACTTTTGGTGATGATGATGACAGACTTTGGCTGAAAGCCCATCTCAGACAAGAGACTCTGCGTGTACTGAATATTTTCCCCCGTGTTTGTTGCTTTCATCTCCAGCACTATGACTTTCTCAGGAACTCCTCTTGACGTCATTATATCACAGAAAACTTGGGCCTCTGTTTTGTTCTCTGGTAATTTCCCTTTCAATGAAACAAAAGGAAAAACATATTGGTCTAATTTTTTTTAAAATTGTTTTAAAAAAAAAGAAAGGAAAAGAATGAATCTGTTAAAAAAATGTTTTGGGTATAGGGTTCTTGGTGAATGTAACCCCAGTACATATGGAACCCCAGTACATATGGAACCCCAGTACATATTGAACCCCAGTACATATGGAACCCCAGTACATATGGAACCCCAGTACATATGGAACCCCAGTACATAACAATGTCCTAATAATAATAATTTTTGATGCTAATAGATGTTTTGTTATTGTATGCTACAGTACTCTAAATATATAGCATATCAGATAAATTACTCTAACCATTAGCGTATTGGTGGGGGAAGAGCAGGACATTTTCAACAATCAAATAATTTTAATTTTAGTTTTAATTTGTAACAATAAACTAAGATCTTTTTTTAGTGCAGATCATTCTATATTTTTTTAACTTCATTTGCCTTGAAAAGTTTGACCTAATGATATGTAGGGTAGGCCTGTTTACTGTAGGCCTGTTTACTGTAGGCCTGTTTACTGTAGGCCTGTTTACTGTAGGCATGTTATAAGAAGTGTAGGCCTGTTATAAGTAGTGTTTGCCTGTTTACTGTAGGCCTGTTTACTGTAGGCCTGTTTACTGTAGGCCTGTTTACTGTAGGCCTGTTTACTGTAGGCCTGTTTACTGTAGGCCTGTTTACTGTAGGCCTGTTTACTGTAGGCCTGTTTACTGTAGGCCTGTTATAAGTAGTGTAGGCCTGTTTACTGTAGGCCTGTTTACTGTAGGCCTGTTTACTGTAGTGTAGGCCTGTTTACTGTAGGCCTGTTTACTGTAGGCCTGTTTACTGTAGGCCTGTTATAAGTAGTGTAGGCCTGTTTACTGTAGGCCTGTTTACTGTAGGCCTGTTTACTGTAGGCCTGTTTACTGTAGTGTAGGCCTGTTTACTGTAGGCCTGTTTACTGTAGGCCTGTTTACTGTAGGCCTGTTATAAGTAGTGTAGGCCTATTTACTGTAGGCCTGTTATAAGTAGTGTAGGCCTGTTTACTGTAGGCCTGTTATAAGTAGTGTAGGCCTGTTTACTGTATGCCTGTTTACTGTAGGCCTGTTTACTGTAGGCCTGTTATAAGTAGTGTAGGCCTATTTACTGTAGGCCTGTTATAAGTAGTGTAGGCCTGTTTACTGTAGGCCTGTTTACTGTAGGCCGGGTTTTAAGTAGTGTTTGCCTGTTTACTGTATGCCTGTTATAAGTAGTGTAGGCCTGTTTACTGTAGGCCTGTTATAAGAAGTGTAGGCCTATTTACTGTAGGCCTGTTATAAGAAGTGTAGGCCTATTTACTGTAGGCCTGTTATAAGAAGTGTAGGCCTGTTTACTGTAGGCCTGTTATAAGTAGTGTAGGCCTGTTTACTGTAGGCCTGTTATAAGTAGTGTTTGCCTATTTACTGTAGGCCTGTTATAAGTAGTGTAGGCCTGTTTACTGTAGGCCTGTTATAAGTAGTGTAGGCCTGTTTACTGTAGGCCTGTTATAAGAAGTGTAGGCCTATTTACTGTAGGCCTGTTATAAGAAGTGTATGCCTGTTTACTGTAGGCCTGTTATAAGTAGTGGAGGCCTGTTTACTGTAGGCCTGTTATAAGAAGTGTAGGCCTATTTACTGTAGGCCTGTTATAAGTAGTGTAGGCCTATTTACTGTAGGCCTGTTATAAGTAGTGTAGGCCTATTTACTGTAGGCCTGTTATAAGTAGTGTAGGCCTATTTACTGTAGGCCTGTTATAAGAAGTGTAGGCCTATTTACTGTAGGCCTGTTATACGAAGTGTAGGCCTGTTTACTGTAGGCCTGTTATAAGAAGTGTAGGCCTGTTATAAGTAGTGTAGGCCTATTTACTGTAGGCCTGTTATAAGTAGTGTAGGCCTATTTACTGTAGGCCTGTTATAAGAAGTGTAGGCCTGTTTACTGTAGGCCTGTTATAAGTAGTGTAGGCCTATTTACTGTAGGCCTGTTATAAGAAGTGTAGGCCTGTTTACTGTAGGCCTGTTATAAGAAGTGTAGGCCTGTTTACTGTAGGCCTGTTATAAGTAGTGTAGGCCTATTTACTGTAGGCCTATTTACTGTAGGCCTGTTATCAGTAGTGTATGCCTATTTACTGTAGGCCTGTTATAAGTAGTGTAGGCCTATTTACTGTAGGCCTGTTATAAGTAGTGTTTGCCTATTTACTGTAGGCCTGTTATAAGTAGTGTAGGCCTATTTACTGTAGGCCTGTTATAAGTAGTGTAGGCCTATTTACTGTAGGCCTGTTATAAGTAGTGTAGGCCTGTTTACTGTAGGCCTGTTATAAGTAGTGTAGGCCTATTTACTGTAGGCCTGTTTACTGTAGGCCTGTTATAAGTAGTGTAGGCCTGTTTACTGTAGGCCTGTTATAAGTAGTGTAGGCCTATTTACTGTAGGCCTGTTATAGGTAGTGTAGGCCTATTTACTGTAGGCCTGTTATAAGTAGTGTAGGCCTATTTACTGTAGGCCTGTTATAAGTAGTGTAGGCCTATTTACTGTAGGCCTATTTACTGTAGGCCTGTTATCAGTAGTGTAGGCCTATTTAATTTAGGCCTGTTATAAGTAGTGTAGGCCTATTTACTGTAGGCCTGTTATAAGTAGTGTGGGCCTATTTACTGTAGGCCTGTTATAAGTAGTGTAGGCCTATTTACTGTAGGCCTGTTATAAGTAGTGTAGGCCTATTTACTGTAGGCCTGTTATAAGTAGTGTAGGCCTATTTACCATTTGTTTAATTCTAACTACTTGGTCAAAAAAGTATTTAGCTTTAGTTTTTTTTTATTGTTAGTTTTGTTTATAACACCATTTGAGTTGATTCTATTTTTTTTAAACGATATCAGGATGTAGAATGAAGCAGGTAATCTCAAAAGTTTATATAGTGGAGTCCCAACCGGGGTGGGGGAGGGGAAATTCCCACAAGTGCGATGCACCGGGACGAGGCTAGTACAACCGTGACAGTTATAAATCAAGGCATTTGAATGCAGAGGCTGGTGGCTAGTTAATGAGAAATGTACATTAAGAATTTAGATTGGGGGAAGCATGAAGTCAATCATAGTATTGGGGTGGATAAACCAGTTCGTCACAGGTGCTGATATAGATAGTCCTGGGGAGGAAGCCTTAGAGATGCCAGACTCATTCCGGGACTAAAAAAAAAGGTAGCGCTAGTGGGGACAGCAGTAGAGGATAGCCGGGTTGACTTTTACCTGATTGTTGCAATACCAGTGGCAGAAGTAGCAAATGCTATCATCCAAAAATAAAAAGTATGTGGGAGCAGAAACAGAGCAGAAAGGTTCTCCACAATATTAGTGCTGAATACAAGCATAAGAGCGTTGGGAAAAGAATACATTACATCAAAAAATTGTAGAAGATGATGACTTCCCAGTGGCGTAGCGAGGGGGGGCAAGTGGGGCATCATGCCCCGGGCGCTACTCACAAACGGGCGCCACATGGTATATTTTACATATAATATTGTATGGTTTTCGAATAGGGGGGCGCTAAAAAGGCATTGTGCCCCGGGCGCGAGTTAAGCTCGCTACGCCACTGTGACTTCCAAATTTAGTTAGGCCCACACACCAATCTACCGATGTAGTGTCATCAAATTTGATTCACGCGTTATAAGATTTTTTAAAAATATATATTGGGGTTGGGGTGGTTTTTAATAATGTTCAAACTTTGACAAAATTCCTACCTCTCGTCCCTGTACCCTCTTTGCCTGATATAACGACTAGGGGCGCCCAGCCTTCCAGGAACATATCTGCCGCATGTTCCGCTGATCGCGGGTCATCATTGCCCAGGACTATCATGACGTCACTCTGTGATTTAAAAAAGAAAAGAAAACAGCACTGAAGGAATGAACGGACACGTGGTAATACGTGATTTTAACTTAGATACGGTGACCGCATTTGGAAAAAGGGGGGGGTATGCGGGGGGGGGGATCTGGGTCTTAGGGAGGTACCTAATCCTAACTTTGTGTTAATCAGGAATCGCAGGTGAAATATCTGTGAACAATAATGTAGAAAAGTACCAGAAGTGTTTTGTGAGGAATTAATGCATACTTTTTGAGTCTAAGATTGAACATGTCACTTGTTTCAATGGAGTGGTAAAAACAGCTTGTCAGTGAGTGACTACAGCTTATCAGTGAGTGTCTACTGCTTGTCAGTGAGTGTCTACAGCTTGTCAGTGAGTGACTACAGCTTGTCAGAGAGTGACTACAGCTTGTCAGTGAGTGAGTACAGCTTGTCAGTGAATAACTAACTACAGCTTGTCAGTGAATAACTAACTACAGCTTGTCAGTGAGTGACTATAGCTTGTCAGTGAGTAACTAACTACAGCTTGTCAGTGAGTGACTACAGCTTGTCAGTGAGTGACTACAGCTTGTCAGTGAGTGACTACAGCTTGTCAGTGAGTGACTACAGCTTGTCAGTGAGTGACTACAGCTTGTCAGTGAGCAACTAACTACAGCTTGTCAGTGAGTAACTACAGCTCGTCAGTGAGTGACTACAGCTTGTCAGTGAGTGACTACAGCTTGTCAGTGAGTAGCTACAGCTTGTCAGTGAGTAACTACAGCTTGTCAGTGAGTAACTACAGCTTGTCAGTGAGTGACTGCAGCTTGTCAGTGAGTGACTACAGCTTGTCAGTGAGTAACAACAGCTTGTAAGTGAGTAACTAACTACAGCTTGTCAGTGAGTAACTGCAGCTTGTCAGTGAGTAACTAACTACAGCTCGTCAGTGAGTGACTAACAAACAACAACAAATGACATGAAGCTAAAAATAGAAAGAAATTGACACAACGGACGTTTGTCAGACATATGAAGGATCAACAAGTGAATTGTATTTATTAGTTTCCTAATCATGACACTAATATTTGTGAGATGACTAACACTCAGGACATCAGGATTTTTTAATAACAAATAAAACGTTACATGCATCACTGAAATTGCATTTGACCACCAGCATGTTTCAATGGGTAACCAGACAAAACGACAAGGTGACAAAACGACAAAAGGACAAGTGAAAATATGGCCTGTCCCGGGTAACCTGGGAAATCTGGTCACCATAACTCAGACCTCGACTGGCACCTTGATTTTTTATTCTCAATATTTTACTTGCTTCCAATTTTTTATGTTATTAAAAAAATATTTTAAAATGTTTATTTTTCTTGTTAGCGAAATTTGGTTGGTTATTGTTCGATTTGTTTTCTCTCTCTTTTTTTTTTTTTTTTTGAGACAACGTGTTGGTCATCGCATTTAAGGCAAGTTCTACAACTCTCGACGCAATTACGAACATTTAATTACCGCAGTAGCCTAACTTCTTTCTCAAACTAAAGACCTATTACGAGTTTGGATTGAGATTAAGACACGTTCCCGTTTGTTGAGTATTAGAGGAAAATTTTTATATGTAACAGTCTCAATTATTTCTGGCCTTCAACCCAGCATCTGGAGACTACTCTGAAACTGAATGCTATACAACTTCTACAGGCTAATATGCAAACTGTTCAATTAGAATCAAACATCTTTTTTAAAAAATCCAACCAATATACTATGTGGCTTAAACGCTGAACTTGTATTAATTATTATTAATAAGTTTTTTGTGTGCTAAAGTTAGATAATAAATTGATATTTCTGCAATTATCGAATTTAAGATGGGAGATAACAAATGACGATGTCAATGAAGTAGTCATTACCTTAACGATCGTTTCATTCAGTCTTGCGAAGTCCCACAGCACTTTGGCACACTGAAGAAGTAGTTCTCTCATATTGAACTTGTCTAGCTAACACCGTGAATCCCATGTCTTGATACGAGTCTTAAAGGTAACTTTATAAAGGTAGAGGTCTTTATCACGTGGGTATTGCTTCATTCTGGTAACAGCTGGTGGTGGTGGTCGAAGGCAGCAGTGACACGAGTGACCAAGCAAGCAGAAAGGACTGCCCCCAGGGAATAATCGGGTCAGTTTCTTTGTGCAACACGATGTAGCAGGCTGGCAAATGTTGTAATCGTATAATCCGCTTAATAAAGGGTGGATGGGTCATGAAAGTTCCTTAAGCTAACATGTGGTGTTGATAGATGAACACAAAGGCTTACTGATACTGACCACATGAGACTTTTACACCCCCCCCCCAAAAAAAAAGCCTCAAGTTAGATATTTTATCACACATTTAACACATTGGCACAAATGTGTGCCCCCCCCCCCCCCCCCCAAAAAAAAATGTTACCTTTTATGAATGGCCTCCTTATATAACAAATAAAGAGGCAGGCGTGGGAAGGGGTTGGGAGGGAGTGGTGCGCCCCAAGTGGCACATTTTTCTTTAGAGACAAGGGTGGCATTTACATTAATTTACAACCAATGCAGTTGTTTGTTTTTTTCTTGTCGAAGTGGTGGCCCAAATCTTGTCCCGTCCCAGGCGGCATTTAACCCAAGCTACACCGTCCACTGTGATAAAGACCAGATGTATAATGTGCTACATATTTAAAGATAAAAAAATTATTTTTAAAAATGTCATTGGTCCGAATATAAGAATTGTATTATCTATTAAGTAGCCTACATAATAATTTTGCACTCTTCTTTGACTTTGAGTACTTTGACTTAATCTTCAGTGGGCAGTAGAGTAGACAGTCGTAGTAGAATCGTCATGGGGTACGACGAGGCATTTGAAAATACTTGGCGTACAAATTAAATACAATCGCAGTCTTTATAAATAAAATAAATAAGCCAATAATTTTTGAATAATATTCTGTAAGCTATTTTATTTGCTTTTTTTATTTTTTAAAATGTAGATAATAGGTCGCAACAACTACAGACTACAGCATTAGGCAACTGGTTACTAAATTTGAACACCATCCATCCATATAAATAGCAACGAATGACGTCAGTATTTATTCTCGTAGAATACGCAGTAAAAATGAGTTAAAATGTAATCAATAATCATTCATTTACAGTGTATTTTTCAAATGTAGTTTCTGAGTACACCAAACCTTTTGATGTTAACTGGTTTTGCTAGTTTTATGTTTTAAGATCAATGCAATTAACAGAAGCTATACTTTTTTTTTCTTGTTGCTAGTTTTCTATTATAGTTGGGTTACGTGATTTTGAATCCGAGATTTTACGAGACGGAAAGCGGTGAATTCAAAGGCTATTTGTCAACAAATCGCTTGGATCGCTACATAAACATCATGTAAGAAAATGGTCCATATTTTAAAATTCTAACTTCTTATGATGGCTTCTTACATACTATAATTTATTATTTGTGCCTTTTGTAAAGCCTGTACCGATAAGCTGCTCTTGTAAACTCGTCTATGTAGTCCAAAGTCAGTAGTCAGTAATACTGTAAAAGCCTTTAAACGTGCCGGTAAAATTTAGTAAAAGTAAAGTCTACTATAATTTATAATAAATTATTATTCTAAGAATGTGACATACTGGACACAACTGCTTAAGAATTGGTTACTGAAAAGTTAATAGCGGTATTATTGCGAGGAACTGGCTAGATAAGTTGATGGACCTAACCCGTTAAGTTAAAGCTTTAAGATTACCATCAGTTATTAGACTAGTTATGATTGGAGTTGGAGCAGCCCCCAACTTTCCCCAGGCCCAAACAACCGACAATGGGTGAATGGAGAAAGGCTTTTTTAGGTCCGCATCATTTTATGTTTTTGTGAACTCATTCTAACTCAACTTTTTAAAGGATACCTATTCAGTAACACTGTCATACTTCTGTCTCTGTTTGTAAGAATTATATGTGTGAACGATACACAACACAAGTCCCTTTTTAATACTTTTAGTAGTACTTTAGTACTTAGATTAGACTTAGTATATTTTTATTATCCTCAGCCTCAACCATTTGTTTTCCACCTGTCCATTATCCTTTTTTATTTTAGTTTTAGTAAAAACATGTTTTTGAAAAGAAGAGGCCATCAAAATACACCCAAGCACTTAATTTCAGCCAAAGACATAATTTTTATCGTAATAAAAATAAGGCAGTGTCTACACGATGGCGCGCCGGACATTTAGTGCGGGAGATAAAAAGTCCGGCGACCAAGTCACATGACCGCCGGACGCCTTGTTGGAGAAATTTTTCTGGCGAGCTAGTGACCGCTAGTGGAAGACTATTAGGTGTTATTATTCCGTCAGGTCATGTGACAAGAGGTCGCCGGCAAAATAGTTGCATTGCATATGATATTCCAATATTGTGTACAGTAATTACATATATTAGCCGATCCCTAGATAATAAATAAATAAATACTGAACATGTTAATATATTCTTCATATACTATGACTATGAGATACATAAACTGTAAGCATTTGACTGTGAATATTAAACTAGTCGGCCTATACTTAAATAACTTAACTTAATAACTAAACTAACTAGTTAGTAGACAGTAGCAGATTAGTTTAAGACGTACTAGTATTACTATTTGATTCCGACTCAACAAAAAAAAAACAACAAAAAAGTCCGTTATGTTGGTTAAACACCTCATAAAGCTCTGACTACTGTTACAAATAAACGTAATAAATTAAATATAAAATATACTTTTAATTAAAATAATAAAAAATAGTAAAATTCGATCCCGATCCAGTAACCTATCACATATTGTAAGGTCGTTAAGCGTCTATTCTACCACAAGACCACACTGGTTCATATAGAACAGCCTTATCTTAAAACTAGGTCAGTACTGAGAAGTAGGGTTTGTTACGGCGGTCATGTGACGTGTAGACACTTTCTAAAAATAAAGGGGATAGACTGAAATTGCAGCCAGTAGGCACTTGCTTTTCCTGTCTTCTGCCCCATTTTGCCTATACTATATTAAAATATAAATCTCTCACCTACTTATTATCTTATGTCATCATATTCCTCTTGCCTGTCCGGATACTCCAAGATTTTTTAAATTTTTTTATTTTGAATTTTTTAATGTTGTTTGTTTGTTAAAGAAAGCTTAGAAGGCTTCTTACCAACACAATCTTTGTTTTGTTGCGTCCCTTTTTCAAGTTTTCCCATACTTTGTTTTGTGCTAATTTCCTATTATTTTTTAAACTGAAATGGTAGGCATATGTGCCTAATATAATATAAAATTAGGACTAATAAATAATATGAAAGATCTATATTTAACCCAAAAAAGTCAAATACAAATGTGCTCTGTTGTCAGTTTAGGGTACAGTTGGAAAAGGAACCATAAATATGTTAGAATAAGAAGAAATAAATATATTAAATAACTATGTTATTCAAGTTATGAAAAAATATACTTCATTAACAATCCAGATGCATTATGACCATATAGTTCAAATGGAAATTAAAATAATATATTTGTAAAAATGTTTGATTATAAAAGAAATTATGTGGCAGGGTTTAACTTTTAGCACGTGCACTGTGTGAGATGTGATGTTTAACATACAGATATAGAAATTACTACTGTACTGTCGTCCGTGTATGGTGTCTATATAAGATGCACCCATAGCCATAGCAGGAAAGTTACTACAATGTTATAAAGTATAACAAAAGTTAGTTGGATACTTCTTGTATCAATCAATGGCTATGTCTTTTTAAGACAAAAGCTTTTTGCAGAATGTCAAATTATTTAATACAGCTATTAATAACACATGCACCATTTCCTATGTGAGAATTTTTTGCTGGTTGGATACTGTTGTATTAATTGCTTATAACCACATTGCAGTATGTGTAACCAGAACGATATAACAGTTAGTATTAATCCCTCATACACACTGGTATCTAATTCCATGTAAGAATTCAGTGGACGGTTGTATTTTCAACCATCATAATATCATAATTACAAGTCAAATTGATGAACTAACGAGTGATTAAAACACTGCCTAATATAAGAAATGAACAGAAATCTTCCATTGCTAACACTTAACAATTGCATTTACAAACACAAAAATATAATGTAAGGCTTATTTGCTTATACATACAAAGCATCGAATTGGTGTCTGTGAACAATGGCGCACTTTAGGAATGCGATTAAAACTTTGAATGCAAAAATACATTGGCACATTTTAAATAGGGTTGTTTGAAACTAACAGAGAGCACCTACTTAACACATCAACCCGCTTTATTACTTGACTTCTAGCAGAGTTCTTGCAGAAAATTGACAATCCCTACCAACCCATATAAAAGTCAAAATTCCTGACCCCAAAGATTTTAAAATGTGTCTGTTCACGTTTAGTCTCAGCCATCTAAGATACACTTTTGTATTTATATAAGTTAAATGGTCTTTAAGATATTTTAAATAGAAGGGTTTGGCCCCCATGGATGAATGTGAAAAACTCCCTTAATTATTTAATAGTCAATATCCTCTAAAGATGTAGACATGCAAATATACTAAGGTATAAGGAATAAAATCCCCTTTCCTACAAGATATAATATATAGCATAATACCCAAGAGTTCCAGAGAAATAAATTATTGAACTTAAACAAAAAGCAGTGGGAGAGAAATGATTCATGCCATGTTGTGGTAGCCTAACCCCTAGGTCAAATTCCACGACAGTTTTGAGTGGTGAACACTCCGCTTTGTAAAAGTGTGGCATGTAATGCCACATTTAAATTTAAAATTCAGGTATGCACTTTGGCACATGCCTGATTTTACTTTTGCATCATTTTACACATTTTATGGGAGAACAACAGAAGAAATGTTAGTGGAAATAAAGGTGCTCCTAAAACATGGTAGCGTTTTTACAAGTAGTAGTTACTAAATAATGATGTTTTGTAATTTTATTTAAGATTTGAGATTACTTGTTTGCATTGAATATTAAAAAGGACTAAAATGGAGGTCAATATGCTGCACTGCCTTGTACCGGCAGAGAAAAAAATGGAAATTTAATAAAGAAACAAGTTCATATTTTAAATATATAGGGCGCCCACAACATTTAATGTGCCGGATCACATGCAGCCCTTGGTGTGGCCACACCTGGTCTATCACTTTCATTTAATAGATTTTTTTAATGGGTTAATTTTATGTCTATTTATATTTCACAATCCCTTTGTCATTATTTATTTAAGTTATTCAATTGGTGAATTATAATTTTTATTTGTTTCTTCTTTAGATTTTTCCCAAAAAAATTTAGAATCCAAAAAGCTTAATAATTCATCCTAAAAGAAACTGAAATGGATACAGTCTCCTCAACAAGGTAATTTTTTATAACTATTGAGAAGTTAGGAAAATTATTATTCACAGTTGCTTTTTGAAACTAGTAAGCTGAAACACTGGAAAAATCACCTTGCTCTCTTTCCCCCCCCCCCCCCTTCTCTCTCTCTCTCTCTCTATTATATATATATATATATATTTGTATTATATCCGACCCCTTAACTTTCTCTATGCTCACTAACTTTTATATTTTAACAACTTTTTGAGATATATTGACCCTATGAAGCTGTATGCACTGTGGAAGCATTCAAACTACCTTTCTTCTCCTAATTAGGCCATGACTGATTCTCTTGCCCTTGTCATAATATTAATTACTACTGTAAGATGGCAGAGGAAAAAATTAAGAGAAAAAAGTGCACACCATTAACCCTTGCTACTAATATAAACAGAAGCGAGCGTTTAGACTAATGACATTCAACTCAATAATATCTCAGAATCAACATTTTTTTATCTTGAATTGACTTATATCATATGGCAAAACAGCATATTACACTTTTTATGCTGTACACAACAGTTTATGGCAATGTACAACACCATGGTGGCCATTCATAAATGATGTCACCCTGTAATTTCCCTTCCCCACTGTCAATTTTTCACAAAATTTAGATACCCTCATATGCATAATGCATTGTTAAGAAATTAGTGCCCTCCAACCCACCTCAGAGGGAACACCCCCCCTTTCCCTCATAGATGTGTGAGGTCAATTTTATGAATGTCCCCATACCAAATGGCATCAAATTAGTTACATTTTCACTGGATGGGATTTGATTTGTTGGCTTCTAAATATCAATTGCTCAGTATTGTAAAAGACAGAAGATAAGTATTTTTTTTTTTAAAACTATAGCATTAATTGTTAATGATGTATTGAAATTTGAATGTTCTTTTTTTTTTTAATCTCTTTTAACTTTGAGAAGAATGTGACTGTTACAAATGATGTTTAAGATAATTTTACGATAATTTATTTGCAGCACATCCTCCGAAGGAGACTCCATTAAAATTTTTCTCAGAGTTCGGCCGCCTGATCCAAGTATTAGTGAAAATGACTTTGCACCACGAGTTTTAGATGTTAACACAGCTGACAATGCGGTCATACTTAGAACCAAGCCTGAGCCTAAAATCTTTACATATGACAATGTTGCAGATGCTGACATTACTCAGGTTTGTTGAGGAAAACTTATAGATTGGGCTTAATAACTTGTAAATCGCCAATTAAAATAAGTCATTTATAAGTGTTTAGTTTGACAATGATCTTGAATTATACTTGCATGTTATTTAAGTGACTCCAATATTAAATTACTATACATAGAAAAGAGAAGAATATGGAAACAATTATTTTATTTATAATAAAGTCATAAAAATCCCTCAAAACATCTCATTTTAGGCCAAGAAATTTCACGGATTAAAACTCATGCTCAGTCTGCCATTATTGAAATTACAATTAATTAGCTCCAGTTAATTTATAATGTGAATGTAAATATTATCTGGCAACTTTTTTGTTTTCACAGGAGGCTGTTTTTTCAATTGTAGGCAAAAAAATTATTGAAAGCTGTGTCACTGGTTATAATGGAACAATCTTTGCTTAGTAAGTACCAAAATCAATTTAATGGAACAATCCTTGCATAGTAATTACCATCATTAATTTACATCTTAGAATTTCTGATAACTTTGTTTAATTATTCTTAAGTCATGCTAGTGTCTATGAAAAAAACAAAAGTTTACAATATCAACATGTAGCAAAGGGATAGTGATTTAACAAAGTTAAATATTAATTTCTTTTTTATTTCAGTGGCCAGACAGGCTCGGGAAAGACATTTACAATGCTTGGTGAGAAATTAAATGGCAGAAACTTTGCTATAGTTTTAAAGTAGTTTTGATTTCATTCTTGAAAATAATTTCTTTTAAATTATTGAAACATTGTTTAACAGGTCCTTCTGAAAATTCCGAAAGTTTTCAACATGAGCTCCGTGGTGTGATTCCCAGAAGCTTTGAATACCTCTTCAGCCTCATTGCCCATCAACAAGAACTGGTATATTTTTGTTTGCAAATATATTTTTGTTTGGATATATTTCAATTTAAAATGTGTTACAGCTGTGTCAGTTGAAACAACATTAATCAAAATTGTAATGGAAGTTGGAAAACATAATAATCTTGCCATCAAGCGAAAAGCTGTAATCACAATTTCAAGGAAAAAAATGTACGGAAAAAAATTTATTGAGATAGGGAGAGTTTTTCTGTCACTGTTGTGTTTTAAATTTCTCTGAATTTGATTAAAAATTTGTCCATATCACTTCTAAGTAACTGTTTTGTTTAGGGTGAAACATGGGTTATATTTTTGTACCATTCTGCAGCATGGTAGTAAGAAACAGTTCCTGTGCCGCTGCTCCTTTCTGGAGATTTACCAAGAACAAATCTTTGACCTTTTGGATCCTGCGTCACAGGGTCTTCATCTTCGTGAAAATATGAACAAAGGTGTTTTTGTGGATGGTCTTATAGAGCAAGTAATTTGTAACCCTAGTGATGCATATCAGGTAACTGCTCTGGTCTCAGTGTTTTTTTGAAAATCTGATTTATGTGTGTATGGTAAAATATTGATTAAATAAAAATCATTGTTAACAATTTTATCAATTTGTATTTTATTACAAAGCGATAGCATATTTTTTTTTTAAAGTAGGTATTTTTATATTTAATTTCAACAGGAAATAATATATGAAGCTGTCGGTAGATCTTCTTAGATTTTGTTTCAGAAAATAAAAATAACTTCTTTAAAACCACCTACCGTATGTCTGTAATGAATGATATTATATACTAACATTAAATAGATTATGACTAGGTACTGGGACTGAATTCATGACCTTCATTCTGTTCATAATCTCTCAATACAACAAAAATACTTACCAAAAGAATCTAAATGCAATGTTTCTAAATCCATTCCTTACTGTAGGTCCTTATCATGGGCTGGTTAAACCGTAGAGTAGCAGCTACTTCCATGAACAGAGAGAGTTCAAGGTCACATGCTGTTTTTACAGTCATGATAGAGTCCAAGGTATTGCATAATGTGTGATTGTTAATTCATTGTATTAAATGATGATCACAGACTCACCCTTTTATTTTAGTACAGAATTAAAGAAGTTTACTCGAAAATAGAAAGATATCAGTAAAGAAAGATAAACATGATACAGTCATGATATTATTTTAATTAACCAAATGATGGCTTACCTATTATGGTCAAAACTTTTTCTTTCATATTTACATGCTGTAATAGTTCAGTGCATTTCGCTATCACCCCAATATCTTTAACAACACAACGTCCTCTTTAATACTTCAATGTTTTCTTTAACATCTCAATGTCTTTTTAAATGCCTCAATATTTTAACACCACAATGTCTTCTTTAGCACCTCAATGCCTTCTCTGATGACTGTCTTCTTTAGCACCTAAATGTCTTCTCTAACACCTCAATGTCTCTTTAATGCCACAATATTTTAGCACCTCAATGTCTTCTTTAACATCCCAATGTCTACTTTACCACCGCAATAACTTCTTCAAGACCGCAATGCATTTTTAATGAGTATATGCTGTAATAATTCAATGCACCTACCTAACACCTAAATGTCTTCTTACAGGAGGATGCTGGAGGAGTACAAAATATTCGAACATCACAGCTGAACCTTGTTGACCTGGCAGGATCAGAGCGTCAGAAAGACACCAATACAGGGGGGACAAGACTTAAAGTAAATATCATAGTGTGCTTGTGTAAACGAGTTTCTATACAGAATTAGTGCAATTTTGGAATAGCAAGACATATTTAGACAAGGTTTTTTTTGTTATTCAGGCAGCTCAAAGCACTAAAAAAATATGTTTGGTCCTCTTTCAATCCAGGAAGCAGGCAGCATAAACAAGTCTCTCTCCGTGCTGGGTAATGTCATCATGTCTCTTGTGGATCTGAGCCATGGTAAAAAAAGGCACATCCCTTACCGAGATTCAAAATTAACCTTCCTGTTGCGGGTCAGTTTTTTTTTTTTCAACTAGTTTTTATCTTATTTCAGCTAATTTCAGTTTCCTTTAAAATTGCCTGGTAAGAATTTGTGGGATAGCTCCAAGGTTTTGTAATTTAACCCAATCAACAAAAAGAAGTGTTTAAAAATGTTTGACAAAACTGATAAAGGGCCAGGGCCTTATAAGAGCTTTGTTTTATTTTCAGGTGGATTAAACGTTGATTATGATAAGATTTGAGTGAAAATTTAAATGTTTTACTTAAAATTCAGGATTCCCTTGGCGGTAACACAAAAACAAGAATGATTGCTTGTGTACACCCTGATTCCAGGTAAAAATGTACAGATATTATTTATTTGCATTTTGAGCCTTAACATTTCTTTAAGCTTTACAAAAATGAGTTTTCTGAGCATTGTGATTTTTTTCCCATCATAATACACCCTAAAATAACTCTAATTTAAATTCTTATATTTTAGGTGTTTTGGAGAAACACTGTCAACTCTAAATTTTGCAAGAAGTGCAAAACTAATAAAAAATAAAGTGAGTTCAACCTGTTAGTATTGCATACAGCATGACATATTGTACAACTTGGCACTGGCATATAGTTTCTATTCTGTTTTTAAATGCAATGGTTGACTCTAAGATTTTAATAATTTTTTTTAAAAACAAATCAAACAATTAGTCTTGCGGCCACATTTAGTTCAAGTCATGATAAGAGCTCTTTTTATTTCAAAAACAAGCTATTGCGTTGAAATCTATGACTAAGATGGTCCAAATATTATGAATGAATTCTAAGAAATCATAAATTTTTTTTTTAAGGCTGTTGTCAATGAAGACTTTCATGGCAACAATCAAAAACTTCAGAATGAAATTCGTCGTCTTAAAGAACTCTTAGAATCCATGCAGCATACTCCAGGTCCTGAAATTCGAACCAGTGTGGCATCTCCAACAGGTTTGTTTTAAAATAAAGTTTTTTCACACTTCTTCACTAGTCCATTTTTTAAAAAATCCTTTATATTAACTTCGCTTTTGTACGTGGATGACTGGCTGGGGGGCAAAAATCTTCAGACGGCTAATTGACGCACTTTCTGTTAAGCTATCGAGCTGAAACTGGGCACATAGATGACAACACATTCTTTCTAATTCTTATAAGGATTCTCATAAAGTTCATTACTTCTATGAATATTTGCGTTGCGTTCAATATTACATTTTATAAAGGATTTTTATAAAAAAACTTAATTTTTAGGGGCTATTTAATTTTTTTTATATATATTTGGTGCTAAATTGTGATGTAAACAAAGTTGTGACTTTTAGGTGGACATTATATCATAACTATATCAATGTTTTAAATCACTTTTTTTCTTTCAGATAATCCGCCGATGAGTGCAGATTCTGTTTGGAAGAGGAACTTTATTGAAGCCATGTATTTCAGAGAACAATCTGAAAATGAGAAAAAGGTTGGTTTAAGTGAACCTCTCAGTGCAACTTAAATCTGCAGGAAGTTTTCTAGTGCTAAGTCATTCCTCCATTTATCTGAATAATTAAATAAGATTTGAGCATATTATTCTGGTGCATGCTTTTGTATAACCAGATAAGCTACCATATTGTTCTGATCTGATACATGCTTCTGTATATTTAGATAAGATATGTGTGTATTATTCTGACGTATTTCAATTATTTTTCTCCAGACACTGCAGGATGTGGTCAATCATCTCCAGGAGTTATGCAACAAAAAAGATAAATACATTCAGTCCACCAAAATGATCATAAAGTTCAGGGAAAATCATATACAGTCGTTGCAGATGGCTTCTAAGGGGTACCTAGAGATGGAAAAGGACACATTAGTTGTAAGTTTTTTTAAAGGATATTAATTAATCGCATGTTTAATCAGCAATTAATTATTACCATGACTATGAACCTTTGACTTTGAAATAAGGTAGCATGTTTCCCTCAAGTTTTAATATTTGGCGTAGTTATCTGTGAATTTCTAGGAAAGCCTTAATTCCTAGAAAAGCCTTAATTCCTAGAAAAGCCTTAATTCCTAGAAAAGTCTTAATTCCTACAAAAGCCTAAGAAACAATGACTCAGTAATTCTGGTTTGATTGAATTATGGAACAAGTCCCATGTAAAAATGCTAATGTGACATAAATTGCAGGCACATTGTTATCCATATTCAAAATGTTTTCTTTTTTTATGTATCAGTACACAATATAGAATTGCATGTAGGTGAAATGCATGCATTTTTTTATATTAGATCATTTTAAAATTTATTTTTCTTCCAGAAATCTTTGCGTGACGAGATTAAAGTACTGCGTCAACAACTTGAAAACAACCCAATGCTTGCCAAGTATGCTGGTGAAAACAAGCACTTACGCAGTGAGCTGAAGCAGCTGAGAGCCCGCGAATCTCTTAGCAACATTCATAATGATGTGTCCCGGAGTGCCCAACTAGAGAGGGTCTTCAAGGAGCTGAAGTTATACAAGGGTGAGTTATGGTGTAAATGTAGTTGTCACTGACATTCTCCATTATTTGGCTTGGGTTAAAACAACCTAAATAACTTCAGAAACACTAGTATCCCTTAATGGTTATTTTAATCCATGCAATTCTAGAAACTTGACCCTGAATATTATGTGAAATTCCCTAATACATTTTACTACTTCATGTTTATGTTTATTGAAATTTAATGAATAACTAAATCTTTTAAGTTTCGCCCTTTTGAATTATACTATGAGAAATAGAGCTGAAATTTGATGAAAATATTTACTAATAAATAGTCCAGTTTTGTTTGTTGTTTTTAAAGTAAAAAATACCTTTAATTTTAATCAGGGGCAAGTGTTATTTTAAAGAAAATAAATGTCTAACATTGATCAGAATTGAGCACCGGCAGCCCTTGTGGAGGTCTGCGATCTTCTCCTTTGAAGGATGGGCTGTCAGCCGCTACACTTGATAAACACAGACGAGAAGTCAAGGGCTTGCAGGAACAAATTGAAATAGTAAGTTAACTTACTTCATGTTGTGGCAGTGGTCAGTGAACTGCAGGCTCCTGAGCAGCAGGCAGCTCTTTGAAAGAATAGATGCATCTATACTTTTAAACTAATCTAATATGACAAACAATCGGCCCCTGCCTGCAAAGCCCACGACTTATATTATTTTAAAATGGCCCCTCAACCCTGAAAGCGTTTCTGACCCCTTTGTTAGGGTAAACTACTTTTCACAGAGTTGTAAAATTGATTGATTCTGAAGAAAAATCTGGCTGGTACATCTATTTTGTCTCATCAAATTAGAGGTTATTTCTAACACCATCCGTGGTTTTATCCATGTTAACACTTTTATGACATTGGTTTTCAGTTGCGGCAACAGCTAGTTGATGTCACCAAAGCAGCTGAGAACCGACAGATGGAAATGGATGTTGAGCTGGTCTCTTGTCGTCGCATGATTGTGGAGCTAGAAAGAGTCCTGGAAGCTCACCAGCTAAAGGCCAGGATTGAATGCAATGCTTTAAAAGACCTTCACTGCCAGACACTTAAGGTTTTTATTTAGAATGTTTATATTTATCTTTAGCATTTTCTATTATTGAAAAAATCAACCAATTCTGCCTTCATTGCCATTTATTTTTAATATTTTCCTTTGTAAAGAAAAATTTGAATGATTTATTATTTTTCACTCTAGTCGTACAATGTTCAAAACCTCTTAAAACAGATTGACTTTTAACTTTTTTGATGGGGCTGTTTGTTTAAACACATGCCATATCTATGTACTCTGGCCCAAAACTATGTGACCATTTCAATGTTTATTTCTTTAAAGTGAAATAAATTAGAACAAGATACACATACCTTGATTTTTTTTAAAAAGCGAAGGACTTGAACATCATTCCACTAGGTAACAACAAAAAAAGACAATCTCACATTTGATTTGGACATTGAAAATGTGAGATTGTTTGAAGAAAAAAAACATGACAGAAACAAATGCATTTATTTGGTGTTCCTTAGGCCGCTATTTCCTCTCACCAGGTAATGACAACCCCAAAAATGTCAGCCAGTTCTCCCAATACACAAGAGCAGGCAGTGGGTGAGCCGCAAGAGGCAGAGCTTGGAATAACAGACTGCATTCTACCAAAGGACTTGGCTGAGGGAGCACATGATGCTTTAATGGAGGAAATACACATGCTTCAGATGGAGAATGGGAAACTAAAGGTGGATACCTTGGATAAAGGAAATTGAATGATTTTTAAATTACTTCGAACATATCCTTTTTAAATTTACCTTTTTGTTTTTATTTTTTCGGGTTTCAAATACTTGACCTATGAATTATTATCGTTACTATAACTTTGTTTTTTTAAAATTATTTATTAACAATTATTAAATCAAAACCTTGGTCAGTTTAACTAAAACCTTGGTCAGTTTGATCAAAACATTAGTAATTTAGATTAAAACTTTGATCAATTTCACTTAAACCGTTGTCAGGTTTGTGTTTTATTTTATGGTCTGGTTTATAAATATCAGTTGACTGACATATATTTCATTAACATAGCTTTTGTGGGTTTTTTTTAAAGGAAAGAATCGATGAGTATGAAGCTGACATGTTGAGACAACGGCAACAAGTTGAAAAACTCGAACTGTACAACACTCAGCTTAACTCAGTAAGTTCATTTCAAAACAGTGTCTTTTGATCTGGTAGCATACGTCAGGCCATTTACCTTCTGCGATAACCTAAGTACACATTTAATTTTGAGTTGAACTATTTAGATATTTAATCCATGTGCACCACTGAAGAAAACAAAAAAACTATATTTTTTTTAAATTACACGTCTTGAATCACTGAGATATCTAATCCAATACTTACATATGGGAAATTAAAATAAATGAATCACCTTTTACATGAAACATTGTGACATTTGAAACAAATTGTATGTATTTAGGTGCTAGAGAAAGAAAGAGCAGAGAACACAGCCAGAAGAAATGATTACACCAGTGCAGTCAACACATTAAAGGAAGAAATTGATACAGTCAAAAATGATCTAAAATGTAAGTTTTCAAGGTGTGCACAAAACATTTATTGTAATAATCCATCACGGAAGCAGGATTATTTTCATCAGTTTTGATGGTAAAAATTGACTTGTGACTGTGGCAATTGTGGATTTAATTTACTAGTATTTATTTATCATAAATTTTGTAATCCATAATTTTATATTTCTTTACATTCAAATAAATGACTTCTAAAGAATAAAGGTAATTATTCTATTATATTTTATTCCATGGTTAGTGTTGAATGATGAGAACACAGACCTGCACTTGGTTCTCAAATCAGCCGACAAGCAACTGAAGGAGGAAAAAGAGAATCACAAGGCTCTTCACCTCGCCTTTACACAAGAGATCCAAAGCCTGGAGGCCAAAGTGAGTTGGTCCATATGGAGGGAAATATGTGCTCTATGCTTGTAAATTTTTTTAATTTAATGATTGAATTTAACGCTCTAACACCCTGAGTATTTTATTAGCTGGAGAACTGTCAAGTCAATGAGACAGTATGTGCCCATACTTGCAATGGTATAAATGAAATGCTGTATTAAGATACTAAATGAAGGTTTCAAGCTTTTCTTACCCTCAGTGAGTGATTGTAGATGATTGTTTCTTTTTTACATGGTTCTATTTCTCCTTTACATGGTTCTAATTATAATTACAGCCTGAAATAAGCAAAAGGTAAGTAGGTTCCAAGGCAACATTTATTTTGTTAAATAATTAAATGAAGGCTTATTGTCTTGTTATGATTGTGGATTTAACAGAGCAGGACTGTACAAATAGTGCAGCTGTGTGACTGAGCTACACAGAGAGATCTAATATATAAGAATGTATCGATCATAAAATTGATAATTAATCAACATGCAGCAAGTATCAGGAAATACTAGAGTGCAGTTTGATTATTGCCATTTTCAGATGCAAAAAGTTTTATGGATCTCCAAACTAAACTAAAAAGATTCAGAGTATAAAGTTGGCATTGAAATTTTTTTCAATCATTTTATTTATTTAGTTGTCATTGATTCTTTTTGTTTGTCCAAAAATAGTTGTCTAAAACTAGCATAGATTTGGAGACAACCACCAGAGATTATGAAGATGCTCTGAAAGAACTTGGGGCACTAAAGGTTAGTCAGACTAAATAACAGAAACTCAGGTGTTCTTATTTTAACAAGTGTCTTGTCCAATGAGAGCACCTTAGAGATCCATAGATACAAAAGTGAAGATGTGGAGTGTTGGTTAAACTGCTGCTAAATCAATTAACAGTCCTTAAACTGTTACATAAGAGAACAAGTAATTAGTTAATATTAAACATTCCAGATTTTCTCTTTTTGTTTGGTGTAGGAAGATATAGAGACCTCCCGAGTGACCATGACATTCCTCGAGCACCACGCGGCTGAGCTGGAAGAATCTAGAAATAGAGAAGTCAAGAAAAGAGAAAAGCTGGAACAGGAAATAAGAGTGATTGTTTTTTTAATTTTGTTTTAAAAAGTGGTTGATGTTTTTCAAAATAGGTCTCAGTTATAATTTAGGATTCACTTAACTAGACTTAAAAAGAAGATAACAAAACAAGAATTTTAAAAAATCATTTGGGCTATCTTGTGTATTGTATTTTTTAAATTATAATTTTAAGAAAGGTTGAAAGTTTGCTCAAAATTTTAGTTTAAATTCATATGATTGATTGTATAGGCCTTAAATTCATATGATTGGTTCTATAGGCCCTAAATTCATATGATTGATTCTATAGGCCTTAAATTCATATGATTGGTTCTATAGGCCTTAAATTCATATGATTGATTCTATAGGCCTTAAAGAATGCAGGTGATCTAATCAACTACAAGGAGTTCAAAGAGCAAGCAGAAGTTAATTTAGACTACAAAGAAAATGAGCTGGAGGTTGTCCTTGCCGCCAAGGCTGAACAAGATAGGACCATTGAGCAACAAGTAAAACTTATTGAGGAAAATAAGGTAAATCCCTTGTCACGTATTCAGATTAGTATACGTATGGTGCACAGATTGTCAATATCTGTTATTTCTAGATCTAACCCGTATGAAATATTTTAATTTTGTATATGTGAAATATATTTTCAATATTTGAGAGATCTGTCCATCATGAGACGATGTTGTCTTTTTTAACATTTTAAAGAGCTTAGAGCAGGTGTAACTACTGGCCACGTATAATAATAGGTTGAGTCCAACATCAATCTAATGCTAACCTATGAACTAGCTGCTGCCTTAGGGGTCGTTGGCAAATTAGGTCGGGGGGGGGGGGGTTGTGATGTCACACTTTTTTTTTAAATCCATAATTTTGAAAAATCTTTTTTCAATTAATTTTAAAAACATTAATTTGAAGTCGAAATTGCCTCAGGTATTATATGTACCATGAAACTCAGTCGCTCACACCTTCTGGACAGATAGAAAAATGACACAAAAACTGTTGTGACCACTTAACATTCGGCTTGGGGAGGACTTCGTTGTTTTACGTCACAGTTTTCTAATAATACAACATTTTAATCTATTATGGGGGAAATGTTAAAGAATAAAATAAAATCTTAGTTTAGTTATGAAAATTTTATGTATGTTTTTAATTTTTGGGGGGGGGGGGGGTTAAAGAATTTGTGACCCGGGGGGGGACGTGGGGTGTCTGAAAATATCACTTTTGGCGTGACATAATTTGCGAACGACCCCTTAAATGGCTGATGTTTACTTAGAGTTGCTCCCTGTCAATTGCTGTGGTCAGACTGTATGTGTTTGAACATGCAACCCCATCTGGCTCAACCCTGTGGTTTATTCCTCTATCTGCATTGCAAAACAAGGCTTTCATTGTCCCAAGTCTAAATAATAGTCGTGCCTAAAAAAAAAAAAAAAAATTAATTGCATATATCATTACTTTGATTTGCAGGAAATTATCAGCAATATGATGAACTTAATGCATGAGATGAAAATGAACTTGGCTGGCAAGGAAGCTTCCAACATGAATCTTAAATCCGAGATAGAAAATTATAAAATGGAGGCAGAGGATGCCAAGAGAGATTTGGAGAAGACATCCGCTCAGCTTAATAGCACACTTCAAAAGATGTCAGAAATGAAACAGAACTTTGAAAATGCCTTACAGCGAAAAGACTTTGAAGTGAGTTGCTTTGAATGCTGAAATTTAATATGTTTTTGAATTGCAGTTATAAGTTTATCAGTTGAGCTACTGATGTCTTTACTGGGAGGGGGCTTAACCCTTTGAACCCGTGATCCCACTTTATCTGTCTGTGCATTAAAAATGCACACCCCGCCAGACTATATTTCAGTGCAGGTCACAGCAATGGCGGGGCCCATTGATGCATTGTTTTTATGTTTTAGTAATGTATTTCGATTTGTAGAGGTGATGAAAATTGCTATTCTAAAGGACTCATACTAGAGTGGGTTTATGATAATGTGAATGATTCAAAGCATTATTATTGTGTTTTGAAAAAGGATTGAAATAAAGCAAATAGACAATGATAGGAACGATCAATTGACTTCAACTTCTAGTGCTATTGATGTGTGCTTTGAGAATAAAATAAACAAGATCTACCCCTAGTTCTAGCCTTGGCTTTTATGAAAAATCAATTTCATATAAATGACCTTTTACTATGACATTTAACAATATTTCTAAGACAATTTTATTCCTGTGTTACATTTTATAATACTAATGGACTACTGACAGACACATTTAGATTTAAATAAATAACATTTATTTTAATTTTTTAATCATTTGATTTTGTTTGCTTGTGTGTCAGTGTGTGGACATTTTTCCAAGGAGCCCAGGGGCATGGGTATTTTAGGCCAAGGAGCCGAGGGTTCAAAGGGTTAAATAAATAATCATTATATTTATTTTGACTTCCTCTGAAATTTTTCAGTAATTCCTAAATAATTACACTTATTTAATTAAACTTACTTTTCATGTAATTTGAATGGAATAATATTCACCTCAAAATCCCTTAAGCAAATTGCTTGAATCCTATGCTTGTTAAAAAGTGTCATTGTCTAAGAACTGATGCAGGTGAGACCAAACTAGTTATGTAATAATTTTCTTACTTCCACTTGAACTCTTCAGCCATCCCCTTTCACATGAAGGAAATTTGAAATAAGCACATGCATTTTTAGTATTGTGTGTCTAAGCTGATGCACTGATGCTTATGTTTGAATTCAATACAGTCTAGATCTGGTTCCAAGAGGCCAGGTTGGGCTCATGTTGCATGCACAAATTTAATGTTATAGTCCATTTCAGATGTCCAACTTACAAGAAGACCAAGAGAGTGCAAACAACTCACTTTTGAGACAAGCAGAGATAATCAATAACCTTCAAGAACAACTTAAAGCTAAAGAGGTAAGAATGCAGCTGTCTCCCTCAGTGGACTTGTCCAAACTTTTGTATATGTGGAATATACTTGTTTGGGCAGGTGTAACTACTGGCCACGTTTAATAGTAGTTTGAGTCCAACATCAATCTAATGCTAACCTATGAACAATTTTCTTGGGAGAGACTGTAAATGTGTATCCTTAAATTTGCCGCTGCCTTAAATGGCTGATTTTTGCTTAGAGTTGCTGTCTGTCCTTTGCTGTGATCAGACTGTATGTGTTTGAACATGCAAGTCCATACAATTAAAGAAGCTTGTTTCAATTAACCGTGGCATGCTTAATTATGTTGCCATCTAAGGCTAACAGTCCTAACTGTTTTCCTATTCAAACAAATTGGTTTTGACATGGATCAGCCAGGATAGTGTTGGTTTTGACATGGATCAGCCAGGATATTGGAACCTATTTTAGATGGATGTTCAATGAAGGCCAAGTCACAATGAAAGTTGCTTGCCAGTGACTTGCACTCTTGCTTCCTCGCATGTTGGTGCGGGGGTGCCTCTGTAACTGTCTGGTGGAAAGAGAGTGGGCCTGTGTCCAGTGGGTCGCTGCTTCCAGACATCACGGAGATGACACAATGGATCACACCTCTGGGTGGGGGCTGCAGGGGCACTAGTCGCTTTCCTTTTTCACATGCCAAATTAGCATATGCTAGGGATTAATGAGTGTCTGGTTCCAGAACATAAAAGCTGGTGGGGTAGTTCATGGTGGTATGGGCCTTTTAGCTGGGACTTGCTGGATAAAAACTTTTCATCTGTTGGCTACTAGCGTGTAAGCTGGATGCTCTGATCCAAATATATTTTCCTGTGTGGACATTGTCCAGTCTATTTGCACAAAGACAAACTCAAATACTTAGAACATTATGAGCTAAGCTATCACGCCGCCACTGGCTCTTCTGTCTTTGGTCACATTTAAACTGTTGCGAGGGTGTTGTCTGAGCCTGGTGTGCAATTCTTCGTTAGTTGCTCCTCATCAGTGAATACCTAGCTAATTCTGGATGCAGTGTCTAACCTATAGACGGGCTTGTGAACTTGAATGTGTTTTCAGAATTATGTTCAAAGCTAGGAGACTTTGAAAAAATTATTGCGCCAATGATTTAATTTGAAATAACTGAGAGAAATATAACAAAAAAGTAAAAGGTGCAGCGTAGATTAGTTAAGCTCTTTCAATGAACTTGATTGTTGATTTTGTTTAAATCACACTATTTTTTAACTTCCTCTGAGGGCAGATATTGTTTCTTGTGGTACACTTCTCCCTATCAGGAAACAAAAACTGGTAACATCTGTAGCTCCCAATGGCTAGCCAGAAATGTTGCATGAAGGGTTTCTTGTAATAAAGCTTGAACAACAAATAAATAATTAAACTGCTTTTTAGAAATGTCTTAAATGTAAATCATTGCCTTTTTTTTTTTTTTTTGTTGATGCTTATGAAATGTATGCCATATTTATCATTTTGTTACAAACTTGTTCAACAGATAGTCTGCAAAGAGAGGCTATCTACTAATGAGGACTTAAAAAACAAGGTCAGTTCTCCAAACCATGTCTTAAAAACTGTTTAATATACACAGCTGGCAATTAATCTTTTATAACAGGCCTGTTATACAACTCAAAATGTAAGGCGGGCCGTAATACTTTATGAAAAAATTGTGCGGGTCAAAAGATAATAGGACAGGGACAAAGGCTGTTAAGAAAATAATAATAATAAAGAATATTTCGTTACTTCGCGGGCCGCCAAATGGGTGCTGGCTGGCCGTATGTTGTGCAGGCCGTAAGATGTGCAGTATGTTTTATAGTATGGAAACTTTCAATTAAACACACGCCAAAGGGCAGCGACCTATTTAAATAATATAACATTGCTAAAAGACAAATTCACTGGCATGTTTACTTCTTCTTCTTCTATATATTAAGGGCTCACGATCAATGTATTGATCATTATGGCTCCTATGATTGTAGATGGGATTTGCAATGTCTCTGTGCCTGGTGTTGATGAGGATATTTCACTGGTTACAAGAGTAACTGTTTGAGGGTATCATGCACTAGATAAATATATTGTCATAAATGGGTAGATCACAACTTTAAAATTTAAAAAAATAGTCAGATTATGGTCAAAGTTTGAGTTTTTACACTTATAAATAGCAATTTGGTTTTAAATATGGACTGAGGTGATGAATTTGATAGTTCTGTATTTTACGGACTATAAGACGCTACGGACTATAAGTATCCACCTTAAATTTTAAGCAATTTTTTTTAAAATAAAATTTTTACCTTTCTTATTATTAATTTTGGAGGTAATTTTTCAAAGAAAAACGTGCGTCTTATAGTCCTTAAAATCCGGTAATTTAGATGTAATAAGACACAATTCCTCAGTTATTTTTGCTAGCTATAGTAATACAGATTTTGGTAATTAAATAAATGAAGGGAAATCAGTATCCTCCAACAAAGATATCCAGTTCCCCCTGTATAGAACCTTATTTTTCACCTGGGGTGGGGGGAGTGGGGGAGTCTTGTGGATAGAGTTCTTTTTGTGATTGTGGTCAATAGATTCAGTACTAGACCCATTATGCTGCCTCTAGACCAGTGGCTCTCAACCTTTCTAATGCCACGACCCATTAATACTGATTCCCACGTTGTGGCGACCCCAAACCACAAAATTATTTTCGTTGATACTTTACAACTGTGGAGAATATGTGTTTTAAGATGGTCTCAGGCGACTCCTGTGAAAGGGTCGTGCGACCCCCAAAGGGGGCACGACCCACAGGTTGAGAACCGCTGCTCTTGACAAAGAGGATTTGGATTCAAATATCATAGGTTGTCATTCCCAGCAAATGGTCAATAAGGGGTAGTAATTAACTGGCTAGCAAGTTAAGGTAGCGGTTCTTGGGGAGGAGGTCAATCTTAAGTTATGCACATCAACCTCTGAAGTTGGAAGAGAGACGCTAGATTGGCCTTTGATGCAAAATAGTCTGTCAGTGCAAAAATAGCTGTAACCTTGTCTTACATTGAGTTACCGGTATTTTGTACATGTTGGCATACCTTATATTGTCTTGCATTGACTTGTGTTGTAGATTTTGGCAATTCCTTATATTGTCTTACAATGACTTGTGTTGTAGATTTTGGCATCCTTATATTGTCTTACATTGACAACAAATTAATAACAAGATTTGGTACGTTAACTCCATGCGGGATAAACCAAATCCACAATTTTACGTAACTGCCATGTCTTTTTCCTGATTGGGTTTTTACATTTTACTTCAAGTCACTTCCTTTCCATTCTTCTTTACTTTGTTTCTGTCTGGTTTTCATCTCTTTTTCTCTTTTAGGTAGGATATTTCTCCATATATATATATATATATATATATATATATATATATATATATATATGTAAATTTGATTTATACTTATTTAGATGTCTTGTTGTACTGATGAAGGCATGTGCCGAAACGTTTACTATTGTGTATTGTAAAATTATTATTAAAGCTTAATATATATTGTTATATTGACACAGATTGTTCGTGTCTATTTAATTTTACATTATACCATGTTTTACAGTTGGAAGAGAAAGATAAAGTCATGCAAGAGACTATACAGAGATTCAAAGAACGTCTCAGGGAGGCCACCAACTCAGATGAAAACAACGACAGCTTAAAAAAACTGCTCAATCAGAAAAATATTGAACTTGAAAAGTATCCTTTGAATAGATTAATGGAAAAGACGTCAGCTGTGCAAACGAGATAAACTTTTTAACATCATTTATTAACCCTCTTGAGATGATTGGGCCGATCTATCTGTGGCGAAAAAGACAAATGATTGATCCATTGGCCTAATAATACAAGCCTCGATATTGGCTGCCTTGTCTTGTTACCAGCTAATCAGATTGCTATTTGAATTTCTTTCTAATCTCTTGATTTAAATGGCAGCTTCCATTAATAGTTTGTGGTTTTCTGTCATTTTATATCTTTTTTTTTTTTTTTTGGTACCAAGAGACCCTTATAAACGCATACAAAATATAGGTCCTAGACTTATGCCACATAGCATAAGCACCCCCAGTGGAATATTTTATGCTTTTTTTCACATTGAATCCCATTCAAGTGTTTGTTAGGACTTATTTAGGATACAACACTCACCAAAATTCTGCAAGTAAGACATGTTTATTCTAAGTGTAAAAAAAAAATTGCCTGCATAAATTATGCAAATCAGGATATCTCATTTGCAAAAATGTTGAGATTCAGTTTGATTCATTGAGATCGAATTAGTTCATTCAGTTACCTCCAAAATATATATATATAGTTTTATATAGATCTAGTTTTATATTTGTAAAATAATTACTTCATATTTTTTTATAAAAATTTTTGAAAGTAAATGCTGGGCTTGTGATATATAAAAAAAGTACCAGTCTCAAGAGGATTATTAAATTTGAATTATGATATGTTAACAGCTTAGATAGAAGAGAAATAAAGCAATTAGAGCAACTTTGTGATTTAAAAACATCCAGCCTTTATTGTAAGAAGTCTAGCCTGCAGTGTAAGAAGTCTAGCCTATCGTGTAAGTAGTGTCTCATACCATGTAATCTATTAGTTCTTCTCTGCACAAGACTTTGTCCTTGACCCCCCCCTAAGTTTACTAGTTAACTACAAGAAACTGAGCAACATGCTACAAGAATATGAGCAGAAGAGGCGTGAGAAAAACGAAGAAAATGAACTTTTGAAAGTAAGTGGAAATTTTTTTTTTTTTAATACACACATGAGCTATTGACTGGATATTGGGCTGTGATAGTACATGAGACACATTGAAGTTTCCCTTCTGTTGCAAATGCAACCATAACGAATGTCACATACTTTACCAGAGGAACATTTGATTTATCAGGGTCTGGTCTATGCTTAAATTGTTCATCTTTTTTAACAAGTTTCTTTAAAGACCAACACTATATAAAATGAGTGCTGTAAAAATCGCAGTTTTTTTTATAAAAATATATCGAAGTGGCTATTGGTACCCGGGTACCAGAATTGAGAGGTTGGGATTAAAAACTATTTAAAATATTATTGTTGGGTTTGTAAGACCAAATGAGGTATCAAATGAAAGATAATTGAATGTACTATACGTTTGTAAACTTAATTCTTCATTTAAACTAAAATAAACTACTACAAATGACATCCGAATAGCATTAGTCAAAATGGACCTGGACACGCAGCGCCGCCATTCACACCCGGGTACCATTAGACTCAATACTATTCGGATGCCATTTGTGGTAGTTTATTTTAGTAAATCTAAAGAATTAAGATTACAAACGTATAGTACATTCAATTATCTTTCATTTGATACCTCATTTGGTCTTAACAACTTAACAATAATATTTTAAATCATTTTTTAATCCCAGCCTCTCAATTCTGGTACCCGGGTACCAATAAGTGCAGCCAAAATATATATAAAATCTGATTTATTTGGTTTAAATATGATTTTAAAAATTTAAAATATGTACATCTTTTTTAAAGGGATTTCTTGACGTTTTTGAAGCATTAATGTTCATAAAGATTAAACAAAACATAGTTAACAGTATTTGAATCAAATTTTTTAGATTAAATTGCATTTTTTAATTTTAAATCTGATTTGTTTCTTAAACTTGATTTTTTAAAAAATTTTTAGATTACTTTAGATTTTGAAATATATTGATGATTATAATGATTTAACATAATGTAGTTTATTTAATCAATAATTTTAAATCTGATTTTTTTTCTTTTATTTAAATTGGATTTTAAAAATATTTAATGGATGTCTTTAGATTTTGAAGTAGATCTATATGCTATTAATTTTTATAAAACATAAACATGATGTAGTTAATATTATTGAAATCAAATTGTTTTCGATTAAAATTGGATTTTAACATACTGATTTAAATTTAAGTAAAATAATTTTAGAAGAAATTAATAAAATTTTAATTAAATGCATTTAGAAGGATAAAATAGACATCTAATACTATAAAAAGTAGTCCATTTAGTAAATCATGTTGTAAATAAAACACACAAATAAAGGATTTTTTTAAAAATTGACAGTATTGTTGGACCAAAAGGATTAAATTGTGCTTAAAAGAAAACTTTTGGGCATTAGACAAATAATCTAGATCGCTCTTTCTCTGCAAACATGCAACTTTGTTTTGATAAATGATGTGAGAAAATGGGTCCACTGAATGTACTGGGTTCGATCTATCAAATTCATGTGGTTCATGTTTTTGATATGTATCAATTAGCAATTTCTTTTTATTTTCATTATACATAATATAATTTGTTTCCCTGGTTCTCACAGTTTTCTTTTTGATATTGGATTAATATATCTACATTGTAGCTAGGACAATTAAAAAAAAATTATTTATTTGTTTTGGTCTGATATTAACTTTATGAGACCAACTTTTGAAAATATTTGATACCAGGTACAGCCCAACAGTTAAGGATGGTAAAGAAAAAAAAATTTAATTATAAAAAATACTGATGTTCAGTGTTTAAATAATTTTTTTCTGTCACTTAAATATATTCCAGTCCCAGGTCATGGAGCTAGAAAAAATCAAGGAAAGCTACAACGAGGCTAAACAAATGATTGATGAGCTTCAAGTGACCTTGAACACAGTGAAGGCCAACAACAAAGATATGTGAGTCCAGGCCGTCATAGAACTAACTTAGCGTCATCACTAGAGAAAGATATTTACACACAAGCTAAGACACAACTAATTAAAATTGTCACTAAAGCAAGATATCTAACACAAACAAAGACACAACTCACTGTCAGGTGTCACTATGGAAGAAAATGTTTTTATTCCCTACCATCATTGATTCCTTGAATATTTCCACCAGCATCAAGACTTTGGAGAACATGTTGAAGGAGAGAGATTTTGAGCTTAAAGAGGAGCAGAGAAAGACACGGGAGCTAGATGCCAAGATGAAAGCCCTTCAAGAGGAGAAAAACAGAATTGAATCTGAGTATGTGAAACCTTCTCTATTTGCACGCCCCTTGTAGTTTTAATGTTACATGTTTGGTTAAACCCTTATGAAGTCATGGGGCCTTTGACTATTATAGTCAGTCCAATATTGCATAGATAGCCATTCATAATAAGCACAAAGTTTGTATTATGGCAAATGAGGATGGATATGAGGCTCGGGTGGTGGTTAAAACCCATGCCGATGATTTTAGCTATGCGGCCGTGAGAAAGCCGCTCCTAGGCAACCGTTTCCTCCCAGCTTTCCGTCCCGATCAAAAGACTCCCTTGGCGGTGGGGGGTAGTAACGCAACACCTTCCCTCTGGAGTGGAATCAAACCCGCCCAGACCCAAGAGAGACTGGACTGCAAACGCTTTAAACGCAGCGTTCTCGATCGACCGGACATCCCCCAGGCCAGGGGGAGGTTCCCGGCGTGCTGCCGCACGGTCTGTTGGCGGGGAAACCCGGCGTCTGGCCCATGTGGAGGTGTTTGTGGGGGGAGGGGGGCATTAAGAGCTCACACTAGATGGCCCACCGACTCCATTTCCCAATGTGATATTTTAGTATGTATGATGGCAAATTTATGGGCATAGATTGCCATTATTATTCAGTATTAAGTTAGTATGGTGTTAGACATATATTGACTTACTAAACAATCTCATCCCAAAGGTTCATTGCCTCTAAACAAGAGGAGCAGAATAGTATTGAGGAAGTGGCCAGGTAAGAAAACGTACTTTTAATCTTGATTCTAAGCACTCACATTTACTTTGTCTTATGCAGATTTGTATAGTGTTAAAAGCTTACTTTAAAATTATTATCTTTAATAAGACCATTGCATTGAAATCAACTTGTTTCAATGGGAAGTGGCACTGGCTTTCCGTTCAGACAGAAAATAAAGGATAAGAACAATTCAGGGTTACCAAAATGTTCTTTAGGTGATTATTCTGTTAGAGTATTTCTACTATTTCTCCATTATTCTGTTAGAGTATTTCTAATATTTCTCCATTATTCTGTTAGAGTATTTCTACTATTTCTCCATTATTCTGTTAGAGTATTTCTAATATTTCTCCATTATTCTGTTAGAGTATTTCTGATATTTCTCCATTATTCTGTTAGAGTATTTCTGATATTTCTCCATTATTCTGTTTGAGTATTTCTAATATTTCTCCATTATTCTGTTAGAGTATTTCTACTATTTCTCCATTATTCTGTTAGAGTATTTCTACTATTTCTCCATTATTCTGTTTGAGTATTTCTAATATTTCTCCATTATTCTGTTAGAGTATTTCTGATATTTCTCCATTATTCTGTTTGAGTATTTCTGATATTTCTCCATTATTCTGTTTGAGTATTTCTGATATTTCTCCATTATTCTGTTAGAGTATTTCTGATATTTCTCCATTATTCTGTTAGAGTATTTCTACTATTTCTCCATTATTCTGTTAGAGTATTTCTGATATTTCTCCATTATTCTGTTAGAGTATTTCTGATATTTCTCCATTATTCTGTTAGAGTATTTCTGATATTTCTCCATTATTCTGTTTGAGTATTTCTAATATTTCTCCATTATTCTGTTAGAGTATTTCTACTATTTCTCCATTATTCTGTTAGAGTATTTCTACTATTTCTCCATTATTCTGTTAGAGTATTTCTAATATTTCTCCATTATTCTGTTAGAGTATTTCTGATATTTCTCCATTATTCTGTTTGAGTATTTCTGATATTTCTCCATTATTCTGTTTGAGTATTTCTAATATTTCTCCATTATTCTGTTTGAGTATTTCTGATATTTCTCCATTATTCTGGCAAGGCTGAATGGTTACCTCTTCTCTATTTCAGGCTGCAGTGTATCCTTGACAACCACTACACTGAGAAGACAGAGTTAAATTCAAAGATTGAAAGTCTTCAAGAAGAGAAAACAAAGCTTAGAGATGTAAGGAGTGGTTCAAACCTTTTTCTTTTCTTTGGGCTCCTCTATGTATGTGCAATTCTGAAATGTATTTCAATTTATTTTGTTCCTTTTTTTTTTAAATTAGGAAACACTTTTTTACCCTAATACATTGTTGCCCCAAGTTCATTGAAAACCAGATGTTTACAAATATTCTTGAACTAACTAAATTTTCTAAGATTGGCAGCAGAGGTTGAACACTGTACATACATTTCTTTCAATAATGAAATGGAACTCAGGACATTCTGCTTCTTCCAGTGCTGAGAAAGAGGATATTTAAATATTGGCATTTTTATTATGCATTAACTATTCATAAATATTTTTTTTGGAACTAGTAAAATTGTTATTATTTCAAACAGGGCTAATTAAAAATAAGTCTTTTTTTTTTTTAAATAACTTTTATTTCTATACCTTGTTTCCTAAATTGTATTACAACTGCATTTATCAAAAGATAAACATTTCTTCTTTTTTTTTTCTTCCTGTCATAATGGTGCACCTGATCTATTGAGAACCACTGATTTAGAGCTTTCTATAATAAAGATTTATTTCCTTTTTATTTTCATGCCAAATAAGAAACTGGTGACAGAAAATAATCTTAATTTTTGGTTTGGTCAAATTTTATTCGAAAAAGGTGTTAATGCATTAAAGAAAAGTTATTTATCGATATCAGAGATGTTAGTTTTTGGTATTGCGAGGCTATTTAAAAATGTCATAGAGGCTAGTTTTTGCTATAGAGAGGCTAGTTAACAATATCATAGAGGTTAGTTTTTGTTATCAGAGATGTTGGGGTTTTGTATATTTGGCTCACAATTACTTAGACTCATGAAGTTCTTTAAACAATATTGAAACACTTTGATTTGAACAATCCTAAACATTTTCTACAGGAGTTGGCAACACTGAAGGAACTAAATTCTCAGCTAGTTGAAGAAAGCAATCGCCTGATAGGTCATACAAACACTAACCAAAAGATTCGTCTGTTTGACAAGAAAAACCAGGAATACAATGAGTTAACAAAGGTAAGTTGTTTTTTGTTGTTGTTTTTTTTTTTTTGGGGGGGGGGGTGTTCTTCAAGGCTTCTGTCAAAGATACATCGGCACAATATTTATTTTTTTAAAAAACAAGAAAGCAACACACAAGTTTGAAATAGTAAAAGAGGGGACAATAAAAGAAAAATGTTTTATCCCTTATGTTAGCTATATAAATAAAATTAACAACAAATGCTCCTACATGAATTGATGGATCGTGACCAAACTTACAACACATACACTTGATTATCCATATTCAAATGCAGAAGGGTACTGAACTCATATAATCCATTCCTCTGGGGACGGGGACCTTATTTCAATTTTCCTTAAATAAGCTATATAAATATCAATAGGCTTAGAAAACACTATAGGTTCTATGTGATGGATATAGGCCTAGCTCGGTAGCAATACCCTTCATTGTCCTTCAATACCCTTCAAATATCAGTGGATTTAAAACTAATAATATCCATTCTGGAATTTTCCAGAAAGTTCGATAATTTTAAAAAGCTATATTATTATTAGTAGTAGTAGTAGTTTTAGATACCGGGGTATCCCAGCCTAGGGCTGGGTTCAACACGCTGTACATACAATTTAACAAACATAATCATGAAATTAAAAATTAACATACATAAATTAAATAAAACAAAACAAATGTATATCTATAGCATTTTTAAACCGATTTTAATGAGACAAATGTTAACTTCATAATTTATCTGACTGATTTTTATAGGGCCCCTATCTCAGGCAAAACTAATTCGGTACAATTATGGAATGAGCGGTTACCGGAAATTTGTTTGAAAGAAATTTAGCCAACGGAAAATTGATAGACGGAAGTTTGATAGAATTCACTATACTATATAGTAGTAATAATACATTCAAAACGAAATTTGACGCAAAATTTGATCGTGTGAACTGAAAAAAAAAAGGGATATGGGATCCTATTTGGAAACGGGGTCCCATTGGGGTCGGGATCCCAATTTTGATCGGGATCCCATTTAGAAACGGAATCGGGATCGATATCCCAATGGTATCGTGATCCCACCAGGATCAAGATGCCACCGGGATCAGGATCCCATCGGGATTGGGATACCGACGGGATAGGGACACAATTAGAATCAGGAGGCAGTCCCCGGCAATGCCGGGTATATGGGCCAGTGTGCAATATTTTGGAAAATACTTGTAATAATGTCTTCAAAAACTAACCTGAACAGTAATGTTAAATAAAGTTTCATCTTTTGGGATCTTAAGGCTGTAGAATAAACTTTGTATCAAATTTGTATTGAAGTTGATCTACGCCGAATATTCACACATCAAACCTGATCTTAAATTTTTTTTGTATCTGTCAGAAATACATAGAGCTGCAGAGTGAACATCGCAAGCTGTTACAGGACCTTAAGCCCCAGGGTAAAACACCTTGTAAGACTACAGCGCCCCCTGGCATTCGGGACATCACCAATGTCAGCATCAATTAGTACTGCAGAAACATCCACCATCCGCATTGTGAAAGTAACCAACAAAATTATTCCATCAGATTTGACATAGACTATTCCAATATGATGTATGTATTTTTTAAAAAACAACATGTTTTTTTTTCATGAAAATAATGTTTTGGAAACATCCATCACAACAAAAATAGACTATGTCGGAGACATTTATTTTTTGTTTGTCTATTTATAGAGACTGTTACTCTTAATCTACCCTCTCATTTTCTCTTTTTCTCTCTGAATTTATTTTAAGATAACAACTTGTTACTTGTTGGTATATTTTGCTATTTGTGATTGCTAATGCACTTTTTATCTTTAAATTTCTATCCTAATTATTATAAGTAGTTGATTTGATCTGTTCAGCTAATGACCAGTTAAGTATTTATTTCATATAAAATCCAAGTCGATTGCAGCAACATCTTAGAGTCACACCCTCCCCAATTCTAACATTCTTATGTTGAATCTTCGAAGACAAATAAACTTCCATAATTTTTTTTTTAACATACCCAGTACATTAAGTATTATTGCTTTTTTTTTTCTAATTAATATTCCAGATTCTTAAAATAAAATTTAAAAAATACCCTCTTGAGCATCATAGATTGCGACATATATGCATTGTTTTAATTTGTATCAGTTGATCCTATGCTACATGGATCTACCAATTAACTGGTCTTATAGAATTAAAGCTATAATTTATGAGAAAAATATATTTAGTTTTAATCATGTTGTCAGAGTTCTTTTTTTTTTTTTTTTAAACATCTATTTTTATATAGGTGATTGGACCCAGTGTTAAAGAGGGAAAGGTGGCCATTGCTAAATCTAAACAACATCTATTTTTATATAGGTGATTGGACCCAGTGTTAAAGAGGGAAAGGTGGCCATTGCTAAATCTAAACAATTTAATTTTTATTAAAAATCAAACTTGAAGTCATAAACTAAAAATCTACGTGATGTGTTATTTTCAATGTCTAGTATTAAATTTTAAAATAATTAAAATATGATTATGTACAAAGTACTTATAATTTCATTTGTTGCTATATTCAAACCCATCAGAAGTGCTCAAATATTAATGAATTTTTTATACACTATTTTGTAATAATTTGAATTGATCAACTTCAATTTAAAAAATATAAATATTTTAATATATTTTTGTATGTTCTAAAAAGGCAGCATTTTTATAGAGATAAAATGCTAATTCAAACAAAATGGTTTGCTGGTGCTACATTAAGCACCTGCAGCTTTACAGTTTTGTAATGTTGTCTGTGAGATTATCTTCACCTTATTTGGCAGCATATGTCAGTGCCTTGTCATTTAGAATTCTTGAAATCTTTTACCTTAGGGTGTGTTGTTGTTTTTTTTGTGCCATTCTGTTCCTGAAGATCTTAAGTTAATTTGATATAATAAGTGGGCGCATGAAGCTTGCAAACGTAATATTTTTTATAGCTGCACTGGACATTCCCATGAAATTGATTTTAGAAAGTGCATGACTACAGATTGGTCAAGTTAAACAAAATTGTCTCTGACCAAGGAAAACTGATGAGTGACTTCAAAATCAAGAGGTTAGAGGCTAAAGATTAGGTTTATGGTGGATGGCAGTATGATTAAAGCTAACTGATCATATGGACACTTTGTCAAATTGAAAAAAAGAGATGCCGAGATAATTTGACAATCTTTAAAGTGAATGTCAATTTTATTTAGAGCTCCATTTTCTTTTCTTATCCAGAGAACACCATTTGACATGTGATTCTAATTCTATTATATAAGAGTCCAAGCAGAAGTTCTTTCTGCAGCTAGCATCATCATGCTGATATTGACTTTAGAGACACTGTTGTTGTTCTTTTTATATGCTATTGAATTGCTACAACTACAAGAACTTGAGCTGATGTGAACTTTAACCTGGATTGAGGTGTCTTATGTATTTAAATTTCTTTTTTAATGAATTAGAGAGGTTGTCTCAGCAAACTCACAAATAGGTGCTGACGTGTAGAAGAATTTATATTCTGAATAGTGTGAATACTACACCCTTGATGAACTTGGTTTATTATTTATTTAGAAAATATTTCTGAACAAATGTAGTTTTGCTTTATAAGCGATCTCAGTTTGTGTAAAATAATCATTGAATAAGAAGGTCAATGACATTTGTAAATATTTTATATAATAATACTACAGCATCAATAAAAGAACTCTCAACTCCAAATCTCTTATCTGTTGATCTTTTAATGTTTTTTTTTTCTTTCTTCAGCTTATCATTGCTTTCATATGTTAGTGATAACAAATTTTAACTGCTTCATAGCCACACATTTAATATATATGACTTAAACAAAACTCAAAATAATCACACAGTTGAAACTAAAATCAACAAAGCCAATAAACGAAGTTAAGTAAAGATACTTTAATATGTATGACTTAAACAAAACTCAAAATAATCACACAGTTGAAACTAAAATCAACAAAGCCAATAAACAAATGCATTAGAAGCATTCATTGGTTTTTACATTTATTAATAGTAATTAGTAAAATGTAATAAATTGTGGAATGTTAATTTTACTGATCACAAAATAAAAATAACAAGACTGATTTCTTTCAGCTCAAAACATTTCAATAATATTCCGTCTTCTGGCACCGCTTCTTAAACTTCTTTGCCTTATTGGATGGAGAAGCCTCTCTGTTTTTTCTGTTCTTGCGATACTTGTAGTAGGCAAACATGGCAAACACACCAGTGTATGTTGCAATGACCCACTGAAATAACAAATAAAGTTAACACATAGATGGCCAACAATACAGTATTGGTTGCAATTACCTACTGAAATAACAAATAAAGTCAACACATAGATGGCCAACAAACCAGTATTGGTTGCAATTACCTACTGAAATAACAAATAAAGTTAACACATAGATGGCCAACAAACTAGTACTGGTTGCAATTACCTACTGTAATAACAAATAAAGTTAACACATAGATGGCCAACATACCAGTATTGGTTGCAATTACCTACTGAAATAACAAATGTCTTGCATAAAGTATGGTGGCTACCATGTCTTGTATAAAGTATGGTGACCCCCAGCTCTTGTATAAAGTATGGTGGCTACCATGGCTACCTGCTGGAATGATGATGTCTACAATCTTTTCCAGCTTGTTATTATCTCCCAACTTAGTTTTTGTACCGCGCTTCGAGCCTTTGGGGATGAAGCGTGATTTTTCAAATGAACTTTATTATTATTATTATTATTAATAAAGAATGGTGGCTACCATGTTTTGCATAAAGTATGGTGGCTACCATGTCTTGTATAACGTATGGTGGCTACCATGTCTTGTATAAAGTATGGTGGCTACCATGTCTTGTATAAAGTATGGTGGCTACCGTGTCTTGCATAAAGTATGGTGGCATCCAGCTCATGTATAAATTTTGGTGGTACCCAGTTCTTGTATATACCGTACATTAGACTAATTAGATATGTTATAAAATCAACTTGAGTGAGCACTGTGAAAAGTGCAATTTTGTTATTTCGTTGTCCCCCCTCACCCGACCCCCCCCCCTTATAACGCCGCAGATGAGGTACTGATATACTAAGATACCGTACTAACATACTACCGTTAAGATGCAATACTAAGATACCGTACTAACATACTACCGTTAAGATGCAATACTAAGATACCGTACTAACATACTACCGTTAAGATGCAATACTAAGATACCGTACTAACATACTACCGTTAAGATGCAATACTAAGATACCGTACTAACATACTACCGTTAAGATGCAATACTAAGATACCGTACTAACATACTACCGTTAAGATGCAATACTAAGATACCGTACTAACATACTACCGTTAAGATGCAATACTAAGATACCGTACTAACATACTACCGTTAAGATGCAATACTAAGATACCGTACTAACATACTACCGTTAAGATGCAATACTAGGATACCGTACTAACATACTACCGTTAAGATGCAATACTAAGATACCGTACTAACATACTACCGTTAAGATGCAATACTAAGATACCGTACTAACATACTACCGTTAAGATGCAATACTAAGATACCGTACTAACATACTACCGTTAAGATGCAATACTAAGATACCGTACTAACATACTACCGTTAAGATGCAATACTAAGATACCGTACTAACATACTACCGTTAAGATGCAATACTAAGATACCGTACTAACATACTACCGTTAAGATGCAATACTAAGATACCGTACTAACATACTACCGTTAAGATGCAATACTAAGATACCGTACTAACATACTACCGTTAAGATGCAATACTAAGATACTAACATTCAATCGTCCTCTCAGCGTGTAAGTATTGAAGTATTTCTGAATTCCTGTTCCCTTGAATTCCTCTTCGGGGACAAAATCTCCCGCCATTTCTAAATAACATTGAGAAGGAGAAAGAAAAAAAGGGAGGGGGGAGGGGAATCATTAATTTCAATGTTTATAATTGAATGTTGGTAGACAAGTCTTAAACCAGTTTTATTAAGCCGGCATCGGTCCGTTATTCTCTCTTCGCCGGTAGGTAAAAGTCTGTTTTCATGAAGACGTCTGGCGAAGGAGTAGTGGCACTTGTTTTCTTCATATTGAGGGGTGTCATTTTCGGCCACTGCAGAGGTCAGAGGTTTATTTTCGTGGAGAGGGGGGGGGTGACGAAAATCTTAGCCTGCCCAGAGCTGTACTAACCCCACCTATGCCTCTGATTACACCAGAATTGATAGTAAAACATGAACCTCGAATTTTGTTAATTTTAAGGCATTGCATTTTGTCAAGCATTTTTTTTTTATAAACACCAAAAAAAATAAAAAAATGAATGCTACTGGTGTTTACATCTATCACTATCAGGGGCGTACATCTGAACTGGTGTTTACATCTATCACTATCAGGGGCGTACATCTGAACTGGTGTTTACATCTATCACTATCAGGGGCGTACATCTGAACTGGTGTTTACATCTATCACTATCAGGGGCGTACATCTGAACTGGTGTTTACATCTATCACTATCAGGGGCGTACATCTGAACTGGTGTTTACATCTATCACTATCAGGGGCGTACATCTGAACTGGTGTTTACATCTATCACTATCAGGGGCGTACATCTGCACAGGAAATAAAAGCTGAATTTTCGCGCTACTCTCCCCAATAGAAGGTATATTTGGACTAAAGTTAAGACATATATTTTTAATTTCGACTTTGGAGCACGGGAATCCCACAAATCTCTCCTCCCCACCCCCACCCCCCGTGCCAAAATAAATACAAAAACATGTAGCCCTCTGCGGTGGCGTAACTTGGGTAAGTGTTGCGCTGGGCGGGAGGGCCAAGACATTTGCCGCCCCTCCCTCCACGAAAAACTCTGCAGCTGGCGGAAAATGCCGTCCCTCCATTCTTAAAGTAAATAGGAGCCACCCAGGGAGGACTACGCCACTGGCCTTTACGAATTGCACGGCGCTGGCATTGGCTTATTTTTGTAAGCCACTCAGATGGTGAGACTTTGAACTTGTACTTGTAATGTCCTAGGTCAGTGTAGGATCAAATCATGTGACAACATGTGCTAAATTTAATCATGATAAGTTTTATAAAATCTCCCTTTTTTTTTTTTTTTTTTTTAAATAGGCCTATCAAGTAAGAGTTAAATTGTTTTGTCACGTGATAAGCGTAAGTACGAGTAAGACTTCCGGTAGGCTGTCGGCAACACACTAGTCGCTCACAAATTTTTCTTCAAACAAATTTCTTCCTTTAATCATAACTGAATTATAATTATTGTCACATTTAATGAATGTCATTTAAAGAAACGCGTGTATTCAAGAATATTTTGAAAAGTAAAATTTTTAATTAACACTGGGGAAGCGCTGATGGAGACAAACATTGTGCTTTAAAATTAATGATAATGGCAATGGCAAATCAGCTGTTATCTGTTGTTATGTGTAGCAGAAAGCCTACCAATGGCTGGTACGTATCACGTGACAAAACAAGGAAGTGACTCATCGTAGTCCATTGAATAGTAAAACTAATAATTAAAAACATTGTTGTTCTGTTTGTTGCATAAAAATGGCATCATATATTTTACTTTTTAGTTAAAGATTTTTGACTGTTATATTAATGTCTTTAGATATCTTACCCAAAAGTGAAATAGTAAGGAGCAAGTGGTGGCCGTTCTTTGTATTCAAAGATATTAAATGACAGGAATATTTTTATTAGTAGAAGCTTGTCAAAGTCGTTGAAGTTGAACTTAATAATATATTAATAAGCTAGTTGTTATGGAGCGAGACATGGTCCGTATGTGATTTATCATCAGAGTCACTGTTCAGACGCAGTGCGGTTTGGTGTAGCATTAGCATTGATGGGAAATACCCGATTAAAAAAAAAATACAATTTCTGAAAATGTATTTACTTTTATACTTTCAACTATAGTTATAGTGATTTATTTACTTTCACACTATGTTTTTATTTGGTTGCATTGCAGTCATATTCGCAGTTAGGTAAACTCATGGTGTCACTCATCTCCAGACCTCCCCATGGAGCTCCTCCAACTTGGCTTTCTCTGTTCTCTTGAGGCATCCTGCTCTGTTAGTATCATGCTCTGGTGGTATCCTGCTCAGTTGCCATCCTGCTCTTTTCGCATCCTGCTCTGTTGAAATCCTGCGCTTTTTGGCCACCTGCTCTGGTGGCGTCCTGCGCTGTTTCTTTCATTCGTCTCTTCGATAACTCATAGAAAGTGGACAATATGCGAATGTACACCAATAGTGAAGGCTTTTGATTGAACAGCCTTTAACACAATTATTGGCTACATCTTTGATGGCTCTTGGTCTGATCCGGAGTTCAGAATGAAAACGATCAATGGATTCAAGCATTGTTTTCTTTTTACAAAGTGAGTCCAGTGCCTCATGATTCCGCCACTACCATTCGCCCTCTTAGACTTCCCTTACGTATCCCCCCCCCCCCCCCCGAGTCTGCCTTCTCTGATGACACTGAAGTCTGGTAACCTTCAACGCCCTCGATGACTGCTTTACCCCATCACCATCACTGATCAATATGACGGAGGAGATTCTAAGATAAAGACAAAAGAATACCCTGGGGCGCACCACAACCAGAGTAAATTCAGGTTGTGGATACGCCAAGTCTGCCCCCACCCCATTTTAAAAAAAAATCTGAATTTATCAAAATTTTCTGGGAGGGGTGAACCCAAGGTCCTCCCTAGTTTAGCTCGGTACCCATCGTTTTCTGAAGGCCTACACCAGTGGTTGGCAAATCGCGAGCCAGATGCGGCTCTTTAGAGACCTGAGTGCGGCTCGGCCAGTCAGTCAAATCGGTTTTGACACCGAAAAACATGGTTCTTGACAGGTTCTTGAAAAGTAATGTGGCTCTCAAAAAAAATTTAATCGTCATGCTGCGGATTTTTGGCTCCTTTGACTCATGAGTTTGCCGACCACTGGCTCCTTTGACTCATGAGTTTTCCGACCACTGGCTCCTTTGACTCATGAGTTTGCCGACCACTGGCCGACCATAATAAAAATGACATTGTCAGCACCTTTGTATAAAATATAAAAAAAACAGCAACAACACAGGGTATTAGTCATCAAGATGATTTTCTTGAACTGACAAAGCTATTATTTTCCTTTCAATGTGTATATAAAGTGAGGTTATACACATTCAAGGTGTGAAACTCTGTCAGGGACTAAATAATTCCTTAAACTAAAATGAATCTAGGTTATGTTGAGCTAGAGTGGTGGAGCTATAGCTCCTTCTTGTCGCCTTTATGCCTAATTTTAGCCCTTACCGTTGGCGCAGTTAGAGTAAATGCCACCCTGGTCAAGATTTTTGCCACCCCCTTCGATAATGAAAACTCTGCATTAGGCCGAAAATACCGTCCATAAAATGAAAAAAGCCCCCGGGGCGGATCACCCATTAGCCCACCATTCTTTCGCGACTGGCACTGCCAACCCGAACATCTTAAATGCACCCCTGCTCCCGGAACAAACTGTCTGAAAGTAACACTGGTCGGTAGTATGGTACCTTTCTCTTGTGTTTATGCCTACGATCGGTTATGAAACTGTCTCAAGAGAACTGAACTGTCTCAAGAGAACTGAACTGTCTCAAGAGAACTGAACTGTCTCAAGAGAACTGAACTGTCTCAAGAGAACTGAACTGTGTCAAAAGAACTGAACTGTCTCAAGAGAACTGACGTAGTGGAAACCCCCCCCCCCCCCCCTTTGTTTTTTTTCACAATTAAATGTGAATAATATTATTTTGAAATCCATCGATATTTCAAAAGGGATAATGGAATTTGTTTTTACAAGCGTTGGTTTAGATTCAACAATTAACGTAGAAGCTTTCTTTGTAACCTAAGCGTCCGTGTAGACCTATAGCTTTGGCTATGATAAGGAAAATTGGAATATGGATGGAGATTACGAACCAACCATGACATGTGTAGTCTATATCAGGATCCCACAATAGTAGTAGAAATTTAAAAAAAAAAAGGACAGGCTACGCTGTGCAGGACACTTAGAGAGAATGCCAAAGGACAGAGGAGTGAAGAGGGTGCACCACCAATACCCCGGAGGTAAATTGCTCACAGGCAGACCTAGGCTTAGATGGATGGATGATGTGGAGAGGGATCTCCAGCAGCTGGGCATCAAAGCATGGGAAAGAAATGCAACAGTTAGATCTGAATGGAAGAATGTTGGTGAGGTAAGCCACAACCCTACATGGGCTGTAGCGCCACAGGGATGGATAGATTGTAAGGAAAATACATTGTAAGGACCCCTTACACTCAATTGGAACTTTAAATCTGATTTCAACACATTTCTGGAAAACCATGGAGGCTTATAGAAACTTAAAAAGGACATTGTTTACACTACTGTGTCAATATCTGTCATCAGTACAGAAATATTTAGAAAAACTTGTTCTGTTAGGAATTTAAGAAGCTGATACTGGATGTAAAGGTAGATAATTTAATTAGGGTAATAAGGGGAGAGACTGCAATCAGGTTAGCAAAATAGGAAATGAATGAAACAAAGTAAGGTTAAAACTGGAAAAAAAAGGAACGCAACAAAACAACGAACCTGTCGGCAGGAAGCCTTCGCCAGCAAACAAACAACAGACAAAACAGAATAAAATTGAAAAAAAAATATATATAAAAATATAGCTCTTGCCTGAGACGTAGTGTCCGGGAGGGCAGCAAAAGAATTTGCACAATGAAAACCTGAAAAAATGGACGGAACAAAACAACAAAGGTGTTGGCAAGATGCCTCCTTATGAAACATACATCTAGTAACACTAGTAAAAAAAATTCAAAATAAACAGCTGACAGTTTGTATTCTAGAGCAGTGCTACTCAAAGTGGTGGTCCGCGGAAGTTTTCAAGAGCAATCATTTCGCTACCATGTCAGTACAAGAAAAATAGTGCACCAGTCCCTGGTGCAATGGAAAAATTCCTGCCGGTCCGACATACTAAAAAGTTTGAGAAGCACTGCTCTAGAGGGCAGCAAAAGAAACATGGTGAAGCCATGGTGACTGAGACCATTCTCCACATCAACCAAAGTTGTTAGTTATGTGGCTGTGTCCACATCAACCAAAGTTGTTAGTTATGTGGCTGTGTCCACATCAACCAAAGTTTTTAGTTATGTGGCTGTGTCCACATCAACCAAAGTTGTTAGTTATGTGGCTGTGTCCACATCAACCAAAGTTGTTAGTTATGTGGCTGTGTCCACATCAACCAAAGTTGTTAGTTATGTGGCTGTGTCCACATCAACCAAAGTTGTTAGTTATGTGGCTGTGTCCACATCAACCAAAGTTTTTAGTTATGTGGCTGTGTCCACATCAACCAAAGTTTTTAGTTATGTGGCTGTGTCCACATCAACCAAAGTTGTTAGTTATGTGGCTGTGTCCACATCAACCAAAGTTTTTAGTTATGTGGCTGTGTCCACATCCAACAAAGTTGTTAGTTATGTGGCTGTGTCCTTATCAACCAAAGTTTTTAGTTATGTGGCTGTGTCCACATCAACCAAAGTTGTTAGTTATGTGGCTGTGTCCAGATTTGTTAATAATTAACTTGTTCAGGTCTTTGCAAAATCTATCGATTCTTAAAGTAAGACAATCGATAGATAACTAAAAGTCTGTCTCGAATATGTTTACCACACAAAAATGTTTATTGTTCAAAATTCTTCCAGACTCGCATCCTAACCTCAACAAAAGTAAAATAGCATTGATCAGCCCGGATCAACATCAGCATTACAGCCCGGATCAACATCAGCATTACAGAAACAATTTTATCAAGTAACAGCACATTCACCATGTGGGTACAATGCAACTGGTACAAGTATACGATCATACACTTGTGATGTGCGGCACAATGCATCCGACTTCAAACAATATTTAAAACTATACTAATACTGTCAACTATACTATACTGTCAACAACTATACTAACACTGTCAACTATCCTAACACTGTCAACTATACTTACACTGTCAACAACTATACTAACACTGTCAACCAGATTCAATAAGCTCAACAACAAAATGTTAAAAGCTCTTAGTCTCAGAGTTACACAAATTTATTACATTGCTGCAAAAGAAATCTTATCATAACCTTTACATTTAAAAGAATAACATTGCATAAAAATTATCAATAATTTGTTTAGCAACTGTTGAGTTAGAAGTATCCAAAGGTTTTTCTAAACCTTCAGTACAGCAACCATTAGTGCCAACCCCAACATTAGTGCCAACCCCAACATTAGTGCCAACCCCAACATTAGTGCCAGCCCCAACATTAGTGCAAACTCCAACATTAGTGCCAGCCCCAACATTTGTGTCAACCCCAACAATAGTGCCTACACCCACATTAGTGCCAACCCCAACATTCGTGTCAACCCAAACAATAGTGCCTACACCAACATTAGTGCCAGTCCCAACATTAGTGCAAACTCCAACATTAGTGCCAGCCCCAACATTAGTGCCAGTCCCAACATTAGTGCAAACTCCAACATTAGTGCCAGCCCCAACATTAGTGCAAACTCCAACATTAGTGCCAGCCCCAACATTTGTGTCAACCCCAACATTAGTGCCAACCCCAACATTAGTGCCAACCCCAACATTAGTGCCAGCCCCAACATTAGTGCAAACTCCAACATTAGTGCCAGCCCCAACATTCGTGTCAACCCAAACAATAGTGCCTACACCAACGTTAGTGCCAGTCCCAACATTAGTGCAAACCTCAATACTAGTTCCAACCCAAACAATAATGCCAGCCCCCAACACTCTAGTCTGTGTCATTACAGTGGAGTTGCATTAAACTCTCTGGTGACACGTGTGGTGGTTTAAGCTGCTCCCTGTGGACATCGCTAATGTCTTACAATGTTGACTGAAAAGTTTCAAGTAATCTAAGTAAGTTCATTCAGAGACCAAACTTAGGTGTACGTCTGGGTGTCAGTGATGATTTCCCTTGTTCTCTAAGACCGGGCGTGACAATCTTGGTGCTGATGAAAGGAAACATGAAATATAAAATGGTTGATGAAATGATAACTGTGATATAATATACAGGCTGATGAAATTATGACGCTTGGTACTGTCTCTCATTGCCCTTAAATTCTAATAGACATTGGTACTATCTCTCATTGCATTTAAATTCTAACAGACATTGGCACTGTCTCTCATTGTCCTTACCTTTTAATGGACATTGGTACTGTCTCTAATTGTCCTTACCTTCTAACGGACATTGGTACTGTCTCTCATAGTCCTTACCTTCTAACGGACATTAGTACTGTCTCTCATTGTCCTTACCTTCTAACGGACATTGGTACTGTCTCTAATTGTCCTTACCTTCTAACGGACATTGGTACTGTCTCTCACTGTCCTTACCTTCTAACGGACATTGGTACTGTCTCTCATTGTCCTTACCTTCTAACGGACATTGGTGCTTTGTCTTGTTGTTCTTTCCTTGCTTTGATCAACTCCTCTGCTCTCTTCATCTCATCCTCCATAGCTTGCATTTCATCCACTTCTTGCCGTTTACGCTCCTTAACAACACCAAAAAAACATATCCCACTATTTAGACAAGATATGACATTTTGAATGATCTGACAAACGTAATGAATGTAACTGGTGTGTCATGTTGCAAGTCAGGAAGTGTGATGACAATTTCAAATTTGTGTTTATGTTAATTATCTGAAGAGACAACCAAGGTCTAAGAGAAATTTTAGAGGTGTAATGAGAGGGAGAGAAGTTTAGAGTAAGAGAAAATAGTTTTGATAGATTTAAAGTAAGGATCTTAAATTGAAACCGGATTTCTGGGGTTTTTGGTTTTAAAACGGAATAACTAGTGGTTGATTTTCACAAACCTGGTTTTTGGTTTTAAAACGGATAACTAGTGGTTGATTTTCACAAACCTGGTTTTTGGCTTTAAAACGGATAACTAGTGGTTGATTTTCACAAACCTGGTTTTTGGTTTTAAAACGGATAACTAGTGGTTGATTTTCACAAACCTGGTTTTTGGCTTTAAAACGGATTACTAGTGGTTGATTTTCACAAACCTGGTTTTTGGCTTTAAAGCGGATTACTAGTGGTTGATTTTCACAAACCTGGTTTTTTGTTTTATTTTTATCATGATCAGATAGAACAAATTTTGAAAAAAAAAAATGCCTAACATAATAAACAAATAGAAAATGAATTTTTTAATCATTTAATAAAATACTTTTTAAACACAAAAAGATGCTTCATAAAACTGGTAGGCTACTGGCTAATGCTTCACATGCTTCACGTGTCTGACCATTGTGCAACAGGTATTAAAAAACTGGCAGATAACAATCCCCCCCCCCCCCCCCCCCCCCGTCTCCATTAACAAAAACTACAATATAACGAGATTACATAAAGTGAAAAATAAGTAACTGGTATATAAAGTATATGAAGAGGTTCAAGTTTGGAAACCGTTAAGGCCCATGGATGGTGCAGTCTTATCAAATACCATGTCCACCTGAAAGGTCTGTGAGGAATAGTTTGGAATGTATTGAAAATAGGGATCAAGCCCTGGGGGGTAAATATGGGAACTCACTCATGACACCACCCCCCCCCACCCCCCCCACCCCCCCCTTATTTATTTCCATTTCCATGTCATCCTGCAGGACTCAAGCCCTGATTGTAAAAAAACCAAAACTGGATTTCTAAAACAGATAACTGATTTGCCACAAAATAAAACAGTATTAACATGCGTAACTAAAAAAAAGTCGATATTTTAGAAGAACAAGATCAAAAGTGTTGTTTATCTTTTCCTTAAGTATTCCAACAACCATTTCGTACAGAGCAGAAGTCAGAGCACCTGTCTGGAGTGGAGCAACCATTTTGTACAGAACAGAAGTCAGAGCACCTGTCTGGAGTGGAGCAACCATTTTGTACAAGTCAGAGCACTTGTCTGGAGTGGAGCAACCATTTTGTACAGAGCAGAAGTCAGAGCACTTGTCTGGAGTGGAGCAACCATTTTGTACAGAGCAGAAGTCAGAGCACCTGTCTGGAGTGGAGCAACCATTTTGTACAGAACAGAAGTCAGAGCACCTGTCTGGAGTGGAGCAACCATTTTGTACAGAGCAGAAGTCAGAGCACTTGTCTTGAGTGGAGCAACCATTTTGTACAGAACAGAAGTCAGAGCACCTGTCTGGAGTGGAGCAACCATTTTGTACGAAGTCAGAGCACCTGTCTGGTGTGGAGCAACCATTTTGTACAGAGCAGAAGTCAGAGCACCTGTCTGGAGTGGAGCAACCATTTTGTACGAAGTCAGAGCACCTGTCTGGTGTGGAGCAACCATTTTGTACAGAGCAGAAGTCAGAGCACCTGTCTGGAGTGGAGCCTTTTTCAAATATTCTTGATCCAACATTTAGATTTTAAATAACTGCAAATGGTAATATAATAGGACATAAGAGGAGGGGGGAAAGGGGCTGGTGCCATTTAAGCTCAAATGTCAATTTAAAAAGAGAAGGATGTGTGTATTTCAGTGAAAAATATGTCTCTTTTAACCTTTGACCTTCTCTAAGTCTAAGGGGCTTACCTGGCGTGACTTTGACGCATCTTTGATACTGTAGAACATGGGACCCAACTCTGCCAGCCAATGGCCGTCTACAGCAGTGACACATTGCATGTACTCCTACAGACAAATCAATCATAGGATGTTGTGACATGGATGTTGTAGCATGGATGTTGTGGCATGGATGTTGTGACATACTTGTCAAACAATAACATAAAAAAAATTCTTAACCAGCTACACCATTCAAATATTGGGTTTAGTTTGCATGGATGAGAATCAGATGTACCCTAAAAGCAGTTGGAGGCCTGCTGTTAATATATTAGTGACAGCATGAGATCACCATGGAAACTTAATGTTTAGACCACTGCTCAATGCTGGGCACTTTTTGAAATGCTAGAAGTCAACACAAACTTGTAGCACAGCACAAACCTTTGAGGTCATCACCAGCTCATGGTAAACAATGTAATCAGGGGTGTATCCCATGCCAAAAAGGGCACTGGTGGGATGGAGGTGACAAGGCATCCCAGTACGTGTGTTGACGTACTCCCCAAGGCCCTGTCAACACAAAACAAATATACAATAGGTTATACATATTATCAAATATATTACACATTTTATGGATTTTATTGAAAATAAATATTTTACAATATAATAAGAATGTAAAATGTTCATAATTTTAGCTCTTGTAAATGCAGCGTTAAATTTTCCTGTAACATTTTGCCCAGAAAAATCCACAACTAATAGTGAAGTAAGAATTTTCTAAAGTAACCAATCATTTTGCGCTGCTCAATGGTGTTTTTAAGTTTTGTCTCACGCTAAATCTATTTTGAACTTTCAGGATTTCATTTTGGTATGACATGCGCTAAGTAAGTTCAATTTATAATTTTGTTCCAGGAACTATTCAAACAGCACTTTGGATCTGTGGCGTACCTTGAGCCTGGCTGCTTGATGAAAATAGGCAGAGCAAATACATTTCCTGATGATGTCCCACTCTGTACCACATGAGATCAGATCCATCTTCTGCTGTTCCATTATTTCTCTCAGTTGCTGCTGAACCTCACGAACCTGAATGATATAGAAATCAGTAGGTTTAGCTTTTAAAAAAAAAAAAACTCATAAAAGGAAACAGCCTGTCTAAACACCAACACCAAACAATCTTCTGACAGTTTCTTCTTGCTGGTCAAAATAGAGTTAACTGAAAATAACTATGAGGGGCATCCATGAATTACCTACCCATACATTTACTATTTGCCTGGAGTCGCCAACAATGCAACCTGGATATTTTTGTACATTCATGAACACACACACATATAAAACAACATTTGAATACAATGAGATATAGCTGTTGATCAGTCCGACCATAACATCCGTGTGTAGTGACGTGAGATGACTTTCAGGTGAATTTTTGCCCAAGTCCCAAGTGTTCTTTTTTTACATGGAGTAAAATGATTCTAACGCAATACATAAACTGTGTTTATAGCAGAATTAGATGGGCCACATGAAGCATGCACGGATCAGTACTGTAACAGTATGCGTGGATCAGTACTGTAACAGTATGCGTGGATCAGTACTGTAATCGCATGCGTGGATCAGTATTGTAATAGCATGTGTGGATCAGTACTGCACTGGCATGCGTGAATCAGTACAGAAATAGCATGTGTGGATCAGTACAGTAATAACTGTTTATACATGACATAATTTCAAAATGACACACACTGTGACATGATACTATTATTACATCACATACTTATAATTACATACTTGATGGGCCCCAGTACAACCTACTTGATGGGCCCCAGTACAACATACTTGATGGGCCCCAGTACAACCTACTTGATGGGCCCCTGTACAACATACTTGATGGGCCCCAGGACAACCTACTTGACGGCCCCAGTACAACCTACTTGATGGGCCCCAGTACAACATACTTGATGGGCCCCAGTACAACATTCTATAAATAAATCATCTAATAAATGTCCTGAAAATTTTGGGATAAATTAGGACCTTAAGTTTGCAAGAAAAAAACTGACCTTTCTCATGGCCTTGACATGGATAAAGTGTTCGTTGCACCAGGAGGATGAGTACCTGAAAGATGAAAAATTTTAAATATACAACAGTAGCCCCCTCAAACATTCGACTCTATTCAACATCTCAAACATTCAACTCTATTCAACATCTCAAACAATCAACTCAATTCAACATCTCAAACATTCAACTCTATTCAACATCTCAAACATTCAACTCTATTCAACATCTCAAACATTCAACTCTATTCAACATCTCAAACATTCAACTCAATTCAACATCTCAAACATTCAACTCAATTCAACATCTCAAACATTCAACTCTATTCAACATCTCAAACAATCAACTCAATTCAACATCTCAAACAATCAACTCAATTCAACATCTCAAACATTCAACTCTATTCAACATCTCAAACATTCAACTCAATTCAACATCTCAAACATTCAACTCAATTCAACATCTCAAACATTCAACTCTATTCAACATCTCAAACAATCAACTCAATTCAACATCTCAAACATTCAACTCTATTCAACATCTCAAACATTCAACTCAATTCAACATCTCAAACATTCAACTCAATTCAACATCTCAAACATTCAACTCAATTAAACATCTCAAACATTCAACTCTATTCAACATCTCAAACATTCAACTCTATTCAACATCTCAAACATTCAACTCTATTCAAGACTAGCAACTTTTTTTCATTTAGGAAACTTTTCACAAACTAAAAAGTACAACTTAAAAATGAACAGAAACAGGTCTATGAATAGAAGGAAACGTTTCTCAAACTTATTATATTCAAGATATTACCCGACCCAAACTTATTATATTCAAGCTATTACCTGTCACAAACTTATTATATTCAAGATGTTACCTGTCACAAACTTATTATCAAAGTTGACACCAAATCTCCCATCAATTAATCTAGAGTGCAAAATAAAAATTAAGAATAGGACAAACATCATTTTAAGAATTGCTATATGAAAATATGTTTAGCTCCCTTGTCACACAACCAGTGAAAAAACTATCAGGAATGATCAAGCCAATTGTATTTATCGGGAAACCAGTAAGATGGGGCATCAGTAAGATGGGGAATGAGTAAGGTGGGGCATCAGTAAGGTGGGGCATCAGTAACATGGGATATCACTAAGACGGGAAACCAGTAAGATGGGGCATCAGTAACATGGGATATCACTAAGACGGGACACCCCAAAGATGGGACACCACTAAGACGGGACACCACTAAGACGGGACACCACTAAGATGGGACACCACTAAGATGGGACACCACTAAGACGGGACACCATTAAGACGGGACACCATTAAGACGGGACACCATTAAGACGGGACACACTAAGATGGGACACCACTAGGATGGGACACCACTAAGATGGGACACCACTAAGATGGGACACCACTAAGATGGGACACCATTAAGACGGGACACCATTAAGACGGGACACCACTAAGATGGGACACCATTAAGACGGGACACCATTAAGACGGGACACCATTAAGACGGGACACCATTAAGACGGGACATCATTAAGAAGGGACATTAGTATGATCGATCCTAGAATGCTTTTGGAAAATTTGGGTTCAGCAATGGCGCCGAGAATCAAAAAGTTTTGGGAGCTGCTGACCAAAGCATGTGGTTAGCAATGGCTAATATGTTCAAAGGGTCTCTGGTTCTGAGATGACCCCCCTGACTGCCAACCTACCCGTTTCTCTTCCACTGCTGGTAGACGTTTAAGTAGGTCAGGTGGTCACTCTCCGGTACCATGAACTTCTCCCTGGCGGCATCTGAGTCTTCTTCTCTCCCTTTGGGCCGGTAGAAAATGGCGGGAACTGACAGCATGGACACAATGGTCTGAATGGACAAGAGTGAAGGATTAGTCATCAGTTTAAATGGACACAATTGTCTGAATGGACAAGAGTCAAGGATTAGTCATCAGTTTAAATGGAAACAATTGTCTGAATGGACAAGAGTCAAGGATTAGTCATCAGTTTAAATGGAAACACTTGTTTGAATGGACAAGAGTGAAGGATTAGTCATCTGTTTAAATGGAAACAATTGTTTGAATGGACAAGAGTCAAGGATTAGTCATCAGTTTAAATGGAAACAATTGTTTGAATGGACAAAGAGTCAAGGATTAGTCATCAGTTTAAATGGAAACAATTGTCTGAATGGACAAGAGTCAAGGATTAGTCATCAGTTTAAATGGATACAATTGTTTGAATGGACAAGAGTGAAGGATTAGTCATCAGTTTAAATTGGAGACACTTGTCGGAATGGACAAATGCCATCAGTTTAAATCAGTGATTCCCAAAGTGGTCTGTATAGACCCCCAGGGGTTGATGACAATTTGCAAGGGGTCCATGTCAGTGAAAAAAATGTGGGGGTCCATGAAATAAAAATGGGGGTCAACGATAGTGGATCTCGTGTAAGCAGGTCGTGACTTCTATTTTGGCATTCCATGAATGGAATAATCCACATACACAGATAGTACCTATTTACTTAAATAATATTACCGTATAATATAAAGACATATATCTTCCTACATAAATTATACAAGTACCTATGAAGTAAAAATTTTAAAGCATACATGTTCATGAAACGTGATGAAGAATCATATTAAAATTTAAGTTATTATGTATATTTTCTGATATATGAATATAAATTTAAATCTTTCAAAGTGAGTAGCAACTATACCGGCTGTCAAAAATACATTTGAAGTTAATGAGTTTGCAAAAAATCAATATCAGGTAAGCAGGGGGTCTACCCAAAACCGAAAAAACATGGCAAGTGCTCTACGAGACAAACAAAGTTTGGGGACCTCTGGTTTAAATGGACACAATGGTCTGAATGGACAAGAGTAAAGTCATCGGGTTAAATCAGGAGTAAAACAGATCGGATTTTAGCAATCTGTTCCCTGCTTTCTGGGTGATACTTAATAACATTTTGGGGGGGGGGGGGGGTGTAAGAATGGTCTGCTTTAAGCCAAGAAAAAAGCTGCACAGTTTGAGATAATGTTTTGCTGACAAAATAATGTGAAAACATACAAAAATAATTGGATGCATCGGTTTGAATAGATTTGATGAATGTTGAACAACTCCGGTATAGATGGACTTGGACATTTCGTCTCTGACGGGAACATCAAGTTAATGAAGGTAAAGAGAATTGACACGGACCAAATGAAATAATCTGAAGCAAAACAAATTGACCTTTAACCCCGACGAGCTGTAATAGAGAAACGATACGTTTGATGTCATAACAGGGTCAGTCACTTGGTTTGTCACAGCTTGCTGGTGTGTTTGTGTGCACCATACCATTTAATCACAGAGAGATAATGATGTACCAGGATTGTTCAGGTAAATGTTCCCGGGGGGGGGGGGGGATTAGAATAATATCAGGTGACCCTATTAGTGATATGGAGTGGGGGTGTAGGGCGGGGTGATAATGTGTGGGAATACAGAAGGGAGTAATTCAACCAATAGCTTGTCAAGCGAAATTACAAGGCTGAGGTGGACTAATAGTAAGTCTGACTAATAAACCATGGGGCCCACATTACGTCTGACTGGTCTCCAGCCAATGGTCCCACATTACGTCTGACAAGGGGCCAACATTACGTCTGACAAGGGGCCCACATTACATCGGACAAGGGGCTAACATTACGTCTGACAGTGGGCCCACATTACGTCTGACAAGGGGCCAACATTACGTCTGACAAGGGGCCCACATTACGTCTGACAAGGGGCCCACATTACGTCTGACAAGGGGCCCACATTACGTCTGACAAGGGGCCAACATTACGTCTGACAAGGGGCCCACATTACGTCTGACAAGGGGCCCACATTACGTCTGACTAGGGGCCCACATTACGTCTGACAAGGGGCCCACATTACGTCTGACAAGGGGCCAACATTACATCTGACAAGGGGCCAACATTACGTCTGACAAGGCGCCCACATTACGTCTGACAAGGGGCCAACATTACGTCTGACAAGGGGGCAACATTACGTCTGACAAGGGGCCCACATTACGTCTGACAAGGGGCCAACATTACGTCTGACAAGGGGCCCACATTACGTCTGACAAGGGGCCAACATTACGCCTGACAAGGGGCCCACATTACGTCTGACAAGGGGCCCACATTACGTCTGAAAATGGGCCAACATTACGTCTGACAAGGGGCCAACATTACGTCTAACAAGGGGCCCACATTACGTCTGACAGTGGGCCCACATTACGTCTGACAGTGGGCCCACATTACGTCTGACAAGGGGCCCACATTACGTCTGACAAGGGGCCAACATTACGTCTGACAAGGGGCCCACATTACGTCTGACAAGGGGCCAACATTACGCCTGACAAGGGGCCCACATTACGTCTGACAAGGGGCCCACATTACGTATGCCTGGTGTTCAGCCAAGGGGCCACATGTAGGGCAGCCCAGCAAATAAATTTTAGATTAGAAATTGCATGGATTATAATTATATAATCGTTAATAGTTTTAACAGTGAGCTTCAGAAATATAAAGAATTAACCAGAACCGTGAGAACGAAATACCATTATCATTATAGCCACAGGTTATAGAGAGGTGCGGTATCAGGGTTGGTGGATGGGTGGAAACAAGGGTTGGTACATTGATGAAACCAGGGTTGGTGGCTAGGTTCAACAAGGGTTGGTGAATTGGTACAACGAGGGTTGGTGTGTTGGTGTACATGTGTTGGTGGATTGGTACAACGAGGGTTGGTGTGTTGGTGTACATGTGTTGGTGGATTGGTACAACGAGGGTTGGTGTGTTGGTGTACATGTGTTGGTGGATTGGTGAAACCAGAGTGAGAGGATGGGATTGGATTCTGATTATCTAAAACGTGAATCGAAGATATCAAAGCAGACGTTCATTCTCTGATCATGATAAAATGATTGACACCAAACATGGGGTGATGTGATCAATGATAAAATGATTGACACCAAATATGGGGTGATGTGATCCATGATAAAATGATTGACACCAAACCTGGGGTGATGAGATGGTGAACTGTCATTTCTCCCGTATTCCGACTGGCCCATATAGTATGACTGAGTATTTAGGTCAAATGAGGGTAAGTTGTTCTTTTTGTTCAAGATACGTCAATGCAGTCCTACTAACAAGTCACTATCATTTATAATACAAACGTTCAAGATACGTCAATGCAGTCCTACTAACAAGTCACTATCATTACGTCAATGCAGTCCTACTAACAAGTCACTATCATTACGTCAATGCAGTCCTACTATCAAGTCACTATCATTACGTCAATGCAGTCCTACTAACAAGTCACTATCATTACGTCAATGCAGTCCTACTAACAAGTCACTATCATTACGTCAATGCAGTCCTACTAACAAGTTACTATCATTACGTCAATGCAGTCCTACTAACAAGTCGCTATCATTAAGTCAATGCAGTCCTACTAACAAGTCACTATCATTACGTCAATGCAGTCCTACTATCAAGTCACTATCATTACGTCAATGCAGTCCTACTAACAAGTCACTATCATTTATAATACAAACGTTCAAGATACGTCAATGCAGTCCTACTAACAAGTCACTATTATTTATAATATAAACGTTCAAAATACGTCAATGCAGTCCTAATAACAAGTCACTATCATTTATAATACAAACGCCACGCCCTCAAAAAAAGTCACAAATTTTGCTATGAAAAAAAGTCACAAATTTTGCTATGGAAAAAAAGTCACGGGAAAAAGTCACAGAAGCATTCAGTCATCAGATATCATAAATAAATTCTGACAAGAGTGGTGGGATTCCGTTTCCTAATGAGATCCCATATCCCATCGGGATCCCGACCACACTGAGATCCCATATCCCATTGTAATTCAGCTCCCATGAGTTACCGATCCCGACTGAGAACCCGATCGGGATCCCGTTTCCAAATCGGATCCATTGGGATCCCATTGAGATACCGATCCCGATTTGGATCCCTTTCCCTAAAGAGGTGCCATTTGGGATCCTGATCCCGAGTGGGATTCCGACCCCACTGCAGTACGGTTGTGTTACCAAAATCCAAATGAATTACAACTTTTTCTTCTTCTATTTAACAAATGACTGGGGCGGAGGTACAGGCCGAGCTCCATTGTTGTTAAGGATCTTATAGGATGGACGGAAATTGCTGTTATTTTAAGTGGGGGGGGGGGGAGGGAGTTAAGGTTAACAGATTCTCACATCTTGAGACAGAGGGGATTGTTCCTTTTGATAATATTATGTTTCGGACCTTCCAGAACTAGCATGGTAATTTGGTGAGCGGAAAAAAGTCACAGGAAAATAAGTCACGGAAAAAAAGACACATTTTGCTAGGATCCCATGTGGATCCCGACCTCATTGGGATCCATTGACCAAATGGCATCTCATATCCTAATGGTATTCCGACCTCTTTGGGATCCCGACCTAGTTGAGATCCCGATGGGATCCCATTTCCAAGCAGGATACCATTTTCCAATTTTTTCCCTTTTTCAGGTGGGATCCCGATCCCGTTTCCCGGTGGGATCCTCATCTCTGATGGGATCCTGTTTGCCGTAGGATCCCAATTTGAACCCGTAACTCGTTGGGTCGTGTAACCGGCGGTTTCAAGTTTACTCATTCACCTTTCCTCGTTCGGATCATGTTCCCATTAGGATTTTGTTCCCGGTAGGATTATGAAGGGACTGTATAAAGAAAGTACCCATGAAATTATAGAACTTCTTCTTCTATATATTAAGGGGACACGATCAATATATTGATCATTATGGCTCCTATGAATGTAGATGGGATTTGCAATGTTTCTGTGCCTGGTGTTGATGAGGATATTTCACTGGTTACAAGAGTAACTGAGTGAGGGTATCATGCACTGGTGGTTGGAAGGCCTGAGGCAATAGACGCAAGTGAGTCAAGTGTTGTCGCCTCAACTGTTCCTTTTGAACTGAACTAACACTTCAATAAGCTTTTAGATTCCATTATATATCCCCGTAGAAAGATATAGAACTTTCTAGAACATTCTAGTTTAAAATTAATCTCCTCCCCGAAAAGTGGAAGCAATAATTTTCTAAGTAATTATTTTACGAAAAAGAACAATTATACAACTAAATGCATTGCTATAATTATAATACATTTAAGTTGAAAGAGGGGCCCCGGTGGGGCCCATTCCGTAATTGTACCGATTTAGTTTAGCCGGAGATTAGGGCCCCATACAAATCATTTAGATAAATAATGGACTTAAAATTTAAAATTTGTCACATTAAATTCTATTTAAAAATGCCATAGATATAGTTTTTTGAACTATCGAACTTTCTGGAAAATTCTAGATTAGATCCACCGATATTTCTATACGGATAATGATGGGTGTTGCAACCGAGCTAGGCTTATATCCATCAATTCTCATAGAACCTGAAGTATTGTCTAAGCCTATGATTATTTGTATCGCCTATATAAGGAAAAATGAAAACATGCCCCCGGCCCCGGAGGAATGAATATTATGAGTTCAGTACCCTTCGGTATTTGAATATGGATAAACAAGTGTATGTGTACTGAGTTTGGTCAAGAGCCATCTATTCGTGTAGGAGTATTTGTTGTTAATTTTATTTGTATAATATAGCTTATATTGGAAAAAACGACATTTTGGGCCATAGGCCTCAAGCGGAATGTTATAAAAAGTTCATACACCCCCACCCCCACCCAGTATTTGATTCTGGGTAATGATGGATATGTGCCTAGTTTGGTCAAGATCCATCAATCAATGTAAAAGCCTTTGTGGAACAAAGCCACAAACTCACAAATATTCACTTGTATGTATATGATAAGATATATATGATAACACTGAAAATTAGGAGTTTATATTGAACATATTTTGTGACTTTTTTCTGTGACTTTTTTTCTGTGACTTTTTTTCTGTGACTTTTTTTTCCTGTGACTTTTTTCCTACAATCCATAAACAACGGGGTGTTTTAAATATGTGGAGTACGGGAGGTACGGTCCGGGCATTTTTAGACAATAGCCGGCGGGTGGGAGTCCGGGTGTTTCAAAAAAAAGTATTCATCTTCTCCTTTTCTTGAATATGTTCAACGCAATGGCGAGAAGTGACAAGAGCATGTATAGAACCAGGAGCGATCACGAAGGCATTTAAGTTGAATGCTTCAAAACATTAACAGCTAAATAATGTGACTCCCAATCATTTATGTGCCAAGTCACGGCGAACCACGACCAGAATTGTACCTTGAAATTGCCAAGTCACGGCGACCCACAACCAGAATTGTACCTTGAAATTGCCAAGTGACGGCGACCAACAACCAGAATTGTACCTTGAAATTGCCAAGTCACGGCGACCAACAACCAGAATTGTACCTTGAAATTGCCAAGTCACGGCGACCCACAACCAGAATTGTACCTTGATATTGCCAAGTCACGGCGACCCACAACCAGAATTGTACCTTGAAATTGCCAAGTCACGGCGACCAACAAACAGAATTGTACCTTGAAATTGCCAAGTCACGGCGACCAACAACCAGAATTGTACCTTGAAATTGCCAAGTCACGGCGACCAACAACCAGAATTGTACCTTGAAATTGCCAAGTCACGGGGACCAACAACCAGAATTGTACCTTGAAATTGCCAAGTCACGGCGACCCACGACCAGAATTATACCTTGAATTTGAGATACGGATGTTGAGAAAAAAGTGGGGGGTGGAGATAAAAAAAAAAGATGGTGCTGCAATTTTGATCGTGGTGGAAGGAAGCAGAAATGATCAAGGGCTGATCAGGGTGGAGGTTTTTGTAGAGGGGACGCTGTAAGTCAATCCCCAGAAACTGTTTGATAAATTCACAAACCCGGTTATAGTTTTGATAAATTCACCCATCTGGTTACAGTTTAGATACATTCACACACCTGGTTATAGTTTTGATACATTCACACACCTGGTTATAGTTTTGATACATTCACACACCTGGTTATAGTTTTGATACATTCACACACCTGGTTATAGTTTTGATACATACACACACCTGCTTATAGTTTTGATACATTCACACACCTGGTTATAGTTTTGATACATACACACACCTGGTTATAGTTTTGTTACATTCACACACCTGGTTACAGTTTAGATACATTCACACACCTAGTTATAGTTTAGATACATTCAGAACCTGCTTATAGTCTTGTGTTCAAGCTGCCCACGTTTACGTTTAGGCCAATAAAAATGAAAACAATTGAATCTGTCCTAGATGTGTGCCCATAAATATCAAGGACAATATACGAAGCAGTATCCGGAAATAGAATATGGTTTGACACCGGGTGCAAAATGATACAAACCGCCAGGTAATAAGTTCTTTGTATTATCAAAAATCACGGGTCACTGATTTTGCACTGTATATCATTTTCCCTAAACCAGTGATTCTCATCCCTTTTCGCTTACCATTCCCTTAAGGCCATTAAACTCCTCCCTACCGCCCCCTCTCCCTGTCTGAAACGGTTATTAACAGTATCATTGGTGGTTGTAGTTTTCAAGATCATCAACAAATATATGTATATTACTCAGTAACTTATGATTAAGATTTATTTTAAAAAATTTACCGTGCGTATTTTAATGAATCTCAGACCTTGACGGATTCTCTTTCTCTCTCTTTCTCTCTCTGTGCCCCCCAAAAAATGGAATTATCTCCCACTACACATCCGCAATATACCGACCACCCAGTCCTTCAAAACACACATCTTTAAACTCTACTACCCCGACTGATTCCCCACATCTGACCGATAAACGATGCTGCTGGCTGCGTCCATGGCTTGGCATGTAAAAGTTCTGGGGTGGGTGGGGTGAATATACATTTGTTTTTGTTTTGTTGTTATACAGCTGTTTTTTCAATGAAACAATTGTATGCTCTTCTTTAAAGTCACGATTATGGTTGCTAAAATTTGTATGTAAAGCGCGGTGAGCTCAGCCCTAGGCTGGGGTACTGTGCTATATAAGACACGATTATGGTTGCTAAAATTTGTATGTAAAGCGCGGTGAGCTCAGCCCTAGGCTGGGGTACTGTGCTATATAAGACACGATTATGTTTGCTAAAATGTGTATGTAAAGCGCGGTGAGCTCAGCCCTAGGCTGGGGTACTGTGCTATATAAGACACGATTATGTTTGCTAAAATGTGTATGTAAAGCGCGGTGAGCTCAGCCCTAGGCTGGGGTACTGTGCTATATAAAACAACAAATAATAATAATTAACTTGATTCCGCGAAAGAACATCTTTGTTTTGGATGCTTAGACATAATCTTGACCTTTCCGTATATAACAGATGCTTAAGGTTGCTAATCGAGACCTTTCGATATATATCACTTGGTTAAGGTTGCTAATCGAAACCTTTCGATATATATCACTTGGTTAAGGTTACTAGTTGAGACCTTTCGATTCATCTTTTGATTAAGGTTACTAGTTGAGACCTTTCGATATATCACCTGGTTAAGGGTACTAAGCTTCAAACTGCAACAATATGTTTAAAGCTTTGTATGGCTTTGGTGACGTCTAACAGCTTTGCAACGTCTGCTTTAAGATATCCATTAACGAGACTCTTAAATTCAGTTCTGAAATATTCAGTCTTTTGGGTGTTTTCCCCACCAAATACGATATTATATACGGAAAAAGAGGTTTCTTAACCACAGCAACTGTCAACGCATCAATTGATAGATTTCATTGAACTCATGGCATGGCAACTGTAATATTCAATTGATTGATTTCATTGAACTTATGGCATGGCAACTGTAATATTCAATTCATTGATTTCATTGAACTTATGGCATGGCAACTGTAATATTCATTTTGTTGGGCTTAGCGAATAAGCCAAGTCGTGCCTAAAGTATGTGGGGTCAGCACGTAGAAATGCTCCTAGTGTCTTCAAGTACTTCAACGACGTTGTCAAACAGCTCCGAAAAGCGAGCCACACACATGCCCGCAAACGTTTACCGTCTTCATTGTTCTTTGCAGGCCACCGCATCGCCCAGGTTGAGAACAACTGCTCTAAGGTATCAGTATTAAGTATGTCAAGTCGGTTCATATCATATACCAGGATATCCCCAACATGTCCGCAAAGTCATCCCGATATTAAAAAAACAACAACTTGTATGCACCGCTGAAAAAGGAGAGCACAAGTTCAGCTTGTGGGACGTGTGCAAATTTCAGCAGAGTTTCTACGGCACCAATATCTTGGTTGGGCGTGTGGAGGATTGAGTACCGTGTGAAGAGCGCAAAACGTCCATATAAAGATATGAAGTACAGGCGTGCAACAGTCGCTGAGAATTGAGACCTTCTAGAGTCTATACCTGTGAAGCTGTACATAGGAAAACAACTGATAGTGATAGGTCAGTACACTGGAAGGTACGGAGATAAGGTAAATCGTATGTTGTTTACACTGTGTGGATCATCATATGTGTCTACGGTATGTTATCTCATGTCACTGGCCTTAAGTTAGTTTCATAGACTTGATGATGTTGTGAAGTAACGGAGCACGCGAAGCCTCAAGAGGTGGCAGTAAGTTTAGAGTTGACTCAAACATCCAACTTTATGCTAGAGAATAAATTGTAGAAAGATCGAAAAGTTTGCCTCTCCCCATAGTCAAAAGTGAGCAGCCAATAATTTAGCCCAAGAAATCATCTAAAAATCAGCCGGTTTGTTACAAAACAATGATCCAATCCAGATATCCAAAGAGACGAGTTTAAGCATGTTGTTAAAGGTCCACGGAAAAACAGATTAATAACAATCAAGAGTCAGGTTTATCGTATTTAAAACCCTCTTTCCCCCGATCACTTTTCAACTTACCTCCAACTCTAAACTACCCGCCACTACTCTCCCGGCCACCGACTCTAATTTCTATGTCTCCCACTGTACTCTCCCGCTCTAATCTTCACAACTACCGCTCTAACCTTCCCAACTACCGCTCTAACCTCCCTCACTTAGACTCTTATCTCATTGTCTCCCTTTTCATTTTCGTTCCTCCCTTCTAAACTCATTGCCCCCCTTCTAATCTCCTTGCCTACCACTCTTAATCTCCTGTCATACCGTTGAGTCCCACTCTAATCTCCTTGCTTACCGACAAGATTTTGAGTCATCACACATCACACAGAAGTTTTCTAGTCGTAAAAATTAAGATTGTAAAAATCAAAACATCTTAAAATGGAGTTTCTTGTTCTCGTGACTGTGTTACCAACTCATATTTATTTACTGTTTACTTGACAATCAGATCCCAGAAATATAGTTTGCAATATTGCCACTGGTCCTCATTGAAAATCTTTCATCCTCTCGTCCATGCAGGTAATCCATGGCACTTTATCTGGTTGAAATCGTATGGCTTGGACTGGGCATTGTCTCAAGCAGTTTGCCCACAGCAACCCTTGGTGCAGCAATCACTTCTCCTGGTTCAGGCTATTTTCAAGCTCCACCACTGACCAACATAACTACGACAAACATAACTACGACCAACATAACTACGACCTACATAACTACGACCAACTTAACTACGACCATCATAAATACGGAAGGGGGAGCCATTCTTCAATCTATAATGAAAGACAAGCATTCTGAGACTTCCCTTAATGAGACTGAGAGACTGACTCTGCCAGACCATGTGGGCAGCAGCGCAGCAAACATACAAGATACGGTCAGCAATACCAACTTGCTTCTCCACTTGAGTAGCAAGGGTCTTGAACAGCTGACCGCCTCTTGGACGATGGATCTTAACGCTACAGAAGTATCGTACTTTGTGGCAACATACAAGACCGGAAAGGGAGAGCACTACGATTCCAACCCCCTGGGCAAGTTGGTTCGAGAGTACACGTTTACGTCATTGGACAAGGACGAGGAGTACACCGTTTGCATCCACGCGATGATCAACAGTACAGCAGTGCAGGAAGTCTGCTCTGTTTGGAGTGAATCATCCATGAAGGTCATAGTGGGGGTGCTGGCTGGAGTTGTGGGGCTAATTCCTTGCTTTGTTGCCCTGCTTTGGGTCATGAGAAAAGACAAAAAGATGGTCGCCTATGCTGTCCTTGAGTCTAATGAGATTGAGTCAGGAGAAAAGGGTGCTCAGATACCCGCCAAAGACAGCAATGGCGGAGCTTTGAAGGTGGGAGGCTCACAGAAAGATTCAGAGGTGAGCACATCGAAGGGGAGTCCCCATCTTCATGAAGGTTACGAAAACCATTGCTTCGAACATGATGACAAGCATCAGAAATGCACCCGGACAGGACATCCGAGGTGTCCCCCAACAGGACATCCCAGTTGCACCCCGACAACACATCAGACCACAGAGGACAATTCAGAGCAGGGAGCAAACGAAAGACAGGATTCATCAAATATCCATCACAAATACGATCAGTCTCAACAGCCTTCTTCAGGACACTCTGGTGTAGCATTAAATGTGGCGGATCTTACAATATACACTGATAGAAACTGTAACCCCTCTATTATTAGTGAAAATACTAAACATGTTACTGCTGAGCACCCTCCTGAAGTGGGTAATGTAGACATCATCCCCACCAATGAATTAAGGCAATATCATGGTCCAAACATGAATAGTTCAAACTTTGAAACACTGGATACACCAAGTAATGGCGGTCAAAATGATGGCAGTTTTGAAGGCAATTTACCCGCCTTCACGATCACTCACTTTTAGGGCAACATGTCAGCCCGCCTTCACAATAACGTACATATACACAAAGTCACAGAGCCCCTCAAAAACTGTTCACATATAGTGACCAGTCTCAAATAGTGACCAGTGTAATATAGTGACCAGTGTAAATAGTGGCCAGTGTCATATAGAGAACAGTGTCCGATAGTGAACAGTCTCCAATAGTGTCCAGTGTCAAATAGTGACCAATGTTAATAGTTACCAGTGTCATATAGTGACCAGTGTAATATAGTGACCAGTGACAAATAGTGACCAGTGTCCAAATCATGCCCAGTGTTAATAGTGACCAGTGTAAATAGTGACCAGTGTCAAATGACCAGTGTAAAAAAAGTGACCAGTTTCAAAAAGTGACAAGTGTCAAATAACGACGAGTGTCAAAAAGCGACCAGTGTCAAATAGCGATCAGTGTCAAATAGTGACCAGTGTCAAAAAGTGACCAGTGTCAAATAGCGACCAGTGTCAAATAACGACCAGTGTCAAATAACGACCAGTGTCAAAAAAGTGACCAGTGTCATATAGTGACCAGTGTCAAATAATGACCAGTGTCAAATAGTGACCAGTGTCATGTAGTGACCAGTGTCATATAGTGACCAGTGTCAAATAGTGACCAGTGTCATGTAGTGACCAGTGTCTTATAGTGACCAATGTCAAAAAGCGACCAGTGTCAAATAGCGACCAGTGTCAAATAACGACCAGTGTCAAATAGTGACCTGCGTTCTTATGTTGTAGCTGCTTGGGTTACTTGAGTGTTAAAGGAATGTTGTGTGTTACACCTATGTGACAAGAGTCTGACTATACTGTCAGTTCTGACGCATTAATCAAGTCTAAAAATTGTATGATGTATTTTATAGATTCTATTTTATATATACTGAAATGTCTTGTCACAGAATGTCATTCTATATCTAGTCTGTCATGAGATTAAACATTTTTTTTTAAAAATGTCTTGAGTGTTATAATTTGTTATGAAGTATTGTCAAATTGTTCTAGTTCTATCGTAAGTGTGTAGCAATATTTTCTAAATGTTCTAGTTACATCAACGTTGTGTGTAACAATAGTGTGTAATTGTTCTAGTTCTATCAAAGGTGTGTGCAACAATGTTGTTTTGTCACTGCTTGCTAACAAAGACAGATGAAATAAAGAAGAAGTTCATGAAATGATTGGAATGTGAACTAGATTGGTAGAGTCTAAGAAGTGCTCAGTTGATAGAGACGTACAAACCAGTTGTTTGGAATGTGAACTAGATTGGTAGAGTCTAAGAAGTGCTCAGATGATAGAGACGTACAAACCAGTTGTTTGGAACGACTTATTATCAAAGGAAATCGTCACACGGCATTCTTAAAATAACCAATAATGACATGGATCAATGGTAGATCAATCGTATGTTCCTTGGGTGTTGGGTGGCTAAACTGATTCAATGCCAAACTTGAGGTAGGAGTTCAATCCCCATCCTAACCCAGACCATCAGATAGGAGTTCAATCCCCATCATAACCCAGACAATCAGATATGAGTTCAATCCCCATCCTAACCCAGACAATCAGATAGGAGTTCAATCCCCATCCTAACCCAGACCATCAGATAGGAGTTCAATCCCCATCCTAACCCAGACCATCAGATAGGAGTTCAATCCCCATCCTAACCCAGACAATCAGATAGGAGTTCAATCCCCAGCCTATTCCGGACAATCATATAGGAGTTCAATCCCCAGCCTATTCCGGACAATTCAAACAATTTGTTCGCCTCACAAAATAAAACAAACAAACAAAAAACAAACAATATCCAGTCTTCTTTCTCACGTGTAGACCCCCCCCCCCCCCCCGGACCAGCAAGTACTATGGACATATCGATCAGTATAAAATGTGTTCTAATTCTTTTAATAGGAATTTTTTTTTAATCTAAAACAGAAAACAACTCCAACAGTACGTCATACGCCAAAGTCGCGAAATAGAGGTACAAAATATTGACTCGCGTCGAATAGAATTCAAAAAGGCAAGTGAAGGAAATAGGCTTGGTCGTTGGAGAGCTAAAATAGAGAGGTCACGAGTAAACATTTAAACAGCCAACTAACAAACAGACAGGACAGCAAACACCGCTTGGCACAGTGTCCCCACTCCCAAAGATCTTAATGAGACCACACGACTTTAACGTGCTGCGGGCATGGGACCCTGGCTCTTCAATGGATGCCAATTGTCACAGAGTTACATGTCTACGGAACAACAAACTGGGCACCATGTGTTACAGTTAAGGATGTCTATTGTTACATGGTGTCCACGGCCATAACAAGCTGGGCAACATGTGTTACAGTTAAGGATGTCCATTGTTACAGTGTTACAGTATGTCCACGGTCATAACAAATTAGGCACCATGTGTTACAGTTAAGGATGTCCATTGTTACAGTGCTACATGATGTCCACGGGCATAACAAACTGGGCAACATATGTTACAGTTAAGTCCAAAGAAAAGTTTTACATTACACAGGATTCATGTTTTGGAGACTTGACAAAGAGTAATGCAACATTGAAATAGGATTCACCAAATTGGATCAATTCATCAAAGGGGATCAATTTGGCGTGCTGGGTGGCCGAGCGGTCTAAACTGACTCAATCCAAATAGCTGGTGTTCTGGAGTTCAACGGCAACTCATCTAAGAGAAGGCAAACTCTGAATTCAAACCGGGAGCCAGAATGATCAATACATTGATCGTGGGCCCTCAAATAAGAAGAAAAAAGCTAGTGTGTTCGATTACATTTAACTTGGCACGACCGTTGTCCAATGTTGGAGTACTGTCCGTTTTAGCATGCACAAGAGCAACGATCTTGTGACAGAAAATATTCTAACTGGTCGTACTAGTTCTGGTGATCCAAGGCATCCTGGTCTATCTCCAGTCGTCTTGACCAAGTCTCGCCATTTGGAAAAAAACAGGCAAGGACGAGGCAGCGAGGCTGACGAATTGAGCAACTCTCACTCTTTAAATAAACAAAAATACAAGTCAAGTCTGCTACTCAAATCTAAGCCTTGGTCAACATCGCGAAGGACGAACAATAGTACCATCATTACACCAAAGTATTCATTACATCGCATGCGAAGGACGAACAATAGCACCACCATTACACCAAAGTATTCATTAAAATTAGGAGAGGATTAAAATGGTGATCGAACTTTGGCTTGCGGTGATAATAATCAGCTGAAGAGGTCATGCGATTGGGTCACTTGATCTAAGTGTGATTAGTGTTGACAAGACATCCGAGTGATCGAGCAGCCCGAATAACTCTACAGGTGAGAGATCATACATAACGACCAAAAACAATAATCTATTGAGAACCACCGTGAAACTAAATCCTACCCCCCACCCCCGCGGGTCACGGTTACAGCAGCCAAAGTTCACTGCAGTACTGCCAGGGCACACGTCTCGCGTCGGCCAGGAGTACTACTACTCCATGAGCTGGCGGTCAGATGAAAACAAGAGCATCTTAAGTCAGTGACAGCCGGTGTTCGTTGGCCCGGATACGTATGCACGACTGAATGTGGTTTAAACGCGTTCAACAACAATAAATCTGTCCAACTTAAAGACGTCATCTTGTATTATCAGCTAAATACTCTCAGACTCTTGAGGTTTCCAGCTGGACATTGTGTGACTTCGTGGGCAATAAGCTAAGGTAAAGGGACATACCTAACACGATTTCAAATTATCTGACCTATATTTTCGCTTTAAATCGATGTTTACATTAAAAATTTAAATATATGTATAAAACGTGTGTGTGTTAAATCCCCTCCACACACCCTTTTCCTTTAAATTAAATAAATAAAGGCATTCATTTTAAATAAGGATACTTAACAAATGGAGACTTTAAAAAAGTGTTTAGAGACGCTAAGTAAGTGAGATAGCTAGATAGCAACTGAAACAAGGGGTTTAGCTGAATAGCACGGTGTTAGGTGCACGTGCATGGACTGGGCTTAAAATAGACAGCGGGCGTCGCGGCACGGGTTCTCTCCCCCGCCATACAACTTATCACAATAACAGTACTCAGGTCGCCTCCCTCACTACAAGTGAAACAGCTTGGTTAAGCTTAAATCATGAGCGTTGTGTTTACTTCACTATGGAGACCTGGTAGTTTGACCTGTTACCACAGAGAAGCATTCTTCAAAATTGTATAACTGTTGGCACTTTTGAAACTATCTGTGGCCATCGGGGCTTAAACCGGGACCGAGGAGGGGGGGGGGGTCGGCAACATTTTATAAATTATAACTGCTACGCTAATATATTAAGGGAGACCCCAGTCAAGGACGGATTGTTTAAATGGAATTATAGATTAAACATAAGCATTTTTATTAAGAGAAAAAAAAGGCGCATTTGATCCATTACATAGCCGCATGCAGCCCTTCATTCGTAGTTTGTCGACCGCTAGATGAGACCTGTTATTAAACTGTATCTCATCACGACATCTCATCATGATAAGAGAGAGACAGACAGAGATCAGGTCAAGAGATCAGCTACTCTCTGATTGTGCAAGCTGGTGTCTCGTTTCAATGATTTGAAGAAAAGTTCAATTACTGTCTTCCTTTCCTGGCGTTTTAACTCGTCTTATATAGGAAGACTTCTTTTTCATTTTTTTTTTAAAGTTCATGTTTTAAATTTTCGTTTTCCATTTGTACGATTACAATTGCAATCTTTCTCGACAGAAGTAGATGATTTACTTTTGAAAACATCCAATGATTACACAATCCCGGCTAACGTGACAACTCTTTACCCAGGCATAAAACTAAAAAGTAGATCTGAGCTCAACCACCCACCCGTCCATTCAGCGAAGCAGACGTGATCAACCATGATAACTTAAGCGACAGTGTCAACCCGCCTCCGTCGTCCAGTCATTCACCAGGTGAACACTGCACGAGGAATCTTAAAAATGTCACGCGCGTAAAAAAAACAAAATAAAAAAAAAAACAACAACGCCCCATCCACATATCCACAAGTTAGAAATGTGGATATAGAGAACGTCTTTAAAAAAATTTAATGAAATCTTTAAAAGTAAATTTTTTGGATAAACGAAATTATGGATAATCGGTGTTAGGAAAATCGACTGTCTTCCGTATATCTAAAGCATGTGTGGGTATCTTTGCCTACTGCGGGGTTATGTCTGTAATATTTGACGTCAGTAAACTTTAAGGCACGGTATATGGCATATATAAATACTATTGCAAACTGACAATGCGAACGGCAAGAGGTGAATATATTATGAAAAAACTACCTACAATAGACACCATCATAAAGATATTATGGATATCTCCAAGTAGAACGTCAGTCGGTTATCATGAATAAAATTAGTGACAAGTTCAAAATGTATGGGTTCTATTTATAGTAAACCAATGGGCTGATAGAACGTCAATAAATTTTGTTATAAGTAAATAGTTGCTCCAAGCTGGATAGCTGTCTCCACCATCAGCCACTAAATTATCATCTGACCATCTCCACAACTATCATCTAACCAACATTCTCTACAACCATCATCTAAACAACGACATCTATAACTATCATCTCACCAACGATGGTTTTGTTATTTTATACATAGTGTACCTGAGATGGTGTATTTGTTTGATATATAGTGTACGAGGGATTATTTCATTTATTGATATATAGTGTACATGGCATGGCTTCATTATTTGATATATAGTGTACATGGCATGGCTTCATTATTTGATATATAGTGTACATGGCATGGCGTCTCAAATTTCGTCTATTCATTAGAACACGTATTTTTTCCAAGTATTAAACTAAAATGTCTCGTAGTAGACCACCACGGAGGTAGTAGACCACCACGGAGGTAGTAAAACGAGTTGAATACCACATAGTTCACTGACCACAAGAGATTGACAAATACTTTTGTTAAAAAACTCCTCTTTATTCCTAGTGTTAATAAAAATCCCAATGTTATCAGCATAGACTTTGGTAAAGTTCACTATACCGCTACCCCATTCATCGCGTTCTATTATGGCCAGGTTCAACTTATGTATATATATATAGCAAAGATGATGCTTGTTATATTTCTTCTATCGAAATTTAAGTCATAATTTTGTATTGACACAACTGCTGATTTCCGTGTGTTGAAAAAAGGGGGGGGGGGCGAGTGGAGTAACGCAACACATCAGGTTTATGCATCATCACATCGAAATGGAATTCAATGTTGACACATATTTGGTTCACATGATTGATGGACTGATTAATTGTTGGCTGCGACCAGTAAAATGCGTTTTTAATGGGCATCGGGGGGGGGGGGGGGGAGAGGGGTCAGAATAATTGACAGAATCAACACCATCTTGCACCAAAGTTGTTAGAATCATCGTCATCAGGTCCCGTTGTCCTTCGACCGTTGGGGCGCCACAGATGACATGTACACTATTCTTCTCCATTCCTCTCGGTCTTCTGCCCTACGCATAGCATCGCCTCGTTTTAATCCCGTCCATTCGTTGTTATTATCTTCCCATCTTTTTCTCTGTCTTCCTCTTCTTCTCCCTCCTCTAGTAGTGCCCCGCAAGATCTCTTTGGCGAGCCCTTGTTTTCTGGTCACGTGGCCATACCACTCAAGTTTGCGCTTTTTAACAGACGTCAGGAGGTCATCGTATTGCCCAATTGCCTGACGAATCCTTTCTTTTATTTGCTTATTGGTGATGTGGTCTCTATAGCAGATGCCAAGAATGCCTCTGTAACATCTCATCTCCATCGCCTTTATTTCCTTTCAAGTTCTGCTGTTAATGTCCAGGACTCACAGGCATAAAGAAAGTACATATGGCTAAAAAAGGGGGCATACAGTTAGATAGAGGACACCGAAATTTAGCATGTATGACACAACATAAGGACACAGTCTTAACTAATGGGTCAGAGCAGCAAGAACACACAAACGTAGCTGTATGGCAGGACATAGTGATGGTCAGCAAGGACACACAAACATATCTGTATGGCAGGACATAGTGGTGGTCAGCAAGGACACACAAACATAGCTGTATGGCAGGACGTAGTGGTGGTCAGCAAGGACACAAAAACGTAGCTGTATGGCAGGACATAGTGGTGGTCAGCAAGGACACACAAACATAGCTGTATGGCAGGACATAGTGGTGGTCAGCAAGGACACACACACATTGCTTTATGGCAGGACATAGTGGTGGTCAGCAAGGACACACAAACATAGCTGTATGGGTGGACATAGTGGTGGTCAGCAAGGACACACAAACAGATCTGTATGGCAGGACAGAGTGGTGGTCCGGCAGCTCTCGTTCACCGGTCGTCACTATATGAAACATTAAGAAGATCCTAATGGAGGAAACAGGCTGACAAAGATTGGGCATTGGTCATTGTGGCTATGATCAAGATCTATTCCGGCCGTTCCGTCACACTGGATGGGTGTGCAGAGCTTGCATGAGACCAGGGGTGGGCAAACTGATATTATGCGGCCTTCGAAGGCATTTAGAAATGTAAAAAAATTACTTTGTTTTAAAGTTATTTGGTTGAATTTTTACAGAATTTCATGTACTGTTATGATTGTTTTAACATTTTTTTATAAAATTACTTTCAAATTTTCTTTTTTTTTTAAAAGTCCTTGACTTTGTCATGTATTGCTACAAAGCGAATTTACCGATTTTAATATAGAGAAATGTTTATCGACATGTAAAAATGGACATAATATACATGCGGCCCTTCAATATTTTTACATTTGTCAATGTGGCCCTCCGCACAAAAAGTTTGCCCAGACTCTAGTGACAGCTGAAGATATGTCAGTTGGCAAGGTCACCAACCTGCTGTTTGCATCTATACTTCCCATTCAACCATTGCAGTTCAAATGACCATTTCAGTTCAATGGATTATTTCAGTTTCAGTTCAGTTGACCATTTCAGTTTCAGTTCAGTTGACCATTTCAGTTTCAGTTCAGTTTACCATTTCAGTTCAATAGACCATTTCAGTTCCAGTTCAGTGGATCATTTCAGTTCAAATCATCGTAACTTGTGAGTGCAGTTTTTCACAACTATTGATCAATGTATGTATTTGTTAATTCACTTTAAGTCACTGATATTTCTTGTACCCATTTTAACTTACGCCGTTTGAACGTAGATTAATTATTTCTCTATTGTTCTCTAATAAATGGTGATGGTCCAATTGGCGGTGGCCCTGTTGTTGAAACATCTGTAAAGTGAACCTGTCCAATTGGTGGTGGTCCTGTTGTTGAAACATCTGTAAAGTGAACCTGTCCAATTGGTGGTGGTCCTGTTGTTGAAACATCTGTAAAGTAGACCTGTCCAATTGGTGGTGGTCCTGTTGTTGAAACATCTGTAAAGTAGACCTGTCCAATTGGCGGTGGCCCTGTTGTTGAAACATCTGTAAAGTAGACCTGTCCAATTGGCGGTGGCCCTGTTGTTGAAACATCTGTAAAGTGAACCTGTCCAATTGGTGGTGGTCCTGTTGTTGAAACATCTGTAAAGTAGACCTGTCCAATTGGTGGTGGTCCTGTTGTTGAAACTTCTGTAAAGTAGACCTGTCCAATTGGCGGTGGCCCTGTTGTTGAAACATCTGTAAAGTAGACCTGTCCAATTGGCGGTGGCCCTGTTGTTGAAACATCTGTAAAGTGAACCTGTCCAATTGGTGGTGGTCCTGTTGTTGAAACATCTGTAAAGTAGACCTGTCCAATTGGTGGTGGTCCTGTTGTTGAAACTTCTGTAAAGTAGACCTGTCCAATTGGCGGTGGCCCTGTTGTTGAAACATCTGTAAAGTGAACCTGTCCAATTGGTGGTGGTCCTGTTGTTGAAACATCTGTAAAGTAGACCTGTCCAATTGGTGGTGGTCCTGTTGTTGAAACTTCTGTAAAGTGGAACCTAAGTACTTTGTACATTTATGACACACTAGGGCAGCGTTTCTCGATCTGTGGGTCGCGAACGCTCCCCCCCCCCCCACCCCAACCACCACAGGAGCGCCGCTTGCCAACATGACAGGGGTCACTTTAGAGGTTTTTGGTAAACATGTGCCTTTATTTAAGTTTGACAACCTTTCGCCTTCTATACTGTAAACATTGTTTACAGTGATCGGGTTAGTTTCTAATAGTAGATTGTGACTACACCACGGTTATAGTCAAAACTTTGACTCATTCGGTAGTGGTCATCACAGGAAATGCACAAAAACATATCATTTTAACATACTGATAAGTCAGCTACTATCAATAGGTCCACAACATTAAAAAATGGTTGAGAAGCACTGCACTAGAGAGCTTGTTTAACTTATTTGGGGGGGGGGGTGTGATAAAATAACCAATCTGGGGTGTGAATTCATAATTCCAAACAAAGTAAGTGTGACCAGCCTAAAGAAATGAGTGACCGTTGATTGGTAGCCAACTTTTAATTCAGTTTATTTTCATTGATGTTGAACTCATGTATAAACAAATGGGAGTCATAGATAAAGGGGTCATCGTGAAATGTGGCACATGGTCTACAGCACCGCTTATCTGTGTGGACTCTGTGATAGGAATGAATCTACTGGAGATTAACTTAATATAGGACACAATGGCAGACACATGGTAGAGTTGCTACAGGACTCGATGATACACTGTGCACTTATCTAATTGAGTTGCTACATGACTCAATGATACAATGTGCACTCATCTAGTTGAGTTGCTACGGGACTCAATGATACACTGTGCACTCATCTAGTTGAGTTGCTACATGACTAAATGATACAATATGCACTCATCTAGTTGAGTTGCTACAGGACTCGATGATACACTGTGCACTTATCTAGTTGAGTTGCTACAGGACTCAATGATACACTGTACACTCATCTAGTTGAGTTGCTACATGACTCAATGATACAATGTGCACTCATCTAGTTGAGTTGCTACAGGACTCAAGGATACACTGTGCATTCATCTAGTTGAGTTGCTACAGGACTCAATGATACACTGTGCACTCATCTAGTTGAGTTGCTACAGGACTCAATGATACACTGTGCACTCATCTAGTTGAGTTGCTACATGACTCAATGATACAATGTGCACTCATCTAGTTGAGTTGCTACAGGACTCAATGATACACTGTGCACTCATCTAGTTGAGTTGCTACAGGACTCAATGATACACTGTGCACTCATCTAGTTGAGTTGCTACAGGACTCAATGATACACTGTGCACTCATCTAGTTGAGTTGCTACAGGACTCAATGATACACTGCGCACTTATCTAGTTGAGTTGCTACAGGACTCAATGATACACTGCGCACTTATCTAGTTGAGTTGCTACAGGACTCAATGGTACACTGTGCACTTATCTAGTTGAGTTGCTACAGGACTCAATGATACACTGTGCACTTATCTAGTTGAGTTGCTACAGGACTCAATGATACACTGTGCACTTATCTAAAAAACTGAGATGAGGCGCACATCGTAGGAACCTGGGGTGGGGGGGTCATCATATTCCCTGTAAAGTTTTCCTGTAATCGTGTCCATAATTTTAAATGGACTCTAGGTGGGTATCTGTCTGTGGTCAAACAGCAAAGGGGCATTGTACATCAAAGGGGCATTGTACAGCAAAGGGGCATTGTACAGCAAATTCGAATTGTACAGCAAAGGGGAATTGTACAGCAAGGCTGGACATCTGACCACCGACATTTGTACAAATGGTTGTCTCATACATAAGATCGTTCTACTGTAGACACTATCATGATTAACAATGTTTAGTAACATGTGCAAGGGAGGGCATCGGGGATGCGGTGTGGGAATCAAAGGGCGGCTACCGCCATGTGCGATAGTGGACAATAATAGCTAGCATAGAGTTATCTTCATTAGATCACGTAATGCAATCAATTCATGGCCAGGTCCAAGGAAAACTGTCATCGGCGCTGAGTCAAGGGAGAATAGGGTGAGGATAAGCTGGTCATTTTAAATGTGTAAGTAGGCCACAAGGGTAATAATAATAAATGTGGTGGTATATTCTACAAATGTAATAAGGAGTCTGGTACTATGCCAAAAGTGTAATAATTAATATGTAAGTATGCTACAAGAGTAATAATGTATGTGTAAATATAAAATATATTATTGAAATAAAGTTTATTTTACGCATACATTGTAATATTAATGAATATGTAAGTATATTCTGCAATTGTAATATTGAATGTGTAAGTGTGCCACAGTTGTAATAGTGAATGTGTAAGTATATCCTAAAATTTAATATAAATATGTAAGAATCAGCTACAATTGTAATAATAAATGTTTTAATTTAATATATAATTGCAATAATGAATTAGTAAGAATATTCCACAAATAAAAAGCAGGTGTCCTAAAATCATCGTAATTTCAATGAATGGTTTAGATCAGGCCTGCCGGCCCGCCAGCCCCCACTTTGCGGCCCGCGAAGCAACGAAATATTCTTTATTCTTTTCTTTATAACTTCCCCCCCCCCCGGTCCTATTTTCATTTGGCCCGCACACGTCCTCTCCTACTTTCTTTTGGCCCGCACACGTTTTTCATAAAGTATTACGGCCCGCCTTACATTTTGAGATGTGCGGGCCTGGTTTAGATGCACATGAGTCAAAGACTCACCCTGGTATTTGTAGATTAACAAATCCAGATAGTGGAGACTTAATGTGTCTTAGGTGGAGTTTGACAGATTCAACTGTATTCCTTCTTCATCTATACTATGCATTTCTATAATAGGTTTCAAATTTCCCTTTACACGGTATGCCCTTATGTCAGTGGTCGGCAAATCGTGTCTCGCGAGCCGCATGCGGCTCTTCGGCGACCTGAGTGCGGCTCGGCCAGTCGGTCACAAATCAGTTTTGACTCCGCAAAAACATGGTTCTTGGCAAGTTCTTGAAAAAAAAAGTGTGGCTCTCAAAAATCTTTTAATCGTCCTGGCTCCTTTGACTAATGAGTTTGCCCACCGCTGCCTTATGTCACGCCCGCTAGCTGCAAGGGACACGGCTATAACCAAACTGTCACATATTTTCTCATATTTCCACAGACTCACCATGGCGGCCATGTCCTACTCTGCTGCTCTCATTAGCTGCTTCCTGTTGTGTGGCGCATCTTTGCCCCGACAGCCCAACAAACACCACCCATTGAGAAAAGATCACTTTCGCCGGGCGAGGGAGTTTATTTTGTTACGTAACTGGGAGACGGGAGATATTCAGTCTAAGACCAGTGTATCATCGAGAGTAGCGTCCCCTCCCCCCGGGCCAGATACTTCCATCAACAACGCCATTCCCCCGGTGCCTCCCCATGGCCTGGATAACATTGGATACCTGACATCCACGACACCTGGTACAGACTTGGTGAACTCAGCCCCAGGCTCCATAGATAGCAACGAGATCACTGATACAGGCAGGCGTCGAATCTCCACCAACATATCACGTTCATCCAACGCAGGTTCTGATGTCGAGCCTTTGGATCAACGCGCCGATCACGCTGACACAGCAGAGAATGTCGCTGATAAAGTCGGTGGTGGGGTAGCTGGAGATAACAGGAGTAAGGAGAGTGCTGCTGATACAAGCGGTGACGTGACAGCGGCGACCTCTGACCCTACTAACCACGTGAATACCAAAGATGGCAAGTTTACGGGGGGCGTCGGTGAAACTGCTGGAGAGAATTCTACCGATAGGGCTGAACAGCTCCTCGGTGACAGTAATAAAAGTTTGGCAGACAGTTCTTTTGTGCAAGGATCGGTCCAGTCGCAACAATCTCCCGCAGGGGAAAAACGCCAAGACACCGGGGGCCCTCCACCCGGGGAGTCAGCTGCCCAGGACGCTGACCTAACCCCCGTCCTGAAGACACCAACGTCCGCTAAAAACATATCAGACACGCCCTCCGTTGTATTGCCCAGGGTGAGAAAACCTAAGGTTCAGAAACAACCCGGGGACGGCTCCCACGTCGGTGCCATCCAAAAGGTGGACGGCGGCAGCTTCAACGCCACCAGGCTGAGCCTCACACTGCGGTCCCAGGACGACTCCGTCACCGCCCTGTGGACATTCGAGTCTAACGACACCCGCATCACCGGCTTCCTGGTGACGTACAGAATCAACAACCGGGAGCACTACGACTCGTCAAAACTCGGAAAGCTGGTCCGCTCCTTCACGCTCCACTCGCTCCACGAGGACGAGGACTACGTCATCTGCGTCCACGCCATGGTCAACGCGACGGCGGTGATGGACGCGTGCGCTCACTGGAACGAGGCGTCCATGAAGATGGTGGTCGGTATCATGGCGGGCACATTGTTTCTGGTACCCTGTATCATCGTCATTATCTGGATTCTAATCAAAGACGGTCAGATACGAAATAAAATGACCAAGGATATCGAGAAAAGTGGGGTAGCCTACAAGAAGAGATTAATAAACCACGACGGTTCCCTGAACGACCCCCAATGCCATGAACGACACGATGGTTCCCTGAACGACAACCATTGTCATGCCCCACACTCAGATCTCGAGGTTTCTAACCTCAAAGTTAATGAAGGGGCAGACAAGCCCAACATCAGAGGACTCCCCGGGGATGCCTCGCGCTCTCCAAGCTGTAATCGCCACCACACTGCTGTTAAAGTTAAACACGGTAGTGTTCCCTTGAAAAGGCAGAGTCAGACAGAATCACACGTGGTCTACTCCCAAAGCCCAAGTCCCGAGACTAATGTCCATTTTTCAACACAATCTGACAACCATTCCAATCAAAGCCGGAAGCCTTCGAGCCCTAAATTAGACCACGACGCAGTTCAAAGCGCGCGTGCTGACTTAAACACCCCAACTGTCGGTGCATCAGACATCCATGACACGCCCATCGCTGGCGTTAAAACTCCTGGTGCCAGTCATTCCAGTGGAGATCTGTCCAGATCAGCTGGTAGTTCACAAAACCCAACAGACAGAAGAAGACTGTCTGAGCCGTGGTTCCCTTTGCTGGACCACGAGAACGTTATCCAAGGGGATTCGAGTCTACACATTCCTCCTGTGCTGTGTGATGACAAGGTCACGGGCAAAGGACAAGATGCTGGCATGGTCGTCCATTTGTGAGATGATACAACTATTTTTATGAAATAATGTTAGCTATTCGTGCAATGAAATAGTGGACAACTCGGCAGATCTCTCGGTAGGACAAAAAAGACTGGTTACTTGGTAGTTGAAACGTGTTCAAACGCATACTGAGAATCTTTGCAACAATGTGAAGAAATGTTTTGATAAAAATTGTGTTGTCCAATTATGCTGTAAAAACTTGTCATTTTTAAATAGGAAGTTTTGCCCAGGGTCAGACCAAACACAAGGGATCTCAAGCAGTGGTGATTGTACAAATAGTGGGCACAGCTCTCGTCATGTTTTTATCCAATTGGTGGATGCCTTCGACAGCCCGTGTGGCATGTCAAGAATTTATCCCACCTGACAATCACAACAATCCAAAGGTGAAACAAGTGTGTGTGGCTGTGCATGGCACAACACATTGAATGTAATGACCGTGCAATGTGTGGCTCTACATGGCACAACACATTGAATGTAATGACCGTGTAATGTGTGGCTGTGCATGGTGCAACACATTGAATGTAATGACCGTGTAATGTGTGGCTGTGCATGGTGCAACACATTGAATGTAATAATCGTGTAATGTTTGCGTGTTACTTGTGATGAAAATAGCGGCTAACCAGCTGGAGTTGTAAAGTATAGATCTAAGTGGATTCGACAAGGGCCATTATCAGATAGGAACTTGACAAAGATTTGTTAATGCCGGGACCTGGGGAGTCTGTTTTGTTATCACCTGTCTAATGGCCGGATGACGTCATGGGTTATCATTCATCTTATCTATAGTATTTTGACAAGTGCTGATATGAATGAAGGTCGTTACCCTCTCGTTACCCTCTCGCTTCATTTGACAATCACTTCAGTTTGTAATGAAAGAATTTTGTTAACTTTTTAAAAAATTTCATTTAACTTTAACTTTGAATCCAGGGCAGACTCAAAAACTATCTGACCGACAATCATGCAGACTTACGTACAATCTGACTGACAGACATTCAGGCTGACAGACAATCAGTCTGACAGGCAAGCAGACTGACAAGCAGACTGGCAGACAAGCAGACTGAAAGACAAGCTAAGCAGACTGACAGACAACAAGACTTGACAGACAACAAGACTTGACAGACAAGCAGACCAACAGACAAGAAGAGTGACAAAAAAGCAGACTGACAGACAAGAAAAGTTACAAACAAGCTGAATGACAGACAAACTGAATTTCAAACAAGAAGAGTGACAAACATTCTGACCGACAATCAGACTGACAGACAAGCTGACCGTCACACAAGAATAGTGACAAACATGCTGTCTGACCTGACAATCAGATTGACAGACAAGCTGAATGTCAAACAAGAAGAGTGACAAACATGCTGACTGACAATCAGACTGACAGACAAGCTGACTGTCAGACAAGAAGAGTGACAAACATGCTGACTGACCTGACAATCAGATTGACATCAAACAAGAAGATTGACAAACATGCTGACTGACAATCAGACTGACAGAAAAGCTGACTGTCAGACAAGAAGAGTGACAAACATGCTGACTGACAATCTGACTGTCAAACGAGAAGAGTGAAAAGCAAGCAGACAGTAGAGTGTAAATATTTCTATCATTCCAAGTTTGAGAACATCTCAAGGGTACATGCCCAAATTGCTAGTGGTGACGACCATGTCACTGTAGCAAACCTTGTTTTGTTTTACAGTACTGTTAACTGATTACAGAATACCAAAGATCTTACAGTGTTATGATGCATATTTTCATTTATGTTGACCTCCTGACTTTCTTTGATCCAAGAATTTGACCAAGTCATTTGATGACTGGATCAACGCCAGCAAGAAAGCTGACCAAATAAACATTCCTATGTTAAATAATATGATTGAAATTCGTCTTTGACTTGTTACTGGTTGTCCTGTGTCATTGGCATTCCACTTTGTCTTGTTTATTGTTGTCCTATGTCATTGGCATTCCACTTTGTCTTGTTTATTGTTTTCCTATGTCATTGGCATTCCACTTTGTCTTGTTTATTGTTGTCCTATGTCATTGGCATTCCACTTTGTCTTGTTTATTGTTGTCCTATGTCATTGGCATTCCACGTTGTCTTGTTTATTGTTGTCTTATGTCATTGGCATTCCACTTTGTCTTGTTTATTGTTGTCCTGTGTCATTGGCATTCCACTTTGTCTTGTTTATTGTTGTCCTATGTCATTGGCATTCCACTTTGTCTTGTTTATTGTTGTCCTATGTCATTGGCATTCCACTTTGTCTTGTTTATTGTTGTCCTATGTCATTGGCATTCCACTTTGTCTTGTTTATTGTTGTCCTATGTCATTGACATTCCACTTTGTCTTGTTTATTGTTGTCTTTTCTCTATTGTTTTAGCCAGAGCACATTTTTACACTGGCTAATTGGATTTTTTTCACATGAGTCACACAATATATATTGCCCCATCTATAAACCCTTGAGTAACAAAAGTTAGGGGCCAGACAGGTTAAAGATACAAAGACCTTCTGAGAATTTGCAATGGGCAAGTCAAAGAAAGTTTGTCTTGAGTCAGAAGTTTATACTCTGGTGCTCCAATAAATAGACGTCAATTTCTGTTTCAACATAGTGTCATTCTGAATCTCCCCAAGATGGGCACTAGTGAAACACCCTGGGAGACACATAAGTTCCTTGCCCTAGGGGCAGGCCTGTGCATCATACGGCCCATGGGCCACATGCGGCCCTCCAGGACCAACTTTGCAACCCGCGAAGAAACGAAACATTCTTTATTATTATTATTTGCTTAACAGCTTTCCCCATGTCCTATTGTCTTTCCACCCCGCACAAGTTTTTCATAAAGTATTACGGCCCGCCTTACAATTTGAGCTGTGCAGGCCTGCCTTACAATTTGAGCCGTGCAGGTCTGCCTTACAATTTGAGCTGTGCAGGCCTGCCTTACAATTTGAGCTGTGCAGGTCTGCCTTACAATTTGAGCCGTGCAGGCCTGCCTTACAATTTGAGCTGTGCAGGTCTGCCTTACAATTTGAGCTGTGCAGGCCTGCCTTACAATTTGAGCTGTGCAGGTCTGCCTTACAATTTGAGCCGTGCAGGCCTGCCTTACAATTTGAGCTGTGCAGGTCTGCCTTACAATTTGAGCCGTGCAGGCCTGCCTTAGGGTGTACTTATCCTTTTTTTAAACAATTATTCATGACTATCACCCCCCCCACACCCCACACCCCTTTTCCGTATTCTTTCCCGATCAAGATATAATTTGATAAAGATGATACAATAATTTGATAAAGATGACACCTTGTACACTGGAGATATATGCCAGTCAGAACAGCATCTGTGGCAAACTTGGCTGTCTACAGTCATGTACTTTAAGTCAGAATTATATCTTTAGCAAACTTGGCTGTCTAGTCATGTATTTTAAAACACAGTCCTTTAAATATTGAGGGTTCCTCATGCCAGACAGTCGGTCATCTAATTTTGTCATTGCCTTCAATGAAATCAATCAACCTTTCCTCTACAGAACACTTTCCATTCTAAACGTCTGTTTCAATTATTTTCTCCCTGTTCGAAATATCAGGTCCAACTAAATGCTCAAGCATTTTGGCTTTTTCTCATCTTGGATATAATCCTCTTGCAAGACTATGCACACAACCTTCCCCCTTTCCTGTAACACTAATACTAAACACAATTAACTTTTAAAACATTCTAAAGGCCCAAGTGGCTCCCTCATAGAAAGTAATGCTAAAAATTGTTCTAAGAGTCAAAAAAGTTGGGAGAAACTGGTTTAGGCCAATGGTTAGTTATAAACAAATATATTGTGTAGTCCAGCATTAATTCAAACAGTTTATGGCAATTTTAAACAAATAAAATAATAAATGGGTTGTGCCAATGCGTACCAATGTGTTTAGGGGTGACTGTTAATTTTACTTACCAAGCAGTCCGCACTACAACCCATATCCACGGAGACAATCAACATCTTGGACAAAGCCGGATCCAAGGGAAATTCTACCATGTTTCGCCCCAGTGATGTGAGGGCGCCAGTATTGTCCAGTGCTCCAAGGACCCAAAGCTGGTACATGGAGTTCAAAATGTTGTCCTGCAATGGAAATAACAAGTGATTTAACTAACATGCTCTGTCCTTACACGCGGGGGTGGGGTGGGGGGTGGGGGGTGGGGGTGGGGTGGAGATGGTAAATTAATAGTTTTGGAAAAGCAAGCAACCAGATTTCAGTAAAATGTCAAAGAATAAAGTGACAAGGTCCTTGTCAATGTGAGAAGTGACAGGTCCTTGTCCATGTGAGAAGTGACAAGGTCCTTGTCAATGTGAGATATAAAGATTTTTGGAGTTAAATGTCCATAAAAAAATATCATTGTGCTAGTCTACAATAAAATGTTTACAAGCTCTGTCATAAAATTTGCCACTGCTTTCATCCATTTATTTACTGTGGACATTTTAAAGAATATCAGGTGTAAATTTAAAGGAGACCTTCATGCGAGCAGGTTACAAACAGCTGGACCCTAACTTGATGCCATTATCTTAGGTACCGTATTTTATGGACTATAAGATGCACTTTTTTCTTCGAAAAATTACCTCCAAAAGTCAGGTGCGCCAAATTCTCAAAATTAATATAAAAATTTCAGTGTTTGCTTTAAAATTCCCGCCAGTCTTAAAAATGGCCATATATTCGACATATATCTGGCAGCATTCGATGCCCGCCATCACAGACTCAGCACACTGACCAGTCTATGATGCGTCATTGCAGTCTACGGTGCCAGTGAACTTGAATTGAAAGTCATTTGTGGTATCAGTAACAGTGCAAGTTTTTTGTTAGTAGCTAGTTTTGTAATGGAAAAAAATAAAAGGTACAGGTTTTCATATGATGCGGGCTATAAATTGAAAGTAATGGCATATGCAAAAGAATATGGAAACAGAGCAGCTGAGCGGCATTTCGGCCCTCCACCAACAGAAAAAATTATTTGCGATTGGCGGGCTAGTAAAGAAGAGCTGAACAAAATGAGGAAGATTAAATATGCAAACAAAGGACTTAATGCAAAATAGCCAAAACCAGAAGATGACGTATTGAAATGGATTCAAGGACACCATCAAAATAGCATTGGAATTACTACAATAATGATTCAAATACACGCTCGTAAGCTAGCGCTACAGTGGAACTTAACAGACTTTAAGGGTGGAGTTGGTTGGTACTACAGGTTTATGAGGCGTCATGGACTTAGCATGCAAACCAAAACCAAAATATCTCAGGAAATGCCACAAGAGTATGAAGAGAAAATATGATCTTTCCATCGCTTTATTATTCAACATCCAAAGAGAACCAGTGTGGAACTAAGCCAAGTAGCGAATATGGACGAAACTCCTCTGACATTGGATGTGCCGAGTAACAGAACTGTTGCCATGGAAGGTGCTCAAACTGTAACTATAAAAACAGGTGGACATGAAAAAATGCACTACAGTGTCCTTTCATGTTGTGCTGACGGTACTAAACTTGTTGTCCTTTCATGTTGTGCTGACGGTACTAAACTTGTTGTCCTTTCATGTTGTGCTGATGGTACTAAACTTGTTGTCCTTTCATGTTGTGCTGATGGTACTAAACTTGTTGTCCTTTCATGTTGTGCTGATGGTACTAAACTTGTTGTCCCTTCATGTTGTGCTGATGGTACTAAACTTGTTGTCCTTTCATGTTGTGCTGATGGTACTAAACTTGTTGTCCTTTCATGCTGTGCTGATGGTACTAAACTTGTTGTCCTTTCATGTTGTGCTGATGGTACTAAACTTGTTGTCCTTTCATGTTGTGCTGATGGTACTAAACTTGTTGTCCTTTCATGATGTGCTGATGGTACTAAACTTGTTGTCCTTTCATGTTGTGCTGATGGTACTAAACTTGTTGTCCTTTCATGTTGTGCTGATGGTACTAAACTTGTTGTCCTTTCATGTTGTGCTGATGGTACTAAACTTGTTGTCCTTTCATGTTGTGCTGATGGTACTAAACATGTTGTCCTTTCATGTTGTGCTGATGGTACTAAACTTGTTGTCCTTTCATGTTGTGCTGATGGTACTAAACTTGTTGTCCTTTCATGTTGTGCTGATGGTACTAAACTAGTTGTCCTTTCATGTTGTGCTGATGGTACTAAACTTGTCCTTTCATGTTGTGCTGATGGTACTAAACTTGTTGTCCTTTCATGTTGTGCTGACAGTACTAAACTTGTTGTCCTTTCATTTTGGTGTTGACAGTACTAAACTTTATCCAATGATGATTTCCAAGCACAAAACAATGGCAAAACCTTCTGAAATACCGCCAGGTGGTGTTGTTCACGTATGTGACAAGGGTTAGATGGCCAAGGCTATTATGAAATTTTGGATTAAAAGACTGTGGGAGAGAAGGAAAGGTGCTTTATTGAATAAGAGTTATCCTCTTGTGCTTGATCAGTTTAGTAGTCATTTGAAAAATTCTGTGAAAGAGAAATTGAGACGGGGAAATACAGAGCTTGCTGTTATTCCGGGAGAACTTACTTCTCAATTGCAACCTCTTGATGTCTCGATAAATAAACCATTTAAAGTGTATATGTATATGAGAGAGGAACAAATGGATGATGGATGAAACCCAACATGAATTCACGCCAAAGGGAGCTTTAAAACGACCTACAATCAAACCAGTATGTCATTGGATAAAAGAGTCATGGTCTAGAGTGAGAGAAGACCTACAATCAAACAAGTGTGTCAGTAGAAAAAAGAGTCGTGGTCTAGAGTGAGAGAAGACATTATTGTTAAATCTTTCAAGAAGTGCGGCATAAGTAACGCTCTTGATGGCAGTGAAGACCATCTTATATATGAAGAGGACAACAATGATGACAAAGAGGAAGAAGAAGAAGAAAAAAGTTCAGATGACAATTTTTCAGGGATTTGAAAGGTCAGTTCGGTTTTATAAAATAAGAATCTTTTTTTGTCTGGCATTGCAATCTAATAATAAAAATGGTAAAAATACTGCTTAAATATTAAGGTGCGTCTTATAGTCCGTAAAATAAAGTAGTAGGAACAATCATTTCTGGACCACTCCTACATTTTGTACCTATAGTTTTTATAAGAACCCCTGGTTAGCTTACCTCTGGGGGAGGATCCATAAAGTGGAACTGGAGCAGGTCCTGGACCCCAAGGGATTTGAGCAGTAACACAACATTGGCTAAGTTTGTCCTCTGTATTTCTGGTACAGTGGTGACCAACAGTTCATCTTTGTATTGTCTCTGGGTGTACAGCCTGTAGGCTTGGCTGTTCAACAGAACAGGGAGATGAGTTAACACAACATAACAGGGAGATGAGTTAACACAAGTATACAATTTCATAGTTAACACAAGTATCAGACCTGCCAACCTGCCAAGAAAAAAAATCTGTAGGGGTGGTGCATGCGGGGGGGAAGTGGGGCCGCTTCCCCCCTGATGGGGCGCTGACCGGGGGGCTTTGGTTTAAGATCTGTAAACTAATGCACAAGCCTTTTTTTAGTAAATAAAGAAATATAAAGTTACCTCCACATAAGGTAATATAAAGTTACCTTTGAAGAGTCCACAAAACATGAGAAAAATGTTACTGGAAATGTTTATATACAGATATATACAGTACCGGTAGTACAGGCACAGGACAGAAGATCCATTTTATTTACATATGTACACAGGCTGCTAAGACTAAGAGTTCAGTTTTCCAGCATATCCCTAGTGGCCTTTTTGCATTTGTCCAGCAACTCTTTGCACAACTGAAGATTAGCAGTACAACTGATTGTATATACAAGCAAGTTAGAAAGATAAACTTTCACGCTCGCCCTTGTTTCATTGTAAGTTTTCTTCACAATCTTCTAGCAATCTGCCAGTGTAGAAACATTTCTTTGACTCTGGCATTAAAACGATCGGAGTTGGCTGGAGAAATATTTCCATCAATAAGAGAGGTGGTCAATAAAACTTCCGATTCCCTTGCAAAGAAATTAGACATTGATGTCGTAGATTCACTGCTTTTACTTTTAGCTGCAGTTTTATGTTGTTGTTTTTTTGTGCGTTAAAATGTGTTTATTAATATCATTGTACCCACCACTTTCAATAGATTTATCCATTTAAATTTAATTAAGAAAAACTTTTTTAAAAAACCCAAAAAGTCACAACAAAACTGAATTATTTTTTAGCCTAGTAAAAGGATAAATCGCGATCAGATCAACTGATGATTGAAGAATGATTTGGAGATCGCGGTTCGCTTCGATAAAAACAAGGCAGTGTCTACACGTCCAGCGACCGGACTGATCGACTATTAGCGGACACGTGCAAGGCTCACGGACTAATATCTCGCGCAACTTTGTTACGGCGGTCATGTGACTTGATCAAGTATATAATAGTAATAGCGTGGCGAATATCTCGAGAACGTATTCATCCGGTCGCCTGACATGTAGACACTACGTAAAAATAAAGGAATGCACCACTTCTTGTCGTATCCGATTTTGTATTTTTTTTGTGTCCCTTTCGGATTTTTATGACGGGTGAAAAATTATAATGTTCGCAAAATCTGAATTTTAACGAGTTTGTCGGAAGGTCGGAATGAGGGATAAAAAATCTGTATAATTCCGACAAAATCGGAAGGGTTGGCAGGTCTGAAGTATACAATTTCATAGTTAACGCAACATAACAATGAGATGAGTTAACGCAACATAACAATGGGATGATTTATATCTAAAACTGGTGCGCCAGACCAGCCAACACAAGTCTTAAGAGAGTAACATGGACACGGCAAAGCTGAAGACAACCAAGTTTTTTCCTTGCCCAATAAAACTTTGTATATTGTTCTCAAATAAGAGTCCCTCAGAGTGCTTAAAAATGGATGAACAAGGGTTAAATTGAAGCAATAAGTAAAGAGTAGGTGTTTGCGCGGCTGCAGTTTTGTACAAAGCATTCCTTTGAATGAGAGGCAGTGCAGAGTGACACAACACTCTTGTAATTTGTAATTAATCAATACACAACAGCAGACATACACTCCTTGCAATTGTGCACAAGATTATTACATATTATGAGAGTGACTAAAGATCTGACTAAAAGAAAAATGAGATTCTAACAAAAATAATTGTGAGCTTCAGATTTCCATCAGATGTATATGAGCTTACCCAGGGCCTGTTCTGCCTGCACGGCCAGATCTCTGGTTAGCGTTGGCCTGAAACAAAGAATAACAGATAGAATGAAAGATAATCTACCTGGCTGATAGACAGGAGTCTATATGAACTGTGAGATTATATCAAAGATAATCTACCTGACTGATAGACAGGAGTCTTTGTAAACTGAGAGATTAAATCAAAGATAATCCTGGCTGATAGACAGGAGTCTATATTAACTGTGAGATTATATCAAAGATAATAATCTACCTGACTGATAGACAGGAGTCTTTGTAAACTGAGAGATTAAATCAAAGATAATCCTGGCTGATAGACAGGAGTCTATATTAACTGTGAGATTATATCAAAGATAATCTACCTGACTGATAGACAGGAGTCTTTGTAAACTGAGAGATTAAATCAAAGATAATCTACCTGGCTGATAGGGAAGATCTGTAGAGCATCCATGCCAATCTTTGGGTTGTACACTTTGAGCTTGCAATAGCCAGAGTCAATGACGAACATGATGCCATCCACTGGTGGAGGGGACACAAAACATAACAAGAATTAATACAGTATCCAGGGAAACATGGCAGATAGAGTTTCTGTAATTCTTACCTACATGATAACATTAACAGTTTTGGTGAGGATGTTATTCAAAGGATACAATGCTAAAAAGACTGCTAGTACCTTCAGTATCTATTAGTTCTGAAAGGCTCGGATCCCCGACATTTGGTCAGTGTCCCCTAGAGGAACTACTGCCCAAATTGTATCATTTATATAATTCTGGTAAAATCAACAAAATATTATATAAAAAAGATAAACTGGTTCTATATTTCTCCCATTGGTTGGAACCCATTATAGAAAATGAGAAAACAAATTGTTTTTATTTTACACCAAAGCGTGGTTCTGTTTTTTTTGACAGGTTCGGGTATGCGTCGACTCAAAATACAGCTATTTAAAAAACATTGATCAAGTACATGACAGATAGCATCTTGCTGAGGGAATCTCTACAGTTGTCAGACCTGGACAACTAAGTTTTTTTATGTTAAAACAGCCTATAAAATATCATAGCATCAAATGGTAATGGTTGACCAAGTCCTATCAAACTGGCTGCTGACCAATTAAACAAATTTTTTTTTTTACATATTTAAGGTCAAATAATAAAAAAGCAATAAGTAACAAATCTGTCCCTGGTAAAATGGGAAACTTGACCACCGGTCAGCAAGACTTCAAGTTTGGAAAACACTAATCTAAACTGTTTGAATGTCTGTCCACCTAGTTACCCAGGTAATCTAAACTACTTGAATGTCTGTCCACCTAGTTACCCAGGTAATCTAAACTACTTGAATGTCTGCCCACCTATTTACCCAGGTAATCTAAACTACTTGAATGTCTGTCCACCTAGTTACCCAGGTAATCTAAACTACTTGAATGTCTGTCCACCTAGTTACCCAGGTAATCTAAACTACTTGAATGTCTATCCACCTAGTTACCCAGGTAATCTAAACTACTTGAATGTCTGCCCACCTATTTACCCAGGTAATCTAAACTACTTGAATGTCTGCCCACCTATTTACCCAGGTAATCTAAACTACTTGAATGTCTGTCCACCTAGTTACCCAGGTAATCTAAACTACCTGAATGTCTGTCCACCTAGTTACCCAGGTAATCTAAACTACTTGAATGTCTGTCCACCTAGTTACCCAGGTAATCTAAACTACTTGAATGTCTGTCCACCTAGTTACCCAGGTAATCTAAACTACTTGAATGTCTGCCCACCTATTTACCCAGGTAATCTAAACTACTTGATTGTCTGCCCACCTATTTACCCAGGTAATCTAAACTACTTGAATGTCTGCCCACCTATTTACCCAGGTAATCTAAACTACTTGAATGTCTGCCCACCTAGTTACCCAGGTAATCTAAACTACCTGAATGTCTGTCCACCTAGTTACCCAGGTAATCTAAACTACTTGAATGTCTGCCCACCTAGTTACCCAGGTAATCTAAACTACCTGATTGTCTGTCCACCTAGTTACCCAGGTAATCTAAACTACTTGAATGTCTGCCCACCTATTTACCCAGGTAATCTAAACTACTTGATTGTCTGCCCACCTAGTTACCCAGGTAATCTAAACTACTTGAATGTCTGCCCACCTATTTACCCAGGTAATCTAAACTACCTGATTGTCTGTCCACCTAGTTACCCAGGTAATCTAAACTACTTGATTGTCTGCCCACCTAGTTACCCAGGTAATCTAAACTACTTGAATGTCTGCCCACCTATTTACCCAGGTAATCTAAACTACTTGATTGTCTGCCCACCTAGTTACCCAGGTAATCTAAACTACTTGATTGTCTGTCCACCTAGTTACCCAGGTAATCTAAACTACCTGAATGTCTGTCCACCTAGTTACCCAGGTAATCTAAACTACTTGAATGTCTGTCCACCTAGTTACCCAGGTAATCTAAACTACTTGAATGTCTGCCCACCTATTTACCCAGGTAATCTAAACTACTTGAATGTCTGCCCACCTATTTACCCAGGTAATCTAAACTACTTGAATGTCTGTCCACCTAGTTACCCAGGTAATCTAAACTACTTGAATGTCTGTCCACCTAGTTACCCAGGTAATCTAAACTACTTGAATGTCTGTCCACCTAGTTACCCAGGTAATCTAAACTACTTGAATGTCTGCCCATCTATTTACCCAGGTAATCTAAACTACTTGAATGTCTGCCCACCTATTTACCCAGGTAATCTAAACTACTTGAATGTCTGTCCACCTAGTTACCCAGGTAATCTAAACTACCTGAATGTCTGTCCACCTAGTTACCCAGGTAATCTAAACTACTTGAATGTCTGTCCACCTAGTTACCCAGGTAATCTAAACTACTTGAATGTCTGTCCACCTAGTTACCCAGGTAATCTTAACTACTTGAATGTCTGCCCACCTATTTACCCAGGTAATCTAAACTACTTGATTGTCTGCCCACCTATTTACCCAGGTAATCTAAACTACTTGAATGTCTGCCCACCTATTTACCCAGGTAATCTAAACTACTTGAATGTCTGCCCACCTAGTTACCCAGGTAATCTAAACTACCTGAATGTCTGTCCACCTAGTTACCCAGGTAATCTAAACTACTTGAATGTCTGCCCACCTAGTTACCCAGGTAATCTAAACTACCTGATTGTCTGTCCACCTAGTTACCCAGGTAATCTAAACTACTTGAATGTCTGCCCACCTATTTACCCAGGTAATCTAAACTACTTGATTGTCTGCCCACCTAGTTACCCAGGTAATCTAAACTACTTGAATGTCTGCCCACCTATTTACCCAGGTAATCTAAACTACCTGATTGTCTGTCCACCTAGTTACCCAGGTAATCTAAACTACTTGATTGTCTGCCCACCTAGTTACCCAGGTAATCTAAACTACTTGAATGTCTGCCCACCTATTTACCCAGGTAATCTAAACTACTTGATTGTCTGCCCACCTAGTTACCCAGGTAATCTAAACTACTTGATTGTCTGTCCACCTAGTTACCCAGGTAATCTAAACTACCTGAATGTCTGTCCACCTAGTTACCCAGGTAATCTAAACTACTTGAATGTCTGTCCACCTAGTTACCCAGGTAATCTAAACTACCTGATTGTCTGTCCACCTAGTTACCCAGGTAATCTAAACTACTTGAATGTCTGCCCACCTATTTACCCAGGTAATCTAAACTACTTGAATGTCTGCCCACCTAGTTACCCAGGTAATCTAAACTACTTGATTGTCTGTCCACCTAGTTACCCAGGTAATCTATAACTACTTGAATATAACTCACAATAGTTACGCCTGCTATACCTCCTCCCCTTATGCTCAATCTACGTCACACCTGGGCACACAAAGAATGAATGACTGACCTGTCAGAGATGTTTCTGCAATATTGGTAGCCACAACACATTTGCGCACACCATCTGGGGCTTTCTGGAAGATCTTGGCCTGTAGGTCACTGGGCAGCTGGGAGTAGATGGGCAGGATGGCCAGCTGGGGGGCGTCGTCTAGTTCCCCCAGTCTCTCTTAACAACAACAACAAACAAACAAAAATCAACGCACTTCTACGTAAAAACAACCTTTCAGGTTAACAAGGGTGAGAGATTTATTTTTTTTAAAGTTTGTCTTCATAAATAAATCTCACAATTACATCAGCTATTATTTCAAGAATCTTCTCAAAACCAAAAAACTCTGACTGTGCGGCTGCTGGTCAATGACCCTGAAGTGGAGGTTCATCACCCAGCTGGTCAATGACCATGAAGTGGAGGTTCATCACCCAGCTGGTCAATGACCATGAAGTGGAGGTTCATTACCCAGCGGGTCAATGACCATGAAGTGGAGGTTCATCACCCAGCTGGTCAATGACCATGAAGTGGAGGTTCATCACCCAGCTGGTCAATTACCATGAAGTGGAGGTTCATCACCCAGCGGGTCAATGACCGTGAAGTGGAGGTTCATCACCCAGCGGGTCAATGACCGTGAAGTGGAGGTTCATCACCCAGCGGGTCAATGACCGTGAAGTGGAGGTTCATCACCCAGCTGGTCAATGACCATGAAGTGGAGGTTCATCAACCAGCGGGTCAATGACTGTGAAGTGGAGGTTCATCACCCAGCTGGTCAATGACCATGAAGTGGAGGTTCATCACCCAGCTGGTCAATGACCATGAAGTGGAGGTTCATCACCCAGCTGGTCAATGACCATGAAGTGGAGGTTCATCACCCAGCTGGTCAATGACCATGAAGTGGAGGTTCATCACCCAGCTGGTCAATGACCATGAAGTGGAGGTTCATCACCCAGCTGGTCAATGACCATGAAGTGGAGGTTCATCACCCAGCGGGTCAATGACCATGAAGTGGAGGTTCATCACACAGCTGGTCAATGACCATGAAGTGGAGGTTCATCACCCAGCGGGTCAATGACCGTGAAGTGGAGGTTCATCACCCAGCTGGTCAATGACCATGAAGTGGAGGTTCATCACCCAGCTGGTCAATGACCATGAAGTGGAGGTTCATCACCCAGCGGGTTAATGACCATGAAGTGGAGGTTCATCACCCAGCGAGTCAATGACCATGAAGTGGAGGTTCATCATCCAGCTGGTCAATGACCATGAAGTGGAGGTTCATCACCCAGCGGGTCAATGACCATGAAGTGGAGGTTCATCACCCAGCCGGTCAATGACCATGAAGTGGAGGTTCATCATCCAGCTGGTCAATGACCATGAAGTGGAGGTTCATCACCCAGCGGGTCAATGACTGTGAAGTGGAGGTTCATCACCCAGTGGGTCAATGACCATGAAGTGGAGGTTCATCAACAAGCTGGACATAGCTAACAATAACAGCTTTAATTGTGTCCCCATGCTCCATCCAAGTTGAATGTATATAAGTATATGGCTGATGAACAGCAATCAGGTTAGGTGGAAGGAAATAAGCAAAACAAATTATGGGAAACCCTGAATAAAGGACGCAATAAAACAACAAACGTTTTATCAAGTTCCACTAGATAAGGGCACCTACTCATCAAGTTCCACTAGATAAGGGCACCTACTCATCAAGTTCCACTAGATAAGGGCACCTACTCATCAAGTTCCACTAGATAAGGGCACCTACTCATCAAGTTCCACTAGATAAGGGCACCTACTCATCAAGTTCCATTAGATAAGGGCACCTACTCATCAAGTTCCACTAGATAAGGGCACCTACTCAATGATTACATTCTACAACAGTTATCACAGAGTTGCCAGCTTAAACTTACCAGCAATAAGTTCACAGGTCACTTCAATGTCCTCCTGACCTGGCATGAAGATCAACATATCTCCTGGATAGGACACAATCAACACACTCATGAATATCATATTATGCTGAATAAGATTTCTTTGTCTAGTGTGTACCACCACATCCCTAATGTATTTTAATATTATAATGTGAGATCAGGACAACCACATGTCTAATGTATTTCAATATTATAATGTGAGATCAGGACAACCACATGTCTAATGTATTTCAATATTATAATGTGAGATCAGGACAACCACATGTCTAATGTATTTCAATATTATAATGTGAGATTAGGACAACCACATGTCTAATGTATTTCAATATTATAATGTGAGATCAGGACAACCACATGTCTAATGTATTTCAATATTATAATGTGAGATCAGGACAACCACATGTCTAATGTATTTCAATATTATAAAGTAAGATGTGAACATTAAATTTACATGCTACACACTGCAACAAGGTGGACCTGTAATGCCACCTATGTTATCTACAATAGTAATATTCCTACCAGCCAGACTACCAAGGTGGGTCTGTAATGCCACCTATGTTATCTACAATAGTAATTTTCCTACCAGCCAGACAACCAAGGTGGGCCTGTAATGCCACCTATGTTATCTACAATAGTAATATATCCTACCAGCCAGACCACCAAGGTGGACCTGTAAGGCCTGCTTCACTGCTGAGTCAACATAATCTTCTTGAGGATTCTTAGAGTACAGGACATCCACCGGGAAGGTGCGACCTGGTATGGTGAACACAGGGACGTTGCCGAAGAACATGGCAAACTTGGAGGCATCCATCGTGGCAGACGTCACAATGAGTTTTAAGTCATGTCTCCTTGCAACAACCTTGGAATGATGAAATGAGAAGCCATGATAAAATGAGAAGCCATGATAAAATGAGAAGCCATTGTTCGGTCATGCAGTTCAATTTTGTTTGGTAAATTATTTTGAACATTTCCATAACATCTATTTCCAAATATCAGATGCAAGTAAAACTGGCATTTGGACCAGAAAATTTGAGCCCAAATGAATGTCAGTTATCAAAACTAAGTTGTTTCTTCCATGAAATGACCCAATCTTACGTCATCCTCTTATTTCTAACTTAAGTTTAACAGAAGCTCACATTTCTGAGCAAGCCAAAGAGGACATCTGTATTAAGTGATCTCTCGTGAGCCTCGTCCATAATGATAGCACTGTAGTTGTCCAGGTCTGACTCCCGGAGAGATTCCCTCAGCAAGATACCGTCTGTCATGTACTTGATCAATGTTTTCTAAAATAGAAGAATGGAGGATCAATAACATCTTTCCTTTATAAACAAGCAACAAACACCAATTTTCTTTTTAAATAACCAACTCAAATCACTTTCCTTTATAAACAGGCAACTAACCTCAGACGTGCAATCCTCAAAGCGAATGGCGTAGCCGACCTCATCCCCTAATTTTATATCCATTTCTTCCGCTACTCTCTTGGCCACAGACATAGCTGCCACACGACGGGGCTGGGTGCACCCTATCATTCCAAACTTGGTGTAGCCATCTTCATGGAGGTACTAGGAGAACACAGGAATAGACAAATTCATACAAGAATGAACCTAGACATAGACAAATTTAAGCATTAAGAAGAACAGACCTAACAAGATTATTATTCCACAAAATTATGATAGAAGCTTCTAAGGAGGAAAAAAGAAGAAAGTAAGAATAAATCTCTAATCACTTTTTAAACATTGTATCAATTTTAAATACATACAGCTTTTTTTTTTTAATCGTATAGAGGCTAGAAACAGACTTTAAAAATAAAATATATTAAGACAGGTATAGACTTTTGTGTCCTTTGTGAGTAAATCACATTTCTGTGTGCCATAAATTACTGCAGTGTAATTAAGTGTACTACTCAAAGGAAACAATCCTTTATCAAAAGAGTTTAAAGAAAATTAGCCGAAAGTGGAAAACTAAGACAGAGTGAATCAAACAGTCAAAAATGTCTAGGCAGTAAGTACTAAAATAACAGTTGAACCCACACAGAGGCACACACTTGGCCACAAAGTAAATTTTATCAACAAAATGAATTATTTTGTTTCAATAAATAAATGTGTAAAGAATTGCAGCGTAAATGTGTAAAGAATTGCAGTGTAAATGTGTAAAGAATTGCAGCGTAGATGTGTAAAGAATTGCAGCGTAAATGTGTTAAGAATTGCAGCGTAAATGTGTAAAGAATTGCAGCGTAAATGTGTTCAGAATTGCAGCATAAATGCGTAAAGAATTGCAGCGTAAATGTGTTAAGAATTGTAGTGTAAATGTGTAAAGAATTGCAGCGTAAATGTTGACAGTGTTTGACTTGACAAGCCACTGACCTGGGTTAATTGTGTAGTTTTCCCTGAGCCAGTCTCACCCACAATAATGATAACACTGTTGTCTCTGATGACAGTCAATAGCTGGAACACCATTCAAAATTTAAGCTTTTAAAAACTGTTTGACACAAATGTCAACAGATGCATCAATGAAATGGTCACTCATTTCTTTAAACTAACATAGGTAAATGCTAATAACAAGCCGTGCAGAAAAATCTTGCTACCTGGTTCCTAACAGCAAATATAGGCAAGTACTGCCTTTGTTCCCTGAATGATCTCTTCAAGGCAAACTCACTGACTGCCTGGTTTTTATCTTGCATGACATCTGCAAATTTGTGATCATCTCTGTAGCTGCCCTCTTCCTTCTTGTCCTGTAGCAGAGGATTGACACACACAATGGTGAAGACACAGAGGATTGACACACACAATGATGAAGACACACAGGATTGACACACAATGATGAAGACACACAGGATTGACACACACAATGATGAAGACACAGAGGATTGACACACACAATGATGAAGACACAGAGGATTGACACACACAATGATGAAGACACAGAGGATTGACACACACAATGATGAAGACACAGAGGATTGACACACACAATGATGAAGACACATAAGATTGACGCACACAATGATGAAGACCCAGAGGATTGACACACACAATGATGAAGACACACAGGATTGACACACACAATGATGAAGACACTAATGATTGTTAAGTAACCATTGAATATGTCTTGATGTTCTATTCTAAAAATAACCATTTATAGCATTTAACTGGAATGTTGATAGACAGTATTCAATTGGATTATTGCAACAGAGTATTTAATTGGATTATTGATAGACAGTATTTAATTGGATTATTGATAGACAGTATTTAATTGGATTATTGATAGACTGTATTTAATTGGATTATTATCATTGAATCTTTGCTGTTGTTCATCTGACCTCCTCATCATCAGTTTTCTTGACTCCCATGATGTTTCCTATGTTGGTGCCCGCCAGCTCCCACTCCTTCTTCTGTGCCTTCTTCCTCTCCTTCTGTTCCCTGTGCAGCCTGACCACAGGGCATCCTTTCCTGGACACCACCGCCATGTCTGAGGTAGGATCCTGGTCAGGATTGGAACAAACGCAACAAATAAAAATAAAAAAACTGGATCGATGGGATGAGGATCTATTTTCAAAATATGGAACCTGTTTATTTAAAATGTAACAACTGTTTGTTTAACACAATCATGAAATGGGAACCAATCATTTCTGATATGCAAATAGAGAAGGTCACGTGCATGGAGACTGCTTAGCTGAATATTGATTTTGGTTCCTTTTTATATCTAAAAGCAGAAGCCTAAAGAATAAAGTAGCACTGTTGATGGGAAAAGAATGTCTAGTAGCACTGTTGATGGGAAAAGAATGTCTAGTATCACTGTTGATGGGAAAAGAATGTCTAGTATCACTGTTGATGGGAAAAGAATGTCTAGTAGCACTGTTGATGGGAAAAGAATGTCTAGTATCACTGTTGATGGGAAAAGAATGTCTAGTAGCACTGTTGATGGGAAAAGAATGTCTAGTATCACTGTTGATGGGAAAAGAATGTCTAGTAGCACTGTTGATGGGAAAAGAATGTCTAGTAGCACTGTTGATGGGAAAAGAATGTCTAGTAGCACTGTTGATGGGAAAAGAATGTCTAGTAGCACTGTTGATGGGAAAAGAATGTCTAGTATCACTGTTGATGGGAAAAGAATGTCTAGTAGCACTGTTGATGGGAAAAGAATGTCTAGTATCACTGTTGATGGGAAAAGAATGTCTAGTATCACTGTTGATGGGAAAAGAATGTCTAGTAGCACTGTTGATGGGAAAAGAATGTCTAGTAGCACTGTTGATGGGAAAAGAATGTCTAGTATCACTGTTGATGGGAAAAGAATGTCTAGTAGCACTGTTGATGGGAAAAGAATGTCTAGTATCACTGTTGATGGGAAAAGAATGTCTAGTAGCACTGTTGATGGGAAAAGAATGTCTAGTAGCACTGTTGATGGGAAAAGAATGTCTAGTAGCACTGTTGATGGGAAAAGAATGTCTAGTAGCACTGTTGATGGGAAAAGAATGTCTAGTATCACTGTTGATGGGAAAAGAATGTCTAGTAGCACTGTTGATGGGAAAAGAATGTCTAGTATCACTGTTGATGGGAAAAGAATGTCTAGTATCACTGTTGATGGGAAAAGAATGTCTAGTAGCACTGTTGATGGGAAAAGAATGTCTAGTAGCACTGTTGATGGGAAAAGAATGTCTAGTAGCACTGTTGATGGGAAAAGAATGTCTAGTAGCACTGTTGATGGGAAAAGAATGTCTAGTATCACTGTTGATGGGAAAAGAATGTCTAGTAGCACTGTTGATGGGAAAAGAATGTCTAGTAGCACTGTTGATGGGAAAAGAATGTCTAGTAGCACTGTTGATGGGAAAAGAATGTCTAGTAGCACTGTTGATGGGAAAAGAATGTCTAGTAGCACTGTTGATGGGAAAAGAATGTCTAGTAGCACTGTTGATGGGAAAAGAATGTCTAGTATCACTGTTGATGGGAAAAGAATGTCTAGTATCACTGTTGATGGGAAAAGAATGTCTAGTATCACTGTTGATGGGAAAAGAATGTCTAGTAGCACTGTTGATGGGAAAAGAATGTCTAGTATCACTGTTGATGGGAAAAGAATGTCTAGTATCACTGTTGATGGGAAAAGAATGTCTAGTATCACTGTTGATGGGAAAAGAATGTCTAGTATCACTGTTGATGGGAAAAGAATGTCTAGTAGCACTGTTGATGGGAAAAGAATGTCTAGTAGCACTGTTGATGGGAAAAGAATGTCTAGTAGCACTGTTGATGGGAAAAGAATGTCTAGTAGCACTGTTGATGGGAAAAGAATGTCTAGTAGCACTGTTGATGGGAAAAGAATGTCTAGTAGCACTGTTGATGGGTAAAGAATGTCTAGTAGCACTGTTGATGGGAAAAGAATGTCTAGTATCACTGTTGATGGGAAAAGAATGTCTAGTAGCACTGTTGATGGGAAAAGAATTTCTAGTATCACTGTTGATGGGAAAAGAATGTCTAGTATCACTGTTGATGGGAAAAGAATGTCTAGTATCACTGTTGATGGGAAAAGAATGTCTAGTATCACTGTTGATGGGAAAAGAATGTCTAGTATCACTGTTGATGGGAAAAGAATGTCTAGTATCACTGTTGATGGGAAAAGAATGTCTAGTAGCACTGTTGATGGGAAAAGAATGTCTAGTAGCACTGTTGATGGGAAAAGAATGTCTAGTAGCACTGTTGATGGGAAAAGAATGTCTAGTAGCACTGTTGATGGGAAAAGAATGTCTAGTAGCACTGTTGATGGGTAAAGAATGTCTAGTAGCACTGTTGATGGGAAAAGAATGTCTAGTAGCACTGTTGATGGGAAAAGAATGTCTAGTAGCACTGTTGATGGGAAAAGAATGTCTAGTAGCACTGTTGATGGGAAAAGAATGTCTAGTAGCACTGTTGATGGGAAAAGAATGTCTAGTAGCACTGTTGATGGGAAAAAGAATGTCTAGTAGCACCGTTGATGGGAAAAGAATGTCTAGTAGCAACGTTGATGGGAAAAGAATGTCTAGTAGCACTGTTGATGGGAAAAGAATGTCTAGTAGCACTGTTGATGGGAAAAGAATGTCTAGTAGCACTGTTGATGGGAAAAGAATGTCTAGTAGCACTGTTGATGGGAAAAGAATGTCTAGTAGCACTGTTGATGGGAAAAGAATGTCTAGTAGCACTGTTGATGGGAAAAGAATGTCTAGTAGCACTGTTGATGGGAAAAGAATGTCTAGTAGCACTGTTGATGGGAAAAGAATGTCTAGTAGCACTGTTGATGGGTAAAGATAGTCTAGTAGCACTGTTGATGGGAAAAGAATGTCTAGTAGCACTGTTGATGGGAAAAGAATGTCTAGTAGCACTGTTGATGGGAAAAGAATTTCTAGTAGCACTGTTGATGGGAAAAGAATGTCTAGTAGCACTGTTGATGGGAAAAGAATGTCTAGTAGCACTGTTGATGGGAAAAGAATGTCTAGTATCACTGTTGATGGGAAAAGAATGTCTAGTAGCACTGTTGATGGGAAAAGAATGTCTAGTAGCACTGTTGATGGGAAAAGAATGTCTAGTAGCACTGTTGATGGGAAAAGAATGTCTAGTAGCACTGTTGATGGGAAAAGAATGTCTAGTAGCACTGTTGATGGGAAAAGAATGTCTAGTAGCACTGTTGATGGGAAAAGAATGTCTAGTAGCACTGTTGATGGGTAAAGAATGTCTAGTAGCACTGTTGATGGGAAAAGAATGTCTAGTAGCACTGTTGATGGGAAAAGAATGTCTAGTAGCACTGTTGATGGGAAAAGAATGTCTAGTAGCACTGTTGATGGGAAAAGAATGTCTAGTAGCACTGTTGATGGGAAAAGAATGTCTAGTAGCACTGTTGATGGGAAAAGAATGTCTAGTAGCACTGTTGATGGGAAAAGAATGTCTAGTAGCACTGTTGATGGGAAAAGAATGTCTAGTAGCACTGTTGATGGGAAAAGAATGTCTAGTAGCACTGTTGATGGGAAAAGAATGTCTAGTAGCACTGTTGATGGGAAAAGAATGTCTAGTAGCACTGTTGATGGGAAAAGAATGTCTAGTAGCACTGTTGATGGGAAAAGAATGTCTAGTAGCACTGTTGATGGGAAAAGAATGTCTAGTATCACTGTTGATGGGAAAAGAATGTCTAGTATCACTGTTGATGGGAAAAGAATGTCTAGTATCACTGTTGATGGGAAAAGAATGTCTAGTATCACTGTTGATGGGAAAAGAATGTCTAGTATCACTGTTGATGGGAAAAGAATGTCTAGTATCACTGTTGATGGGAAAAGAATGTCTAGTAGCACTGTTGATGGGAAAAGAATGTCTAGTAGCACTGTTGATGGGAAAAGAATGTCTAGTAGCACTGTTGATGGGAAAAGAATGTCTAGTAGCACTGTTGATGGGAAAAGAATGTCTAGTAGCACTGTTGATGGGAAAAGAATGTCTTGTATCACTGTTGATGGGAAAAGAATGTCTAGTAGCACTGTTGATGGGAAAAGAATGTCTAGTAGCACTGTTGATGGGAAAAGAATGTCTAGTAGCACTGTTGATGGGAAAAGAATGTCTAGTATCACTGTTGATGGGAAAAGAATGTCTAGTATCACTGTTGATGGGAAAAGAATGTCTAGTAGCACTGTTGATGGGAAAAGAATGTCTAGTAGCACTGTTGATGGGAAAAGAATGTCTAGTAGCACTGTTGATGGGAAAAGAATGTCTAGTAGCACTGTTGATGGGAAAAGAATGTCTAGTATCACTGTTGATGGGAAAAGAATGTCTAGTAGCACTGTTGATGGGAAAAGAATGTCTAGTAGCACTGTTGATGGGAAAAGAATGTCTAGTAGCACTGTTGATTGGAAAAGAATGTCTAGTAGCACTGTTGATGGGAAAAGAATGTCTAGTAGCACTGTTGATGGGAAAAGAATGTCTAGTAGCACTGTTGATGGGAAAAGAATGTCTAGTAGCACTGTTGATGGGAAAAGAATGTCTAGTAGCACTGTTGATGGGAAAAGAATGTCTAGTATCACTGTTGATGGGAAAAGAATGTCTAGTAGCACTGTTGATGGGAAAAGAATGTCTAGTATCACTGTTGATGGGAAAAGAATGTCTAGTAGCACTGTTGATGGGAAAAGAATGTCTAGTAGCACTGTTGATGGGTAAAGAATGTCTAGTAGCACTGTTGATGGGAAAAGAATGTCTAGTATCACTGTTGATGGGAAAAGAATGTCTAGTAGCACTGTTGATGGGAAAAGAATTTCTAGTATCACTGTTGATGGGAAAAGAATGTCTAGTATCACTGTTGATGGGAAAAGAATGTCTAGTATCACTGTTGATGGGAAAAGAATGTCTAGTATCACTGTTGATGGGAAAAGAATGTCTAGTATCACTGTTGATGGGAAAAGAATGTCTAGTAGCACTGTTGATGGGAAAAGAATGTCTAGTAGCACTGTTGATGGGAAAAGAATGTCTAGTAGCACTGTTGATGGGAAAAGAATGTCTAGTAGCACTGTTGATTGGAAAAGAATGTCTAGTAGCACTGTTGATGGGAAAAGAATGTCTAGTAGCACTGTTGATGGGAAAAGAATGTCTAGTAGCACTGTTGATGGGAAAAGAATGTCTAGTAGCACTGTTGATGGGAAAAGAATGTCTAGTAGCACTGTTGATGGGAAAAGAATGTCTAGTAGCACTGTTGATGGGAAAAGAATGTCTAGTAGCACTGTTGATGGGAAAAGAATGTCTAGTATCACTGTTGATGGGAAAAGAATGTCTAGTAGCACTGTTGATGGGAAAAGAATGTCTAGTAGCACTGTTGATGGGTAAAGAATGTCTAGTAGCACTGTTGATGGGAAAAGAATGTCTAGTATCACTGTTGATGGGAAAAGAATGTCTAGTAGCACTGTTGATGGGAAAAGAATTTCTAGTATCACTGTTGATGGGAAAAGAATGTCTAGTATCACTGTTGATGGGAAAAGAATGTCTAGTATCACTGTTGATGGGAAAAGAATGTCTAGTATCACTGTTGATGGGAAAAGAATGTCTAGTATCACTGTTGATGGGAAAAGAATGTCTAGTAGCACTGTTGATGGGAAAAGAATGTCTAGTAGCACTGTTGATGGGAAAAGAATGTCTAGTAGCACTGTTGATGGGAAAAGAATGTCTAGTAGCACTGTTGATGGGAAAAGAATGTCTAGTAGCACTGTTGATGGGAAAAGAATGTCTAGTAGCACTGTTGATGGGAAAAGAATGTCTAGTAGCACTGTTGATGGGAAAAGAATGTCTAGTAGCACTGTTGATGGGTAAAGAATGTCTAGTAGCACTGTTGATGGGAAAAGAATGTCTAGTATCACTGTTGATGGGAAAAGAATGTCTAGTAGCACTGTTGATGGGAAAAGAATTTCTAGTATCACTGTTGATGGGAAAAGAATGTCTAGTAGGACTGTTGAGGGGAAAAGAATGTCTAGTAGCACTGTTGATGGGAAAAGAATGTCTAGTAGCACTGTTGATGGGAAAAGAATGTCTAGTATCACTGTTGATGGGAAAAGAATGTCTAGTATCACTGTTGATGGGAAAAGAATGTCTAGTATCACTGTTGATGGGAAAAGAATGTCTAGTATCACTGTTGATGGGAAAAGAATGTCTAGTATCACTGTTGATGGGAAAAGAATGTCTAGTATCACTGTCGATGGGAAAAGAATGTCTAGTATCACTGTTGATGGGAAAAGAATGTCTAGTATCACTGTTGATGGGAAAAGAATGTCTAGTAGCACTGTTGATGGGAAAAGAATGTCTAGTATCACTGTTGATGGGAAAAGAATGTCTAGTATCACTGTTGATGGGAAAAGAATGTCTAGTATCACTGTTGATGGGAAAAGAATGTCTAGTAGCACTGTTGATGGGAAAAGAATGTCTAGTATCACTGTTGATGGGAAAAGAATGTCTAGTATCACTGTTGATGGGAAAAGAATGTCTAGTATCACTGTTGATGGGAAAAGAATGTCTAAAATCACTGTTGATGGGAAAAGAATGTCTAGTATCACTGTTGATTGGAAAAGAATGTCTAGTATCACTGTTGATGGGAAAAGAATGTGTAGTATCACTGTTGATGGGAAAAGAATGTCTAGTAGCACTGTTGATGGGAAAAGAATGTCTAGTATCACTGTTGATGGGAAAAGAATGTCTAGTATCACTGTTGATGGGAAAAGAATGTCTAGTATCACTGTTGATGGGAAAAGAATGTCTAGTATCACTGTTGATGGGAAAAGAATGTCTAGTATCACTGTTGATGGGAAAAGAATGTCTAGTATCACTGTTGATGGGAAAAGAATGTCTAGTAGCACTGTTGATGGGAAAAGAATGTCTAGTAGCACTGTTGATGGGAAAAGAATGTCTAGTAGCACTGTTGATGGGAAAAGAATGTCTAGTAGCACTGTTGATGGGAAAAGAATGTCTAGTAGCACTGTTGATGGGAAAAGAATGTCTTGTATCACTGTTGATGGGAAAAGAATGTCTAGTAGCACTGTTGATGGGAAAAGAATGTCTAGTAGCACTGTTGATGGGAAAAGAATGTCTAGTAGCACTGTTGATGGGAAAAGAATGTCTAGTAGCACTGTTGATGGGAAAAGAATGTCTAGTAGCACTGTTGATGGGAAAAGAATGTCTAGTAGCACTGTTGATGGGAAAAGAATGTCTAGTAGCACTGTTGATGGGAAAAGAATGTCTAGTAGCACTGTTGATGGGAAAAGAATGTCTAGTAGCACTGTTGATGGGAAAAGAATGTCTAGTAGCACTGTTGATGGGAAAAGAATGTCTAGTAGCACTGTTGATGGGAAAAGAATGTCTAGTAGCACTGTTGATGGGAAAAGAATGTCTAGTAGCACTGTTGATGGGTAAAGAATGTCTAGTAGCACTGTTGATGGGAAAAGAATGTCTAGTATCACTGTTGATGGGAAAAGAATGTCTAGTAGCACTGTTGATGGGAAAAGAATTTCTAGTATCACTGTTGATGGGAAAAGAATGTCTAGTATCACTGTTGATGGGAAAAGAATGTCTAGTATCACTGTTGATGGGAAAAGAATGTCTAGTATCACTGTTGATGGGAAAAGAATGTCTAGTATCACTGTTGATGTGAAAAGAATGTCTAGTATCACTGTTGATGGGAAAAGAATGTCTAGTATCACTGTTGATGGGAAAAGAATGTCTAGTATCACTGTTGATGGGAAAAGAATGTCTAGTATCACTGTTGATGGGAAAAGAATGTCTAGTATCACTGTTGATGGGAAAAGAATGTCTAGTATCACTGTTGATGGGAAAAGAATGTCTAGTAGCACTGTTGATGGGAAAAGAATGTCTAGTAGCACTGTTGATGGGAAAAGAATGTCTAGTAGCACTGTTGATGGGAAAAGAATGTCTAGTAGCACTGTTGATGGGAAAAGAATGTCTAGTATCACTGTTGATGGGAAAAGAATGTCTAGTAGCACTGTTGATGGGAAAAGAATGTCTAGTAGCACTGTTGATGGGAAAAGAATGTCTAGTAGCACTGTTGATTGGAAAAGAATGTCTAGTAGCACTGTTGATGGGAAAAGAATGTCTAGTAGCACTGTTGATGGGAAAAGAATGTCTAGTAGCACTGTTGATGGGAAAAGAATGTCTAGTAGCACTGTTGATGGGAAAAGAATGTCTAGTAGCACTGTTGATGGGAAAAGAATGTCTAGTAGCACTGTTGATGGGAAAAGAATGTCTAGTATCACTGTTGATGGGAAAAGAATGTCTAGTAGCACTGTTGATGGGAAAAGAATGTCTAGTAGCACTGTTGATGGGTAAAGAATGTCTAGTAGCACTGTTGATGGGAAAAGAATGTCTAGTATCACTGTTGATGGGAAAAGAATGTCTAGTAGCACTGTTGATGGGAAAAGAATTTCTAGTATCACTGTTGATGGGAAAAGAATGTCTAGTATCACTGTTGATGGGAAAAGAATGTCTAGTATCACTGTTGATGGGAAAAGAATGTCTAGTATCACTGTTGATGGGAAAAGAATGTCTAGTATCACTGTTGATGGGAAAAGAATGTCTAGTAGCACTGTTGATGGGAAAAGAATGTCTAGTAGCACTGTTGATGGGAAAAGAATGTCTAGTAGCACTGTTGATGGGAAAAGAATGTCTAGTAGCACTGTTGATGGGAAAAGAATGTCTAGTAGCACTGTTGATGGGAAAAGAATGTCTAGTAGCACTGTTGATGGGAAAAGAATGTCTAGTAGCACTGTTGATGGGAAAAGAATGTCTAGTAGCACTGTTGATGGGTAAAGAATGTCTAGTAGCACTGTTGATGGGAAAAGAATGTCTAGTATCACTGTTGATGGGAAAAGAATGTCTAGTAGCACTGTTGATGGGAAAAGAATTTCTAGTATCACTGTTGATGGGAAAAGAATGTCTAGTAGGACTGTTGAGGGGAAAAGAATGTCTAGTAGCACTGTTGATGGGAAAAGAATGTCTAGTAGCACTGTTGATGGGAAAAGAATGTCTAGTATCACTGTTGATGGGAAAAGAATGTCTAGTATCACTGTTGATGGGAAAAGAATGTCTAGTATCACTGTTGATGGGAAAAGAATGTCTAGTATCACTGTTGATGGGAAAAGAATGTCTAGTATCACTGTTGATGGGAAAAGAATGTCTAGTATCACTGTCGATGGGAAAAGAATGTCTAGTATCACTGTTGATGGGAAAAGAATGTCTAGTATCACTGTTGATGGGAAAAGAATGTCTAGTAGCACTGTTGATGGGAAAAGAATGTCTAGTATCACTGTTGATGGGAAAAGAATGTCTAGTATCACTGTTGATGGGAAAAGAATGTCTAGTATCACTGTTGATGGGAAAAGAATGTCTAGTATCACTGTTGATGGGAAAAGAATGTCTAAAATCACTGTTGATGGGAAAAGAATGTCTAGTATCACTGTTGATTGGAAAAGAATGTCTAGTATCACTGTTGATGGGAAAAGAATGTGTAGTATCATAGTTGATGGGAAAAGAATGTCTAGTATCACTGTTGATGTGAAAAGAATGTCTAGTATCATAGTTGATGGGAAAAGAATGTCTAATATCAATGTTTAGTTTATGAGATAAATATGTGGACTCACCCTGAGTGGAACGACCGGTTCAGGCTGTTTAGTAAACACGATTCTACCATCTAAAAAGGGGGGCACAATGTTGAGCACCTGGAGATGAACTCTGGCCTCATTTTCATCCTCAAAATCTTCATCAAAGTTGACCCTGTTGACAACACCGCTGCGCAGCATACGATTAGTTTCCCAAAGTTCATTGTCCTTTTGATAAATAATGTCAAATCAAACTGGTTATTATAAATTATGTGTAAACAAAATATAAAAAAATAGAAGTTTGAATATGCTCACAGTTGAATGGAATAAACAAAAAATCAGTGATAACATCTTTAAAAATAAGAGTGCAGCGCAGGAGACAGAGAACATTTCAGGGTATATCAATTGCCTTCTTCATTCAACTGCTCAGACATATAATGTGCTGACACAGTGCCAAGCAGAGGAAGGATTTGTTGACACAGTGCCAAGCAGAGGTAGGATGTACTGACAGTGCCAAGCAGAGGAAGAATGTGTTGACACAGTGCCAAGCAGAGGAAGGGTGTGTTGACACAGTGCCAAGCAGAGGAAGGATGTGATGACACAGTGCCAAGCAGAGAAAGGATGTGTTGACACAGTGTTAAGCAGAGGCAGGATGTGTTGACAGAATGCCAAGCGGCTAGAATAATTTGAGTAGAAATTGCTGAATAGAGTATATTGTCCACCCAAAAATGTAATATACTATAAAAATGACATTCTGTACATTTAAAAGCCCCCCCCCCCCCCCCCCAAAAAAAAAAATCAACTCATAACCACTCATGCCATGACATGTCCAGAACGCTGCCATTTCTACACCGAAGTTCCCCGGTTCCATACCTTGTTGATCTGACGTTGTTGGGCGGACATTCTTTTCTTTTTCCTCTGCTCAAGTTCTTCTTCTTTTTTTTTCGTGTAGGCCTGCGATGTGCCAGAGAACGGATTGTGCTCATCATCGTAACCCTCGTCCATGTTGTACCACTCCCTGTCCAGGCGCTTCTGTTCACTTTCCCAATCCAGGCGGTCTTCTTCTGATTCGAACTCCAAGATGTTTTCCTTACCTGTCAGTGGACATTTTTTTTTAAATTGACAAACAGAAACTAACTTCTAAATAAAATCTTTAAATAAAGGCAGAGGCTGAAAGTTTGGTTTTCAAACTTGGGATTTTCAAACTTGGTATTTTCAAACTTGGTGATTTCAAACTTGGGATTTTCAAACTTGGGATTTCAAACTTGGGATTTTCAAACTTGGGATTTCAAACTTGGTATTTTAAACTTGGGATTTCAAACTTGGGATTTTCAAACTTGGGATTTTCAAACTTGGGATTTCAAACTTGGGATTTTAAACTTGGGATTTTAAACTTGGGATTTTAAACTTGGGATTTCAAACTTGGGATTTCAAACTTGGGATTTTAAACTTGGGATTTTAAACTTGGGATTAGGTTAGAAATTGAAATGAGATGGTAAACAAACAATTCAAAACCAGGTGTCATCAACAGAGATATTACTATACAAACCAGGCTTTTCACCATCCTTGGGTGTGTACTGTATTTTTTTCTTGTCCTTCATCCAGTCATTGTATTTGTAGGTGGGTGTGGCCTTGGGAGTAAAATCTTCACGTCGTTTAGATCTTTATGAAAATAGAACATTTTAAAAAAATAAACCCTCTTCATAAATGATGAGTGGGTCCTGCCAACATAATGGAATTAATTTTTCTACAACCAATATAAAAACCACTATGGTGCAAGTAAAGAAAGTAAATTTTGGCCAGTGGTGTAAGTAAAGTAAGTACATTTTGGCCTGTGGTGTAAGTAAAGAAAGTAAATTTTGGCCTGTAGAAAGTATATTATGACACACAGTGTAAGTAAAGAAAGTATATTTTGGCATGTAGTGTAAGTAAAGAAAGTAACTTTTGGCATGTAGTGTAAGTAAAGAAAGTATACTTTGTCAATAAAGTACATTTTGCACTCTACACCCTTGGCTAAAACGGTTGATTAGATCAAGTGAGAAAAGGGAACATAATATCTGTTCCAAAGACAGTATCTGCCTTAGACTGGTTTAAACAACATTATTCAATCAAACCATATGTACACAAAAAACTGCTTTCACAACTATGGGGGCAGTGTGAGACTGTCAAAATGAATTTTCTAAGTCCTCAAGTCATCAATTGAAATCTGTGTTTGTAAGAAAACAATGAAGCCTCCCTAAGAGTTAAGCTCTCACTTGAAGTCTGTTTTCTCCCGTCTGCGGTCCCTCTCTGACTGACTGTTTCTTTTATAATCGTCTCTCCTCCTCTCACTCCTCTCAGACTTTCTGTCTTTATCTGCATGGTGTTCCCTCTCATGTCCTGGAGTGGGGAAATCCCAAGCTGACTTTAAAGGAACTGGCAAATCATCATCATCCCAAGATGACCGTGATGGAGTATCTGCACAGAGTAAAAACATAGCAGGTTTAAAACCTCAGACCGTGATGGAGTATCTGCACAGAGTAAAAACATGGCTGGTTAAAAATCTCAGACTTTTCATAATATCAGCAAATAAAACTGAAAAATTGTATAAATTACTGTACTCAAACAGTAGGGTTAAAATGAAAACATAAATTATATTTAAACAAACATTACAAAAATAATTGCCCACGTTTTTTAAAATAAATTACCTTTTATCTTGATTAACGGAGTGGGCACATCGTCGTTGGTAGCACTTGACCTCCTGGAATCTGGTGTCTCTTCCCAATCCCTCGATCCTCGCTCAGACCGCTCAGATCTTTCAGATCTATTGTCATGCTGAGATCTCCGATCACTGTATCTGTCTAATATTGATATGGTGGTTGACATACAATTATATATGCGACTAATTTTGAAATAGTGTAACAAATCTATTTGTAAAATTAAAAAATCGTGTTTCACACATAGAGAATAACCAGATTTAATTTGTTTTCGGATTTGGAATTGGTTCATTCCAGTTGTTTTATTCATTGGGTGCCCCTATGTTAAAGTGGACTGAGAATAGGATTTCAATGTAGTGTAAGGAAAGAAAGTACTTTTTAGTCTGTGGTGTAAGTAAAGAAATTACATTTAGGCCTAAAGTGTAAGTAAAGAAATTACATTATGCCATGTAGTGTAAGTAAAGAAACTATATTTTGGCCTTACACCCTTGGTTAAAACAGATGATCAGATCAAATGTGAAAAGGGAGCATAATGTCTGTTCCAAAGACAGTATCTGTCTTAGACAATAAGTTCTAATGTTATCAAATAGAGTATCTTCCATTGGTAACTTATTTTTTTTTTTCTTTCAGTGATCAGTTCTGGTTTGTAGTTCTCAAGTCCATTGTGGGTTCAATCGCATTTCTAGTAATTTTGTTCAAATCATTTTCTCATGCAGTAGCAACAGTTTTGTTAATTTGATATTTAATAAAGCTGTTCGGTGGGACTGTGAGGTCAGGGAGACCACAGAGGAAAAAACAAAGGCCTTTTAACTGGAACTGGCCACAGAAGATAAAGAAGGCATTATCCAGGGACAAGCAACTCTGTTTTACCAAAATGTGAACATAACCTTTATCTGCCTTATATTAAAGGTGTTACATAGATAGCTGTCTAACATGATGTTCTATATAAATGTATATAACAAATTCAAAGCTTGTGTTAGGACTTCATCGGTCGAATCTTAATTCAGTAGTAGTTATTTTAAGTACAAGCTCTGCACTGGTTTAATTTAATGTAAATCATGTTTTACCTCTGCGTCTGCGTCTTTCCTTGTCTCTGTACTTTTCCTTGTCTGATGATGATGCAGTAATCCCACGTTCCTTATCTCTATTGCGCTTATCAAGTTTACTTCGAGCGGCTGAGCTCACCCCACCTGGATGTGAAGGAGTGTCTTCTCTAGGCTGCCGATAATGCCTGCAATGAAAATCAATTTAATTTATGGAACCTTTTATTTTAGGAGGAGAGTGCAATGCCTTCATGCAAATCAAATTATCAATTATAAAAAAAATTAAGCTGTCTTAACATTTTTCCATAAACAATTACCAATATAGTAGAACCCGGTTATGTCGACGGCAACGGGGTATGCCAAAAGGCATCAAGATAACCGAGGATCGAGATAAACGAAAACCAATATGGCGGCAATATATTAACATGTGCTTGAAATTTCTTTATATACATGATGTGCGTTAATAAATGAGAATGTACATGCACGTGTTTTTGGAGGTTTTTTGTACACAACAGCGTTGCCGTTATTTGTTTGATGAAGCGATCGGCATGCTATAAAAATGTACATACATGTTTGCTAACAACACGTTCGCAGTTATCGTATGCCTGTATACTCAGTCACGTAGCGAGGGGGGCAAGGGGGGCATCACTGTGTATACTATTGCTTTGTGTTTTCATAAAGAGATCGCTGTAACTGTAGTGGTAATATTTAACATGCTGCGACGTCATTATTTCGCTCGGCGGAACCAACTTTCCCCCACCCGCAGATAGCTAGTTTACTGTGACACACAAAGCAACAATATGACCATCACGATGAATACGATATTTTTATAACCTTTGACACACCTACCAATCCCCCTACCCATGGCCGGCCTTTGGCCACTGTAACCTATGCGGCCGCAATGGGCCCCGCACTTTCATAGGCCCCGCCCCGAATTTATTTTCTAATACAAAATCTTAATTTTCACTTATTATCCTTATTCCTACCCAGACTGGGCCCCGCGCAATCCGTTTCGCATAGGGCCCCGCAATTGTTAGGGTCAGCCCTGCCCCTACCCATGTGTCTCGTATGCCAGAAATTTCCTTGACAACCAACAATGCACTGCTAAGATGGGATTGTCGATACAAACACGAAAATACGGTAGTGAGATGGTGAAGTGGCATCGATAACTAACTTTTCAAAAGCTGGCGATTGGTGACGGGGATCGAGATAACCAACGTTAAGTGGCAAATTTGGCCCTCTTTTGTGCTCGAGATATTAGGGTTCGGCGACATAAAAGAATCGACATAACCGATGAGAAAATGCTAAGACAAAGAGAGAATTTGGCGGTTCCACTTCAAAAACGTCGACTTAATAGGGTTGGCGAATTAACCGAGGTCGAGATTAGCGGGTTCGACTGTAATAAAAAAAATATCATACTTGATAAAACTTGAGGAATGGGTTTATATTATGACTTATATACCTGTCTTTTTCTTTCTTATGCTTTCTTTTTGCCCTGTCATCTTCCTCTTCCTCAGCATCATCCCCATGGTCCTCATCACGATACGACGTAACCTTTGAACGTTTTGGTGTTGAATTTCTGTCAGTTTCTGAATCTCGCTTTGCCGCAGCTAGTCTGTCTAAGCCAAGGAGTGAAACTTTGGGCAGGTCTGGTCTTTTAAACGTGTGTGTTGTATTGCACTCTTGGGCCGGCCCTTTCTTCATGATCACAAGACCACCAGTGGCATTACCAATAGTTCCTTCAAGTCTGTGAATATCATCCTCATCCTCTTCAATGCCTAAACTTGCCATTTTGTTATTTCTGGACTCAATCTGAAAATTCATTTCAGTTTAATGAAATACAATACCATGCTTGGGACTTAAAGAGGACTAGACTACGCTTCATACTTGCATTCATGATGTCACAAGAAGCATGGATAGGATGGTGAACTCAGGGTACAAGAATGATAACAGCGATAATTGGGAAAGCATCATGAACTGGATGGCATCACAACAGATATGAGAGCAGATATAGAATAACAGTCAACATGCTACACCCTCTATTTGAAAAGATATGAGAACAAGAAGAGAGAGTGTCCACAGATTGGATATGATACCTCATCAAGAAAGCAAAGAAAGGGAATCTTAGCAACTGTGCAAACCACCGAGGAATAACAATGCTGTGAGTATCTCAGGAACGGTTATGTACATTACCAAGTACAACACAATCCACATATAAAGAGAGCCCCTAAATTTTAGTTTGAAAAAAGCCTCAATTGGCCTGACCCTAAGCAAAATTCAGGCTGCACATAGCAACTTTATTGCATTCCCCAAATATGTGACAAGACTTGCTGATAACCTGAAGTTCCACCCCCCCTTTCCCTCAGATGCGGGTTTTTACATACTGCACATTGTAAATTATAGACATATTTTAGATCTTTTATAATAATAATAATAAGTTGTAATCTGATGACAGCAGCCTGTTGTCGACAAAAGGGCAGAAATAGGAAGTTTAAAATTTATTGCACATAAAACATTCGGCCTTGGGAAACCCAATTACACACACACACACACACAAAGGGCTAAATTCGCTTAAGCCAGTCACTTGCACTTTAAAAAAAGAGTCCTGCCATATTTTCAAAAAAAATGTAAATAAACTAAATTCATTGGTAATGTAGTAATTCAGCGTTTTAAAAAATTGTGTTTCTTGGGCCTGACATGCTATTTTATTAGTTATTCTTTTATGGTTAACATTCTTTTATTGATCCAAATAAATGGAAATATTTCTTTTGGTTTCATTGTACATCATTTCAGCACATAGATAAATAATCTTATCAAAACAATATTTTAAAACTAGAACAATTTAATGTATGAATAGAATATTTTATGCAAGCCAACAGTTTGAGTTTATCATAGTTTTCCCTTAAGCTAACCATGAAGGGAATAAAAAGTGATAAGAGTACAGCTGGTGCCAAACTATCTTTTCAGTTTCCGCTTCGTGCACATCAACGTATTTTCTACATTCTGTGTGGACACAAATGAATGCATTATTTGGATCAACGAAGTTTTGTAGATCTACCAAACCCCAGGAACGTTTGTAGATTTGTGTTTAATATGATTTATTTTTGCATAAAGCAGCCCACCCATCTGAGATAATGCACTCCAGTAAAGTGATTGCACACTAGTCTTGCTCTTCAACAAGCAAACAGCACCCACTCTCTCTTTCTATGTCACTGAAAACCAGTGAACTTCTCTCCACTGTCCATAATGGTACTTCCGGCAATATAGCACTTCAGACCAGAAAAACATGATTTTTGAATAGCCGCCACTGAAGTGATAGATTACCAAAACATTTCCTATCTCGGGCTAAGATGTAGTTAGCGGCAATGCCGGCCACGTTTTCCACAGTTTAATTTTTTTTATAGGTCATGGAGGTTCCTCAGGTCAAATACCTGCCATAGATTTAGATTTTTAGCTCTGTATTTATTTGATAAAAGTAAAAGCTTTTCTTTTCACATATTTTATTTTCGTATTAAAGTGGGCGTGGGGTCTCCCTTCCCCAATAGTTATCCCCACCTACCCCCGAAAATTATTTATTTTGTTTCTTATTTTTGCAAGCCAGAAAATTCTGTTGAAATATATTTAAAGAAATGGTGATCGCTAGATTTGATTTAGTTTATGACCCAAAAATACTGCTCAATCAGTGAAGAATGGGAAATCATAATTCATACACATTATTCAGGTCTTTCTATTAGTCTAATCCCCCCCTTATTCCAGTGTTGGGATTCCCCAGAGTAATGTCAATGTGATAAAAGCTTAAGGGGATACAACTATTCTTGGCAAAGCTCATGTCCATGTTGTAAACTACACAGTTGCTTTCGGCCTGCATTACTTACTCCACATTAATGTTTCCCCACCATCTTAAAATTTAACCCCCAACCGCTTTTTTTGGGTGGCCTTTAGGGCATACGTCCCACTTTCGTTCGGAAACTATGGCCTAGATTTCTACTCTAATTCTAGTACTCGGCTTGGACTTGTACTCACACCACACTCACTACAAATTAAATTCTCATCATTTCAATTTATAAAAAGAAACTTAGGGTACCCGAATAACGTTGCAGTACACAGATGTAACTCAACTTGAAAATAAAATTTTACATAAATACGATACATATTTTGAACATGATTACTATTTTTTTTAAAGTTATAATTTCTTTTACTGTACTTCGTAAAGCCTAAAACTAAAATATAATACATGTACTTCTACTTCAACTACTTGTTTACTTCCGGCGGTGTGGCTTTTCTTGATTTCTTTGATTTTTAAATCCCTTTCGTTCTAGTCTACGGCTCAGTATATTAATTCTGTCTGAGTAAACTCACACCAATAACAGTGCGAGACAGTTTTCTTTTCCTCACATTAAATATAAATTCAAAGTTATTATTACTATTTAATAAATAATTTGTTTGCATTGAGGAAAAATAGTATATTTTGCCATAACTTATCAATGTTTTACTATTTTTATTTTACAGCCTACATACGCCAAAATAGTGAACTTATTCAATGATGTGGTTGTAATCTATGTATGAACTTATTCCATAATGTGGTTATAATCTATGTATGAACTTATTCCATGATGTTGTTGTAGACTATAACGTATGAACTTATCCCGTGATGGGGTTGTACTGACAATGATTGATTACTTTTAAAGCACTTGTGTCTTTAATGTCTCTTATGTCTTTTTATCATTTTTAAAATCCTTCAAGGGCTGATGCAAACTGTTCCGTAATATAGGCGCTACAGCTTCAAAAGAGCGCACTCCAAAGGACTTCTTTTTGTGTCCATCAACATTGGGAACTCTCAGTAGGGACTATGATGTAAAGCGCAGCCAACTTAAGGTTTAAGAATACATGTTTGGAAATCAGTTCTTTTAGATAGGTGCAGAGCCTTCCATAGAGCTGTACGTCAAGGACATAATTTTTTGGTTTATACGCTCACTCACAGGACGCCAGCGGAGATCTTTTAGAAATGGGATGATTTGATCAGATTTCTTTATCCGCAATACAATGCGTGCTGCAGTATTTTGTACCTTCTGGAATCTCTGAAGTTAGTTTAGAAGTAAACCCCACAGATAGCTGTTATAGTAATACAATCTTGATTGGATTAGAGAGACTGCTACGGCATTGCCTGAGACAATGGAAAGTCTCTCTCAAATTATTAACATGTGAAATTAGCTCAAATAAAACGAGATCTTCTTTAAAATAAACTTTAATAAGAAAATCAAGCCATTTATTCAGTGTATTATTTTAAAATGATTATCTTAAAAACTAAGTCGTGTGCTTTTTGAAAGGTTAGTGCAGTATGCTTGGAAACCTGAGGAAATTGGCTGGAATCCTTAATATTACAGCTGTTGTAAGAACATTCTTTGGATCTCATATAATGGGAACCCTCGATTTCTGCCCCCCACCCTTTAGTAAAACTGCCCCCCCCTTTAAAACCGACAGATTAGATACATTTTTTTACAAAGAAAAAACAAACCCAGTGAGAATCAGTAATAAGTTAACTGGCAAATATTTTGTTTTCCTTGAAATTTTTGTATTTAATTATTTATATAGCTTCCAGGGATGAAACTTAGCTAGGCCAAAAGCACACCCTCAGAGCATAATAACTGGAATGAATTTAGTATATGTTGGGCTGGAGGGCATGGAGTTAAAGCCAACCCTGGTCACCATTATGTCTAGTTTTGGTGCTGAAAGATACACTACACATATAAAAAATTGGTCAGTGTTGGCACTGAGCAATACTAAGAAAATCTCTACAGCATAAAAAGAAGAATGTGGTTTATATTTGCAGTGGGGGGGGGGGGGGGGGAGAGAGAGTCCCTTACCCTTCTTTGGATGGCTGAATAAAAGTCCATTTCTTATTATTCATTTGTGATCTTACTAATCTTCATATACATCACTGCAGTGGTTTGAACAGTTGTAACATCACAAAAGACACTGAAGCTTTCAGGCTATTGGAAATATCAAGAAGTTTAGCATATTTTACAAACAGAAAGTCTTACAAAGGCATTTCTCAACAACATACTAAGTATGTTAGTTCATATGGCAAAAGGAAACCACATTTTTTGCAATATATTGTTATGTGACAATGGTAAACACCCAGAGGTAAAAATATAAGGAAAACCAGAACATCACAGTTCATTCAAAGACTTGAGAAAATGGGAGATTAACATGAGACCTAAATAAAAAAAACCCTCAACACATCAGTGTTAACAAATGTAAAAAGTTCATGGATAACTCACATGATGGTGTAAATATAAATAAAATGTGGTTTACATAGTTCTTGCACTGCTTAGAAGCAACAATTAAAAAACAAGGTGTACATAATGGTGTTTGTGTTACTGGGTTGCTAACCAGGAATCTTGTCTCATGACGATTTATATTTCAAACTAATCAAGTTTCACATTTTTTTATCTTTTAAATTTAAGAAATAATATGTCTACTTTCTGGATACCGGTACAGTAAAAATACATTGCAATAAATGGTAAAACTATAATAATTTACCCCCATTTTTTTATTATTATTATTTTTTTTTACAAATTCTGGGTAACTTTTAAATCAGATTGGTCCAGCTTACATTTGCTCAGAAATTTGACGTGAATGAAACTAATGAAAGGTATTTGGTTTTTCTAAAAAAAACTTTGAATCCATGCAGACTAATGCAATTATTTTTAGAAGTTCAAATATTAAGAAATGGTAACTCATTTCAATAGGATGTGTTTCAACTTGATCAAACTTCTCATATGCAACAAAGATATTTAGTTTCAAACTTATTTATGAAATATAAACCGATTATAACCACCCAAATTGGGAAAGTGTCAATGCAGCTGTTTAAATTGCTGATAAAAAATATTTGTACCTGGAAGGTGTAAAATATTGTAAACAGTTACAAGGGCTTTTGTGTGTGATGACTAGACAGGCCATACAAAAACACTGTTCATTAAATAACATGTTTTTAACATTGGAACAGTGTTGAAAATTTTGCCTACTTAATTGCAGCCCATTTTTAACTAGCCAGAGTTTGTTTGAAATGATGCACCTATAAAAATTATATTAGAGAAGAAAAACAAATAATAAAAGCATCATTTTTATACAGATGACAACTAAGAAAAGCTTACGGTATTTAAAATATCAGCCAAAGAAAAATGAAAGAAAAAGGAACATTTTATAAAGCAGACGCCACTTAGGGAATAAGAAAAAAACAAAAACATTTCTTTTAAATAAAAAATAACTTACATCAGCAAATAAAATATAAATACCTTTTTAAGAGTAACTTCTTTGTGAAATTTTGTATGACATTTCAACAATATGATTAAATAATGTGTTATGTTATTTCAGAATGATCTTGTTTTGATTTCAGCTGTGCTTTGTCATACACATTAGATGTCAAATGAAGTTTAAAAGCATGTTGAAATGACTCTTCCATTGTAACACAAGATAATATCATAAAATCAGAGGCCTGTTGACAATGTTTATAGTGACAACAATTAATTTAGCCTGTTGGAGAGTCATTGGTTTCCATGTTAGAATATTGAAAAAAAAAGTTTGGAGAGAAAAAAAAATAAAAGAAATTTGTAATTAAAAGTTGAATAATTTTTTTTTTTTACAAAATTAATTGAATGATTGTCCACACCAAGAGATGTCAAATTGAAACAACTTATTTTGAAAGATTTGACACATAAAAAATTTCAGAATGCAACATCATAATGAGCATCATATAAAGATTCATAATACAACATTGTTGAGTCATTTCTTATTTGGTTTTCTTCGTTTCATGAGATTTGCCATCATCAAAGCTCTCGCCGAACTCATTTTGCCTTTTTTTGTCCACAGGATAAAGCCTGGAAGAGAGAACACAAGAAAATATGCTGTAGTGCGTATCAAATAGTTTGAGTCCATTTTAATCTCAATTTAAATTTAAAAAAAAAAACATAGACCAAAAGGTATTGCATTCTTAACTATAGATGACTAATCTCACACATTATTTTGAAGTTAATAGAAAAGACTTCATTCTTTCACTTATTGCAGCAAGTGACCAGCCTAGAATGAAAATGACATCTCTCTTCATAGAATGGGTGAAAGAATGAGTTATAAAACTGGTATGGTTCCTGTGTGTTGTGTAGAGGCTCAGACCCGAGGCAATGACTTACCATCTCTGATACAAATAAATCAGAAAGACAATGTCGTCCCTGAAGCAAGCCAATCGATGGGAGGTTGGCATTGTGATGATAAAGGCAAAGATGTCATCTATAAATGTATTGACAGCCTGGTAGTGGAAATAAAAAGTAGCTTCAAAAATCCATTATACAATGTGTTTTTTTTATCTACTTAAAAGAATCTGAAATTGTAGTGGAATATTAATTATAACAAAAATAGTTCAACAAATGTAGGAATCAAACCTTCAATGGTAATAGTGACACTTTGATTCAATGGTAATGGTGGTCTAATGTTTTCAATTGTAAAAGTGACTGGATGTAACTTCTGAATGAAAAAAGTTTGCAGGATTCTTTAGCGTCTGCTATTGATGGGATCCTGGATTTAAATGTAGCTACCCCCCCCCCCCCCCCAACCAGGAAAATACGTGCTTAGAACAACACTAACATTTCTACTATTTAAAACTATTAATGATAGAGTTATGCTATGTGCTACTATTTATAATAGAGTTTAACTATTTGATACTATTCATGATTTCAATGCTAGAGTTTTAAAAAGTAAGTGTACAGTGACATTCCATCTGTAAAACTAAAAAACAGACTTACCTTGTACATAAAAGCTCTCCATGGTAAATGGGCCACAGATTTCAGCTGTGTAAAAATGCATGAATGAATGAGCCACGGGAGATGATCAAGTATTATTTTCAAATGGCAATTTAAAACTACTTTATGACAATGCATCATAAGGAGCACCAATAGGAATTAAATTTTACTGTTCTGAAGGTAAGCATCTTTTTGAAAAAGAAAAGATGTTGGCTAAAACATGTTCCTTTTGTTTCAGTAAAAGCCATCCCCATATTTACAAAAACTTGCTAACATAACGATCCCTCATTCAAATGTGGTCATTATAGACTGCAGGCTTTCAGTTTACTGCAACAGCATTAGTCTAAACATGACAAAAGTAGTACAATGTAACTGTAGAACTGACCTTGTAATTAACAAACAATTGAGGCAGCATAAATAAAAACCCAAAGGCATAAACACCTGATGAATAGAAACAGATAAATGGGATTAGAATAGATGTCAAATAGTCAATGAGTAGAAATAGATAAATGGGATTAGAATAGTTGTCAAATAGTCAATGAGTAGAAATAGATAAATGGGATTAGAATAGTTGTCAAATAGTCAATGAGTAGAAATAGCTAAATGGGATTAGAATAGTTGTCAAATAGTCAATGAGTAGAAATAGATAAATGGGATTAGAATAGTTGTCAAATAGTCAATGAGTAGAAATAGATAAATGGGATTAGAATAGATGTCAAATAAAATTAACATTACAAAAACAGGAGTTAAACAGAAATATATTTTGTATTCCTTTTTGTTTTGGTACTTTATTTGTTTGGCTGTTTGTCACCAATGTTGAATTTCTTTAAAATGTCATAATTTTTGTTATTAATTTAATTATCTCACATCAATGGATTCATCAAACAGCGACCTACCATGCACCAGACTGTGAATGCTCCATGAGTACCAGCTGCAACAGAAAAGAAACATTTCATTGACTGGTGGGAAGAAACATGGAAAACTATCAAAGGTACAGCTCAGCCCCCCCCCCCCCCCCGCCAAAGTATTAACTTACAATATCAACCCCCCTTAAGTATTAACTTACAAGTTCAGTTAAGTGACATAATATGTCAACAGTTTCTGGAAATTTGTTTGAAAGAAATTTCGTAGACGGAAGTTTGGTCAAATATTTTTTTTCAGTTTACACCATCCAATTTCTTTTTTAACGCACTATACTGCTTAGTAAAACAAAATGATGCGTTCAAAAAGAAATTTGACGCAAAATTAGATCCTGTGAACTGAAACAAAAGTCAACCAAACTTCCGTTCGATCAAACTTCCGTTAATCAATTTTCCGTCTACGAAATTTCTTTCAAACAAATTTCCGGGTATGTGTGTCAACAAAGTAAAGTGAGTAAAATAACTTAAAGCACAGATTTAAAACTATATTTTAGCTTGTCCGAATAACAAATTAATAAACTGGAGCCAGGAACAATGAAATTAATATGACAATATTTTGATGAGAGGGGCAGAAACAACTGAGATTTTGGAATGGAACTTTTATGTTAAACACTTAGCACTGACCTTTTATGTTGAACATAGATAAGCGAGTACAGCGCCCCTCCTATACACAGAGGATATAAAACATATGCCAAGTACTTCATAGCCTGCAAAGAAATTTTCTAAAATTACTATTTACGCGGGGAAAAAAACCTGTTTACTTTAATTTTAGCGTGTTCTCTAATTTTGTATTGCCCAATACATTTCAACTGTCTAAAACAAACCTCAGAATCAAAAGCTTGGGTCTCTTTTTCTTTTTCGCTGCTTTCTCCAAACTTGGCATAAGTAGAGAAAAATAAAATATTAAATTTTAAGCCAGGTTCAAAATATTTTTGTCAAAGTGTTAAGAATTTATATAATGATAATATATATTAAGCAGTTAAGCTGAAGAATTTTAAAAATTGAAATAATTAATAGAACCAGCATTTTCTTCTTAACAAAAAACATATGGAATTTAATTTTTCATATACATCTTAATAATTATTCCTGTTTATAAACTTCTATCAACCTGTAAACAAACCTGTGTGTTTTAAATGTTTACTGAAAGATAATGACATAAATAAGTATCTTAACTCCTACATTTCACCGGATGAACTAAACAAGCAGGACTGATTACAGAGCTTGAACTGTCTGTCAATAAATACTTATACAATTTTTGTGTCATATATAATAGTTCGTGATGTACCTGAAAGGTTGGCTTAAACCCAGTGAAAATAACTGTTATCTTCATAGCCTTTGTTACTTTCCAAAGCTGTTGAAGAGATGTTATTGTCAAATCAGATTCAACATCCAACTGAGATTAATTTTCTATGCCACAAACAATCAAAAGTACAATTATTTTGTTTTAATAGGTAACATTATTATAAAATAAAAAGTATGAAAAAAATTTAAAAAAAAAAAAAGACTTTTTTAAGACTACTTTTAGGTAGAAATAATTTTACTAAAATATGTTTTTTTTTTCATATTTGAAAATATTTTCAGTTTAACAGCATTAAATTTTGTTTACTAGTATTTAATTTTTTTTTAAATATTTTTTTTTATCAGACAGAGCTTTCTACTAGTATTTTATTTGAACAGTAGATGTGCATTACCTCAATCACCATCCCAATGCCTGCTGGAATGAGCACCAAGAGACTTGTCTTTTCATCCATTAGGTAAAGGAATATTATACCAGTGGACAGGCACCGCCATACAACTATAATAATGATATTGACACATAAACAGACTGAAGATATTGAAGATAAATCCATTATTAAAAATGTAAAAATAATTTCAAAAAGACTTCACATGTTAGGATCTTCCTCTTTCTACATTAACAACTCTCGCAGTAAGTGCGTTTACTGAACAGGCAGTAGACTCCACCTTGTCTAAGGGTTACAATCACAATATAAATCACTAACTCCAGGATGAAAATACTACAGTTCTTTATTTACACTGACGAGCAACAGGTTCAAGAAAACGGCATCTATAGAAACAAAACTACACTGGCACTGCTCTTACTCTCAACAACTAGCACTGCTCTTACTCTCAACAACTAGCACTTGCACTATCAAGCTAACCAACTGCTGAACTCTCAACACACCACCTTTTTATTAAAAACCTCTCCCCACAACTAATACTCAGCATACACTCAAAACCATGAACTAACCCCATGACCTGCAACTCAAAGAACCTCTCATAGACAAAAACTTTCTATACCAAACATTCACGCCCCTAAATCCAGTTCATAACAAATAGTTTCACATGAAATAATTCTGTCGCGCATGAACTAAATGACCACACAGATATATTTAATTATTACTAACCTACACGGGTAGACAGTCCAACCATCGTTTCCCTTGAGCGCCAGTACATGACATCATTCTTGAAAGCCAGGAAGTCAAACAACAGCTGAAAAAATAAAATTATTATGCGTACATTTTTACTTCACCATTAAAAAAAAAACATGATGTTCGCCAAGATTGCTACAGCTAGCCGATGAAAGTACTTATAAAGTCAGAAAATAAACAATGTGATTATAGCTTACATGGAACAACGAGACAACAAAAGTCAGCATCAGCAAATATGCATTTGTGTCCACCAAAATCCCTTTTACTTCATCCACATCTTTCTCTGTGAAACCTAGAGCAAAAATGGATGTCAGGGGTGAGATGGGGGTGTGTAAAACAGCTAAAATAATCTAAGTGTTCTGGGGACAATAGCTTATCTTATGTAGTAAAAATAAAACTGCAAATATTAAATATCACTTGGACCTGAAAATATATTTCATACAAATTAATTTAAAAGTTTATTACCAAATTGTTTAAGTGTTTTCATTGACTGGGCAAAACCAATCCACAACCTCATTTTCCAAAGCGATATTGGAGTATACTTTACTGTCAGTGGCAACACAGTGGATGATTCGTTCACAGGCTAAACATGGATTTAACAAAGTTGTGGTTTTAAAAAAGGTTTATCATGTGATATGTATACATTTATTTAAACATTTCAATAAATTAAATAAACAGTGGAACAAGAAATGTTTGGTTTTGAAAAAAAAAGAGACAGGACAATTACAAAGACGTTTTGTCTAAATGCCGTCTTCAACAGAAAAGACAGAAAAAGAAACAACAAAAATAAACATGCAAACTTAGGTGTTCGAAGATACTGACAAAATGTATTTCTCTCTGTCTCTATTTAGAAATAAAAAAACTCTGTTTCAAAACAAGAAAAGTTGTTCAAAACTAAAACAGGCGTTCCCCATAATTCTGTGGTGCATACTATCAAGGTAAAATAATTTAAGTGTTAGTAATGTAAAGTTAATGTAAAGTTAATATTTCAAACAACAAGAATTGAGAATAGAAATTGAGGACCACTATTAAGAGAGTATTTGATTGATTTCATGTGGTGACATGCTTCCGAAAATCTAAATTAATTTGTTTTCATTGTAAAATCTCGCTGTTGAGTTAGTATTAATGCAAGAAATTAGAGCCATTATGGATACATTGATGTACCCATGTGTTCACCTCCGTTTAAATGAGATGAGACAGGGCATAGCTTCTTTTTTTCAATGCCACAAATATGTTTATTGAGCATATATAACAGCCTTCTTCCAGTCTCACCTATACAACAGGAGCAGCATCTTGGGCAAACAATCACATAAATCCCATTTCACCAGAAAAACTATTGCTAAAGATAGTGTAACAGTACTAACAAATTTACAAAGAATATAAAATTCACCATGAGGTCTGAGAGACGAAATCCCATCTCATCAATGAAGACAACTGGAAAATAATGTTTTCCATCTTGAGCAATTCTGAATAATATAATGACTCTGGTTTAATGCTATGACATAAATACTTTGAGGAACATTAGTTTCAAACTTTTGATGGCAACAGAGACAAATTAAGGTTAGAAATAAGAACAATATATACCCCAAAAATAACAAGCAATTACCATGAAGAAAATTATCCTTTTTTAGTATCTGATTTGTAGATAATTTTTAAAAAATGCTCTAAGTCGTTTCAAAAGTCTTGTGAAAGGTTTTTTTAAATTTTTATTTTACATATTTTAACAAAAGAATGAGTAAGCCAAATAGTGTTTTTAAAGTAAATGATCACATATCTTGTCAATGAAATAAAGGGATTTTTAAAAATAATTTCTCTTCCAGTATTATAAAGCCAATTCTAACTTTAGTATAAAGAAATTAACTTTTAATAAAAGTTAATTTTTAACTTTAGTGCCCTGATAGTCTTTTTATGTAGGTTAAATTTGAAAATTATTTTTAAAAAACTGTTAGAATAGACGTTAATAACTTTGCAGTTAACATAATTTTATTGCTATTTACATACGTCAGGTGGGAATATATTTCTTGAGGAATCTGGTAGCGATGCAGTGCAGTGCTGTCATGAAGTACATTAACTGTTAGCAGTGGATGCCAGTGCGTGTGAGGCTTTTTGTCAGGATTGGATCCTTCAGGTTCTGATGGTTTCTTTTTAACAGCTTCAATCTGTACACATTGTTAATTTTCCCACTTTTAAACAGAGGATTTAAGGGTATGCATGTAATTTTTTTTTATTTCAGTGAAATCCAATGTATTCATATGAAATTTAATATATGTAGTATGTAATATTGATACAGAATAAATTTGGATATGTGCACTAACCTATATTATACATAGAGACCAATGGAATTTTAATGACTTCAGTTTCAAAATAATTTTAAATCAGTATGAATATGCAGGGAAAGACCATTAGTCAGATAAATTGCAATGTCATGATGTGGACCAATGACTCTTGGAAGTCTTTATGCTTTTAGATTTACATTAACTTGGCGAATCTTGGTTGATATCCGAAAGCTCATGGGTTACAAGGTAAATAATAAAGGTGTTGACAGCTAATTTTATTTATCATAAAAAATTATTAGTAATCATAACGTGTAACTAGACAGCCATTTAATTGGGAACTTTACCTCTTATGCAGATGTCATTAAAATTCTGTTTTAAATTTGATATTTTAAACTTACATCCTCTTCAGAGCCACCGAGCAAGTTGACATACACTGTTTGTGGGAGGGCTAATGTGGTTACAGAAGAGACATAATGTGATACATATGAATCTTTGGGATTTTGACCTCGATGGTACAGTAAAGCGTGTACATAAAGTGACCCATTATTTCGTGTGGCTGCCGGAATGCTGACGTTAAATGTTCTGCAAATTAATAATAAGATAAATAACAAAGTGAAATAACAACAAAATTTCAATATTATTCAATGAACTTGAAAATGATTACATTTTAAATCTTCATTAGTAGCATTTTAGTTGATAGATATAGCTTCACATGTTGCGTCATGTTACAAAAATGAATAAAATTAAAAGAGCTTACTTTTCAACAACTTCATTGATAGAGAAATTGCTATAATTCCAAACACTTGTTAAATCACTTTTCTTTCTAGTATCCAATTTCTTCTGTGTTGAAACAGATATCTGTAGCTGTAGAAGAGGGATAACCTTGACGTAAACCTAAAATATACTAAATAATTTCGTACATAATTTTTTAAGGAAGAGGTAATAATTGCTCGTCTTGTTTGTGCATTGTAATCTGGCAGTGCAAAAGGTGTGTGGGGGAGGTGAAGGGCAAGCGGGGAAGCTGCCCCAGCTCCAACGTTAAGGAAAAAAAGGGGGGAAGGCAAAAAAAATTAATTATCCATAAATATATATCAGGTTATATCATTATTGATGAAAAAGGGGGAAGGGGTGTCATTTTCGCACCCCTCCCCTCCAATGCCAGTGTTTTTCTTTTCTTTCCCACAAGCATGATAATAATTATTACCATTAATGAATGAAACACCTGGCTCTTTTAAAACCTCTGTTTAATCAAACCACTCAAACCATTAAATTTTGATTATCTTACCAATAATGTGAAGAATGTTTGAATATGTTAAACATTTTAATCTATAATTCAATACTGGTTCTACTTAAAACATAACAATAACACCATGTAAATTTTGTTACTCTTACAATTACTGTATTAATTCCAATGCCGGCAATGCCTTTAAAAAGATCTTAAAACCAAATTGTTTAAAAAGGGTACTTACTCCCAATTTGAGAGAATCGTCTGAGAAGGGGTGAATGCAAAGTTTCGGCTGTGTACATGCAGATGGTACAAAAACAGAATACAGGGTGTACACAGAGTAGGACATATAACCCACAAAAGCAGCAATTATAAGTTTGGTCCATGGAATGGCAAACATTTTAAATAATATGATACTGTTTCCTTTTTTAACAGATGTAGCTTGCGTAATTTAATGTCATTGACTTTGACCAATTAAGTCAATTACCTGTAACAAAAGTAAATAACAAAGGAAGTTAAGGACGAGACATGTTTAGCTTTTAATTTTACTATGATACTGCATCATGCATGATATGTCTTAGTAATTATAGTATCTAGAGTTTGTCAAAAGTCATAAAATAGGAAATATATGTTTAAATTAAATAGGATAGACATCTAAGACAATGCTGAATGGTAGGCCTAGTCCAGAAGTGTCATTAACAATCAATATTTTCAACATAGTAATAAGTAATTCAGAGTAATCAGGCTTAAAATTTAAAATGACTTTTACTTTTAAATTTAAAGACAAAAGAAATCAAAGAATACCATTCCTCTCAACAGTCAACTTTGTCATTGAAGACCTTTCAATTTTTAAATAATTTCATTTTTCTAAATTTTAGCCAACAGCAGCAATGGATACATTATAATTATAGGCAGAGATAGATAACATTCATAAATGGTTCTATAAAAGCTTCCACTCTTGCCTGCCAGCATTGGCGCTATGGTGACGTTGACGATTCATTTTTAATTTCCGCTTTTGTGCGCCTTTTATCTCTTATTATTAGCTAATAATAATATAATAAACTTCCTTTACTTTACTTTCATTTGAGTTTTATTTTTACCCCCATAATTCATAAATTGTAATAATAGATAGCATAATCAAAGAAGTTCTTACAATAAGTTGAGCGACAAAAGGATTCCACGATTTATCTTTAATAAGGTACTCTCCTTGTAAAAACATTTTCAAAAATATATAGGCCCTAGGACTAAACAGATACGATTCATCATTTCAGATTGTTACCGGTGACACCAACAATATTTGGTAGCTCTAAATAACGTAGATCAACAACAAAAAACTTGGACTAATTGGGGTATTCTTTTGGTTTGAGAAATTGCTAATTCAGATAGATGGTACCTCATCATTAGGTTTAGGGATAGATTTAGGGTTCAGGTTAGGGTTAGGGATAGATTTAGGGTTCAGGTTAGGGTGAGGGATAGATTTAGGGTTCAGGTTAGGGTGAGGAATAAATTTAGGGTTCAGGCAACCAAGATGATGGCTATGGTAAAAAAACGCGGTACAATCTATACGAATTTACCGAGAAATTTGTTAGAAAGTCTAAGTGAATGAATAAATTGAGAAAGGAAAGTTAATTTAACTCTAAATATCTCGAGACAGTTATGGGAAGCTCCGTTGTTAGGCTTGGGCCAAGGGCTTGTTAACTTTCGAATAGATTTGGGTTAACCACACTTGTATCTCGGTAACACGAAATACCCTAAATCGCATAGAAGCTGCAGATGATCAGTAGAACGTAAACAATGACTGAAAATGTACGGAAAAATCAAGATGCTTCGTTTTCTTCGGCAATGGTGGAAGTTGAAAACATCACAGATATTGATGAAATGAAAATCACACTGCAAAAACTATGTGACGAAGAGGTAAAAATTATGAATAAGCTATAATGATGATAGTTGCTAGATCAGGTCATATTCATATTCAATTCATAGATGACTGCCTACCTCCTATAGCCTATACTATACTCCTATTTATTATAATAATAGTCGTTGTTATAATAGTCTATTCTATATAGTATAGCCTATCTTAATTCTGACTTACCCTCTTAGTCTATGCCTATATAATCAATATAAATATAATTATAAGTATAAGCCCTACGAAAACAAGTTGTGTCGGTACAGTAGTAGTAGTATTAGTGTAAGAATATTACAGTTACAGCGTATAACAATAGTATAACATAGGCTTAGTCATAACGCCATTGACAGTATAATTTTTGTTTCAAAAAGCCCTAAAATGCTATGGCCATGTCAATATAATAATGACAAATAATGTGCCAATGTACGCTTGAGATTCCGCATGGGAATGTGAGTTCCCTTTTTGTTTATTCTTGGATTGTTTCTAGAGGCTAAATTTTACAGCACACATGTGTAGATTGAAGGAAGGGAGCAACTGCAGGTTGTTGATATTACTTGCCACATATCTAGAGGGATACAATAAAAAATAAAGTTGCTATATTCACCCCAAAATGGTGGAACCTGGAATAAAGTATGTAAAAAAAAGTGTGTTCTATGAATCTGTAAGTTGGATTTTCATTATTTTATAGTGTTTAAAGTTGAGGGAAGGGAGTGACAAAGATGTGCTATGACAAAGATGGCGGCTTTGGGGAAAAAAAGTAGTGCTAAGGGAGTGACCGGAAGTGGTTTACACTTCTTGCCGCATATCTAGAGTGGTACAATAAAGTTGCTATGTTCACCATGAAATTAATGTATTGTCAGGAAAGGGGGGTGACCATTACATGCTTACAGTTTGCTCCTATTTTCCTTTCTCTCCGTAAGTAGTTGAAACAGCACATTCTCTCCTTTCCCCTCCCCATTTTAGCAGATGTTTTTTTTGTACTACTTTTTTTACACAACCTTTATCTTTGTTGCTATAATAAAGATGGCGGCATTGGGTAAAAAAGTAGTGCAAAAACATGGTAGAATAGGGGAAAACCTCAATCGTACAATTACCAATAATGTGATATGTAAATATTGTCCATAATAATCCATTATATTTATACAGTCAATAGGAATCCACAAAATAAATTATTATATTTAATTAAAAATGTAAAATCCTTAAAATTAAAATATATTTAATATGGACTATGGTCATATTGATACAACTATACTAATATCTCTTCAAAGGGACCTTTATTAACATTACTTTTGTTACTGACTGATTCCCCCCTCTGACCTATAGACGATACTGCTGGGTGCCTTTCATGGCTTGACATTTAAAAAGTTATGGAATGGTTGGGCGAATACACATTTGTTTTTTTATTAAAGTATGTTAATTTTTAAGTTCATGATGTACAGCGTGGTGAGCCCAGCCCTAGGTTGGGGTACTACGCTATAAAAAACTTCTTATAATAATAATAATAATAATACGATGCACACTTGGTCACTTAGTACAGAGTATTCGATACTTCAAGTACCCTATCATTAAGTAGTTTAAAGTAGGTCTAGGCCCCATAACTTTATTATATACATTGGTTGCATTCAGCTGGTTTGCACTGGCTCAGCAATACAATTACATAATATCTTGTTGATTTTGGTAAACCGGTTTTTCTAATCTAATCACTAATGGCACTATAAGGTGGGTGCCTGGGCAGCCACCCAATGTTGAACTCACATATTTATTTTAACATAATTTGTCACAATCTACTTTTGTGTACTTCTTTTATTAAAGACTTCCACTCTACTTACATTTCCATCTTGTGGAGAGTAATCTTATGCAAGGAATATTTTTTGTTTGTTTATACATGTGAAATTTTAAGACTTTCTTATGCAGTTTTCACCTGGTGAGTGGCTGGAAAGGGTGGGTTAGGAAGTAAGCGAGTACCTTACTACTGGCTCGATGGAGGTGGGTTGACACTGTCGCTAAAATTATTGGGGTTGACTGGTTCTGCTTCGCTAAATGAACGGGTTAGAAGATGAACTCGGATCTTCTTTTTAGTATTATGACTAGTTAAAGAGTTAAGTCACTTTAACTAGGATTTTGTAAGCTTTTGATGTTTAATAAAGTAAATAATTCTACTTTGATATTTTAACAATTTCAATTTTACTACTAAAAATTACAAAATACAAAAAACAAAAATTTAAAAAAAGGCTTTTTATCAAAGACAAGTTAGAAAGCTCTTAAAAGTAGAAAATAATTTAACATTTCTTACACGCTATATGATAAGAAAGTCTGTACAGAAAATATTTTCAAGAATTAATAAAAAAATAAGACATTGATCATGAGCCTTCAAGATATAGACGAAGAAGACTAGAATTATTGTTTAAGTTCATGTCAAAATCAGTCACATCCTAATTTTAAAAGATTTTCACCTGAGAAAAAAAACATTGGCTCAACATTTTTGCCAAACATCCACTACACATCAGAAATATATCAACCATCACAGCCTTCAAAACTGCACTCAAAACACATCTCTTTAAACTCTACTATCCTGACTTATTCCCCCTCTGACCGTTAAACGATGCTGCTGAGTGCCGTCCATGGCTTCACATGTAAATTATTATGGAATGGTTAGGCGAATATACATTTGTTTTTTTTTGTTTTTTAAAATTAATGTAAGTTAATTTTTAAGTTCATGATTATGTTTGTTAAATTGTATATACAGTGTGGTGAGCCCAGCCCTATGCTGGGGTACCACGCTATAGAAAACTACCAATAATAATAATAATAAACAAAATTTAATTATCATAACCAATATTAACCTGTAATATATTTATATCCATTTCAAGGAAATTGAATAAATGATTTTTATCATCTTTTTTTGTTGTTGAGATTTTATGTTATTGAATAGCTTTAGCCTTAGGGCAAAGTTATAATAAATTAATTTTTTCCTAACTTAACATTCACTGCTCACCTCCTTTTATTTCTGTATTTATAAATTCCAATTTAGTATTAAATTACATGTACTAAACTAATTCTTGACATAAGCTAGGGAACGCCATCCCATTTACAAGACTTTTGCCTCGCAGGTTTTCATATTAAATTGCAGAACATTATTAATTCTGTGTTGATTTTATATCTAAAAGTAAACCAATCTACAATAATAGTTCAAAGAAAAATTGGACATCCCCATATTTTATTGTAATATTTTTTATTTAAAAAAAAATAAAATCTATATCAACCCTTTCAGATTTCAATTGATGATGAGTTAAAGACCCTTTTGGATCATCAAGGCATCTTAGAAAGTAAAATGTCAAGTTTGCATAAAATGATGTAAGTAGCAATCAGCCATTCTTTAAATACATTGCTTATCAAGTTTGCAGTAAATTTTTGTTTTATTTTTATCAAGAAATATGTTTCTCTGATAATATTGTCCTAATTATTGTTAGTGCTAAGCTTATACAAAGCCTAAGGTTCCAGTCTTCTACAAAAGTTTTTTAAACTCAAGTATTTTCTAAAGGCATAAATTAAATTTCTTGTTCAAATAAAATATATACATTGCATGACGTATATGTTTTATTTGTATTTTGTTAAGAGTATATGATAACATGGTGGTTGTTTTCAATAAGGCCCGGTCTACAAATTCTGGAAGCAGATTCCAAACAACTTTGTGGCATGATCTCATTCACCTCAACCCTTGCAGAAAATGTCAGCAGTAAAGTCAGAAAACTTGACCTTGCCAAGGTAACATTTAACTTGACCTTTTCAAGGTAACATTTAACTTGACCTTATCAATGTAACATTTAACTTCACCTTGCCAAGGTAACATTTTACTTGACCTTGCCAAGGTAACATTTAACTTGACTGTATCAAGGTAACATTTAACTTGACTCTATCAAGGTAACATTTAACTTGACTGTATCAAGGTAAAATTTAACTTGACTGTATCAAGGTAATATTTAATACAATTTTCTTTTTTTTTTCATATGAAATAAACTGTCCTCTAATTTTATTTTAAAAATATATTGGTGTACAAAATGTGATTCTCATTTCTTTTCTCAAAATTAATTTTTCTTTCAGAGCCATGTTGTTGAATGCATGCAGCGTGTCGAGGACATTCTAGATCTAAAGTTTTGCACAGACGGTGTCCAGACTGCATTACAAAATGAGGATTATGAAAAAGTTTGTCAACCATATTATAGTCTGGAACTTTATTACTAATTTTCTTGAGCAATCATTTTAGACATGTTTAAATAAAATTTGTGATCAAAATTTTTTGGGGGAAAAAAGCTTTCCATATACATTTGTATTTTGTTCACTTTTTTTTTGTTCCTTTAAAACATTATGTTCATTGTGTATAATTATTGTTTTTAAAAAAATAACATTTTGGTTAAAAACTTTTTTTTGTGTTTGCCAAGGCTGCAGGTCATATTCACAGATTTAGAAGTCTAGATGAGACTGTCATTAGGATGAGTTCAGAAACAAATGAAGGTAATTGTATGTAAAGAAATAACCAGTCTTGCTATTTAAGTTTAATATTAGTTACCTTTTGAATGAGTCCAAATTATTTTATATTATTCTCATTAAATTTTGATAAAGCTCAAAGTCTAATAATAAATATGATTCATGAATTTAAGTCTAAATTTAGTTGAGATGAGACATACATTATTTTGGTGTGTGACTTTTTCAAATAATTGCTCTCACATAGTGTTCAAAGGAAGCAAATATTTTAATTTTTTCCTCACCAAAAAAAAACCCAGCAACTCTTTAAGCTGAGCTCTTGCATTGTTTAATTTCTTGAGTGTTCAGCTGTTACTGTTAGTTTCTAGGTCAAAACATCTGTTGTTTGCAAGGTAAGTTGTGGACATATGAAATGAAGTTCTTAGTCAAGGGACATTAAGTGTTAATCAAACTGATGGCTGAATATAGATGAAGAATGTTCCCACCAAATCTGTATATTTATGATGCAAGGGTCAGCAAACTTTATGGCTCACATGTTTTATTGCTTACTTTGATCTTTTTGGTGCTTTTTTGGCAACAATAAAGATTTGTCAGTATAATCAATTTCAAGAAATTAATTTTCAGTTTAACTGACACTAACAACCTTGCCCAACAGGTAATGCTATAAACTTTAAAAACCAACTAATTTTAAGAACATGAGAAGTTCAATGAGTCTACCATGAGAAGGTCAATGAGTCTACCTTGAGAAGTTCAATGAGTCTACCATGAGAAGTTCAATGAGACTACCATGAGAAGTTCAATGAGTCTACCATGAGAGGTTCAATGAGTCTACCATGAGAAGTTCAATGAGTCTACCCTGAGAAGTTCAATGAGTCTACCATGAGAAGTTCAATGAGTCTACCATGAGAAGTTCAATAAGTCTACCATGAGAAGTTCAATGAGTCCACCATGAGAATTTCAATGAGTCTACCATGAGAAGTTCAATGAGTCTACCATGAGAAGTTCAATGAGTCTACCATGAGAAGTTCAATGAGTCTGCCATGAGAAGTTCAATGAGTCCACCATGAGAATTTCAATGAGTCTACCATGAGAAGTTCAATGAGTCTACCATGAGAAGTTCAATGAGTCTACCATGAGAAGTTCAATGAGTCAACCATGAGAAGTTCAATGAGTCTACCATGAGAAGTTCAATGAGTCTACCATGAGAAGTTCAATGAGTCTACCATGAGAAGTTCAATGAGTCTACCATAAGAGGTTCAATAGTCTACCATGAGAGGTTCAATGAGTCTACCTTGATTGCATTTTCCCTTGATCTCAGTTTTACTTAGTAATAATTAGCATGATCTAATTAACAGGTGGGACCCTGGAAAGCTCATTCAAGATGCTCTATGATGCAGAGGAAAAGCTCAAGTTAATTGTACATAATAAATTTGATGCAGCAGTTCATCAGGGAGATGTGGCTTCTGTTGAGAGATTCTTCAAAATTTTTCCTCTTTTGGGAATGTTCAGTGAAGGCCTTACAAAATTTGGAAAATATTTGGCAGCTCAGGTAATGCTAATATTTAAAATGGTCTTCATTTTATTGTAAGCTCTTTTCGGCTATTAACTATGTATTCTGTATAATACACATATTTAAAAATATATCCCACAGGTATCAAATAGTCTCTTTGATCAAAATTTGTTTAACTTTGTTGTAGTGTATTAAGGGTTGCATTGATAACAATAAAATTTGACTGTCTGCTTGTTCACTTGTATTTAATTTTTTTTTTTTTTAACGAATAAAATCTCTGTATTTTAATTTAAACTTTTTATCCCTTGGCCTATGGAGTAGTTTATTTTATTTTCAGCTCTCAGAGAAAGCTGATGGAAATATGAAAATAGCACTTTATCCAGACTCTACAGACAAGAGAGCTCATGTTATGTTTGCTGACATGCTGACGCTCCTCTTTGAGAGTATAGCCCGTGCTGTGGAAATACACCAGCCGCTGGTGGAAACCTATTATGGTGGGTGCTTTAATGCTAGACACAAAGTTGCTTTTGAATTTGAGAATTATTAGTGTATATTTTATTGGATTTTGTCAGGGTCATGAAATCAGTGAGAGTTTGTGTGTTGTGATTTGAGGACAAATGGGACTTGTGAACGAATGTGAACTATTTTCATATCACAAGTACATGGTTTCTGAGGATATAAAAGGGGAGATAATGAGTTGGATGGGAGAGAGACAATTATGTTCACGGACGAGGGTGTGTGTTGCTGAGTCTGGCAGACTTATTGTGAACGAGTGATCATTGTTGTGTACCTCCGGAATTGGAGTGGATGTTACATGACTTGCTATATGTGAAAATGCTAATAAACTCAGAGTATTATCCAATGGACAGTGTATAGTGCCTTGAACTAAGAGAGTATATTAATTGGACTAGTCAGAGAAGCTTAGATATCCTAATGGTCGTCTGACAATCAGAGTAGAGATATTGTCACACTCTGAGATCTACCGCTTGTCAACCCGAGACTAAGCGAACTATTTGTATGAGCCAGAATATTCTGACATGGGACCTGAAATATTTGACAGATTTCACATCAACCATTTTCTTTATTATAATTTACTATAAGTATCCTTGAACTTCATGATTCTGCAGCTTATATTTTATGACTTATTGTCCAGGTCCTGGTCGACTCTTTCAGCTGTTGAGTATTTTGCAGAAAGAATGTGACAGGCAATCAAGAAAAATTTTTGAAAACTTTAAGACCCACCGGGACTATTCTGGCAAAGTGAGATGTACTATTAGTTTATCTTTCTGTTATTTACCTGGGTTATTTTGTATATTTAGAAATAACAGTTCTGTAGTATGAAACAACATATATTTGTCTAATTTTCTTCTCCCCTAAATTTTGGTTTTAATCCTAACTTCTTATAAGCTGAAATATCATATTAATTTCATTATATAAAGGTGAGAAGAGTACAACAAAATCTGTCAACAGTAAAGACATCAATGGACAAGTAGGAATCTTTAAGCTTATAAAAAATTTTGACTAAGTTTTCACTATTGTATACATGAGCAAACCTTTATTAACTAATGATTCATATTGTCTTACATTTTAATTCCCAAACTATTTTGAAATTAAGCACTTAAATGGCTAAGACTTGTAAGCATTCCTAATACAAGTTATTTTATTGTGCTATCATTATATATTTTATCTCGGCCATCTGGTAAAAGCTGTTGTGGATAGGGGATTAAAAGATAAGAATGATTGAATATAGAGTTTGCAATTGTAAAATATTAAAATTCTACAAGGAAACAAAAATTAACGTTTTATAATGCAATTTAAGCATATATAGCTCTATTTTGGTCTAACCATTTAGGTCCACCTATTTAAAATTTCAGATTAGATCCTAAAGAATTGGATGTGCTGTTGTCAGAAATGGTTTTACTCAGCTCTAGATCAGAACTCTACCTGAGGTTTATGAGACGGAGAGCAATCGTTAGTTATTTTTCTTGATAGATAAGTTTAGATCAGCACTTTTAAACTGGTGTGTCCCAAGATTTCAAAATAAATCAGTTAAAAAAATTATTTGTGGGCACTTTACCAAATAATGTAATGTTAGACATGCAATATGATTTTGAGTCCTGCTCTTATTTATTTATATATTCATACAGTTACAATTTAGACTGGACAACTTTTTTCAAATTGGCAGTTAATTTACATAATAATGATAATAATAATTTGTAAAAACCAAATAAAAACAACTTATTATGCATTTGTCAATTCAACAATTCGTAATTGAATGTAAAAATTGTTTTTTTTTAAAATGTAAACGGTGTCACAGAATTTTATTATTAATGTCATATTTGAGTGATTATTTAATGGTTAAAACAAATAGGCAAATCAAAATTTCATATGTATTGGGGAAAACTGGGGACGGCAGTTAATGGAGAAATAAACTAAAGCACGTGGCTCATTTTGATTTTCAAGCAATATTTCCACTCATGAAATTTTAAGTGTTTAAGAAATTAGCTGACAATCAGCGCTTTTTGTGCATAAAATGTAAAATGTAATGTAAATATGATTGTCATCATATGATTGTTTCAGGGAGATGTTGAAGCAGCCCATGTAGACATTAGTAAACAAACAGGTAGTTTTCATTGTTGTTGTGTCACTTTCTTCCTTTTGTCTTGTGTGTCCAAAATATTGGAAGAGAATTTGTTCCTAAATTTTTTTTTGAGATTTTATGATATTGAATTGCTTTAGCCGTATGGCATAGTTACACTAAATTAATTTTTTCCTATCTTACTTAGCATTCTCTGCTCACTTTGCAAACAATTTTTAAAATACAACCTCTTTTATTTCTGTATTTATAACTTACAATTTAGTATTAAATTACATGTACTAATTAATCAAATTCTTGACATAATTATTTTTTTAAACTAAGTTTTTCAGCTTATAAATCATACAAATTCTTGTTATTTTTAACAATAATGATTTATTTCCAAGTTTATGATCCTTTCTTTGTATGAAATGTCTTGCAAACAATTAAACTGGCTGCTTAAATGTGTATCTTGACAACAGAGGACTTGAAGGAAGTGGACAGGTTTTTTAGCTCATGTGAGTTGAGTAGAATGGTTCAAGAAGTCATTGGCAACTATATCATGATGGAAGAATACTTTATGAGAGAAATGATCATAAAGGTGAGTCAAAGAAAAACTACAAATCATTTATTTGAAAACGTATCTGTAGACAATTATCATGAAAGATGATGGATAACAAATGGATTGTAGTTGATGCCATAATAATTCTGTTTATGAAAATATTTTATGACTATGGATTATAAATGATTCACAGGCAGTGAGTATGGATAGTTCAGAGGAAGGACAGCAGACGTCGAGCATGGTTGATGACACATTCTTTATTGTCAAGAAATCTGTCAGGTTATACAATTTATTGTTAGCACTAATCATTAAATGATTATTTTTATTGTGTGAGGGGGCGTAGCAGGTTGCAGGAGGGCCCTAGTCCTATTATTAATCATGGAGTGATCTCAATAAACCATTGGATGATCCAATAAATGTATTATTTCATTGTGAAAAATGCCACAGGACAAATGCCACACAGGCATCTTTCTCAATCTGCCCCTGGCAACAATAGATATGTGTAAATTTATCTAATCAAATCTCAAATATTTACTAATACAATTTTTTTTAAAGATTAAATTAGCCACAAAATTTAAAAAAAATGTGTGTCCACTCCTTGCTTTTAATTCATTGTTTTTATATGCAGGAGGGCAATTTCCAGCTCCAGCGTTGATGGTGTCTGTGCGATGCTGAACCACGCCTGCACCATCTTAGAACAAGACTTTGGTTCAGTCCTCTTAACTCGACTGAGAGCTGGATACCCGTATGGTTTTGACTTGCAACATGCTTATAACATTGTACAGTCAAGTCTCCAACATGGGAAACTGCAAAGTTCAGACTCAGAGAAGAAACAAGCCAGGGCTCAGTTTTTGGTGAGATTTATCTTTTACTCATTTACTCTGTAGCGTAGCCAGTGGTGGGAGTAGAGGTTGTGCCCGGGGATACCACCCCCCACCCATTCCCTCCCCCCTGGTCTATGGGTACGTGGGCCTATTTAGAATTTTCGCGCCCGACTAGCACCTGGCTACGCTACTGATTGCACTTAGGTTCACTCAATACTTATTGGAGCCACTCTTGTTTGTAATTGCTAGGTTCATAAAAGACATGTTCACTTGAATGACATAGAAGAAGAAAACAATCATGAAGAAACTTACATTGCATGATTGGCAGAGTGTTAATGTGATTTCTGGATACGGGCATTTGATCAAATCTTATCCAGAGTTAGCATTAGTTTGGTGTATTGCTATTAAGATATCTATTCTATAATTTTTTATTTTTCTTTCAACAGACTGCACTCAACAATGCAGAAGTCAGCTGTGATTACTGTAAAGCCTTGAAAAATAACCTTGAGGTAAATAATACTTTTAAATATGTTTTTGATTCTTAGAGCAGCGGTTCTCAACCTGTGGGTCGCGACCCCTTTGGGGGTCAAACGACCCTTTCCCAGTGGTTGCCTTAGACCATCGGAAAACACATATACCCTACAGTTATGAAGTAGCAACGAAAATAATTTTGTGGTTGGGGGTCACCACAACACAGGGATCGCTGTATTAAAGGGTCGCGGCATTAGGAAGGTTGAGAATCACTGCTTTAGAGGCATGGTCGGGGGTGCAGGAAGACCCAGAAAAATCTGGTTTATTCACATTTCCATTTTTTTTTTGTCATTTGGTTATGGGTTCAGGAAATATGTTTTGAAATCAAGATGAGGGTTCAGGGAAATGTCTTGAAATCAAAGAGGGGTTGCAGGGCTGAAAAATGTTTAAGAACCCCTAGATTAAGGTGTCTCTAATATTTCCAAGATTCACTATTGAATCTCTTTGCAAAGCATTTTATTTTTTACATGAATGTTTGCAATCAGTTCATGTAATACATCTCATTTGAAAATCTCAGGAGGATATTTCCAAGCTTTATCCACAATGTACAGAACAGAGTAAAGCAAAGCTTGAGGTAAGTCAGTTACTTTTTCAATGCTACAAGAAACTTTAAATTCTGATTAAATAGGAATTTAATTTTTTTACCAGTAACATGCAAAGTTAGAATTTGGGAATTCATTTATATTTGAAAAAAAAATAGTTTGTCATTTTCATGTAGAATGTATACTGTTATGACAGCAGTCCTTAAACTTAAATTAGAATATATACTTTTAATTATTTGAGAAATATGTGGACAATGTAAGGATGCAGCTTGGAATTACAGCAAGAATTTAAGTCAAAGTGATAAAGTTTTCAATCCACAACATGGTTATTGCATAATGTTTATACACAATGTAGTTACTGAATTCTTAGAATAATACACAAATAATAACTTTAACTTCTAGATTATAATATCTTCATTGATTCAGTCTTTATGTTTGAGCTACACTCATTGACTGTAATTTCAAGGGAAAGATTGAATTCAGTATAGAGAGCACACACTGATATTTCCTGTGTTTGTTTGAGAGTGTGTGCAGTACTACTTGATTAGTAGTCTCAAGGGAAAGATTCAATAATTCAGTATAGAGAGCACATCAAGATTTCCTGTTCAAGAAAACAGGGATTCTTCAGCCCTAGGTTATATCTCATTTGGAATCCAAGATGGCTTCCTAATTTGCAATGACATCATGTGCTGTATATACTCTCTGTTCTCTGCCACAACTTTTTCTCGAATTCCTGCCCTTCCTATCTAACCGAACTTCTTTCTGTCTATTCACCCCTTCGACAGCTTCGCTCCTCCGCAGACGGGCGTATTCTTTCTGTCCCCAAGACTCGCACAAAAACATACAGTGAAAGATCTTTCTCTTACTGTGCCCCCAAACAATGGAATTCTCTTCCACTACACATCCGCAATATATCAACTATCACAGCCTTCAAAACTGCACTCAAAACACATCTCTTTAAACTCTACTACCCCGACTGATTCCTCACATCTGACCAATAAACGCTGCTGCTGGTCGTCGTCCATGGCTTGTCGTGTGAAAGTTCTGGTGTGGATGAGGTGAATATGCATTAGATTTTGTTTTGTCTCTATACATCTGTTCTTTATTACATATATGTATTTTATGTTATTGTCACGATTATGTCTCTTTTAAAATATTTTTATGTACAGCGCAGTGAGCCTAGCCCTAGGCTGGGGTACCGCGCTATATAAGACAGCAAATAATAATAATATTAGACTATAAGGAAAAACTGTCCATCAATTTGTATGTTTAGAAAAATATGCCTCTCTTCTGGAGGCCTCCCGAAAGAAACTGATACCATTTTCTTGCCACGACTGTATCTGAATTTCTTATAACTTTCCATGTTAGTTTTTATGCACATTCCACATATAGCCTAACTAAAAGTGTATGATATCGCAGAGCTGTCTCAGTGAGGTGATGAGTGTTTCCAACAAGTTTAAAGATATCGTTGACTTTGGATTCACTCAACTGGCCACTAGTGCTGTGAAACCAAGGATAAAACCTTTGGTGGACTCATTCTTGTCCACCAGTCATAACATTACAGAGGTAAGAAGTTCATTTTGACTTCCACAATCTTGTTAACATTTAACTTTTAAACTAAACATATATCTAAAAATCATTTAAAGGGAATATTTATTATAACCTAAAACATGATTTCAATGTGTAAATTAATTTATTTGAATTTAACTTCTGACTTGCATTTCTACTGACATTTGTATTCTCTGATGTAATCATTATAGTAAATAAACAACAAGAACATTTGTATTCTCTGATGTAATCACAATAGTAAATAAATGACAAGAAGAAACATTATCTGTTTACTGTTTAATTAAATATATTTTTAAAACAGGAAGAGTTTTCCAATTATGAAGCTAATGATCCATGGGTGCAAGGTTTCATATTGAGTTTGGACACGACACTGTCGACTTTCAAAGTAAGGACTCTTAACAGTTTTTTTGCTGTTTTTTGTGTATGTCTTAGGCCATTATTTATTGACACCTTTTCAAACCCAGTAGGACACTTTTAATAGGACACTTCATGTTTTATAAACAAACAGTTGAAAAGAAATTATGTGTAAATTGTCACATATTAAACCATTTCTGCCTAACCTAGTATTGATGTAACCTACTATGTAACCATCTCATCTCCCTAACCTTCTTTTGATGTAACCGTCTCATCTACCTAACTTACAATTGATGTAACCTTGATGCTTGATTTTTGTTAATTGTTTCTTTAATTCCAGGAAGCTATGACTTCTGCCAATTATGATAGGTTTGCAACAGCCATGTCAGGGGAAATTACTCAACAGTTGGAGAAAGCTGTCACAAAAACAACATTCAATAGAGTAAGATTTAATTCTAATTGTTATGTCATTTTACATAATATAATAACTATAAGTAAAAAGTCATTTAGAAAAATGTTCTATTGTTTGAACCAGTTAATTAAAAGGTTGAAATTGATTTCCTCAGTTGGGTGGTCTTCAATTTGACAAGGAGCTCAGGTCTTTGGTTGGCTACTTATCATCAGTGACAACCTGGACAGTTCGAGATAAGTTTGCAAGACTCACACAGATGGCAACTATTTTAAATTTAGAGAGGGTAATACTTCTTTAATAGTTTCCTCACATCATTTCTCACAGTAAGCGTGTTTTGAATGGTTCAAAAAAACAACAAAGGATGTACAACGGCAAAGATAACGGTTAAGTCAAACACGTTTGCATTCAATTGCAAGACTTAGTGAGAGTATATGGCAAAATTTGATAATTAAGTTCATGAATCCATCAGTTTGAACGTTGCTTTTATTTTCTAGGTATCTGAGATAATGGATTATTGGGGTCAGAATTCAGGACCTCTAACCTGGCGATTAACTCCAACAGAGGTCAGACAAATCCTAGCACTGAGGTAAGTTTGCATACTTTTTAAATAGATTTCATCCAGTGTAATTTGTATTATGATCTAAAAGTTAATATTTTATTCAAAGTGTTCTTGCCTAAGACGTTTTTTTTTTCTTTCCCAGGATTGATTTCCGAAGTGATGACATTAAAAGGTTAAAATTATGATGGGACTCAATTTTTTGTGTGGTTATTTTTGCAGCTTGGATAATTCTGTGTTTCATTCTTAAAATGTATTCTGTTAAAATAAATGGACAAAGCTATGTTAACATTGTACAAGTTTGCATTCATTGTTGGAAAAATCTATATTAACATTTGAGTTGTTGCAAGTGGGGGCATGACTTTGTCACCTTTAGTTTCTACCATTGTTAGCATGAGACACATCTCATCAATCCATATAATTATGAAATACAACTCTTGTATTGGAACATTTATTATAATGAAATAATATTCCCTGGAAGAAGCTCCAGACACGTTTCTTTGTCTAACCACTCTGTTTGAAATTATTTGCCTTGTAATGTTTGGGGTTGTCCTTGTGACAGTGACAGGGATTTTGTTCTTTTTTTATTTTTTAAGCTTGGGATATTATCAATTATGTTTTGTTGAAGCCTTTCACGTGTAGATAGAATCTGATCAATGGACTACGATGAGTCGATTGTTTTGTCACGTGATACGTGTAAAAACAAGTAAGACCTCCAGGAGGCTGTCTGCAACACACTAGTCGCTCACAAATTTTTCTTCAAACAACTTTCCTCCTTTAATCATAACTGAATTATAATTATTGTCACATTTAATGAATGTCATTTAAAGAAACGCGTGTATTCAAGAATATTTTGAAAAGTAACATTTTTTAATTAACGTTGGGGAGGCGCTGATGGAGACAAACATTTTGCTTTAGAATTAATGATGATGGCAATGGCTGATCAGCTGTTATCTGTTGTTATGTGTAGCAGAAAGCCTACCAATGGCTGGTACGTATCACGTGACAAAACAAGGAAGTGACTCATCGTAGTCCATTGTTTTTTCTAATTGTAAATAACTTTTTGTTGGTCATTTACAAATAAAAAAATATTTATTAACATAATGTGTTGTAATTATCATGAGGGGGGAAATTAAATTGAATTTTCAAAATGATTCTTTGTTACATTTATTTCTTCAGTGCCGCCTAATATGCACTGTCGTTATTCTACTATGATTCTAATATGCATGATATATAAATTATAATTAAGGTGCTGACATGAAAGATACTGAAGCTTTTGTTCTTTAAAATTCTGTTAAACAAAGGTGTTAACTACAACAATGTGCCTCATTGAATTAAAAGGCTCAAAATTTCAGTTTTAATATATCTAGGTCATGCACCATTGAGATAGTAATTATAATTTGTTTTCCTAAAGCATTCCTCCCCAATCCCCACCACATCATATTTTTAAAAGAATTCATTTTTTTATACCATACTTAAATTGAGCCGATTTCATTTTTTGAAAAGAAAATATTATGCGCCAAACGCAGTTGTGTAATGTAAAATAAAAAATATCATTTAGCGTAGTTATCGGGAATTATATTTTCCGCGCTATTGAACTTATCATTGAGCCGGAAATGGAAGCAGAAAATTATCCACCATCCACGAGTCATACCAGAAGCGAAATATATATAAGAGATATATATACCGGTATATATAATAATAAAGTTCATTTCAACATGCTTCATCCCTAATTAAGGCTCGAAGCGCAATAAAATAATTGTATATCAGGTATATTTTTAAACAATTTATCAAAGAACTTTAACAAACAATTTTGTTCCACTTGCTTTAGAAACAAGTGTTTATTTTTTCTATAATAAATACATGCTTATAATGTTACAAATATTACAAATGAACAGTATCACAGTCTAATGCTTTAACAATAGTTTTGAAATGAGGCCACCTAATTTTAAACATTAATTTGAAAGACCATCTTTAAAGCATAGCAAAAGTCTTAATAAATAGAAACATCACACAGGGATTACAAAAAGAGTTAACATTAACAGATCAAAAATGGGGCTTTCCAATGAAACTGTCATATAAGATTTTCCAGGGGGAAATTTGTTTACGCAGATAATAGGCACAGTAATTAATATATATCAAATTACTTTATCATTAAATATAGTTGTATTTTAAATCGCATGCAGCAGAGATAGGGCAGTCCCGCTTGGTGGAACTTTTGGTCTACTGCATTGAAAATGAAAGCAGTCTTTTTCTTTCTGAATAGTGAGCAATTTTATTGGTCTATACAAACATGGACAGTGGGACATTATTAATAAGAGGGATCACCTTGGTGTAGTTATGGGGACAGCATGGGAGTGATATTACAACTTTGGTACCAGCCGTGAGGTCCCAGGAGTATAATGGGTTGAATTTGCCAACCAATCTTTAAAATTGGAAGATTTAGATATTGGTGCAAAATAATAGAAAGTCATTCACTTGTAATTATGATTACCAATCTCAGATCTGTAGTCATATGTAATCAAGAAATAACCAACAGTTCAAATCTCATTTTACAAATCTTGAAATTTTGAGCATTGTAAAAGTTGGGTTTTTTTTTTCAATTTAAATTTTCTATAACTTCAAAAATGTTTTCTTATCCCATTCCTAGCTGATTGGCTCTAAGAGAGATTTCCCATTGGACAGATATGTTTATTAATATTTTACATCTGGGAGTCCATTTGTTATGATAAACAAGATATCTCTTCACAACTGATGCAAACACTTATGCCAATGAAAGCTATAGTTTTTCTTAATTAAGAATAAAATGTCTCTTTTTGAAACTATTTAATTCTAGAAATAGAAATGAATACTGGGAAAATTAGAGAAACATTTAAGTAGTGCTATATTCCAATGAGTTTGACACATCAAGAAGTCCTCAGAAAGCTAATGTACATAGTAAAATGGAAAATGGTTTGCAGACGGCTCATGGGTCTGAGACGAAGGATGTGGTGAAGCTGACCTGAGTGCTGCATTTGTTTTTTTGATGAATGATGAAAATTTTAACTTCAAATAACAACAATGGAGAGGAACTCAAAAATTTGACGAGTAAAATAGTTTTCCAACTAAGGTAACCTTTCAAGAGAGAGATATTTACTTCCACACACTCCGTTATTAAAACAGACTCATGTTGACTAAGATTATACACACCAACAAAATAAACTATATTACAACCTGTTGCCACGACATGTACATGAATCACAACCATCATTACCTCCCTTCTTTTGACATGCGCTTTTGTTATTCACTGAATTTTTTAAAACATCTAAGAACTCTCTAAAAACTGTCATCCTCTCTTGGTGCATCTTCTCTAGGCGATCCATCCGTAGCTTGTCTTGTTTTCTCCTGTCTTCATTTAAAACCCTTAGCATATGAAGAACTTGCCCCACATCACTAACATTATCTCCTGCTATTGGGCTGTATTTCTTTTTCTTAATGAGAACCTGCCCATCAAGAAATACAAAAAAATGGTGATAAAAATGACATTAAGACCGGTATAACACATCATAAAGCTCTTTCGTTTCTAAAGTAAGAGCTTTATTGAGATCTTCAAACACATATCAAAATATTTGTTGGTACTTGTTTTGTCTTTTGAAGGCATTAAGCCTCAACATCTCTTGGTGCACCATTTCCTGTCTTTGTTTTTCAAGCCTTAATAGATCTTGTTCCACTATTTATTTTCTAATACATGCTCCCTAGAAGTTTCTTTAAAATGAAGAACTATCAACTGCATGTGCTTTCATTCAGGTATAATTTTTGTAGAAATAAAGATAGTTTGCTAATGTATAGAAGATAAGAAAATCCTTACTTTATGGCCAACAGGCTCTTCTCGAGGGGCTTGACTATCAACGTTGCTATTCTGTTCAAAAGCAGATATAGATCTTATTTTTCAGAGCTCCTTTTATGATGGCATTGTTAAATAAAAAATATAAATTACAAATGCTGAGAAAATGTTTAAATACTTCTTTTCCTCTGAATATGTTTTCAATAGATTTACATTGATCATCATTTTATTTGTATGAATCAAGTATGCTATTTTTTTAAAAAAAACAAGATCTCTACCATAAACTGTATTTACCATCAATTAAGAGTCTTCCCACAAGTTTAACTTTAAATTTTAAAGGTAATATTTATTGAATTAATATAAATAATGGATCATGTATTAATTTGTTATGAAAAAAGATGAGCATATCCAAAAGACAGTTTGAATTCACCAGGACACTTTTCATAAAAAGGATGAACACGTAGTGAATTATTCAAAATAACCATAAGCATTCACCTTAAGTTCAGTTGATGAAGTACTTGCTGTAGGACCACTATCACATTGTAATGGTCTTTTTGCTGTATTGGGTATCTGATTCGTGACCACAGCTATGGTGGTCTGCTGAAAAGAGTTGTCACTTATAAGTGACTTAAAGGCAGCCTGACAGGATGTTGCTGCTTGAGATAGGCATGGTGAAACATACCGGTAAACTGTTGCAAGTTCATTATAAAATGGGCATCTGAAATAGAAGTATCCTTCAAGTAAAATTCTTTGTTTTCAGATTATTTATTCCTTGAATCTGTATTTTTTCTCTTCTAAATTTTAATTATGTTGCACTATATCAAAGCTAGTAAGCAATCTACAGTATCCATGAATATTTTCAATGTACAACAGTGGACCCTCAATTTACGTCTATGTAGATATTGGTCTTCTTGTTATTCAGACTGTTCTTTCTTTGAAATTTTTGTTTGTCGATAGTATAGTCGATAGTCCCACCAGCCTTGTAAGTCAGTCAGTCTCTGTAGGTGACTTAAAGTGCACACATCAACTTTTTTTGACTGCTTTATTTCTATTCAATATTCATACGTTTTTTAAATTGTTTTTTTCTTTCAATTTAATTTTAGATCTTTAAAATTTAATTTTAGAGTCGAGTCCCTTGTTTATTGTATAGCGAGGCAGTTTTAGTTAATACCTATGTGAAAAATTCCTCGGGAATGGATTTATGACAAATATTGAGGGCCAACTGTTGTGAACTTTACAACTTTAAAATGACATAAATCTTAATTTAGAAAACAGTGCAATTTGTGCTTATTTTTATTTTTTTGAAAGCCTTCCATGTAACTAAGTACTAAGTAACATATTCATTTGTTTATAAAATTTTATTCCAACTTAAAGCTACTTAAAAAAGTAGGGCACTGACTTTCTCATTATAATGTGTCCATGTTTGGCATTGTGATCAACTGTGTCCCTGTACTTTTTGGTGATTGCCTTCCATTTGTTCTCTGCCTGTATCCAAGAGTAAGCATAACCTTCTTTCTGCATACACATGGAGACCATCTCCCACACCTGGCATCAAAACATAAATTGGAATTTTAAACAATACTTTTTTTCTTGTTAATTCACAATGTGTACAGAGCTACAAACTGCAATCACATTAAGATACAGTCATTGGTATTATAATTATGATTATCCAACAGCAGTATTTGATTATGGAAAAAAAAACATAAAAAATTTAATTTACTTACAGATTTCTTTTTGTAGTGAGGATCATCAAAAAGATGTTGGTGTTCATTGTGAAGCTGAATCAGCTTAAGGACAGCAGCTTTGCTCCACCCAACAGTGCCTGAAGATGAACCATACTGCTGAGCCTGTCCAGTTAATACTAAATCTTCTTCCTCAACAATCAAGGTAGTGGTTTCCTTGTCTTCTACACCTATAGAAATGGTTTCTTGACTGTCCAAAAAGTTCCCTTTGGTGTCAGTATTAAGAATGGTTTGGCAGGTCTTATTAACACTCTCAGAAAGTGATGCTTTGACACAACTGCCTTGATCAGTCATTAAACTGATCACTGGTGTAATAACCACAGTGTTATTGCTACTTATTGACTTTTGTATAAATTCTGCCATGGCATGTTAATTTTTCTATCAACATAATATAATCATCTGCAGGAGAAATGAATAAGAGAATAATTAATCAAATATTTAAATTATTACAAAATGTTTTAAAAAAAATAAAGCTAATAAATTTTATGACGCGACGTGGTTTGTGGTTGAGCAATGGTGAGAGTGCTGACACTGTCAAACGTATAACGCCACTAACGATATAGTTGAACAGGGATGAGCAAAGTATAGCAAGTGGGCCAAATCCAGCCTGCTACTGCAAAATATATGGCCTACAAGCTAAGAGAGGACCTTTTACTATTTAAAAAATTATGTAAGATTTTAAAGAACCATTTAAACAGTATGTATTTCTCCTGAAGTCTAAAGCTTTTCATTCTCATGATACTAGATCAGGGGTCCTCTAACTATGTCTTGCGGGCCAGGTCCATACTGCCAGGGATCCATAATCCCACCTGCCTGGCCATCGTATGGGTGATGAATATTGAATTGAACATCTTATTAAACAAAAGCGGGCCCATATTTGCCATTGAAATAAGGATAACTTTATAGTTTTTTTGTTGATTAAAATTGTTCTCCATTTTAAATATTGTATTTTTTCCAAGCCATGTCCATGTTTTTATTTGTCCCCACTAAAAATAAGATATGTTTAGTATGGATAGGAATTTCTTTACACTTTTTCAAACTATAGTGTCTGATGGACAGTCAACCAGCCTCCAAATGTCTTAGGGACAGTGACCCTGAATAAAAAGTTTGAGATAATCCCTGCTCCGGTGCTGGCAGGCCCTTTAATACCTGATTTTAATCAATTTTATGTTTGAAAAAAATTCCCTTCTTAAAAATATGGGTAACTATAATACACATTGTTCAGGTCTAACTATTTACTTTATGTTGATTGTTGGGATACCCCAAAGTGACATCTTTGTGTTAATTGTCATTGAAGTTAAATGTAAATCACTCACACTAACAGTACAGTTGAGTAAACACCCGGGAAAATTAAACACAAACTTTACCATGTAATGTAATGCAGCCTACTAGTGACTAGTTTATTAACACTGAGTAAGAGTAATTAATAGTAATGTAAAATAAAATAAAAGTAACTGGGGTGAGGCGATTTGAGCACTTTGAATTTGAATAATTGCAGCCTTCCAAGGCTCAACTTGTGTCGATGCCCAATTCAATCATAACTTCCTATTTTCAACCTTTTGACAAAAACAAGCAATAATTTCTTGCAACCTATCTAAGATCTAGAACTAATTCAGACTATTGGTGCCATTAGGGCTATATTTAGGGTTCAGGTTAGGGATACATAGGGTTCAGGTTAGGTTTAGTGACAGTAAATTATAAAATTTCATGGTCATGGAAACAAAAATGGCAGCAGTGTGATTATGTCATTGCACCAATTGTCTGAATTTATTAGAGCTAGAGCTAGAGTAGGTACTTCGCCGAAGCAAGGGACACTCCTATAAAATTTGTATCGGAAACGGAGGTCGGCGCAATGAAATCCGAGTTTTTAATTTTTTATGTGCATGTAATTAGAATAAATCAGGCGTCCTTCTGGTCCATAATTAAGGTCAAACTCCGCCCATTCACGTTAGGAGAAATGTTGACCTACATTCCTATTAAGTTATTTTGTTCATTAAAACAACTTTAAGTGAGGAAAATCATATGTTAATATAAGGCATCTTTGCATTTAAAAATTCGGTCTAAATATTCATGTTATGTTTTTCATATTAATTGTAGGTCTGCATAATATATTGAAGTATATGTGTGCAAAATTTCATTGCGCTAGCTCACATCACATTTTCTCAATTCTCCTCAACGTTGACCTCATTATGCACAGGTCGCCCAGGCCATTTTGGATTAGTGATCACGCCCCCTTTTAAATGGCGGAAGACGCCGATACTTAGCTTAGGAAATATTCAATTATTACCACTATATACTTCAAAATATTTGATAACTTGTGTTTCAGAATGCATTTGAAAGAGATTTAAACTGGAAGGTTTTAATTTGAGTTTTAAAAACCCGGTAGAGTCCATATTATTAGCTATCAGAATTCTCCGTGTGCAAAAGGTCATCATGGGCAACCATTCACAGCCCTTGCATAATGGCAGTACTACCTCAGAGTTTCATTCATAAGAGTTTGCCGTATGCAAAACTATTCAACAATTGGTCAGAGAAAGTTTTAATTAATTATTAGTCATGTGCCAAAGTTGAAAGTTCAAAATAAGTAGATCCCAAACAGTATTTTAGGGGATGCATTGCCTTATATAGCTTGGCTTATACTTATAGTGGTATAATGGACGCTGTAGATTTGGTAAACAGAAAAGCCTTATTTATTAATACATTATATTAAATTTACTGGTATACAAAGTGCATAGTTAGATAAATTATAATTGTATAACATTATTTTTTAATACAGCATTAGTTCTGAAAATAAAAGTCGTATAAAATTATCATTAAAACGAGAGTTATTTAGCTCGTGACGCGAACAGCAGAATTGGGTCACAGAATGTGGCGATGCTGTCCGTGTTAAAAAATGACAAACTAAGTCGTACTTTAAAAATTCATAACTTTAAAACTACAACAGCTAAAAATATGATTTTGGTGTTATAATTCTGTTAAAAATTAGCTCTATTCAACTATGCCATTGGTTTATTTTACAAAAATTGTTGAATTTTTTACCAAAGTATCTAGCTAGAGGGATATCAATAAGAGTTGCTACGTTTGCTATGAAATTTTTATATTTTGCACTCTACCCATAGTGAATTATGTTTAGGGTGCTTTGCGAGCTCCCCATTCCGTAATATCATAATTGTCAATGTGGTTTGGGTGCGTCCCGACTGAGGCCTAATCATAATCATAAACCAATCTTGAATCACAGGCCAAAAAATAACTAAATTAACTATGTCCACTACTTGTGGTACAATTAATAGTTTTAGAGAGAAGTGATGTTGTTGAAATTAATTATTCTCTAGAAAAAATAATAACATTCATTTTTGTTTAAATTGGTATGAAACAAAGAGCTTCAAACATTCAATTTCATTAATGTACTTAGTTAAAAGCTAACTTACACCTAAACTTCTAAATTGTTGACGCTTTTTAAAAGAAACCGGAAGTCAGTTTATGACTTCTATTCTATTTGGACGGACTACGCTATATTTTTTTTTTAAAAAGCGTTACCTCAAAAAATATTAGGCCTATTATCTATATTTAATTAAAATTAAACAACTAAATTAATTTGAAGTTTTGCTATTCAATTACCATTGTCAAGAGTCATAATGCGTTTTCAATTTTATATTATAAATTTCCTGCCTTCATTATTGTTGTATTAAATAATAGTAGGTTAATAAGGAAAAATAATTATAAATAATCATAATAATGTTAATGAAAAAGAGAAATAAGGTTTTGTTGTTAGGTTATTTAACATTAATTTTCTTTAACTATGTCATATGGCCTAAATGATTATTGGAATCGTTAAATGCTGAAATAATTTGATTATATGTTTTTAAAAATTACAAGGAATTTCAAAATTTAATTTTAAAAAGTCGATATCTAAGATTGTAGACAAGTGATTCACAAAGTGGTCTCTATCGACCACCAGGCTGCCACAGCTTCCGTTTGCCAAAGAAAGACGACTAGCCAAATAAAACATTTTTTGTTAATTAAGTTTTTGAAAAGCCGCTCCCAACGGAATTGTATTAAATTGTGTGTCTTAGTGGCTACACTATTCCACCATGGCCGATCCAAAGCCCGAGTTCAAAAGGTGGAGAGTTGGTATCTCACTTGTAAAAAATAAATGCTCCAGGAACGCCAACAACCAGGAATAAACACAACTATTTTCAGCCCTGAGAAGATGGCATTTCTTCCCCAGCTATTAAGACTTGCGGCCAGTGACGTAGCGAGCTTAATTGGCGCCCGGGGCATAATACCTTTTTAGCGCCCCCCCCCCTTTTCGAAAACCATACAATATTATATGTAAAATATACCATTTGGCACCCCTTTGTGAGTAGCGCCCGGTGCATGATGCCCCCCTTGCCCCCCCTCGCTACGCGACTGCTTGCGGCAAAAGCCAGTTTATACTGGAAGCTTCTAAGCTGAGGACCCTCCTTTCAAACGCAATAAAAGCACAGGCTCGTGGAATGTTAAAACCATGTACGAAACAGTAAAATCCGCACAAGTGGCGGCAGAAATGAGAACATACAAACTCCCCCTGCTCGGTAGCTGTGAAACAAGATGAAAACAAGCTGGACAGTTAACATTGATCTCGGGAGAAACACTAATACACTCAAGGCATGAGGAGGAAAATGCACTACACAAACATGGAGTCCCTTTCATGATGACACAGATGGCACAAGGGACATTGATACGATGGGAAGCCCATGTTCCAATAATTATTACAGCAACATTCCGAACCAAGAAGAAGAAAATAAATATGAATGTAATACAGTGCTTTGATGATCCCTCCAACGATAGTAAGGAGGGTGAAAAAGCAACTTTCTACAATAGCTACACTAGAAACATTTCCAGGTAGATATCTAAATATTATAATGGGAGATCTAAATGATAAGACTGTGAAAGAAAACTGACGATATGAAGAAATTATGGTGCGAAACGGTCTAGGACCGTGGTCGGCAAATCGCGGCTCGAGAGAGAGGGAGAGAGAGAATAGAAGAGAAAGAGAGATGAAAACGGTGAAATACTGACAGAATTCTGCGCGACAAATGAGCTCGTTAATATGGGGAGAAGAGCTGGGAAAAGCCAGATACTAGAGGACTAAAATACAACATTGCACTTCTGGAAAACGAGCAACTACGACAGGAATTCATTGTTGAGAAATAAGTTCCAGGTACTGCAAGACCAAACAAATGATGACCAGAAAGAAATTCAATGGCAGAACACAAAGATGTCTGTAAAATACACGTGCAATGAGGTATTAGAACTAGTGAGGCACAAACACAAATTTTGGATCTCACTCGACACGTTAAAAAATAAATGAGATGGAAAGAAATGAAGTCTGCAGTAAACAACCGCCGCATTAGGGCAGAGAGCATTGAACAACAGCCACACCAAGACAGAGATCAGAGAGCAGTAAACAAAAGCCGAATTAGGTGCAGAGAAAACAAAGCACAGGAGAAATATAAAGAAGCCAATGGAAGGGTAAAGAACAGTATTAACATGATAAAAGGGATTACATAGATGGTCTAGCTTGGACAGCAGAAGAAGCAGTTAGAAACGGGAACATGAAAGAGCTCTATAATATAACAAGAAAGCTTTCAGGAAGACACAAGAAGACAGAGAGACGGGGGAGGTAGACCAACAACGGAACAAAAAGAACAACAAAAAAGATGGGTGGAATACTTTGAGGAATTACTAAACAACCCTTCACCCACAGACACGCCAGATATGCAACCAACAAATTAATGAATATTAACAGACAGAAGACAATGCCCAAATAAGGACAAAATAGCACAGCCTATCAAACAGCTTAAAATAGGGAAATGCATCGGGACCGGATAAAGTCACAACAGAGATGATGAGAGCAGATATCGATACAATACTCAACATGCCACAGTAGCCTCTTTTTGAACAGATATGGGAAGAAGAGAGAGTTCCAAAGGATTGGAAAGAAGGATACCTAATCAAGATACCAAAGAAAGGGGAGCTCAGCAATTGTGCAAATTACAGAGGAATTACACTGCTGTCTGTACAAGGAAAGTGCAGAGAAATTACACTGCTGTCTGTACAAGGAAAGTACAGAGAAATTACACTGCTGTCTGTACAAGGAAAGTACAGAGAAATTACACTGCTGTCTGTACAAGGAAAGTACAGAGAAATTACACTGCTCTCTGTACAAGGAAAGTACAGAGAAATTACACTGCTGTCTGTACCAGGAAAGTACAGAGGAATTACACTGCTGTCTGTACCTGGAAAGGTCTTTCACAGAATTATTTTGAATAGAATGAAAGACCAGGTCAACATGCAGCTACGAGGTCAACAGGCTGGCTTTTGCCGAAACAGATCATGTGCAGATCAAATTGGAACATTACTAAGAATCATTGTAGAACAGTCCATCAAATGGAACTTCCCCCCTTTACCTAAATTTAATCGACTACGAAAATCCCATATGATAGCCTGGACCGACAAACTTTGTGGAAACTTGTCCAGAATTATGGGATACCAGAAGAACTAGTCAGGATCATTCAGAGTTCTTATGAAGAAATGACATGCAGGGTGTTACACGAAGGTAAACTCACAGATGAATTCAAAGTGGAAACAGGAGTCAGACAAGGATGTCTCTTGTCCCTCTTCCTATTCATCCTTGCCAGTGACTGAAAATTTAAAAAAATCCACAGACAAAAATAGGAACGGGATACAGTGGACACCCTGGAAACAACTGAATGACAGACTTTGCAGATGACATTGCACTTCTGTACTACAACCAGTAACACATGCTGGGAAAGAATAAAGACGTATAGCCACCATTTCAGCATATAGCTCGGACTCAGTATAAATAAATGCAAGACAAAGATCATGAAAGTAAACTCGTCACTCAAATGCACTTGAAGAAGTGGAGATCTTCACATACCATACTAAAGCAGCACCATTGACATATATGGTGGATCCGAAGGGGATGTCAGGGCTAGAATTGGAAAGGCTAGGTCAGCATTTGTGCTATTAAAGAAAATATGGAAGTCAAAGGAGCTGACTCTGCAAACAAAGTCAGAATTTCAACTCAATTGTCACAATAGTCCTACTCAATGGAGTCGAAACTTGGAGAACAACAACGAGCAATACGCAGAAAGTACAGATATTCACAAACACTTGCCATCACCAACAATGACTTGCTGGAAAGGACATACCATGAGCCTATTGCTGAATACATCATAAAGAAAAGATGGAGATCGATAAGGCACACTCGTCGCAGACCTCCAGATAATTTTAAGCCGGTTTCAGAACAGGAGGTCAAAATTACTATTCTGGAGTCTAAGCCTACGTCATGTTCTTTGGACCCCCCTGTTGGTTGAGTCGTTAGATCATTTGCTCCCAACGATAACCAACATAGTCAATGAAAGCTTGTCTTCGGGCACTGTTCCATCTATTTGTAAGTCAGCTGTCATCAAACCATTGCTTAAGAAGCCTGGTCTGGATGAAAATAATTTTAAAAACTATAGACCTGTATCTAACTTATCATTTTTGTCTAAAGTCATTGAAAAACTAGTTCTAAAACAACTTTTTGCTTACTTAAATGACAACTCTCTTCTCAGTCCTAATCAATCAGCCTATAGACCTTTCCATTGCACTGAGACGGCTCTCTTGAAAGTCACCAATGACCTCTTGCTTGCATTGGACAGTGGTGATGTCTCCCTCCTGATCCTCTTGGACCTCAGTGCGGCCTTTGACACTGTCGACCATAAAACCCTTTACAAAACGCTTGAAAATTACTTTGGCATTTCTGGTTCTGTTTTGTCTTGGTTTAGGTCGTTCCTCTCCGACAGAACGCAGGCAGTCGCTGTCGATGGCTGTATCTCCAGCAGTGCTGACTTGGTGTATGGAGTGCCACAGGGGTCCGTTTTGGGCCCGGTTCTATTTACAATGTATACCAGGCCACTGCTCCTCTTGCTCGAGAGGCATGCTGTGGAGAGCCAGTCTTTCGCGGATGATACGCAACTATACAAGCTTACCCATCCCTCTCTTGTCGATTCAGCTGTCCGGACTTTGCAGGAGTGTATTGGTGATGTCAAGTCATGGATGACACTCAGCAAGTTGAAACTTAATGATGACAAAACGGAAGCACTTCTTATTCATGATCACAAATCATCCTCTAACTCAGCTCTCCCCACCTCATTTCAAGTAGGTAACTCAGACATACAGTTTACATACTCAACTATAGGAATCTTGGTTATATTCTGTCTAACAACATGTCTCTAGATAAACATATATCTCACATTTGTCGCTCTGCATACACTGCTATCCGTCAGATCAGCTCCAACCGCCACTACATCACAGTTAGTGCAACAAAAACCTTAGTCTGTGCTCTTGTTTTCTCTCGTCTTGACTACTGCAACTCTCTTCTGTCAGGCTCACCAAAACACTTCTTGGAAAGATTACAAAAGTTTCAAAACTCAGCTGCTAGGCTAGTTTTAAAGGCAAAAAAACGTGATCACGTCACACCACTACTTCATTCACTTCATTGGCTCCCTGTACAAGCACGGATTGATTATAAACTCTCTGTTCTGTGCCACAACTTTTTCTCGAATTCCTGCCCTTCCTATCTAACCGAAATTCTCTCTGTCTATTCACCCCTTCGACAGCTTCGCTCCTCCGCAGACGATCGTATTCTTTCTGACCCTAAGACTCGCACAAAAACATACGGTGAAAGATCTTTCTCTTACTGTGCCCCCAAACAGTGGAATTCTCTTCCACTACACATCAGAAATATATCAACCATCACAGCCTTCGAAACTGCACTCAAAACACACCTCTTTAAAATTTACTATCCTGACTGATTCCCCCTCTGAAAGTTAAACGATGCTGCTGAGTGCCGTCCACGACGTCACATGTAAATTGATATGGAATGGTTGGTTTTTAATTTATATTTTTTAAGTTCATTTTAATTTGTATGTACAGCGTGGTGAGCCCAGCCCTAGGCTTGGGTACCTTGTATGTACAGCGTGGTGAGCCCAGCCATAGGCTTGGGTACCTTGTATGTACAGCGTGGTGAGCCCAGCCCTAGGCTGTGGTACCTTGTATGTACAGCGTGGTGAGCCCAGCCCTAGGCTTGGGTACCTTGTATGTACAGCGTGGTGAGCCCAGCCCTAGGCTTGGGTACCTTGTATGTACAGCGTGGTGAGCCCAGCCCTAGGCTGGGGTACCACGCTATAGAAAACTACCCATAATAATAATAATAATAACATCACCAGACAATCCAACGTGGAATCCACAGTGGAAAAGGAAGAGGGGAATGCCTAAGAATACACGGAGACGCGAGAGAGAGAGAGAGAAACACACAAGTTATGGGATACATTTTGAAGCAACTGGAAAGGAAAGCACAGGACCGAGATGAATTGAAAATTCTTGTAGACGGCCTATGCCCCAGGTGGGTTTATTTAAGCAAGTAATTAATAGTAGGCTATACACTCTTAGTTTATGTCATTTCATCACTCATTGGTCCATTGTTCATTGTCGATAGGTTGGCTGTATTCCTGCGACATTATTGAATGTTGGAGCCGGAGAAGCTGGCAATGCAGAATCTAATGTCATTTCTGACTTTAACCCCCAAAATTTCCTCTCTCTAGTATTTAACTGCCTTAGTGAGACCACTTCCCCCTAGTGTAGAGAGTAATTTACCTTTCGGATGCCAGTATTTGATTTAAGTTCCCCCCTCCACCCCCTTCTACGAATCCCCATCTACCATTTTCACTTTCCCTATTAACCGACGTCTTTCCATCACACCCTTGCGCCATCTCCTAGACGCCTCCCACAACAGGCTTATAATCGTGATCGAGGGTTGTCCATTTACATATTAAAACGTATAACAAACATCCCTTCGTGTTGGTTGTCAGCGTAAAGACCCCATGGATGTCTGTTTAAAGACCCCCTTCCCCGCAATTTAAACTCTCATTGTAAAAAAATTGTTTGTAAGTGTTATAATCCTTATATAGCTTAAGTCTAAAAATGCCGATCTTTGTTACACCAAATGCAATTTTTATAACTGTTATACGAAAAGTAATAAAATAACCAAAAAAGGAGACTCACAAAATGTGCTATGGCCTCACTGATGATGTAACACACACCCCATGCGCTGATCGGTTATTTAATATGTCGATGAATTGTCAAGACAGTCCTAGGGGTTGAGAGTGGACCAAAAGAAAAAAGAAAAAAAAAGAGGACTTATTTATTGGTAGGCCTATAGGCAAAGTCAGTATGGCTATTTTTTTAAATTTCTAGATCCCGACTAACTTGACATAACTCATGTACATGTCGATGCTTTTATGCAAGTTAAATCCTATAAATTTGTACTTCACGCCAATGATTAATTAATGCAGAGTTTCCGAAATTGAACATTAAATTAAATTATACGATCATACATTAGTTGTTAATAATCACAGGAACGAGAACTCATGCGTATCCGGAAATTTGATCGAAGGAAATTTTGATCGAACTGAAGTTTGGTCGAACGGAAATTTGATCGAATGCAAGTTTGGTCGAACGGAATTTTGATCAAACGAAATTTCCGTTCGACCAAACTTCCGTTCGACCAAACTTCCGTCGATCAATTTTCCGTCGACGAAATTTCTTTCGATCAAATTTCCGGTAACCGAACTCATGTAGGGTTCCATTGGAATTCTCTCCATTGGTTCAGTCGACAGAAATAACCAGGAATCAATAACCAAAATGGCGGCATGTCTCTCCATGACAACCGATGTACACAAACCCAGTGTTTACCTGCAATAACATTGACTGTTTTTGCCCCCATTATTCAAGCTTTTGTGTCACTGTGCTTTTTTAACTTTCTAATTTAATTATCGTAAGTATAAAAAATAATTAACTTAGTAAGTAGCGAGTACACAGGTTTATAATTATTAATTATGGAACATAATACGTCTACCACACTACTAGTACTAGGTAAAAAAAAAAAACAACACTTGAGCCTTGCAGTTGTTCTTGCGGTCTAACTTAACTACTTTTACGGTTTACTAATTTTAAGTATATTAAATTGTACATTCGCAGTCCTAGTCTTAAACAAAACAAATTGAACAATTGCTTGATGTTACCGAGTGCTATCCCTGGTATATTGAATACGAAACTTGAGTCAAGTTCAATACATTAATGATTATTATTAATATTTAATATGTTTCAGTTCCTGATTCTTTTGTTTTGTAATCTATATTGTAATTTTAGTTTTGTTTTGGGCAAGGTGGGGGGTGAAGTGGGGCGGGGGGGGACTCATTCAAGCACGCTAAATTGGCCCTTAAGTCCTTAAGAAATTAAATGTATAAAGGCTGAAGGAAGATCGATTATTATTATTGATTATTTTATAGTAAAGGCAGGGTTTGATAACATTTAACTGGACATTATTAGATTTTTAAAAAATTGAATAGTTCAGTCAAGATGTTTTAATTTGAATTTTAATCTAAAAGTTATCTTTTGAAAGAAAATACTTGCAAAAAGAAATATTGCGTTTTTTGTTATTTTGTAGATATATATTTAGTATTATTATTGAGGCCAACTTTACTAGACACCCATAGGGAAGAAACATTATTAAAGCATTTTATTGCTCATTAAAATGTTAAAAGGACTCTTAATTCTCATAGAGATCTTATTTCTCAAGACTAACACCTATTGGACTACATGATTTAGAAATCCTGAGTAGGCCCTACTACAGACTACTGTAATTATTTATTTTGGATTCCACGTGTTACTTGGGCTTTTAAGATCAGATTTATTTTGTTTCAATTAGGTCTACATATTGCATGACTAACTGCATGATTTTCCTTTTAATGGACATACTTTGTTATGAAATATTAGAATGCTACTTCATAACTGTAGAGTATATGAGTATATGTGTTTTCGGATGGTCTTAGGCGACCCTTGGGAAAGGGTCTTTCGACCCCCCAAAGGGGTCGTGACCCACAGGTTGAGAACCGCTGTTCTATAGCTTCCTTTTTATCAAGACTATTGGCAACTTTACTCAATCACAGACTGACACACTGTAACTAACGGTAGTGAAAGCAAAGTATTGATCAGCAGCTAAAGGAATAAATCAATAGATCTTTAACCTTTCTGTGTAAACATTAGAAGGTGTTTTTGTCTTTTAATTTTAACAAATTTAAATCCTAGTCTAGCTTGAATTTAAAAATAGACATTTGTTATACTTTTGGTTTACAGATAATCAATTTGTGGCACATGTCTATCTAAAATATTTGTCCTGTTATTTTGATTTCAAAATAAATGTATAATAAACAAGTCCGTCTGAAAAAGGGGGGGGGGGGTAAGGGGAAGTGCCCCCAAATGGATTTTACAATGTTGTCAAAATACTATTACCAACATTTTTAAGCTTCTAAAATGTACTTACCTGCTCACTAGTTCTGCACCAGTTCAGCTTGCTGGGGTGTCCACAAATATGATATGTTTATGCACTAGTTAAGAAGGATTATCTGTTAACTGTGCTCGTGTAACCTGGATCAAGATGCTGCTATGTTTAATACTGCTAACGACAATTTATACTTGAATACTCATAAACTGTATACAACAAAGCCGTGAGTTGGTTCAAGTTACACTCATTGCACTTATATGCCTGTGAGTTGGTTCAAGTTACACTCATTGCACTTATATGCCTGTGAGTTAGTTCAAGCTACACTCATTGCACTTATATGCCTGTGAGTTAGTTCAAGTTACACTCATTGCACTTATATGCCTGTGAGTTAGTTCAAGTTACACTCATTGGTGCCTCCAGCATTCTTGTAGTCATTGTATCAGGTGCCAACAATTATTTTTGTTTAAAATGATCCTCCCTACAAAAATTTTTTTGCTGACGCCCATGGTAATGCAAAGATATTTGTCTGCTCGTTATTTATAGGATTTAAGCATAAATGCACGGTCCTATCAAGTTTGGTTTGTTCCCTCGTGTAGGCAGATGAATGTACAAAATGCACACATAACTACTTATTTAGTTGATTTTTTAATGAATAAAAAAAACAACTGATTTATGCTTCGGATTTGTTGCTTGCCAAGATTTTTTTGGGTCTTACTCTGCCTTCACCCGCCTGGCAATACTAACACCTCCGTGGTTAAGAACCCTCGGATTAGATCATGGCAACCTGCTCAATGCTTACAGTGTAAGATTCCTTGAAACATATTTGTACCTCACAAAACACTTTTTAAAAAAACTTTGTCACTCTTCGGCACTCGTGTGGAGTCAAGTATTATTATTGCTATGCATACGCCACACTGATATGCCAACTGTGTGTATAAACAATGAAACATGTTGAATATGATCAGTCTGGTTTCAGATGCCTCAATATGCTACTCTCACCGTGTCTCTATCTCCATTTTCTTCTTTGTCTTTGACATCTTCTATTGGAGATGCCATTTTCACTGTCACCACTCCCTTTCTCTCCCCCTAATTGTACCTCTCTTTCTCGCTCTCTCTCTCCCTGTCTCTCTCTGTCTCTCTCTCTTTCTCACTGGCTCTATATCCTTCTCTTTTTCTCTGCCTCTGTCTCTCTTACTCTCTCTCTCCCTCCCTCTATCTCTCTGTCTCTCTTGCTCTTTTCATTATGATCCTTCAAGCTCAGGGATCGGCAACCTAGCACAAGTTTCCAATTGCTCGCTAAAGTCCAGTAAAATATTAATAACTGACTTAAAATGCGTCTGATAAGATACACTTATATGATGTTGGCAATCTGATAAGATAGTCTTATATGATGTTGGCAGTCTGATAAGATAGACTTATATGATGTTGGCAATCTGATAAGATAGACTTATATGATGTTGGTAGTCTGATAAGATAGACTTATATGATGTAGCAGTCTGATAAGATAGACCTATATGATGATGGCAGTCTGATAAGATAGACTCATAGGATGTTGGCAGTCTGATAAGATAGACTTATATGATGTTGGCAATCTGATAAGATAGACTTATATGATGTTGGCAGTCCGATAAGATAGGCTTATAGGATGTTGGCAGTCCGATAAGATAGACTTCGATGATGTTGGCAGTCCGATAAGATAGACTTATATGATGTTGGCAGTCTGATAAGATAGACTCATAGGATGTTGGCAGTCTGATAAGATAGACTTATATGATGTTGGCAGTCTGATAAGATAGACTTATATGATGTTGGCAGTCCGATAAGATAGGCTTATAGGATGTTGGCAGTCTGATAAGATAGACTTATATGATGTTGACAGTCTGATAAGATAGACGTATATGATGTTGGCAGTCCGATAAGATAGGCTTATAGGATGTTGGCAGTCCGATAATGTATTTTTAAATGAAGACTGACCAAAAGGAAGAAAAATGAAACAAACTTTTGAAAAGGACGAGTTTAAAGCACTGAAAAGTAGAACAAAGTTTAAAATTTGTCAGAATGCATTACTGTCTGTCTTTAAAAACTAAATACAATCCTACTGTCTGTAGCTACCAACTAGATACAATCCTACTGTCTTTAGCCACCGACTAGATACAATTGTGCTGTCTGTAGCCACCGACTAGATACAATCCTACTGTCTGTAGCTACCAACTAGATACAATCCTACTGTCTGTAGCTACTAACTAGATACAATCCTACTGTCTGTAGCTACCAACTAGATACAATCCTACTGTCTTTAGCCACCGACTAGATACAATTGTACTGTCTGTAGCCACCGACTATATACAACCCTACTGTCTGTAGCTACCAACTAGATACAATCCTACTGTCTGTAGCTACCAACTAGATACAATCCTACTGTCTTTAGCCACCGACTAGATACAATTGTACTGTCTGTAGCCACCGACTAGATACAATCCTACTGTCGGTAGCCACCGACTAGATACAATCCTACTGTCTGTAGCCACCGACTAGATACAATCCCCATGTCTGTAGCTTCATATCTCATTGTTTTTCGTTGACTTTGGTCATAGGTTACATAACACAGATCTGGGCCACAGTAGATAGGAAATGATCATATTTAGTTAATCCTTGTTTGGACATTTTCAGAATAAATCAATGGAGATTAAAATACACCTTCACCCCACCTTCACCTCAACTCTACCCCCAACACCACCCCATCTCTACCCACCCCCAACTCGATCCCCACCCCACATCTATCCCCACCTCCCACCACATCCACCCCATCCCATATATGTCTCCACCAAACCCCCCACCCCCACCTCCACCCCACCTCCCCCGGTGTCGTACTACAAACAGTAATACGTCTTCAGTTACCCCATCACTCTACCAAAATTCCTGTAAAAGAAACCGTATCCGGAAATTTGATCGAAAGAAATTTCGTCGACGGAAAATTGATCGACGGAAATTTGATCGAATCTTTTTTTTAGCTTACACGTTAAAATTTTGCTTCAATTTTCCGTCGACGAAATTTCTTTCGATCAAATTTCCGGTAAACAAAAGAAACACATAAAGCTTGAATCATAAGCTGGTGGAGAAGGGGAGGAGGGGGGTGATGTTCAGATAAATAAAGGTCTCTTGAAGAGTGAGGTGTTTTTTTTGTTTTTTTTTTTGGGGGGGGGGATTTTAAACCACGGGCGGTGAATGAATGATGTCATTTCTAACATGTTTGATGTCATTTCTAATTTATGATTGATATCATTTCTAACTTATGTTTTATGTCATTTCTAACTCATGCTTGGTGTCATTTATAATAATATTCTTATATTATGACAGGAGTAAAACACCATTATGACATCACGGGTTGCCAACAGCCAGTGCAGTCAGGTCAAGACTCCCAGGAAGTGTGGTACGGAGAAATGGTAACATTCCAACATTTTACTTTTTTGGGGGCCTAATTATATATGGATGGAAGATGATCGCATATATGGTGGTCTGCTATATTTAGACTAACTGCATATATGGTGGTCTGCTATATTTAGACTAACTGCATGTATGGTGGCCTGCTATATTAAGACTAACTGCATGTATGGTGGTCTGCTATATTTAGACTAACTGCATATATGGTGGTCTGCTATATTTAGGCTAACTGCATGTATGGTGGTCTGCTATATTTAGACTAACTGCATGTATGGTGGTCTGCTATATTTAGAATAACTGCATATATGGTGGTCTGCTATATTTAGACTAACTGCATATATGGTGGTCTGTTATATTTAGACTAACTGCATGTATGGTGGTCTGCAATATTTAGACTAACTGCATGTATGGTGGTCTGCTATATTTAGACTAACTGCATATATGGTGGTCTGCTATATTTAGACTAACTGCATGTATGGTGGTCTGCTATATTTAGGCTAACTGCATGTATGGTGGTCTGCTATATTTAGACTAACTGCATGTATGGTGGTCTGCTATATTTAGACTAACTGCATATATGGTGGTCTGCTATATTTAGGCTAACTGCATATATGGTGGTCTGCTATATTTAGGCTAACTGCATGTATGGTGGTCTGCTATATTTAGACTAACTACATGTATGGTGGTCTGCTATATTTAGACTAACTGCATATATGGTGGTCTGCTATATTTAGACTAACTGCATGTATGGTGGCCTGCTATATTTAGACTAACTGCATATATGGTGGTCTGCTATATTTAGGCTAACTGCATGTATGGTGGTCTGCTATATTTAGACTAACTGCATATATGGTGGTCTGCTATATTTAGACTAACTGCATATATGGTGGTCTGCTATATTTAGACTAACTGCATATATGGTGGTCTGCTATATTTAGACTAACTGCATATATGGTGGCCTGCAATATTTAGACTAACTGCATGTATGGTGGTCTGCTATATTTAGACTAACTGCATATATGGTGGTCTGCTATATTTAGACTAACTGCATATATGGTGGCCTGCTATATTTAGACTAACTGCATGTATGGTGGTCTGCTATATTTAGACTAACTGCATATATGGTGGTCTGCTATATTTAGACTAACTGCATATATGGTGGTCTGCTATATTTAGACTAACTGCATGTATGGTGGTCTGCTATATTTAGACTAACTGCATGTATGGTGGTCTGCTATATTTAGACTAACTGCATATATGGTGGTCTGCTATATTAAGACTAACTGCATATATGGTGGTCTGCTATATTTAGACTAACTGCATGTATGGTGGTCTGCTATATTTAGACTAACTGCATATATGGTGGTCTGCTATATTTAGACTAACTGCATGTATGGTGGTCTGCTATATTTAGACTAACTGCATATATGGTGGTCTGCTATATTTAGACTAACTGCATGTATGGTGGTCTGCTATATTTAGACTAACTGCATGTATGGTGGTCTGCTATATTTAGACTAACTGCATGTATGGTGGTCTGCTATATTTAGACTAACTGCATATATGGTGGTCTGCTATATTTAGACTAACTGCATGTATGGTGGCCTGCTATATTTAGACTAACTGCATATATGGTGGTCTGCTATATTTAGACTAACTGCATATATGGTGGTCTGCTATATTTAGGCTAACTGCATATATGGTGGTCTGCTATATTTAGGCTAACTGCATGTATGGTGGTTTGCTATATTTAGACTCACTGCATATATGGTGGTCTGCTATATTTAGACTAACTGCATGTATGGTGGTCTGCTATATTTAGACTAACTGCATATATGGTGGTCTGCTATATTTAGACTAACTGCATGTATGGTGGCCTGCTATATTTAGACTAACTGCATATATGGTGGTCTGCTATATTTAGACTAACTGCATGTATGGTGGTCTGCTATATTTAGACTAACTGCATGTATGGTGGTCTGCTATATTTAGACTAACTGCATATATGGTGGTCTGCTATATTTAGACTAACTACATATATGGTGGCCTGCTATATTTAGACTAACTGCATGTATGGTGGTCTGCTATATTTAGACTAACTGCATATATGGTGGTCTGCTATATTTAGACTAACTGCATGTATGGTGGTCTGCTATATTTAGACTAACTGCATGTATGGTGGTCTGCTATATTTAGACTAACTGCATATATGGTGGTCTGCTATATTTAGGCTAACTGCATATATGGTGGTCTGCTATATTTAGGCAAACTGCATGTATGGTGGTCTGCTATATTTAGACTCACTGCATGTATGGTGGTCTGCTATATTTAGACTAACTGCATATATGGTGGTCTGCTATATTTAGGCTAACTGCATATATGGTGGTCTGCTATATTTAGGCTAACTGCATGTATGGTGGTCTGCTATATTTAGACTCACTGCATGTATGGTGGTCTGCTATATTTAGACTAACTGCATATATGGTGGTCTGCTATATTTAGACTAACTGCATGTATGGTGGCCTGCTATATTTAGACTAACTGCATATATGGTGGTCTGCTATATTTAGACTAACTGCATGTATGGTGGCCTGCTATATTTAGACTAACTGCATATATGGTGGTCTGCTATATTTAGACTAACTGCATGTATGGTGGTCTGCTATATTTAGACTAACTGCATGTATGGTGGTCTGCTATATTTAGACTAACTGCATGTATGGTGGTCTGCTATATTTAGACTAACTGCATATATGGTGGTCTGCTATATTTAGACTAACTGCATATATGGTGGTCTGCTATATTTAGACTAACTGCATGTATGGTGGCCTGCTATATTTAGACTAACTGCATATATGGTGGTCTGCTATATTTAGACTAACTGCATGTATGGTGGTCTGCTATATTTAGACTAACTGCATGTATGGTGGTCTGCTATATTTAGACTAACTGCATATATGGTGGTCTGCTATATTTAGACTAACTGCATATATGGTGGTCTGCTATATTTAGACTAACTGCATGTATGGTGGTCTGCTATATTTAGACTAACTGCATATATGGTGGTCTGCTATATTTAGACTAACTGCATATATGGTGGTCTGCTATATTTAGGCTAACTGCATATATGGTGGTCTGCTATATTTAGACTAACTGCATGTATGGTGGTCTGCTATATTTAGACTAACTGCATGTATGGTGGTCTGCTATATTTAGACTAACTGCATATATGGTGGTCTGCTATATTTAGACTAACTGCATGTATGGTGGTCTGCTATATTTAGACTAACTGCATGTATGGTGGCCTGCTATATTTAGACTAACTGCATATATGGTGGTCTGCTATATTTAGACTAACTGCGTGTATGGTGGTCTGCTATATTTAGACTAACTGCATGTATGGTGGTCTGCTATATTTAGACTAACTGCATGTATGGTGGCCTGCTATATTTAGACTAACTACATATATGGTAACCTGCTATATTTAGACTAATTGCATATATGGTGGTCTGCTATATTTAGACTAACTGCATGTATGGTGGCCTGCTATATTTAGACTAACTGCATGTATGGTGGTCTGCTATATTTAGACTAACTGCATGTATGGTGGTCTACTATATTTAGAATAACTGCATATATGGTGGTCTGCTATATTAAGACTAACTGCATGTATGGTGGCCTGCTATATTTAGACTAACTGCATGTATGGTGGTCTGCTATATTTAGACTAACTGCATGTATGGTGGTCTACTATATTTAGAATAACTGCATATATGGTGGTCTGCTATATTAAGACTAACTGCATGTATGGTGGCCTGCTATATTTAGACTAACTGCATGTATGGTGGTCTGCTATATTTAGACTAACTGCATATATGGTGGTCTGCTATATTTAGACTAACTGCATATATGGTGGCATGCTATATTTAGACTAACTGCATATATGGTGGTCTGCTATATTTAGACTAACTGCATGTATGGTGGTCTGCTATATTTAGACTAACTGCATGTATGGTGGTCTGCTATATTTAGACTAACTGCATGTATGGTGGTCTGCTATATTTAGACTAACTGCATATATGGTGGTCTGCTATATTTAGACTAACTGCATGTATGGTGGTCTGCTATATTTAGACTAACTGCATGTATGGTGGCCTGCTATATTTAGACTAACTGCATATATGGTGGTCTGCTATATTTAGACTAACTGCGTGTATGGTGGTCTGCTATATTTAGACTAACTGCATGTATGGTGGTCTGCTATATTTAGACTAACTGCATGTATGGTGGCCTGCTATATTTAGACTAACTACATATATGGTAACCTGCTATATTTAGACTAATTGCATATATGGTGGTCTGCTATATTTAGACTAACTGCATGTATGGTGGCCTGCTATATTTAGACTAACTGCATGTATGGTGGTCTGCTATATTTAGACTAACTGCATGTATGGTGGTCTACTATATTTAGAATAACTGCATATATGGTGGTCTGCTATATTAAGACTAACTGCATGTATGGTGGCCTGCTATATTTAGACTAACTGCATGTATGGTGGTCTGCTATATTTAGACTAACTGCATGTATGGTGGTCTACTATATTTAGAATAACTGCATATATGGTGGTCTGCTATATTAAGACTAACTGCATGTATGGTGGCCTGCTATATTTAGACTAACTGCATGTATGGTGGTCTGCTATATTTAGACTAACTGCATATATGGTGGTCTGCTATATTTAGACTAACTGCATGTATGGTGGCCTACTATATTTAGACTAACTGCATGTATGGTGGTCTGCTATATTTAGACTAACTGCATGTATGGTGGTCTACTATATTTAGAATAACTGCATATATGGTGGTCTGCTATATTAAGACTAACTGCATGTATGGTGGCCTGCTATATTTAGACTAACTGCATATATGGTGGTCTGCTATATTTAGACTAACTGCATGTATGGTGGTCTGCTATATTTAGACTAACTGCATGTATGGTGGTCTGCTATATTTAGACTAACTGCATATATGGTGGTCTGCTATATTTAGACTAACTACATATATGGTGGCCTGCTATATTTAGACTAACTGCATGTATGGTGGTCTGCTATATTTAGACTAACTGCATATATGGTGGTCTGCTATATTTAGACTAACTGCATGTATGGTGGCCTGCTATATTTAGACTAACTGCATGTATGGTGGTCTGCTATATTTAGACTAACTGCATGTATGGTGGTCTGCTATATTTAGACTAACTGCATATATGGTGGTCTGCTATATTTAGGCTAACTGCATATATGGTGGTCTGCTATATTTAGGCAAACTGCATGTATGGTGGTCTGCTATATTTAGACTCACTGCATGTATGGTGGTCTGCTATATTTAGACTAACTGCATATATGGTGGTCTGCTATATTTAGGCTAACTGCATATATGGTGGTCTGCTATATTTAGGCTAACTGCATGTATGGTGGTCTGCTATATTTAGACTCACTGCATGTATGGTGGTCTGCTATATTTAGACTAACTGCATATATGGTGGTCTGCTATATTTAGACTAACTGCATGTATGGTGGCCTGCTATATTTAGACTAACTGCATATATGGTGGTCTGCTATATTTAGACTAACTGCATGTATGGTGGCCTGCTATATTTAGACTAACTGCATATATGGTGGTCTGCTATATTTAGACTAACTGCATGTATGGTGGTCTGCTATATTTAGACTAACTGCATGTATGGTGGTCTGCTATATTTAGACTAACTGCATGTATGGTGGTCTGCTATATTTAGACTAACTGCATGTATGGTGGTCTGCTATATTTAGACTAACTGCATATATGGTGGTCTGCTATATTTAGACTAACTGCATGTATGGTGGCCTGCTATATTTAGACTAACTGCATATATGGTGGTCTGCTATATTTAGACTAACTGCATGTATGGTGGTCTGCTATATTTAGACTAACTGCATGTATGGTGGTCTGCTATATTTAGACTAACTGCATATATGGTGGTCTGCTATATTTAGACTAACTGCATATATGGTGGTCTGCTATATTTAGACTAACTGCATGTATGGTGGTCTGCTATATTTAGACTAACTGCATATATGGTGGTCTGCTATATTTAGACTAACTGCATATATGGTGGTCTGCTATATTTAGGCTAACTGCATATATGGTGGTCTGCTATATTTAGACTAACTGCATGTATGGTGGTCTGCTATATTTAGACTAACTGCATGTATGGTGGTCTGCTATATTTAGACTAACTGCATATATGGTGGTCTGCTATATTTAGACTAACTGCATGTATGGTGGTCTGCTATATTTAGACTAACTGCATGTATGGTGGCCTGCTATATTTAGACTAACTGCATATATGGTGGTCTGCTATATTTAGACTAACTGCGTGTATGGTGGTCTGCTATATTTAGACTAACTGCATGTATGGTGGTCTGCTATATTTAGACTAACTGCATGTATGGTGGCCTGCTATATTTAGACTAACTACATATATGGTAACCTGCTATATTTAGACTAATTGCATATATGGTGGTCTGCTATATTTAGACTAACTGCATGTATGGTGGCCTGCTATATTTAGACTAACTGCATGTATGGTGGTCTGCTATATTTAGACTAACTGCATGTATGGTGGTCTACTCTATTTAGAATAACTGCATATATGGTGGTCTGCTATATTAAGACTAACTGCATGTATGGTGGCCTGCTATATTTAGACTAACTGCATGTATGGTGGTCTGCTATATTTAGACTAACTGCATGTATGGTGGTCTACTATATTTAGAATAACTGCATATATGGTGGTCTGCTATATTAAGACTAACTGCATGTATGGTGGCCTGCTATATTTAGACTAACTGCATGTATGGTGGTCTGCTATATTTAGACTAACTGCATATATGGTGGTCTGCTATATTTAGACTAACTGCATGTATGGTGGCCTGCTATATTTAGACTAACTGCATGTATGGTGGTCTGCTATATTTAGACTAACTGCATGTATGGTGGTCTACTATATTTAGAATAACTGCATATATGGTGGTCTGCTATATTAAGACTAACTGCATGTATGGTGGCCTGCTATATTTAGACTAACTGCATGTATGGTGGTCTGCTATATTTAGACTAACTGCATGTATGGTGGTCTACTATATTTAGAATAACTGCATATATGGTGGTCTGCTATATTAAGACTAACTGCATGTATGGTGGCCTGCTATATTTAGACTAACTGCATGTATGGTGGTCTGCTATATTTAGACTAACTGCATATATGGTGGTCTGCTATATTTAGACTAACTGCATATATGGTGGCATGCTATATTTAGACTAACTGCATATATGGTGGTCTGCTATATTTAGACTAACTGCATGTATGGTGGTCTGCTATATTTAGACTAACTGCATGTATGGTGGTCTGCTATATTTAGACTAACTGCATGTATGGTGGTCTGCTATATTTAGACTAACTACATGTATGGTGGTCTGCTATATTTAGACTAACTGCATGTATGGTGGTCTGCTATATTTAGACTAACTGCATGTATGGTGGCCTGCTATATTTAGACTAACTGCATATATGGTAACCTGCTATATTTAGACTAATTGCATATATGGTGGTCTGCTATATTTAGACTAACTGCATGTATGGTGGCCTGCTATATTTAGACTAACTGCATATATGGTGGCCTGCTATATTTAGACTAACTGCATATATGGTGGCCTGCTATATTTAGACTAACTGCATATATGGTGGCCTGCTATATTTAGACTAACTGCATATATGGTGGCCTGCTATATTTAGACTCACTGCATATATGGTGGCCTGCTATATTTAGACTAACTGCATATATGGTGGTCTGCTATATTTAGACTAACTGCATATATGGTGGCCTGCTATATTAAGACCTACTGCATGTATGGTGGTCTGCTATATTTAGACTAACTTCATGTATGGTGGCCTACTATATTTAGACTAACTGCATATATGGTGGTCTGCTATATTTAGACTAACTGCATGTATGGTGGTCTGCTATATTTAGACTAACTACATGTATGGTGGTCTGCTATATTTAGACTAACTGCATATATGGTGGTCTGCTATATTTAGACTAACTGCATGTGTGGTGGTCTGCTATATTTAGACTAACTGCATGTATGGTGGTCTGCTATATTTAGACTAACTGCATATATGGTGGTCTGCTATATTTAGACTAACTGCATGTATGGTGGCCTTCTATATTTAGACTAACTGCATGTTTGGTGGCCTGCTATATTTAGACTAACTGCATGTATGGTGGCCTGCTATAATTAGACTAACTGCATATTTGGTGGCCTGCTATATTTAGACTAACTGCATGTTTTTTTACATTTATCCTACCTAAAAAAGAAAACAAATAATAAGAATGAGATTGTCCTTGTCTATAATGTCCCACCTCTAGTGGAGAATGTCCTTGTCTATAATGTCCCACCTCTAGTGGAGAATGTCCTTGTCTATAATGTCCCACATCTAGTGGAGACTGTCCTTATCTATAATGTCCCACCTCTAGTGGAGACTGTCCTTATCTATAATGCCCCACCTCTAGTGGAGAATGTCCTTATCTATAATGTCCCACCTCTAGTGGAGAATGTCCTTATCTATACTGTCACACCTCTAGTGGAGAATGTCCTTATCTATAATGTCCCACCTCTAGTGGAGACTGTCCTTATCTATAATGTCCCACCTCTAGTGGAGACTGTCCTTATCTATAATGTCCCACCTCTAGTGGAGACTGTCCTTATCTATAATGTCCCACCTCTAGTGGAGAATGTCCTTATCTATAATGTCCCACCTCTAGTGGAGAATGTCCTTATCTATAATGTCCCACCTCTAGTGGAGACTGTCATTGTCTATACTGTCACACCTCTAGTGGAGAATGTCCTTATCTATAATGTCCCACCTCTAGAGGAGACTGTCCTTGTCTATACTGTCACACCTCTAGTGGAGAATGTTCTTATCTATAATGTCCCACCTCTAGTGGAGAATGTCCTTATCTATAATGCCCCACCTCTAGTGGAGAATGTTCTTATCTATAATATTCCACCTCTAGTGGAGAATGTCCTTATCTATAATGCCACACCTCTAGTGGAGACTGTCCTTGTCTATACTGTCACACCTCTAGTGGAGAATGTTCTTATCTATAATGTCCCACCTCTAGTGGAGAATGTTCTTATCTATAATATTCCACCTCTAGTGGAGAATGTCCTTATCTATAATGTCCCACCTCTAGTGGAGACTGTCCTTGTCTATACTGTCACACCTCTAGTGGAGAATGTTCTTATCTATAATGTCCCACCTCTAGTGGAGAATGTTCTTATCTATAATATTCCACCTCTAGTGGAGAATGTCCTTATCTATAATGCCACACCTCTAGTGGAGACTGTCCTTGTCTATACTATCACACCTCTAGTGGAGACTGCCCTTAGTTTACATACAAAGCACCAAGACACGCTCAATTCTTGTTTCGTTGTGTTGTTTCATTATGTTGTTTATGTTGTTCCTGTTTTAGATATTGTGTTTTCTCTTCTTAATTTTCTTTTTTGCCCTTTCAACTCAAGTGGAGCCTAAGCGATTAATAATTTCTCTCCAAGCCTACCGGTCTCTAGCTATACTCTCTAAATCTTCCCAACTCTTTCCAATGTGGGTCTCCCCCCAGTACTCTTGATCCTTGAAGGTTCCATACCAGGGCTTGTCTAGTTAAATTTTTACTTATGGTATCACCTATAAGTCCCCACCTTCTTCTTTGGGATAAACGAGCGCTTCTCTCACAGTGTTATTGTTTGAATGTACCGGGGTCGTTGATCAAATTACAAACAATGAGTAGAACACATTACAAACAATGAGTAGAACACATTACAAACAATGAGTAGAACACATTACAAACAATGAGTAGACAAACATTACAAACAATGAGTAGAACACATTACAAACAATGAGTAGACAAACATTACAAACAATTAATTGACAACATTTAAAAAATGATTATATTTTGTGGACTGCATTCAAGTTGTGTAAATAAAATGTAAGAACAAGGTATGTTAAACTTGAATTCATAGACAGGACAAAAGATTTTCACGATTCTGCTTAGCGTCTTCTTTAGAAAACAAGACAAAAATAGGTATAACAGGTATCAGATCACAGAAAAAAAAAAAAAAGGACATCTCTAAACATCAGCTTAGAACTGCTATTCTCTAGGGTGAGTCGGACATCCTTGATAAAACTTTCATGCATACGTTCGAGGCTCAATGGCGATGAGCAGGGGAGGAAGAGAAATGCAGACAAAGGAAGCATGCTGTTATCCGTCCTCCAGCAGACGATTAAATTGGCTGTCCTATAAGCTGCAGTCTTTTAAAATCCAGAGTTGGGCTTCATGACCACTTCTAACTTCTAGGCATGCACCTTACGAACTTCGAGTAAGAAGTTATAGCCTATAACAAGGATACGTTGTTTGTCCTTGGCGTGCGAAGATGACCAAGGCTATATTCAACGATCCTATTGGTGCCCGGAAAGCTTTCCCGCACGTAGGACACGCGTTGTTTTTTTTTGCATCCTATTTGGATTCGAGTCGATTCTGGTTTTCCTTGCCGTGCACTTTCTTTGAGCATGAGCGGTGCGCTCATTCTCTCCGAGGATTGTGCTCCAGCAGCGGTGAGTCGGCCACGCCAGCGTGTACGGTTCAAAGGAAGTGTTCCTCACGAACCAAGGTCGATGCCGTTCTCTCGTCGTGTTATTATTATTATTTGAATGTACTGGGGTCGTTGATCAATTTCTTTCGATGAAATGGGGTCACGATTTTAAAAAGTTTGAGATCCTGTGTGCTAGGGAGTTTTCATCTAAGATGCCCGTGGTTTGTGAGTGCTGTAGCAGGGCGAGACAAACATTACATGGATTTGAGTGAAGCCTTTAGACCAGTGGTTCTCAAACTTCCTATGGCCGCGACCCTTTAATACAGTTCATCGTGTTGTGGCGACCCCCAACCACAAAGTTATTTTCGGTTATGCTTCATAACTATAGAGCATATGTGTTTTCAGGTGGTCTTAGGCGACCCATGGGAAAGGGTCGTGCTACCCCCAAAGGTGTCGCGACCCACAGGTTGATAACCGCTGTTTTAGACAGTCCTTGAAGCGTTTTTTTTCTTTTCTGCCCACCAACTAAGTGTTTCCCTTTGAAGAGTTCACAAAACATTAGTTGTTGAGGAAGTCTGTTGTTCTGGTTCTGTTCTGGTAGGATACGTTGCTGCATCCATATACTGGCATATGGGCAACGGTTGGGGAAGCGATGCTGCTATCCTAACGGCTCCTAGCAGATTCCAGGGCAGCCTTGAAGCTTTCGATAGATCTCGAGTTCACGGCGGTATTGTCCAGGTGGTTCCGAGCGATTATTGTGCGTGGGAAGAATGATTGTTTATGTTGCACTGTGTTGCTCCGAAGCACAGTTAAGCATTTGCTATTGTTCCGGGTGTAATTGCTCATGGGGTTGTCAGATGTTAAGTCAGTGTTAAGTGAGTGTTTGGCTCTGATTAATCGGCCTGGCTTCTGTGGGGTGAGATAATTGTTTGCTGGGATGGCCGGCACTACCCCCATGACCACTTTATATAAGAATGCTAGGCGGATCTTTTCTCGTCTGTCCTCCTCGCAGATAGTTGACTGACATGTAAACAAATGAGAATATTTAAATTTCTTTTTTGGTGTGACGTCTAAAAGAACAAAACAAAAACATATTTTTGAGCATTTTATCTGAGATTTTGCACACCCTAGTTGGAATATGTCAACGAAAGGTGTGCACCGTTGTCATGAACACGCTTGTGTGCGGCATGGCAATGACGTACTAGTCAAACTATTTACAATTGCCCTGGTTACGCAGCTGGGCGTAGCTCAATCACAAGCACTGGCGAAAACCTGACATTTTCTACTACAAGCTCTTCAATAAGTTCAAGCGTTTTGATTCGGTAATGTATCATGTTGTAATATTCGCCGAACAGGACGAACCGAGACACTTACTTTCAATATAAATTAACTACTTCATTTCGCCAAGGAAAGACTCCACGTGACCAAACTAATCAACAAATAGGAAGCGTTTCACTTAAAACTGTTGTCCCAACATTTTAAAAACAAATTGTTGTCCGTGTAACGTATAGTGTGTACACTATAGCCATAAAAGGTATACATGTTCTTGACATTTATGCCAATGCTTTGTTACTCTGTATCTCTTCACAGTGGTGACACCAAGATGAATTCCAGAGACCATAATAAAAATCACAATGATTGTTGCAGGGAGGCTGGTCTCAATGCTGTGGCAGCTCAGGAGGTTAGACAACTTTTGTTTTATTTCTTGCTTATTACATGATTGGATTTTCTCCCTTTAAGTTTAATCAAAAATTAAATTACAATTTTTAAGCTTTTATAAAAAAAACAGCCAATACATTAAATCCTTTATTTGTTCACGTATTATAAAGGGCCCCAAAAAAACTATGTAAAATTAAATTTGACACAATGATTTCATTACATTTCTTAACATAACTTTTAAACCTTTACTTTTGAGACAGTTGAAGGGAAAATAACCTCAAAGACACAAAAAAAAATATATTTGGTCTTACTTTAATAATTTAGAAAATATTTATTCAAAAATGTTGCTTTAGGATGATCATTATATTGAGATCTCTCTGTGTTTCGATTCCAGTATCCAGCAGCTCATGGTCAAGTTATTGTGTTTATGAGGTACAAGGCCGAGATGGATCGCCGCATCCGAAATGCTCTCATTCGCATGTCTGGACGCATCAAACAATATGGTCCTGGTCACATTGTAGGGATCGCAAACAAGGTAGAGGGATCTATGCAATTATTACATTATATAATGCTTTTGAAATTAAGGGAATCGATTTTGCCAAAAGATTTCAAGTACACAAATATGAGTCAATAAGTCATAAGGTCTTGAACAAAAAACCCATAAATCCTCTTTATACAGTTTTATCAATTTAAAGCAAAGAAATGTTTTCTAAAGTTTTCTTTGCTCTGATCTAGGTCACAGTGGTTGAGTCCCCACCCCACAGTGAGTGGCTGCAGCGAGATGATTGGTGCTTTGCTGTGTTTGCTTTCCCCAACGAACGTCTGGCCAATCTGTGGTATGTTAGTGAACCGGAACTACGACAGCATGACTTCCTTCCACCAAGTGATGGTGTGCAACTTTTTTCAATGGATATTCGATACTTACCACAAATGGGTAAGATAAGTTTCTATAAATTTGTATAGCATACCAAGTTATAATGATTTGAATATGTCAGTGTTGCTTTATTAAGAAAATTATGGAGTAAGTCAATTTCTCTTCAGCTCAACCAAAGAAAGCCAGACCATGATCTATTGTTCGTCTGTAATTCTTGAATATCAGGTTGTGTTTGAATTTGAACAAATGAAACAAGCTACTTGAATGAATACTGTACAGTGGGTCCAGTAACCAGGGATAGCAAGGAGGAATGTTAAATAATTTGACAGCAACCTGGCAACTGTTCCAAAAGATGCAGTGGTCTGGGATATGTGGAAATTAATTGTTGCCCATTGTACTACTGTGAAGGAGAAAATGAACGAAATCTTGATAATTCCAGTGACTAATTAAATTACTAATTTGTCTACTGTCATTCATTGAAACAAGTATGAATGAATTAAATATTACCTACAATTCACATTGTAATTTTTTAAAAAGAATTTAACAAAAATACAGGAAATGGTGAAGAAAATAAAAAATTAAATATCTTTTTGGTCAGGAAAAAATACCTTTAACTGGATGGAGCTGTCAGACATAAAGAGCAAGTCTTATCTCCAGTCTGAGTACATTGACAAGGCCGCTCGTCTTCTAGATGCCAAGTGTGTCAACCATGGTGTTGTCTTTGTCAAGGTAGGAAAGCTTAGTAACATATATATATATATGGCATCCTTCCGTTTTCGCGAGACGATGGAGTAGCTATATTGTAGTCCTACACCTCGACGAGTGGCTCACTTCGGCCAATCCTGGAGTGACAGTCTTGACTGCATTTCTCGCAGTAGAATATTGATTCCTTGTTAACTTTGGCTTTCCATGCTGTTCTTTTTGTTGCTTCATTTCGTACATCTTCTGGCTTTTTGACTCCTTTGTACACTGCCGTTCACCAGCTGGAACATTGTTCGGCAATGATCTCCCATTTGTTGGTAACATACTATTCTTTTAATAGCAATTTATTGAAAAGCATGCTATTAAGTCCTCAGCTTGCTGTGTTCTTGTGGACCAAATGTAGCACTCTCTTTATTCAAAGTTCAGACTTCTCTTTGAGCACATTTTTATTTGATTCCTGAAGATAAAATATAATTGGTCTGGTAGCAAGCTGTCTGACTTAGTTTTTATCTCTTGTTTTAGGATTCTGCAGTAGATGACAAAGTAAACCGTATGAAAGACACTTGGATCCCCTACAAGACAATGACTAACTTTGCTCTGCATCTCTACGACAATGAGGACCAGTTCTGGAGTATTTACAACAGTGGTAAAGATATTATTTTTCATACAAAATATGTTCGCAGTCATCTTCATTGCTAGGCCTTTTGGTCTTTATCTTGCATAACATTAAGATTAGGCCCTGCAAGTGTCACCCAATTTGAATGCATTAAGAGACATATTTTTACTTTAGTAAATGAATATTCTTGTACTTGTAATGAAATTTATGTAAGCAAATATTCACACTTGCACATTTTTGTGTTTCCTGTTGATATTACAGCTGAATACAGACCACTCCGAGAGGCCAGACATCAGCTGTGTAATACGACATCTCTACTTTTCACAGTGGACCCTCGGATTGCTTAACCTATTTGTTAATTGGCAGACTTTACATTGCCTATGACTAAGCAGGGATTTCTATGATGTATTATATTATGTATTTACATATTTTCTTGCCAGAGTATGGGGGTGCTAAGATTAAGTGGGGTGTTATGTCATAATTTGGTTGACATTTCAATGACAAAATTTATCTACAAGGTAGGCGTAGTTAAAGTATTTACACATTTTATAAATTTTTACTTTAGTGAATGAATATCCTTAGCTTAAATATATATATTTTTCTATTTGTTCAGATTTTACTCACATAATTTTAAAATTTTATTTAAATAAAAAAATTTAATGATAATTATGTACTTGTCAGTCTAATAATTTTTTTCCATATTTACTTTCATTCTTCGATTTTGTTTATTTCTTTCCCATTTTTTATTGATACTTTTCTGTTTGTTGACATGTTCAACTACTTCTACCAACCAATGCCCCATTCCTAATGTTTTAAGTAGTCTTACACCAATGCCCTGATCCTTATGTTTTAAGTGGTCTTACACCAATGCCCTGATCCTTATGTTTTAAGTGGTCTTCACACAAATTCCCTGTTCCTAATATTCAAAGTGCTCTTCACACAAATTCCCAGTTCCTAATATTTTAAGTGGTCTTCACACCAATGCCCTGTTCATAATATTTTAAGTAGTCTTCACACATTGGTATTATGGTATTTCCAAATTCTATTCATTTTGTATATCAGATCTGCTTGTTAATAAATAAACAGTTCAATTTAGGAATTGCAAATTGTCTTGTAATAATGAGTATTTTATTAAGTAGCTGAATCCCAAAGAAACTATCTTTTCTATATCCTCCTTATGAAACTATGATTACCGGTACAAAAATGTCAATGTTACAACTGCCCAGCAGCATTGAAGCTATTTTCTTTGGCTCACATTACTCACAAGTCAAATTTGTGAAAAAAAGATTATTACATGATTATTTTCTGATAAATTATTTATTTCTTTTCAATGTACATGTCTTGCAGATGTACTTGCATTTCTCTTCACAGTACAGTTCAACCAAAGCTTGCAAACAGTGAGAATACAACAATATATATTTATACAACTATATTATTAGCTTATACTGTTATCTTATAGAAATGTAGATGAAGATGTATAAATTATTAAAATAATTTTAAAATCTATTCAATAATCTGACTTTGTTCTATGTCCTTTCTTACAGTCAAGTTTACATGATTATACTTTTAAATACCACAGGAACATTGACATGGTCTACTAGTTGGTTTTTTTTACACCCATGATGTCTTAAAGTTGAAGTATTTACTTTAAATCTAAAGAGCTAAATAATTCCATGAACTTTTGTTAAACGTTTGGTACACACTAATTCATATAGCAAGAAATGTTTTATGTTTTTCAATTTATCCAGTACAAATAAGAACAAAAGCTGGAGAATTGTGTGTGAACTCATGCTACTATAGTAGCAATAAGATTTAACTAGGAAGAACTTCACATCCATAATACAAAGTTATAATTTAATACACTGCAAGACCTTGTGAAAATATTTTATTGGACAACTCTGTAAACATTTGAAAAGAAATTAATCAACTTTACAATTTTTATTTTATTAGTTACATTGTTTTTTTCCACAGTGATAAAATTATAAGAAATTGATCAATCTTACAGATACTTGGTCACTAAAAACTCAATCCAGCTGTTGCCTTTCAATAATGCTCTCAGTACAACAGCAATCCCAAACTGCTGCAGTCACTGTCTCAACTGATGTTTCTCATCTCAACAGCTGCAGTCAACTAGCATTCTCTCAAAGTCCAGGACATACAGTGCAAAGAAATAAATAATAAAATTGGTGCCATCTATGGTTAATGGTAATTTGCACAAGAAAATATTTTGCTCTGGCTTTCCTTGTTTTTAACAGTAACATTCCACATAACATTAATTCATTTATAAAGAAGAGTAAACAAAACATACAAATAATTTATTATTACAAAGTACAGGAAAAAATAAATGTTCAACTTGTTCTTGATTCACAAAATATAATTTTAGGGGAGGGTTCAAAACAGTGCGAGACTAATGGCTTAGGGGAGAGTTCGAAACAGTGTGAGAATAACGGCTTAGGGGCGGGTTTGAAGCAGTGTGAGACTAACGGCCTTGTTATTTATAGTTACATACATTTATATTGTTAAAACTAATACAATGGCAGTATTTTGTGTAACATTAACATTACCTCGTCCCCTCCCTTTTTAGATGTAATAATGCTGTTAAACATTTACAGAGTAAATAGTTTCAACAGCTGCCATGTTATTTACATTTTTAAATTCCCTGTACAAAAAAATTATGAGGGGTTATCAAACCCTTTTAGTCTTTGCTGGGTAACCTTAATACTGGACACAAAAAATACATTGAAAAATGCCAAAACCTTAAAAAAACTTTTATTTATATGGATTCTCCTGTTGATAAAAAAAACTTGAGTGTCTAGTTGTACAAATGATATGTGATCAAGGCAACAGCTGATGTCCTCGCCATTGAAGCTGTGATGTGGTGGCCATATTAAGTTTAGTGGTATGGGGGGGGGGGGGGGTTCCTATGCAATCACACCCAAATATGTGGAGTCATCCAAGTTAAACATTTTGGTCAGATCGGGAATAACAAATTTTTTACTGCATTTGAAATGTTCCATTCCAATCAAAAACATTGTAGTCAGACTCTAATAAAACATCATTACACTTGTCAGGAAAACTTATGAGAAAAATTAGTCTTTACTTAACATCAATAATTCCATGACTTCGTGAGCTAAAAATAGGAAAACACAAACTTGGCCAATTTGTTTCATTATAATGAAATGTTTCATTGATATTAGTCATACCAGTAGGATGGAAAGATACTGGATATTTGCACAACTGAATCAATACTTGATAATTAATCAATTTCAAGTTTTATGCACATCAAATTTGCCGGCAAGGCTTTCTTATTTATTTTTAATTATTCGCATGGATGAGCCCAACTATAGAGACAAAAAAAGTAGAGAAAATAGACTACATTTAATCAGCGTAATAAGATTTATTTACAATAAAATTAAATGTATATAAAAGAAATACTTTAAAAACAAGTTTAAAAAAACAAAACACCCAAATCTCCAAGCAAGAAGACACATTAATTAAGTGGTGTTGTGCTGTAAAATAATAAATTGAACACAATTGGCAGACTACAAAACTGAGCTATTTTCATTAGGACATACTGTGTGGAAACAATATCATGGAAATGATTTCCAGTCGGACCAAACCTGTAGATCATTAGATGTCATTGTTTGAAAATTTTGGAATATGTCAATGGTCATTTGCAACACATGATAACCACAAAAAATTACTGTACAATGCCAAATAAAACACAGTTATAAACCATATTTTTCCTTCAATGGGGCAATAATGAAGAAATCGTAGTAAACACTTGAATAGAATTAGAAAAAAAAAATGGTTCATTAGAAAGATATGTCAACTTTCTAATATATTTCAATTTTCTTTGTTAAATAAATTTTTTAAAAACTACTTGGACATTTAAATAAAACTAATGGCAAGTTTCCGCTTGAATAGAAAATGTCCAATTTTGTTAAAGAATTTTTTTTTTCAAATTGTATAAGACATGAACTACTTTTTGATCCGCCAATAGCTGGTTGTTAATAGTCCCAATGTACAACAAATGCAAAGTTCAGTGTTTCATTTCCCACTGGGAAACATAAGGCTTATTTATTCTTTGACAGTTCCGTAAGGATCAAAATGTGAACAAATCTTTACAATTGTTTAAAATATTGTATTTTCCTATTGTTTGGGAAGCCTTATAAAAAAAAACCACCCTTGTATTTGGTTAGACTTGTATGAAGTTTTGAGTTCAATTCCAAAGAAATTCTGTATTACCATCAGATACTCACCACAGAACACACACAATGAAAACCTACTCATTAGTATTGTCCCTGGTTATATCCACCATAGCCTCCTTGCATTTGACCTTGACCCATACTATTGGGTGGGCCACCCATCTGATTTTGATTAGTGTTAGACTGAGGTCCAACAATTGAATTTGGTAAACCACCTTGGGGCCCAGACATTTGGGGCGCCATGTTTCCCCCCTGGGGGCCTCCCATCTGATTAGGCATATTACCTTGTGGTCCACCCATCTGATTAGGCATATTACCTTGTGGTCCACCCATCTGATTAGGCATATTACCTTGTGGTCCACCCATCTGATTAGGCATATTGCCTTGTGGTCCACTCATCTGATTAGGCATATTGCCTGGGGGGCCACTCATCTGATTAGGCATATTGCCTTGAGGGCCTCCCAACTGGTTTGGCATGTTACCTTGTGGTCCACTCATCTGATTAGGCATACCGCCTTGCATTTGGTTTCCCATATTACTTTGCATCTGACCACCCATCTGATTTGGCATATTTCCCTGGCCGCCCATCTGCATACTGTTCTGCCCACCCATCTGATTTGGCATATTTGTTGGGGGTCCTCCCATCTGATTATTCATGGAACCCTGAGGACCACCCATCTGCCCTTGCATACCCATTTGACTGGGCATGTTTCCTTGCCCCACCATTTGGTTTGTCATGGTGCCCTGTTGTCCGGCCATCTGGCTGGGCATCGCACCTGGTGGGCCTCCCATATCCCCATGTGGTCCCACAGGCTGGTTCTGGGAACCACCCAATTGATTGGGCATGTTCCCTTGGCCCATCTGACCGGGCATGCTTCCCTGCTGTCCCATGGGAGGTGTTCCCGGCTGTCCACCCTGCTGCTGACCCATCATACCCCCAGGTCCCATCACCCCTTGCTGACGGTAAGGTGCGTAGCCTCTGGGATTGTTCTGGTTCTGCTGTCCGGGACCAAACTGACCCGGCTGTTGGACAGAAGGCGGCACATTACCCTGGGGCCCGGGTTGAGAGTAAGGAGGCTGCTGTCCTTGTTGAGGTGGCTGCTGTTGTCCCCCAAACTGCTGCTGAGAGTAGTTTTGCTGATTGTTGAACTGAGGCCCTTTTGAAAGAAAGTGAAAGTTCTAAAGTCATTAACTGCAGCTTAACATAGTTTCATTTCATTCAAGTAGAGATCTTATTACTGCCCTCTATGACTTTTAATGAGGACTATTAAAATTATTGGTGCAACTTTCAATTTTTCAATTGTTGTTTGCAGATAATCAATGACTTGTTCTGGAAGATAACTTGGTTTGTCAAATAGTGGATCAAATATCTGCACCCATTTATTTTCCTGCTCTACCTTTCAAAGTTCCAAATCTTAGGCATAACTAAGTGAATTCTAATCATTGGCATACTTTAAGTTTAATGAGTTCTAGAAGATTCAACTTATTTAAAGATTAGTTTATAATTTTTAGATTATTAGACTAACTGTTAGAAAATATATCTAGTGCTTCAGAAAAATTCAATGTCTTCTTCAAAAGTGAAGACAATATATCCCCCCCCCCCCCCATGGGATTTAAAATTATTTTTCTCCATTAAAGATAATTAACCGAAATATGCATGCTTAAAATATTCTACCATAAGTTACTTTGATAATTCCTTGTTTCAAATTCTTGCTAGTTTTAAATTCTTCCTAGTTTCAAATTTTTGCTAGTTTTAAATTCATAAACATTTATAACTAATCTGTGCTTAAAATTATTAAGAATGAATGATACATAGAGCATGATAATTACCAGGCTGAGCTCGTCTGTATCCACCTTGCTGACCCATGGGTCTGTTAGGCATCATCTGGTTCGGTGTCCCTGGCATCATCATTGGGCTAGAGTTTTGTCCCATACCTGGCTGATGCTGGGACATCATTGGCTGATTCGAATTCATCATGGATTGGTTCTGTGATATCATTGGCTGCTGGGGTGACATCATTGGTTGATTTTGTGACATCATGGGTTGGCCTTGAGACATTAGTGGATTTGTGTTCTGACTCATGCCACTCTGAGACATTTGACTCATGCCACTTTGTGACATCATCGGCTGTTGCTGCGACATAGGAGGCTGATTCTGTGACATCATGGGCTGGTTGGGTGTCATCATGGGCTGGTTTTGTGACATCATTGGTGGATTCTGTGTCATCATGGGTTGATTCTGAGACATCATTGCCTGCTGTGGTTGCTGGCCCATCATATTCTGTTTTTGCATGGGGAAATTTCCCTGTGGCTGTCCATAGCCTTGGTTTCCCATGGGACCTACATTAAGATTTTTAAAAACACTATGAGCTGTAGGTATAACTATCACTTTATTTTATGTAAGCAAATAAAACACAAATCTACAATTTAATTCATGTCTCAATTAAGTTGCTGTAGTTCGGTACTGTGATTTAGATGGCATCTGCCTCCTTTAAGCTTACCCCAATCACTGACAATATTTCATGTCAAATGTTGAGAAGTACATCACTTTGTAAAAATGGATTCTCTTTCATTTTTTAAATTTTTTAATGAAATGTTTTCTATAAAAAAATTATTATCAAATATTATTATGATTTCATAAAAGCTATTAAAAGATAATTAAAGAGGTTTGCTGCATTAAAAGTCTTCCTAATGAAGGACAATAGATGTAACAACCTCCCATGTGGCCACCTTGAGCAGGGGGTCTCATCTGGTTCATCTGTCCCATTTGTGCATTTCCCATCTGGTTTCCAGGAGCCTAAAATAAAAATGTGCAAATTTTTTCAACCAGAATTTTTTTTTAATGATTCATATCTTAATCAAAGCAGTTGTTCATATTTTAATAAGCATCTATCACATGGACAAAACCTTACAGGCAGCAAAGCATGCACATTGGTGCTTGAATCTGCCAAATTTGCCAGGTAGACCAGATTTCGATGCAGAAGTTGTTGGTATCTGTGAAAAGGAAGAAAAACTACCTAAGGTTACTAATGTTTGACATTTCTTCAAATAATGTGTTAAATCCAACTAATGGCTACACTTGTTGCACTTAAAACATTTATTCTCTTCTTTGTGATAAAAATCTTTCTTTTTTTTTCAGTAAAAATATTGAAAAGTCCTTCTATAGTCACATTGGTGTGCTTAAAAGTAGATAAATATTAGCTGATGTTTAATAAGAACCACCTTACTGTTATATAATTTTACTTACTGTATGCATTCTGTGCTTTTGCCTTTCATCTGATAATCACTGATGGTCTGTATAAGCTGTGTATTTTCATCCAACATCTTAAAGAAAAATAATGTTGTTTTTTTTTAACAATATTGCAATTTCCTAGTTTAAAATTTTAAAAAGTCAACCTTAATAATATTATTGAAATGGAAAAATATTTTGCTAGGTAACCTAGGCGGCTAGGCCTAATCAAATTCATTTGAATTTTCTAAAATGTAAGGCCTACTTACTACTGAGGCTACTGGTAGAACTAGGCCTACACATATTATTATTCAGATTCATTCAAATAAATTAATCCAAGTAATATTATTATTAGGTGGTTTTATATAGCGCAGTACCCCAGCCTAGGGTTAGACTCACTGCGCTTCACAAAAAAATTAGCAATTACAGAAATGTATATATTTAAAAAAGCTTGACCTCACCCACCCAAGTACTATCTATCACTGGCTAGCCATGGACAGCACCCAGCAGAATCAAGCGTTGTTTATCAGTCATGGGGTGGGGGGAGAATGAGTTGGTATAGTACAGTTTGAAGAGATGGGTCTTGAGGGCGGTTTTGAAGGCTGTGATGGTGGTTATATTGCGGATGTTTAATGGGAGAGAATTCCATTGTTTTGGGGCACAGAAAGAGAAATATCGTTACCCATATGTATTAGTGCGTGTTCTGGAACAGAAAGAATATGCATGTCTGTGGAGGAACGAAGCTTTCGAAGGGGTGAATAGACAGTATGAAGTTCAGTAAGATAGGAAGGGCAGGAACCAGAGAAAAAATGGTGTGACAGAGAACAGACAGCTTGTAAAGCATAATAGGAAGGCCAGGCCAAGCGCAAGACCCTGCTATTTCTTATTAACTAATCTATTAATAAATTATTTGTCCTACCTTTTGAATTGTTGCTTGGGTAGGTGGTGGATTGGGTGGCTTCTGATGAGGTGGAACGTATGCAGTTGACATTTTTGTAAAAATTAGCAAACACTGGAATATTTAACATTTATAATGATTAACATTTAAAAAGAAAGTGTCTATTGGTATTTTAGAGAGCTATTGGTCGTCAAACCAATCAAATCAAGCCAAAATCTGAATTTTAAAAACCAGCTTTCAATGACGCTCATTTATTACTGGTTTGCACTAGTGACAACACTGATAATAAATCCTGAAAGAATTTTAGCTTTAATTTGCCATTTTGATGCTTTTAAATATTTGGAATATGCCATCAAAGCTTCAGAAGAGTTTCACATGCTGTCTTTTTATATTGCTATATAATTATAATTTATAATATAGACCTAATATAGATAGATAAATGATATGGGGGGGGGGGGTAATTATATGTAATTATTGTACACAATATTGGAATATCATATGCAGTGCAATTATTTTGCCGGCGACCTCTTGTCACATGACCTGACGGAATAATAACACCTACTAGTCGTCCGGCGGTCACATGACATGTCTGTCGTCGGAATATCTTCCACTAGTCGTCAGGCGGTCACCTGACAGGCCCGCTGGACGTATATCTCCCGCACTATACGTCCGGTCGTCGGACATACACTGCCTTATTATTATTACTAAACACAAAAATTAATTTTGAAGTGCACCCGGCACAAGACTTGTCTTTGTCAGCACATGTTTTTTGGCAACATATTTATTGGTGATGCTAAAATTCTGTATTTCACATGTGACGTGACATACCTTCATACCTGATACCTACTTAAGAATTAGAGTAATTTCAGTGGTGTAGGTACTTTGGTAAAAAATTCAACAATTTTTGTAAAATAAACCAATGGCATAGTTGAATAGAGCTAATTTTTAACAGAATTATAACACCAAAATCATATTTTTAGCTGTTGTAGTTTTAAAGTTATGAATTTTTAAAGTACGACATAGTTTGTCATTTTTTAACATGGACCGCATCACCACATTCTGTGACCCAGTTCTGCTGTTCGCGTCACGAGCTAAATAACTCTCGTTTTAATGATAATTTTATACGCCTTTTATTTTCAGAACTAATGCTGTATTAAAAAATAATGTTATACAATTATATATAAATTATAATTTATCTAACTATGCACTTTGTATATCAGTAAATTTAATTTTTCTGTTTACCAAATCTACAGCATCCATTATACCACTATATGCTGTATAGTCCATACTATATAAGGCAATGCGTCCCTTAAAATACTGTTTGGGATCTACTTATTTTGAACTTTCAACTTTGGCACATGACTAATTAAATAAAACTTTCTCTGACCAATGGTTGAATAGTTTTGCACACAGCAAACTCTTATGAATGAAACTCTGAGGTAGTACTACGGACGGTATAGCCATTATGCAAGGGCTGTGAATGGTTCCCCATGACGACCTTTTGCACACGGAGAATTCTGATTGTTAATAATACGGACTCTATCGGGTTTTTAAAGCTCAAATTAAAACCTTCCAGTTTAAATCTCTTTCAAATGCATTCTAAAACACAAGTTATCAAATATTTTGAAGTATAAATGGTAATAATTGAATATTTCCTAAGCTAAGTATCGGCGTCTTCCGCCATTTAAAATGGGGCGTGATCACTAATCCAAAATGGCCTGGGCGACCTGTGCATAATGAGGTCAACGTTGAAGAGAATTGAGAAAATGTTTATTGAGCTATCACAATGAAATTTTGCACACATACTTCAATATATTATGCAGACCTACATTTAATATGAAAAACATACCCTGAATATTTAGACTGAATTTTTTGATGCAAAGATGCCTTATATTAACATATGATTTTCCTCACTTAAAGTTGTTTTAATGAAAAAAATAACTTAATGGGAATGTAGGTCAACATTTCTCCTAACGTGAATGGGCGGAGTTTGACCTTAATTATGGACCAGAAGGACGCCTGATTTATTCTAATTACATGCACATAAAAAATTAAAAACTCGGATTTCATTGCGCCGACCTCAATTTCCAATACAAATTTTATAGGAGTGTCCCTTGCTTCGGCGAAGTACCTACAGTGATGTAATTAAAATAATAGTGACTACCAATACTCAGTTAATACTGCACTGCATTTTACATTAATATATCACCAATTAGCCTGATTAGGCCTAGTTACGCCTAGTACTTGCAGTTTTTTATAATGATTGTCAATTATAATAGCCTCAATAGTCAATAGCCGGCGGCGCCTACTAGGCCAAGTCTTGCCCCAAGAAGCTACTCTATAAGCCGACTTATTTAGTAGTTTACTACAAAGTCAAATAGGTCCAATAGCCGCAGCACTTAAAAAATTGTTAAAATAACAAAATGATTAATTGCAATCATGATACTGATACAGCACAATATAATATAGTAGAGGGTTTACCGGCACTTACATTTTTAACTTATATTATTTTGAGGGGTGATAGTTTTGGCTAGTAAAATACTAAACAGCGAAACACAAGATAGGAAGTTAAAGAATGATCTAAGTAGATTTCATTGCTTTTAGTACTACTATTACTATTAAATGTGGCTTCAATTAAATATTTGCAACGTATTTAATCTATTTAAGGCAGATTAATGTATAAATGAATCATAAACGTATAAATTTAACTTGGTCAGTAAACAGAAATACAGGTGAAAAGCTTCTTAAACTAACAAAATTTATTTGGTACCTGAAGTTAACAGCGGATATGATTACCATGTCTTTGTTTGGTAATCCTGACTTGGCCTTTAGATGTACCAGATTGGCAATTGATCCTAAATAAAATTTCTTTTGAAAAGCTTATACTCCTTACTGGGGTAAATAATTTTTTTAATCGATGAAATTGAACATTTATACAATATAAATATATTGAGCAAGTTATATGCGACAATTCATACATTAATATGGAATATTATTGATAATGAATATAGGCAATCTTTCAGCATGCTTTTACCGACGTGTATAGAGCAAATCAGTAAAATTATACGGATCTTTCCACTTATCTTGATTGAGTACTACTATGCCCCGGCAGTACACTTTAATAAATAAAAGCTATGTATACTATACATAAATCGAAGCCACATTTTGAGATTGTAATTTGATCAGTCCTTACTGAAAATTCCCAGTGTGGATGAACACAGAAAAAAGTCTTACGGAGTGCGCTCTTTTGAAATTATTGAATATTTTGCCCCAATCTTTGAGGGGTATTGAAAAGTATAAAAAATCATTTAAGAAACATTTAAAGACTTTTTTGTTTAAATAGATTTAAGAAAACCAGAGCACAGTGAGCATGCTAAAGTGGCATTGATACCAGCGTTATATCAAATCATTTATATAAAGCTTAAATTTTTTAATTTAAGACATGTAAGTTATTTTAGCACATACACTAACAAGACTGCTCTGTAGAACTAATACTGAGAGCTGAAATGTGTTCATTTACTTGATAGTTTGCCCTCACTGTTAGAGCACTTTCCCCAGAGTCAGAGAATAAACACACTGCTCACGCCCCCAGTAAGGAAATGCAGAATCAACTCCAATCCCACTAAGACCCCAAAACACGCGTGTCGCTATGCTGGAGAGCTTTTCGGGCGTAAATAGGACTAGCAAGCCACATGTGTACTCACTTGTTGAATGTATCCTTAGTCATCTTCGCATGCGAGAGAGGAAAACAGTTGGCACATTTAAATTGAAGACAATTGCCACATGTAATTGCTATGCTCTGCAAGAAAAAAAAATCAAAGAATTTAAGCAAATCTAAGAAAAATAAATATAGAGTGATTTTTGTGTGGTGTGTAAATGGTAGCATTATGATGGTGTGGTTGTTTGTTCAAAGTATTATATATTAATTTATACGATAATACCTTATGCTCTAGGTATAGGCTACATAAACAAAATGACCCTACTAAAATCTTGTGTCAATGATACAAGTGGCACGCATGAAATTCCATACATAAACGCTTGACATTAATTCATTAAATCTAGGTCCTGATACATGGGTCAATGCGGAAATCATGAAGTAATTCATTTGTAAATTGTTAATTTATTTCGCTTTCCTGGTTGGCCACACCATTATGTAAATTATGATACAGAACAATAAATATTTTATATCTTATGCTATAAATATACACTTTCTTTTATCTTCCACGAAGATTTAACATGTGTTATTATCAATTCTAAAACAATCGCTAATTTCTTGAATTTTTTTAGAAAGCATAACCATTAGAATAATTAGTAATAAGAAAGTAAACAAATCCACTAGACAGTTCATCAACATGGCATGCTTTTGCTCGGACCTAATTATTATTTTTTTAAACCAATAAACGCATTTACTATAAATAACATGTGCGTTGAAGCGTGGACTCGTTGCGTAACCGAGCCGGGCTGCATCTTTGTTCATGTTATTTTACACCGTATAAAAATATGTGCAGCTTCCCTAGGTCAAAGCCTGAAAAGGGTGGCCATAAGCAGTTGCATAACTAAAAAATTGTGCCACTTAAACAATGTGAATGATACTATCTAAGATAGACAGGACACATTTTTTTTTACTAAACTGAGATTGAAAGTGGGACGAAATTCTAACCGTTATGTACGCTTGTTGTACAAGCCTGCTAATACAGGATAATTATGGTTAAACCTGTACTGTATATCTGATAAGCCCAGTTATTGACATTGTATTGAATTTTTAATCCACATAAAGCTATTGCTCAATAAATAAATTAAAAATTCTCCCTGCAGTAAATTATTGACTACATAGGAAATTACAAAAAAAGTAATTATCACGTATTTCAATTTACAATTACTTTCACCTATCAGGACATTGGCTCTATAATCTATACCGCCGCTGTAAACGTAGTAATAAGGGCCTGAAGTTAACATCTGCGCCATCTATACCTGTATACACTTCCTGTCATTCTTACACTGCAAAATTTAAGAATTTGTGAAAATGAGCGACAGATACGATAGAGCAATCACAGTCTTTTCACCTGATGGCCACTTATTTCAGGTGGAATATGCACAGGAGGCTGTTAAGAAAGGATCAACTGCGGTAAAATATCCCTATGTTACTATCTTATTTATAGGCTACTACATTAAATTATTTAGGCTTAGCTATACTATGCCGGCCTAAACTAAAAAAAAGAAGAGAAAGAGCCTTCTGAAGTAATTCTTCAATCAATTCAGTGGACTCTAGGTTAGGCTGAAAAAAATAAGAAGAATTTTCCAGTGTTAGGCCTATAAATCAATACAAACAAAACAATGGTTAAAATGTGTAGTTAGTGGCATGGGGTTGCCAAGAGTTGTCTCACCCTAAGGTGAACTGACAAATCCTAACACTCACACTCATAAAACTCTAACACTGGGATTTAGGTAGCATACTGATAGACCAATAATTCACCAAATGGCAATAGTTGGTTCTGATTAGTGATGAATGTGTATGATAACTATTGACTAAACATTTTTAACATAATAATATGAAATATAGGTAATCTACCAATTCAGCGACGGTTATGCAAAAATGTGGTGGGGTAATCCCTTATTTTGACGCATTTTATTATTTCTACAGAAATAAAATAAAAAATCAACATTTACCTCGTGGAACTACAGTCGAACCCGCTTATCTCGACCTCGGTTAACTCGCAAACCCTATTAAGTCGACGTTTTTGAAGTGGAACCACCAAATTCTCTCTTTGTCTTAGCATTTTCTCATCGGTTATGTCAATTCTTTTATGTCGCCAAACTCTAATATCTCGAGCACAAAAGAGGGCCAAATTTGCCACTTAACGTTGGTTATCTCGATTTTTCATGGCAATTAATCACAGCCAAATCATTTTGTTTGGTTATTTACTTATTTAGTGTTTTTTTTATCGCCTCAAATTCAATGTTTTTATTTGCGACAAATTACCATCGAAATTGCTAGGCCTCACGAAATTAGCAACGATTTGTTTATACCATAAATATTTATTACAAACTGAGTTCCTACACAGGGACCAATCAAAATGGTTATTTTACTCAAAGGTCAGGGCTAGATCACGTGATACAAGAAGAATGTCAGGAAAATACCCAATTTTGCTAGATTTTATCGGTGATTGAAAGCTTCGGTTGCTTTCGTAATTTTCTTTGTGGCGAAACGTTGGACTAACCAATAAAATGATCGTACTTGGTTCACTGCGCATGTGCTGAATTCACGTAGCACGTGATCGCGGTCCGTATGGTCGTTCATTCCAATGACAGTTCAAACAAATAACCTCCAAAAACACGTGCATGTACACATTCTCATTTATTAACGCGCATCATGTACATAAAGAAATTTCAAGCACATGTTAATATTTTGCCGCCATATTGGTTTTCGTTTATCTCGATCATCGGTTATCTCAACGCTTTTTGGCAAACCCAGAGGCAGTCAAAATAACCGGGTTGTACTGTACATTAAAACACTTCAATGCATATTATAGCATGTATTGTTCGTTTTCCGAATGTTTTGTCATTGGTTTTAAACTGAAATTTTAATATAAAACATGTATTTCCAGTGTCTGTCCATTGTTTGTTTTGGTCCATTTAGCCGGTGTGCGCAGTGTCTGTCCATTGTTTGTTTTGTTTTGGTCCATTTAGCCGGTGTGCGGCCAGATTTTTTGCCAGTCTCAGACCAAATGTATTATTCATACGGTTAAAGTAATGTAAAAACAATAGACAATTATGTCAGATTCGGGGCATCAGCTTACACTGTGGTGTAAGGACCGGGCTCTCTTGAGCGTTGAAGGTCCCGTCGTGATGTCCATACAATGTAGACCCATTTAATGCGGCCTGTGCCTATATGAAGGTTAAAAAGATCATAGCTTGGGTGGTGGAAGTGGTGCAGGAGGGTGGGGATAATCTTGTCTACTAAGAGGTTGAGTTAAAACTATTTTATACGATGAAGTATTAATTAATGATGGAACTAGTAACATCAGACCGCCCCCCCTCGCTACACACACTCACATAAATAGTTGTACCAGGAACGAGGTAAGTTTTAAAAAAAAATGATGACTATGACAAACCTCCAGTGTTTATTCTTTTTTATAATTCAGCTGTGCTCAACCTGTGGGTCGTGGGTCGAACGACCCTAACTCAGGGGTCGCCTACAACCATCAGAAAACTTATGTATGAAGTAGTAATTTTATGATTGGGGGTCACCACAACATGATGAACTGTATAAAGGGTCGTGGCATTAGGAAGATTGAGAATCACTGTTCTAACGGATTTCAAAGTTTTGTTTTTATGAATCTGATAATCGGCATCACGTCCGCTACCCTCCCTCTTTCCCTCGGAGCATGATCATCGGCATCACGTACGCCCCCCCCCCCCCTTTTTCTCTCTCTCTCTATCAGAGCGCTCGAAATATACGGGTAGCCCCTTAAAATTGAAGCCATGGTGGAGAGGGGGTAGGATTTGGTGTTTATTACCAAGGCAGCGGACACACACATCATCATTAACTTGTGAATAAAGTTAACTGACCAAAAGTGACTGGGACTTGGTATTACGTCACTATATCAAAGAATGACAACGTAGGTGTTTCAATGGTGATGTAAGCTGACCAGAGAAACCGCAAAACAGTGGCCTGGCAAAAGACGCCAACCATCCACCAACATCAAAGACCGACCGATGTCCAATCCACCGATGGACAAGGGAACCAGAGGCATGGCTCCAGCACGTGGTGTTGATGTAACACCTTTGTTTAACTTGGGCTGAAGTTGATAAATTAATACCCGCGGGGGGGGGGGGGGGGGGGGGGGGGGGAGTTTGTGATAATGCCTCAACTTTTTTTTCAATTTTTGGTGATGGAGAAATTTGGGGGGGGGGGAATTGGCCACCATAGCGTGGGGTCAATACGTTGTCCGTGATTGATCAGCTCTAATTTGAGCTCCCCTCCCCTTTTTTGTATGCCAATGAGCTTAACTGATTTGCGCTAAGTAAAATGAGGGTGAGGGCTGGTGATTATAAAAAATATACTGACTCATTTTGCGGTATTAATGGTAGTGGGATCACTTTGTTGAAAATGGCAGGACGACCAAGGTTAACTAGAATTCAAATTGTTGATCCAACGGAAATTTTAAATGATGCAGCAGTTCGGACTGAGATTTGGTTTATGCCCACACTATGTGAAGCAACATATAATGTTAATACAACAATGGAATTTCTAGCAAGGCGCTCCCTTTTAAAGAACAAAATGGAATGCAACAATTGCAATGTGGCTTGTAAGCTGGCTACCTACAATCAAGGTATGGAAAACATATATGGAAGTGTTCAATTTGTGGTTTAAGCAAAAGTATACGAGATGGCTCATTTTTAACCAGGAGCCATCTACCATTATCTAAACTAGTCATTCTCATGAACTGTTTCGCCAATGATTTTCCTCAAGATGCTACAAAGCATGAGTCACAAATACATAACCAAAACACGGTGATTGACTGGTGTAATTTTATTCGAGAGGATATAGGGATATATCTGAACCAGCATGCAACTCAGATTGGTGGCTTTGACGATAATAATAATGGGGAGCCCATGGTGGTTGAGCTTGACAAATCCAAATATTTTCATAGGAAATACCACAGAGGAGCGTGGCGTCAAGGCCACTGGGTTTTTGGTGGAATAGAAAGGTCCACTGGAAAATGATTCCTAGTGGAAGCTCCAGACAGAACAGCTGGAACCCTGGAAAACATTATCGCCCAACACGTTTTGCTAGGGACACACATAATAACAGATGGATGGGCAGGCTATAGAAACATAGGGCAATTGTCCAATGGGATATTCATGCATTCAGTTGTGGTGCATGAACGAAATTTTGTTGATCCCAATGATCCAGAAGTGCACACACAAAACATAGAAAATTTGTGGATGCGCGCCAAAAGTAAACTGAAAAGACAGTACGGAACAAGTGAGACATTGTTTCCATCATATTTAAAGGAGTTTCAATTCCGTTGCAATATCACAAAGTTTAAGGTGTTCAACGAACTTTTGATTGTTTTAAAAGGACGATATCCTGTTTAAAGCATATTTAACAGTTCAGTTTTTTTATTGGACTTCTCAGAGCATAAAAGGTAAGATCTTTTTAATTTGTTATTTGTTTTGTACCATTTAGTCTTTATGTTACCGGTAGCTGAAGAGGACTTTTGCCGACATCGTTGTTGTATACTGTATACTATAGGCTAATGTTCTATCGGATTGTTATTGCTTTCAATATTTCTATTATGTTCCATAATACACATACAGGGCCATCCATAAATGACGTCACTCAAATTTTGCCGATTTTTGACCCCCCTCCCCCATCATCACAAAAAAGTTAGTCCCCATCCTCAAATATAACTTCACAAATCACTGCACCACACCCCCCCCCCCTATAAAAAGTCACTGTGTCCACTAATGACCTCTTAAAGAACAAAGTGGCTATTCGCAACCGGGTACCAGAAGTGAGAGGTTGGGATTTAAAAAATATTTAAAATATTTTCGTTGGGTTTGTAAGACAAAATGAGGTATCAAATGAAAGATAATTGAATGGACTATATGTTTGTTAACTCAATTCTTCAGTTTAACTAAAATAAACTACCAAAAATGACATCCGAATAGCAATTAGTCAAAATGGACCCAGACACGCACCGCGCCATTCGGACCCGGGTCCCATTAGACTTTAAAGAAATTCACCTCCTGTGGATATCAAATTACTGCACCCGTGTCAGAAACATTTCACTATAACAGTGGTTCTTAACCAGAGGTAAAAGTACCTCCCCAGCCCTGAGGTGTGGAAGACCAGAAAATTGTATTCAGTGGCGTAGCTAGGAGGCTGCGGACCGCACCGGGTGACACCATCTCAGGGTGTGACAACAAGTTGAAAAATTGCCTATATACAGAGCATACACTGCTGTGTCTAACCGAAAATCCATAAAACGATTACAGATGACACATACATTTTCCACCCATGTAACTAATTAAAATGCGTGTTTTATTTAAAATTCAAGGTTGATTCATCGGCAATTAGGTTACCTTATTGTTAGGTCAGAAATACTCCGTTTTGAGAGCATTTACTAAGATATCCCCCCCCCCCCCCCGCTTAGATAGTCTCCTTTTTGAGAGCATTTACTAAGATATCCCCCCCCCCCTGCTCAGAAATACTCCGTTTTGAGAGCATTTACTAAGATATGCCCCCCCCCCTCCGCGGTCAACCATTTTCGTTCTATCCCACTTCATGTTGTAGGCTCCCTAGTCCTAATTCTATTATATGATTCCCATGTCCGTATTAAATAAACGTCCTATTTATTGTAAATAAATGTGTGAATTAATTGAAAAACCATATACTGTATCTGAATATCCAATTTTATTAGTGAAACAAGACCTTCATTTCACAATAATAAACTGATAAAAGGTACCTTAAATATCTGAGACCTAAATATTTAAAGTTGTTAGCCCACCACTTGTTTAGAAAGAAATATCGGACACCTAGACATAATTAAAGTTAAAAAATAAATGCAAGATATTTATTTTAATCTAGATACATCCAATTGGGCAATTTTTATAAGGTATCTTTAAGGACAGAAGAGTTCTCCACATTTTACCACAATGACGCTGTGAAAGACAAAAGATTCATGAAAATGTACTTCTTTTGATCTCGTAAAATTTGTTAAATTGTTGTTGTATTCCAACAAAAAGATGGTACTTTAATTTAAAAAATACTTTTAATGAAATTCCATGAGGTAAAAGTGAATTTTAAAATTTATATTTCTAGAACTAATAATTTGCGTTAAAATAAGGGATTACCAAATTATGTTGTACTTGTACATGTTTAAAGTGCTATTTAAACAGTTATTCTTTTATTGATGTCCATTAATAGTACGGGTACAGTGGAGAGAGGGCGACTGGTTTTCCGTGGCATAAAAGAGAGAGTAGACACTGTTTCCTTGTTGAAGTGCCAGACAGACGTGAGATCAGGTTGAGGAGTGCATAGAGACATTTATCCTTCCAGGCGCACATATTGTACCAGACAAATGGGCGGCTTATACAAACATAAACCAGATCAGACACAGAATATACAAACACTCCATTGTTGTACATCAACAAAAAAAAAAAAAAAGGTCAATCCAAATGACGCTGGTCTCCACAAACTGCAAAGAAAGTTTGACACAAGCCTTGATCTTTTCCCTTCATATTTGCCTGATTTCTAAATTGTTTAAATTTTTCTATTTGAAAAAAAGTTGTCTTTTAAATATGTGCTAAAAGGAATCTGTACAATCTCATGAAAAACATTTCCATTTATTTGGATCAAATAAATGTTTAAAGAGCTCTTCAAACTGGAACGACATGATTTTTTTGTAACTGACGCTTAAATTATGGTAGATTACTGAAATATTAAAATGCAAAGTTACATTTGTTATTAAAATTCAACTTACAAATACAAGGTTCAAAAGAAATAAACTCAACCTTGGTGATACCCGAAGATGAATACCAGAAAAAGGCCCACACATTGTTAAAGTTGTCTTTTGATTGTTTGAAGAAAAAAAGTACCCATATTCTATTAATTTCTGTAATTTTGCCATTTAACAGGACATTTCAAAATAGTTTCTGACCGACCCCCCCCCCCCCCCTCCCCACTTTAAATACAAAATTAGGAAACAAAATAATTCTGGATAGGGGTATCCTCTCCCCCAGAACCCATTCCCCCACTTTTACGACAAATATAAAGTTGAGAAAAAAACCTTTTATCAAATAAATACAGAGCTAAAAATCAAAATCTTTTGACTACGGAACTATGGCTAGTAGTTGAACTGGGGAACGTCTATGACTTATAATATGTGGAATAAACCAACAGGTAAATTTTGGGTTAGCTCTATGGGTTGTGCCAAGAGTTGTCTCACCTTAAGCACACTGGACTTAGAGACTGAGTGAATAGGCCATTCTTCACTGAGTATTATTTGCGTCCTAAACTAAATCTGATGATCGATAAAATTAATACGAAAAATATTGAAATGAAATCTTGTCATTCATCTTTATAAAAATTCAGCTTACAAAGTTCAAAAGAAAGGAAAAAAAGAAATACATCAGTGCTAATACCCCATGATGAACACAGGTGGGGAAAGAAACGATGCACAGGGGAACGCTAAAAGTTTGGTTGAAAATTGTTTTCTATCAATAAAAGTTGAATTAATAAGATGAACTGATTCTTTTTTAAGATGACATTGGATAAAATGCACTAGAATATGATTTTACTCATAAGGCAGTCATAAAAATGATATTTTATTTTTAAATTTTCTCACAAAATTTGTGTAACCTGTAATAATTCATTAAAGAAATTTGTTTGCTAAGTTGAAAAAAATATGCAATGGATTGCTACTTAACAAGAAGTTTTGTCTGTTGAAAGGTGGCTGTAAATTAAATTTGATTTTAAAAAAAAACAAACTCTGTCCTGTTACTTCTGTTACATTTATTTTTAGCTTGCATAGTATTATTTAATTTGTTGGATTTGAAGAAACAGTACCAACAGGTAGTTCTTAATTATTATCGGTATATTAACTTTAAGGTATGATGCTACATTTCCATCACAGCAAATTGCCATCAGACTATTCACCATATAGAGTGCAGTTTTGTCATGCTTGTTTGTTATACATAATTACTTACTATGGTTGTTTGAAATTATTATTTGTTTGATCAGAATTATTTTTTTTTACCAAAAACAATTTATACCATGGCCTGTTAGTGCATCCTTAACTGAATTTTTTTATCTTAAATTGAAAGATTTTATTCTAAATATATTTCAGAAACCTATTTATTAAAAATCAATTGAAATTTCTTCTTTAATTCTTGCTAAAGGTTGGTGTACGAGGAAAAAACATAGTTGTGTTGGGTGTGGAAAAGAAGGCTGTAGCCAAACTACAAGAAGATAGAACAGTTAGAAAAATTGCTCTTCTTGATGATCATGTTGCTTTAGCATTTGCAGGTTTGTAAAGAAAATAAAAGGCACAAAACAAAAAGTTAAATAATTGCATTAAAAAACTGCTACTGTAGGTTTTCGAAATATGATTATTATAATTTGAAAGACCAAGTATTTCAGAAACATAATTTTTTTTCCATCAGGACTGACAGCAGATGCTCGCATTCTCATCAACAGGGCACGTATTGAGTGCCAGAGTCACAGACTTACTGTAGAAGATCCTGTTACAGTAGAGTATATAACTCAGTATGTTGCACAGCTGAAGCAGGTTAGTGATAGCAAATTCTACATTTTAAAGCTTAGACTTAGAGGATTCACAATCAAATGGTTTTATTTACAACCATGAATTTTTACCATTTTGCAAATGCAAGCTGATTAAAAATGAAATAAAAATGTTTGTCCTTTTTTGCAAATATCCTTAGTCACAATAGTTGGTACTTTAATTAAAAGCATTTAGTATTTTAGATATTGTTTTATTGGACTTATATGCTTAAAAAAAGTCTTTTTAGTTTTAAAATTTCCCCTTTGAGACAAGCAATATTGATAATTTTGTAATTACCCCATGTAGAAATACACACAGAGTAATGGCAGACGACCATTTGGTCTTTCTGCTCTCATCATTGGTTTTGATATGGATGGGACCCCGAGGTTATATCAGACAGATCCTTCGGGTACATATCATGAATGGAAGGTTTGTCTTATTTCTAGTAAGGAAATAAAATCTAAGAAAATTTTGAGTACCTTTACAAGGCATTATTTGAATTGTTTAACTGTACTTTTAATTTAATTTTTGTATATTTGCTTTTCCTTCCATTGTTACACTCACCTTTCATTTAGACAGAAAATATTCAATCATATTCATAATTTGTGTAATTTCATCAATGCAGGCAAACACAATAGGACGTAGCGCAAAAACAGTACGAGAGTTTCTTGAGAAACACTATACGGAAGAGCTACAAAATAATGATGATGAGTGTATTAAGCTTACCCTGAAAGCTTTATTGGAAGTAGTTCAATCTGGCGGTAAAAACATGGAGGTTGCAGTCATGAGAAGAGGAAAACCTTTACAGGTAATTGTTTGAGCCAAGCATCCACTGACAAAGGATAACCTATTTTTACAGGCATCTTTTAAATGGACTCTTGTTTGAAGCTTGAGCCCATTGAAACATGCTTGTATAATTATAATGCTTATATTTAATTATAATTAGTGATGCACCAACAAAAAAATATGTTAGTGCTGGTGATGATTGGTTTTATATGGCAGAGATTACTAACTGACGGGCCTTAATTGGCTAAGATCATTTTAATATATTGTTTTTTTTCTCTCTCTCTCAGATGATGGAATCAGATGAAATTGAAAAATATATCACAGAAATTGAAAAAGAAAGAGAGGAAGAAGCAGAAAAGAAAAAACAAAAAAAATGATTATTGGACTAATTTAAAATTAAATATTTGATTTTTAAACCTCTCGATTATTTTGAGTTAATGAAAATTTACAGAAGTTTTTGTTAAATGTTAACTGGTAGTTTTTTGCGACTTACCAGCAGACATTCTGTAACATTTAGGTTACCGGTACTATTAAACATGCAGAGTCTCTAATGGTGTCATGTAAGTAAGTTAACAAATATGTTGATTGATATAAATGTGTCATTTCTTATTAAAAATTTCACATAAATTGAAATGGACCTGTGTTTTATTTTTGTGTTTAATCTGTCCTTAATAAATTTCCCACAGTCATAGAAATTAGTTGTTTTTAAGTACTGTACTGGTAAATAATAATGTTTTTGTCACATTCGTTTTCATTCAGACTCCCTAAACAAAAATTATATTATGTGACCTGCATCCTTTGAAAGTGTGAAAACAATGATCTTGCCCACTCTAGGTTTTTCTTTAAATGATAGATGCCCCTCAATGAGCATTATTGGTAGTTTTAAGCTGAAATAATTTGAAATGAGGGTATCTGAGTATAAATTTTAACAGATGTAGTCATATTGGTAGAAGTAAGTATTGTTATATGTTCAAAAAGCTCCTTTTAATCACTTCTATTTTTACACACTGGCACAGAAGTAATATCCTCATTACCTGTATTTTTTAAAACTCTTGAAGCCCTACAGCAGAGTTTCCAAAACTTTCGACATCTGTCTGTAATTTTCACAACACTGAGTGCCCATCATTAAAAAAATAAAATTGCATATACTTTAATAATCAATAACAATAAAAAATTATTTGTTCCTTTTCATTTGCAGTGCAGCGTGTACCCCAACCAAATTCTTCCCGTAACCCCTGGGGGAAATGTACCACACTTTGGGAAATACTGCCCTAAAGTAACAATAAAGAAGTAACTAAGATAGGAGTACTAGTATCATGACTAACATGTATAAAATAAAATGACTCAAGTACCAGCAATGGATGACTGACACCATCTCAAGTGCTCCTTAATTGGTGCAAATCTTAGCCATTATAGCAACAAATTTTCTACGTTAGATACAATTCCATATTTGAAGAAAATTCAAGAGGGATACTGCAAACGGTAAAACAATTTTAACTTGAATTTGATGAATTTTTTGCAATAAAATACAAATGGAATGCACCGGTACACTAGAACCCCATATCTTGTGCTACACTACCAGAATACGGTGTAAAAAAGCAATTTAGGCAAAATATGGATTTTTAACATTTACAGATAGCTCAATAGCCTTCAGCTAATACTAATATACAAATACTTTTATTATTATGGCATTTTATAGTGTTGACCATTAAAATATTTATACCGGTATTACATAGAAATAGAATTATACAAATTATAAGCAACACTTCAGTATTGATTCCAAGGACATGGTGGCAACTTTGTAGGGGGCAGCATTAACCTTCCAAGTTTTTGATTGAGCATTAGATCATTATTAGGAGCAGAAATTACATTAGAGGGGCAGTAATATAGACCCTTATTAGGAAGATGCACATTTCACGAAAGTAAGTTCAATTGCCTACGGAACATTCATACTTTAACTCTAAGTGTATCATCATGTCCCTTAGTCTTTGGACCGCCACACTATCCTTCTCCATTCCTCTCTGTCTTCTGCACTACGCATAGCATCGACTAGTTTTAGTCCCGTCCACTCTTTGATGTTATCTTCCCATCTTGTATAGTGTAATTAATAATAATAGTATAATGCTTTAGCCATCCAGCATGATGAAGAGTTCCAAGGCTCAAATACCACTCTGCATGTAGGAGTTTCTCCTACCAAATATAATGGCTAACTCGAGAAATTTCTTGTAATCATCTCTTGGTTGCATAGCTTTAAGTTTCACCAACCGCAAGACTGCCCTGGCCATATTTTAAACTGCCTATAACTACTGTAACTATTTCAGTTTGCTGTATGATTACTTGAACTTGAAGCGCTTAAAGATGGATAGATCAGGACCAGAGGTTGTAGTCCCCATACTCTCAGCTGAGTAATTTCTAAAATATTGCCTCAAGCCAGTTAGAGATGGTCCTTTTCTCATTTTTGATCTTGAAGTATGCAATAGGCAGGCTCAACTTATATGACCTGTATTATCAAATTTCAAAGCACATTGCCTTTACAACAACAGATACTTAGGACTCTCTAGTACTGGATTTCAGCTTGTTAACACCAAGCAGCCGATTTATCCCCACACACACACCTGAAACAATGACCAAGAGGAAGTTTTCCATCTCAGTGATAGTGAAAATTATTTCTTCACTGGTTGTGCCTACAAAATGCTCCATTTTACATTTATGACCATTTTGTTCACCGTTACGGCATATAGACAATAATGACCAAAGTTTAACTTGCTTGAGTAAACCTCAAGTATGATTCAATTTAAGTTAAGGCTGAGACTATTCGCTCCTGGGTACCAGAAGTGAGTGGTTGGGATTAAAAAACTATTTAAAATATTATTGTTGGGTTTGAAAGACAAAATTTGGTATCAAATGAAAGATAATTGAATGGACTGTACGTTTGTAAACTTACTTCTTCAGTTTAACTAAAATAAACTACCACAAATGACATCCGCATAGCATTGAGTCTAATGGGACCTGGGTGCGAATGGCGGCGCTGCGTGTCAGGGTCCATTTTGACTAAATGCTATTTTAATAGTTTTTTCATCCCAACCTCTCACTTCTGGTACCCAGGTACGAATAGCCACTTCGTTAAGTTAATTTAACTGAATCATTTTCGTGCAGTGGAACAAACTACAAGTAAGAGGGTCAGACCATACTATTTTCAAACTTAGAAAATTTGTATCACCCCTAGGATAGAAGTGCAGAGTATTTTATATGAAGTGAATTGAGCGAACTTGAAGAAAATGTGCCATTCATTATGTTACCCTTTCAAATGTAAAGAAAAAAAAAAGGTCAAGGTGCTAAGATTATTTTTATGCCTATTTATTGTTATTTAACCTCAAGCACAAGATTTTACAACTGTTCAGAACAAACATCATTTGTGAGAATAGGAAACAGTTACTGTCAGTGTCATAAACAACAGCTGGGAACGAATCAACACAGTAAAATTATATTAAATACTATTCATAAAGAAACATAATATCCGGGATACCTCGGTAACACAATTATTTAGTTTTTATTTCAAAGGACAATAACAAGACTTTCTAAAAACCAACTACCTTAAAGTATAAAATGATTTTTATTTGAAAATTCTGTACACATTAATTAGGACTGTTGAAAAAGGAAATGAATTAAGTATTTGAAGTACTTAGAGTACATTCTAAACTTTTCATACTGACCATTCTGGAGGCTCCGACATGAAGTGTATGAGCTTTTTGGGGTTATAGTGAACCTTTTCTTCCTTATTTAATAGACATTTACTGTCTAATTTGATTAGTGACTCTCATTTAGCTATTTATCCTTATACTATTATTTAGATATACAGTAATAACTTAAATAATTTGGAGCTTACTTTGTAATCTAATGACATTGCAATTACTAATGACTTAAGTTGAGACACTTGATAAATTAAGTTAATGTCTATTCTTTTTTAAAAAATCATTAAAACACGGTGAACTAAATAATTCTATGGTCAACACTTTTCCATTTTAAGACATACTTATTTGAAATGTACAAAAGAAATCATCACTTTAGGTCTGTTACTCTACCAACAATAGGCAAGCTAGTTTTGAGCACCTTCACATTTAAGCTCTCATTATTACCTTGTACCTCCTAATAATAAAGTAAACACTGATAAGATTATTGAACATCTTATGTTGTTCAATTTAGGAAAATAGTCTTTCTCTGCACTTCAACCCAATTTATTAGCAAAAACTTTATAATTGATTATTTAAATGTTATTTCTTTTAAGCATAAAACAAACATTGGTGACAACCAACCAAAACTACTTTTATGCATAAACTTCTGAAAACAACATACAGGGTAATAAAATTCACTCCCCTCTATTATCATGACCTTAAAAAAGAATACATTTTTGTCTACAATTACAAATATGAAGATTTAATTCATTCTTAGACACTTAAACGGGAGTAAGAACAAATGTATAAAAAGCATTTTTTACTTAGATCCGCAGATTAGAATATTCAAGATAATACTTAATACAGGGTTTAATAAACAAAAATATTTAACTACAACTAAGCGTGCCTGTTTTTTAATTACTACATTTATTCTTTTTAATTTTAACATATGCCAAATATTTTTTTATATCCCCACTTCTTTCACGAATGTTCACTTTAAATAAAAACTACTGTACAGTTATATACTGGTCTATTGTTAGACACAATCTTAGGCACAACTATTTAGTTGCAATCAGAAATATCAAAGTTTTGGCATGCAGACAATTTTAAGATCAAGTTTACTTGACGGTGACCAAGTGATTTCATATTTATTTAGCAATGCCCTTTAAATAATATCTTTAAACATAAAAAAAATGAGTAGAACTCTATTAAGCAGCTGTTAACTGGGGTAAATACGTCTTTATCTCTCTTTAAAAAAAGGTAAAAATAGAATGCAAAATATTTACAAATTCCTTTAACTTTAATCAAGGACACACCTACTATTTCTGGTATCAAGTATACAATCTAAAAATAAAAAAAATTCTTTGAAAGGAAATAATTGTAATCTACTATGGTAGTATTAAACCTATTTTCAAAATACTCAAAGAAGAATGGTAAATGTACTGTAAGACATTCATAAGAAAAAAAAATCTAAAAGATTTGTCAATAAACTAATTGATTGACTTATGGGTAAACTTCTCAGACATCAACTTTAAAAAAAAAACTTATGTAAGAAGAGATAGTAGTAAAGATGCCAAATAAGTGTCTACTTTACACCTCCACTTGAGTTAAAAAAAATATCTACTTTACACCTCCACTTGAATTTAAAAAATATAACATTTTGTTAGTTCCACAAAAATGACTGTTTTGGTTTTGATAGAAAGGGACAACTTGGCATATTATACAACATACCATACAATCAAGTAACATATGATCAATCATAAAGCATTTCCTGTAAATGAACCCTTTAAAAATAAGGCATAATTAATAAATTAGAATAATTTTATTCAACTTCCTGAAAAATTAATTGAAGTATCAACTAGAATTATTCATCCTAATGAAGACGAATACAATTTTGATACTTATAATTTTTTAAACATGAGAATGGCAGTTAATTTTAAAACATGCTACCACGTAAAGAAAAATGAATAAAACAAATTTAAATCAGTCTCAAGAATAAAACCTAGTCGGGGACATTAATCAGCATTTCTAATTAGTACAATGCACCCTCTGAATAATAAAATTATTTTGTGCTGGTAGATGTTATACCAACAAAGCTGACAGCATGCAGACCAAAGTATAAATATGGTAAGACAACCTCAAATTATTGAAGGGCACACTATATAAGTTGTTTCATAAAGCATTCTACCTTCAATGTAGATTACATGTTATGTATAACCAATCTAAAAATGTCATGAAAGATAAAAAATGAGTTGTTAGCAGGCTTGAGCACAAACGTCTGAGAAAATCCCAACACCTTGTCATTTTCAGAGTTGTTCTGTAGAATTTACAAAGTAAAAAGTAAGGAATTCATAAAAATTCATAATAAAATATAAATCAAGATGCAACATCTAGCTACCTGGTGTAAATAAGTAACTGAAACTTTAATGCTGATAACTATTTAACCCTTTAACTGTCAAACGTCAGATGATCGGCCATTATAATTGCAAAATCGTCATTAAAAACGCGAATGATTTAATGTATATTGGGTCTATTAGGGCTTGTTTTGTGATTAATCTGGTGTGAAATTCGCTAATACATGACTGCTCTAAAGTCTGATGCTGGAAAGTGTCACCCACTAGATTGCAAAATCAAGACAGCCTTTCATTATTGGAATTATTTCAAATGAATTAGCATGAAATATTTGGAGATATGTCCAGGTGCTAGTGATGACAGTATTAGCTCTTGCGGTAATGGTGACATAAGAGTCAGAGATTGACTATTTCAGTCCTAAGCTTAGTCCTATTGTTACAGACTACTTCGTTTGGGAAAGGCGGGAAATTGAACAGTAGAGAAAATGATTGAATCCCAAACACCTACCCTAAAGAGATTCAAAGACATTTATGTTTGTGTCTGTTCTGAATTATTAAAAAATGGATTAATAATTTTAACTGAAAAGGAATTTTTGAACCCATTCCCTGCTTGCCCCATTGTATTTTTTATGACAGTAATTGAAAGGTAGTGAATGAACAACAAAATTACAATTTTCAATTAAGTACCTAAAGCTTGAAATTTTCTAAAAGTATATTGCTCCTAGTACCTCCAAAACTTGCTTTTGATGAAAGTGTGAGCAATTAGTGATAATGGAGTAATAGGTTGCGTTAAATGCAGATTTTGAGCAGTAAAAGTCAAGGTCAATATCAACATACACAAAGTGATATATAGGCACAAGTCTAGGGGCAGACTGCTCACCGGTCGTCCAAGACTGAGATGGATCGACGGTGTAGAGAAGTATTTACACCAGTTGGGGGTTCGCGCATGGAAGCGGAAAGCCATGGTGTCAAGTATGGGAATTCAGTAGTTATTGTTGCGTTTGAATGCATGCTTATTACGCGCGGTGTGTGAAAGAGTTTTTATTAGCTAATGAACGCGCTTGTCTGAATGACGTAATTTTATGTGTATTGTGACGTAAGTAGTAGTCGTGTGGGAGTTATGGTGTAGATGTGTGCCTTGTGTTCCTGATAATTAAAGTTATATTTACTAAAAGGACTTGAGTTATTCACTAATGATTGAAATAGTGGAAGAACTTGATTGAATGATCCAATCCAGGAGTATAGAAGTTGACACATGGATCGATCCGAATGGAAGAATGTGGTGGAGCAGGCCAGGGCCAAACATGGGCTGTAGCGCCACTGATAATGATGACGACTTCAGAAAATGTACATTTGTAAGGGTCTATGAATTCATTTAGTATGGGATTTTGTCATTTTTGAGAAGGCATATGAAAATGCTAAAAAATGGCTTGACAGGTACAGGGTTATAAGTTTGGGAACCACAGTTCTAAACCAAAAAAATTACTCACTCTCATTAAAAATTGATGAAATTGTAAAAGCATAATGTAACAAGATAAAAAAAGTACCTTAAGTTGACCAATGACATTGACTAAAACACCTCCATCCATTGTAGGTTGACAATCTATTGTTGTAATCTGTCTAAACATGTTATCAATGGGGATAGTCTGTGGAAATGATTATAACAGATTAAAAACAAAAAGATGTTTCTAAAACCATAAACATTTTCCTGGATTCCTTAGTATTAATAGTAATAAAGGAACATGCCGGAACTAAATAACATTAAAGATCCTTTTACCAGTATTATTTCGATTTAACTTAAAAAGCATTAGAAGTACATTTTAGTGATTGTGGCCTGTGCTGCGTAAGCGGCAGCGTCCCCGAGGAGACTTGGGGGCGTCCACATGGGGTTTTGCCTCTTCGTGGCGTGGCAGACTAGTAGGGGGACTTGTCCACCCGAAGCTAAAAAAACCCCGGCCAAACGCATGACTACCAACGCAACGGGAGCTGCCACTAACATGATTACTAGTTGCTGTTAATGGATATGATGCTTGGGTGGCCATCAAAACCCATGCCGATGATTTTAGCTACGCGGCCGTGAGAAAGCCGCTCCTAGGAAACCGTTTCGTCCCGCCACTACAAACGTCCCGACCGAAAGACTCCCTGGGCGGTGGGGAATGGCAACGCAACACCAACCCCCGGAGTGGAAGTAAAGCCGTCCTGACCCACAGAGAGATGACTGCGGACACTTTAAACGCAGCGTCCTCGATCGACCGGGCCTCCCCTAGGTCAAGGGGGAAGTTCCCGGCACCCTTCCGCACGGGCTGGCGTCGGGATAAGTCCTTCAGTGCACTGGATTGTGTGGGGGGTGCCGGGGGCATTAAGAGCTCACGCTCGACGGCCCACCGACTCCATCTCTTATGCGACATTTTCAGTGATTGTGGCATCATGCAAGATCAATTTAGGTAGAAAATTTAAAATAAATAATATCTTTGAGTATCAATGTGTGCAAGTATATAACAACTTATATTTTTGTAAAAATCTACAAAATGAAAGAGTTTAAAAAAAAAGATTTATATCCCATATGTACCTTCATTTTTTCTGCTATTGCTTCAATTCCCTGGAACTGCTGGCCTTCAAACGTCAACAAGGCTTCAGATGGCTGAGAAAAGTAAAATATCAAAGGAAAAAAATGAAATTAATTATTTTCTATTTCAAACTACAAGTACATGTGCATTTATATTATTACTGATTCACAGAAAAATATTACCGATTCTCAGAATTAAAGAACTGCAGATTTGATAAATAAGAGGAATGAGAAAACCAACTACCTGGTATGGAAAAAGTGACATTTACTTCACACACAAAGATTTTAAAATTATAATTATTTACTAAAAGTCCATGATCAACACTTACCTGTTCAAGCTACATAAATAAACAAAAATAATAAAAAGTTGTCTAGGGCATAGCTCACACCCATAATTATTTTAAATATTTCTAAAATACTCTGATATTACTAGTAGATAAACAAATATGAAGAAAAAAATTGCCAGAATATGGATCATAATCTTTCTTTTTAATGCAGACATTTTTAAAGAGAAAAGAAATGGTGTGCATTCAATTAACAAATATGAAAACAATATTTTAGTTCATAATATTTATAGAACGGGTTGATGCCTAGGGAGACAAAGGCCCCAAATTTCCAAAATCAGTTATCCATACAGATTTTTCCAGATATAATTATTAATATTATTATGTGATACTTAGTAGCTGAAAATTCCAAACTTCACCTGTATGATTTTTGAAGCGTGTTTAAACGTGACAAAGTTGACATTATTTTTATACTATATAAATTCCTGAATTGGTCAACAAGAAAAAATCCTATATCACTAATAACACTGCCCACATCTTTGCTTATCATTGGGCCAATAACAACTCTACTGTATCAATTAATGAAATGAATGCTGTTCAGTATTTTAGATAATTTTATTACCATAGCGTTTACATTTCTATAACAGATTAATTATCAATCAACACTGGACTTGAAATTAGTAGCAGATCCAAATTCCAAATGAAAAAATGAGTTACAGCACATAATGAGATCAAAGGAATCTGGTCACAAAATGTGGGTGTGCAATCCATAGTAAAAATAAAGGATTACCACAAACAAACTCACACTTTTAATTTAAAATACTTAGCTCAAAATGTAATAAAGCTAGAAAGTTGATTTTGGTTGAATTTTTTAATGTGATGTTTTCTCTATACAAATGTTAATATTTGAAAAAAATTTTGGGAAATTTTTTGTTGTTACTAAAGTACCTAGGTTGTTGTATTGACTGTATTCGTTACTTTGGTACCCCAATGGAGACTACTAGATAATTTGTATCGGAAATGGGTGTTGGCACAATGGAATCTATGTTTTTAATTTTTTTTAATGTGAATGTAATTTTAATTAGTCTGTTTGGCCCATAATTAAGGTCTGACTCCACCCTTTTTCACATTAAGAGAAATGTTGACCTACATTTTATTGATTTTTTTGGTTCTTTATCAACTTTTATTGAGGAAAATCCTATGTCAATATAAGGCATCTTTCAACATAAAAATGTTATGGAAACATTAAAAGTATGTCTTTCGTACTAATTGTATATCAGCCCAATATATAGAGCTCTTCTTTCGCCTTTTTCGTCCTCGAGGAACAGCAGCCGATCTTCATCGACGTCTGTGAATAGGACATAGGCCGCCTACAAGAGCCCTCCAGGCATCACGATCCTGAGCCAATCTCTCAAGCCTCCCCCAAGTGTGGCCAAGTTTCTTGATATCCGCCTCCACTTCACGGCGCCAAGTGTTCTTAGGCCTGCCTCTTTTCCGTTTTCCTTGAGGGTTCCAATTCAAGGATTGTCTAGTTATGCTGGAGGCAGGTTTCCTGAGCGTATGGCCAATCCATCTCCATCTTCTCTGGAGGATCTCTTGTTCTACAGGTTCTTGCTTTGTCCGCTGCCACAGTTTCTGGTTGCTGATTCTGTCGGGCCAATGAATCCCGAGAATCCTTCTTAAGCAGTTATTGATGAAGGACTGGATTCTCTTCATATTCCCAGCAGTGATTCTCCATGTTTCTGCACCATACAGTAGAACCGGTTTCACCATTGTGTTGAAGGTTCTGATCTTCAGTTTGGTATTTAGGTGTTTGGAGGCCCAGACATTTTTTAGTTGTTGGAAGGCTGCCCGTGCCTTTCCTACCCTTATTTTGATGTCAGCATCTGTCCCACCTTGCTTGTCCACGATGCTGCCAAGGTAGACAAAGCTCTCTTTTACAGGCCCCATAAATTTAAATAAATCTAAATTTAGATGTTAGCTAAAGGGCTTTTTAAAGATCTTCATTTCTGAATGCCATCACAGGCCTTTGTTTGGAATTATATTTGTACACTCTAAATAAGAAAAAAAAATAATTTTGGGCCCCTATAAAGTAACGGAACGTCTAACTAAGTTCAACCCCCTCCCCTCTAAATCCACCCCCCCCCCCTGTATTTCCTTCTTTTTTGTGAACATGCCTACAGCTTGAATTTCGTTCAGCATACCAACTGATAGGTGATAAAAAATCTGGCATCAGTAGGCACTCCAATATTCACTTGCCGGCCGTAAAAAAAGCGCGGGCTGGGCGACGCCGACCACTGTGATCAGCTGGCACTGACCGTTTTCGGTAGATGTCTGGATTTAGGTTTGTTTTGGGTCATTTCTTAAAATAGATTAACCTGCTTATTTATATTTTAATTCCTGGTGCATGATGGTTACGATGATATAAATAAAGGGGAAATCCGACCACGGTGAGACAATCAGTTCGAAAGTGGATGTTGGGTAAGTGATTTCGCTGTGTATTTTTACTTTTTTAAACTCGGGGTAAGACTTGGAAACTACTTAATATCATAGTTCATTTATCGTAAAAAAATTAATAATTCATTCAAAACAATACAGATTATTGCAGGAATTAAGGATTGGTCCCGAAATGTAACAAAAAGTTTAAAACAGCCGGTGACGGCCATTTTTTTTCAGTCGAGTTACCGGAAGAGGTTAATCTCTAATGTAAACAGTGGTTATTATTATTATTATTATTAGAAACGTTTTTCAAACAGTTTAATAAATATTTGCTATATTTTAATAAAGTAGTTCGATTATATAAATGTACACTTTTAATAAAGGATTTTAATAATAGTTTATAGGCCTTATATAGTCATTACTGTCCATACATGAGTCATGAGTAGGCTTTGCTTCAATAATATAATAAATGATATGACTTAATGATACTGATAGTATTATTGTAGCATAGAAAGATTAGAGTGAGGTGACATTAAAAGAAATTAAGATAGCCTCTAGTCCAGCGGTTCTCAACCTGTGGGTCGCGACCCCTTTGGGGGTCGCGAGACCCTTTTGCGGGTCGCGAGACCCTTTTGCGGGGGTCGCCAAGGACCATTGGAAAACACACATTTCTGATGATGATTTTCTTAGAAAATGATTGATTTGGTCCAGCTGAAAAACCAGAAATGTCACCAATTTTCATTTGTTAGATATCCTTTTGAACTATTTCACCCCATAATAAAGCTTAAACGTACAGTGAAAACTACTGCACAAATCAGCTCCTTTACGGGTAATCGCGGATTATAAATAAGGCATACAATAGGCAAATCTGACAAGTCCAGTGAAAATGTAGAAGAAAAAGTTACCCACTTTAATATCAAGTGATGCGCTTAACCAATGGTAAGTAAAGAAAACGTAAATAAATAAAGAATATAGGTCAAATGTCAGATGCTGAAATTACGACGAACAATAAATGCTACTATTGTTATCTACTATGAATTTAAAGTGAAAATTTAAAGGCAAAGGTAAATATCGGTTTAGGAAGCAGAGTCTTTCTAGTGATAATATATGGGGTAAAGATAGTTACTGTTCAAGTTTTATGTGATTAGAAGCAGTGTACTGAGAGGAAAATTTAGGATTCAGTTTAATCAGTTTCAGTAGCCCTCACATGCAGTCAGTACTATTTTGCCCAAGCTCAGCATGCTGTCGTACTAAGTTTTGTCTCTGTTAAAAATTGCCCCTGATGAATGACGATTGCCTTTTAAAGGCAAAAAATAAAAATAAAACGCAAAATAAAAAGTATGCTCGTCTACTGCTTCACGCCTTCTTTTGATTCTGACCATTGAGTGATGAGAGCATTACAATGATTTAAAACATAGTCATTGTCAATCATTTTAAACAATTATCTGATTAAGGCTGTTAAACACGTTATAAAATATCTCTATGTTTTCATTGTTATTGAAAATGCAGGCCATTATCCTTTATGTTAATAATGAAAGTCTTACAGTGAACTGAGTAATGACTGTTGTGTATGTGTAAAATAGCATAACATAAGCCTATTCCATAAATTTCAGTACCAGTTCAAGGTTATAATGAGTCATATTACTTATATGTCCCTTATAATTTATAATAAGCTGAATGATAATGGCACTGTGAAAGTATAAACTTGATATAATTTATTACATTATCATTGAGTCATTACACGGAAATTACACCACCTGTGTGGCTTGTACAATGCTTCAGATAAAAAAAAAAAATCCGATTTTTTTATAAATAATAGTTTTTTTTTTCGGCCACAATTTGTTTTCTTATTTAGAGAGGTCACTTAAGTTTAATAAGTGATGAATAAGAGATGTAATTGGCTTTTAAAAAACATAAAATATAGTTAAATTAATAAATTTCAATTTTCAGTGGAAAAAGTTGACACGTCACAATATTGAGTCAGTCTGATAATAAACTGTAGAAATCTGTAACAAAATATCTAGTAACTGATATATTGTAAAAGTAAAATGGTATCACTAAATAGAGGCAAATTATAGCATTGTATTTTTACTTGAGAATATGTTGGATACTTTCAAACTTTAAAATCGCCTTTTCTCAAATTCTTCAAAATGTTACATTATGTCTATTTTTTTTTTTACATTGAGATCTTCAATATACCATCTTTTAGCAAACCATCCCATGACAATGAATCGTGTAGAGAAGAATGTTAAGAAAAAAAAATACAGTGATGATTATTTGCAGTATGGTTTTACCTCAATAATGATAACAGGGATTGAGAAACCGCAATGTGTTATTTGTTGTGAAGTTCTATCAGCCGAATCTATGAAGCCGAACAAACTAAAAGCCATTTTGATAGCAAGCATCCAAGCTTTGCCGGCAAGGATACCAACTATTTTAGAAGTAAAGCTGATGGACTCCAGAAAACCAGACTTGACACTGGTGGCAAGTACCACAAACAAAACGTAACAGCCGTTGAAGCTTCATATTTGGTGGCACTCAGAATCGCCAGAGCTATGAAACCTCACACCATTGCTGAAGATTCATTGCTGCCAGCGGCCAAAGACACTGTTCGCGTTATGATCGGAGATAAATTTGTCCGTAGAAGAATAGATGACATTGTAATCAAGTCTAAATACAGAAGTAGAATTGTTGTGGAATATGATCTTCGTTGTGCGCTTGCAAAAACTGCCCCGAGTATTTCTGATCTGGTAAAAAAGAAGCAATCTCAACCTTCGCACTGACGTTGGCTTTTTACGCATACTGTCGCAAAATGTAGCAATGTAGTTAACTGTAGTTATGTTAAGACTGTTACCCATGCTACACCATGCTTCAAGACAAAATTTCATTTATTTGTTGTTAGAAATAAATAGTTCACAATGTGTAATTAATCACCATGTTTGAATTATGTTCAATTTGTAACCATGGAAATAAATCCTGCATATCAGATAGTTTCATTACTATACATAACAGAAGCAACATAACAGTTAAGAAGTAGCAACGAACATAAGTTTATGGTTGGGGGTCGCCACAACATGAGGAACTGCATTAAGGGGTCGCGGAATTAGAAAGGTTGAGAACCGCTGCTCTAGTCCTATGTTATTAACAAATATAATATACATCAACTAAAGAAAATTGTGTAGCCTGTTTAAAAATATTGTTTTTTTTTTAATGTATTCAGAATATCTTTTATTTTTATTATTTGTTTAGTGTTTTTCAATAGGAGTCCACACATGAGGACATGCTCTGCCAACCTGGAGGAGATTAAAACACGGCCCAATTTTATTTTTACAATGGTGGAAGATGTTTTTAATCTACCAATTAATGAGGATGAAGAGTAGCTAGAGCTCCAAAGCCACGAACCTTATCCTGAATGTTTAGAAATGTACATCAATGGCGACAACTTACATGACACTTTTGAATTTTGTATAGCATGATTTTAGTCTTTTTAAATATTTAAATGTTCTATTACATTTAAATTGTCACTATTTATTTGTACCGAAAATTTCATTGCAGTAGTTTTATTAGTTTAAAAAAATTTCTGGGCCATGGTTGCTTTCATTCAAATAATTTTTCTGATCTGCCTTTTATTTATTTTAAATTTGCCTTGCTCTTAGATGGACAATATCTGTTCATATTGAACATTTTATAGCAGTAGCTTTATTAGTTTAAAAGTTAACTATTTAAGTATAAAAAATGTCTCGGCAGCGGGCGCTTTTCTAACGTTGCATAAATTTTTCTGATTTGCATTTTATTCATTTTAAACTTACCTTACTTTTAGATGGACATTATCTGTTCGTATTGAAAATTTTATAGCAGTAGCATCAGTAGCATTATTGGTTTAGTAATTATGTCATATTTTTAAAAAATTAAATTTTTGCGCCAATTGTTGTTATCCACGCCATATGCTCATAAAGTCATTTTTAATAAAAATATAATAAGATAATTCATTTGTTTTATTTTGTTAAACATTGTATTGTAAATGTCTCTTGCAAATTTGATAGATCTAATTTTAGCAGCCAAAAAGATACAAGCAAAATAGTACCAAAAGAGTAATAATGTGATCACAGTTTTAATAATTAAATACAAAGCCAAATAGTGGGGAAAAATAAATAACTAAAAAATTCATAACTTCTCTCCTATACACGATAGAAAGATTATCTTGGTGTCATTGAAAAGCTTAGTAGAGCCAGTCCTTTCCAATGACATGCTATTTGTGTATGTCAGATCATGGTGAAAAAAATAAAAAACAAATGGAGCTATGAAAGGTTGGGGGATGTTCAAAGATGCTTTAGAAATAAAATAAAATTAACCTCTGCACTATATAAGTAAGTAAGTTCGTATTAGTTAACTATAACTGCCTGGATTTAATTTTTTTAATGAAGAATGTAAGTTTCCATGTGATAATACCAAATTCCATCAGAAATAATATATGCACCTGAACTGCAAATTACCTTATAGGCCTACTACTTGGACAATGTTTTAAATATTTATACCAAAGTACCTTACTTTTATTGATTGAGATCTTTGATATTTTGAAAACCTAGTCCTTAGTAAATTGTAAGTCTTATTTTTTATTTCAATTTATCTGTTGACACTGCTGTTTATCAATGTATTGTCTGCTGTAGAAGGCATCTTGAAGAAACGTCCACTTAATTGTCTTGTCTTTTATCTTATTTTCAAGACTACACTTATCTTGTTCCACAATTTATTTACTTAACATGGCTTGAACGCAGTCAATCATTCTTATATTCCTAAAAACAAAATTACTCACATGATACATGACGGCTACTTGTCCTCTGATTTCTTTATTGTCAAAGACACAGTAGTACTGCTCAACAAATTGTTTTCCAATAACATCAAAGTTGGGATTCATATTGTCTTTTTCGCTGAATCGTATTGTTATTTTCAGCGTCAAGTAAAAGAAATAAAAATATATGAATTGTTAGGCGCCTTTCAAATACAATTTTACGCAGGAATACAGTACCGGAAACTCCCGGTTTTCGGTTTCTATAAAACTTGCATTTGGAAGTATGATTGCCGGGATCTAATGAGATTGCAAGTTATTGTCAACATAAATTGAATTTTTTAAAGAATGAATTGTTTTTCAATATTTTAGTGTTAAAAATATAAACCTGCGTTTTAATTGTATATTTTTAAATATTAATTTAAACAAATTATGCAGTAAACATCAAAATACAATTTTAAATCTAATTATCCCGGCAACAAAATGTTATAAGTTATGGGAAAGTTTTAAACATAGAATAAAAACAATGACCTTCATATAGCTTAAGTGCAATCTACAAAATATTATCAAATAAAATTTTAACGCCTGATTTAGTGATTAAGTGATTTGTTAAGTATTTTTTAAAACAGCAACTTCTTGAAAAGTTTGGATTTGACAGAGGAGACAAAATACACCCCCACCCCCCGTAATCTTTGTTTTCTTTTTTCACCCAGATAAAATAATTATAGTCAATTATTTTTATAGTCACGAACTATAAAGGAATATGCAGATACAATAAGTGTTTTTAATGCAATTACTATTGCTCTTTCTTAGTGAATTAATTTTGTTGGTTATGGTTGTTTTTCTTTTAAAGGACAACGTGGCACATATGAAAAAACGCTTACCCTTAATTAAGAATTATACACTTTTTGTTCTAATAATATATAAATTATTATTTCATGTAAATAATCTTTGAAAAATATTAAAATTAAATCGAACCCTATTCATTTATATAATTTTAAAATTTACATGAACACTAATACAAATTTGTTCGTAATAATGTGATTCACCATAGAAATGTAATTTAACTTTTAAAGTAATATCTTGTTTATTTCCGTTTGGAAAATGGCCGTCCTAGGTGCTTATTTCCTTGGTGTTTTTGGTATTTTCTTGCGCATTGTGCTAATGAAAACTAATTTTCCTAAATGGCTCCAATCTAGGAACGAAGTTGTAACACCTGTAACATCATGGGAAAGAGGTATGTTATTTTAGCTACCGGTACTCTTTAACTATTTTTTTAAAAGTCGTTTTGCCTTTCGGTTCGTTTTTCGTCTAATTAAGATAGATCGTACCTCATTTCATTAGGTTAGGTTTAGGGATAGATTTAGGAACATTTTTCATTATTTTTTTAACGTTTTATTCTTAATTTTACGGGTCACGGCAATCAAGGTTGCTGCCAAAATACTGCCATGATAAAAAAACGCGGTACGATCTATTCGAATTTACCAGTTTTTCGTCTTCCTTTAGGTTAGTACTTTACTGTTACTGCCTTTAATCACTTTCACTCTTTTAACTTTAAGTCATTAAAAAACTTTTAGTAGTCTTTTACTTTTATGGTGAGTGACTGATGAGTTTGAGACTTTTGTTCGCTTCTGCCAGAGCTAAGGAGGCATCGCGGAGAGGTGTATATGACGATCTGCAGAAAGGTGTGAGCCTGCTAAAGTAAAGACTCGTGTTAATGTTTTTGACTTTGAGCTGGTCTGGCTTAACTGTACTTAGCAGTCAATCCATCGCTGATGCAGTCTTCTAAGTCCAAGTTGGTTTACCATAAAAATAATCATTCTCACTGTGCCAAGGTGACAGGTCTCGAGTGGTGAAACCAATTAACTTGTGGTCAAACAAATTAATTTTCTAGGCGATGTCTTCCATATAGGTAGGTACTCCAATACTGGTTGCGCTGGCAAAAAAAACCTACTGGCCTTGCGTCGTACATTTCTTTGATGAGCCATGAATGGCAGGTTTCAGTATATGCGGGCTTTGTCATTCCTGTCACGAGCTCCCTTGTGCCAAGTGACCCTTGGTCTATATTCTACAACACCACCTTGTTTTGATGTGCCCAAGGAAACACAATAACTATGCAATAAACAAAGGAAGTCTTCAATTTAACTTAAAAAGACGAAGCTAATTTATTATTTAAATATACTAAACAAAGAAATGTGCGATATACAATGAAATAATAGCATGCGCTATGAAGAAATACACTTTGAAGTAATAGGATGATTTTCGTACATATATAATTACTAAAATGACATTATAATAGTGATTCTCAATATCAAGCAACTCTGAATCATACAAGCAAAACGCTACCATACGACAAAGTGGAGTCTTGCAAGAATGTCACCCCTCTACAGCGTGAATCTGCCCTATGGTCGTGATTGTTAGCGTCTCTCGTTGTCTCTCTGTACTGGAATCTGCACACCGTCACGAGTTTGTGATGATTAGTCAATGACGTTAAAAGGCGGCTATTCCTGAAATATATGAATAAATCACCTACACCAAGTGATCTATGCTAAGCCCTATCTGACTACTTACCGTAGATTTCCAAAATACTAAACCTCTACATAACGTAACTATCAGTCACATGAACTACCATAAAGCTCCTCCATACACACACCTTACATACACTTACCTCTCTAAGTGGATAATGTGGCTAAGCTGGTACAAGGTAGGTCTGTGTCTGAGCTCTGACGAGAGAAGTCTCATGTGTGGGCCGTAGTGCTCAGTGAAACTACAAAATTAGGTGCCCCTACTTATACTCCCTCGCTCATCCCCAATATTCTTAGGTGGTCCAAGAATGCTCTCTCTTAACACATTCCTGACCCCTATCTTTTCCAGTCAATTAGGAATTTCCGTCGTTAACCCAAATTATCAATGCCTTCTAATTTCAGGTCAATTAGGAATTTCCGTCGTTAACCCCAAAGTATCTATGCCCCAAAACTACAGCAAGTTAAGTCCATCCTATAAGTCACCTTAACAATGGAGCTCTGTCTTGTACCCCGACCCAGTCCTTCGTGACATATACGTTACCCTAACAATGGAGCTCTCTCCTGTCCCGCCCCAGTAAGTCAACCAGTGACACCCCGCCCCAGTCACAGTCGCCATGTGACAATTCCTATCCGTCATTTTCTAAAAATAAATAAGTTTAAGTCTTAAACTCTGTTCGCTGAAGAATTCCGGTCACGATGGTATAAATGCTGTGTCATTCTGACCTGTCTCAGAGGAACAGTTGGAATGCAAACTGCGGGTAAGTTTAAACTCATGTCGATGGTTTTGTATAGCGTATCAGAGAAATAAAAAGTTTACGTAGAGCTAGCTTGATCACTTTAACATTGAAAGCATTTATTGTTAACATTACTGGCTATGTCTAGAAATTATGATACCGGTACCGAAGGACCAAAAAAAATCCACATGTTATGAAAAAACGGCGGCCATCTTTTTTTATACATAATTTTATTTACTGGAGGGAGGTGAAATTATTTGGAAATAAACGCGTTAAATAAAAAAATTCTAAATCATTGGAACATCCGATGAAACAAAAAATTTTGTTCTAATATGACTAAACAATATAATTGTATACAAAAAAAAATAGTTTTAAATTAATTATTTGCACAATTATTCTTTACAAAATCAGAAATTAATCAATTTGCCAATTGGAATTCATCTTCTTGAACTTAAACAGTTTATTTATTAGCTATTATTATTAGATAAATTAAGGCAACTAGTTATAAGGGTGTGTAAATATACCTATATTCCTACTATAATTAAATTAAATATATTTTGACACTAGGGACATTCCTCTAACTTATTTTGTCTACTTAAGGTGATTTTAAAAAATCAGTTTATAATGGCAATGTCATTAGCTTAGACTTTAGCATTTTCCTTTGTTTTTTCAATAGCTTCCACACATGAGGACATGCAGTGCCACCTAGAGGAGATCAACAAACAACCCAATTTGACATTGACAATGGAGAAAGTTGTTTTTAATCTACCAATCGATGAAAATGAAGTGTTGCTACAGCTCCGGAGCCACGAACCATGTCCACGGTTTTTTGAGACAGTTGTTTCTCTGTCGCTTTAGGATATGTTAAGACAACTGTAAAATTGTTTTGTAAGTTTGTATTATTTGACATAGATCATGAAGATATAACATTGTCAAATTTAATTTCTGATGTTTTTATGGGAGATTTTCAATTTGTTAAATTGTGTTTTGATTGAAATTTATTTCAATTTTCAGTTCACTAATTTCAAAATTTAATTTTAAAATATTTTGTATATTTTCAGTTTCAGCTGTTCTATGGACAATGATACTATCTGTTGCTGTGGACAAGGACACTATCTGTTGCTGTGGGCAAGGACACTATCTGTTGCTGTGTACTGTGGATAGCTATATTGCATTGGATGTTTTTATGTTTTATATTTAAATGTACCGGTACAATAATGTCGACCAGAGATGGAGTTTAATTTAATAACTTTTTTATAAATGTTCTGAATTATTTTTTTTGCTCTTGAATACTTTATTTAATTTAGATTGTCACTGTCTACTTGTACTGCAGATTTCATTGAGTTAGCATTATTAGTTTAACTCATTCCCGACGGTTACGACTAAATATGTCCTTTGGGATTTCAACGGATGGGTCTAAATGCGTCCCGGCGCATAACGAAACAATGCTCACATTTTTAGTTTAAAATAGCAATGAAATGTCGCGTCTATGCAGAGAATTCTGGCGATGGTGTGATTCTGCTGGATTTTAATTTAAAAACAGGAATTTTTATCTTGTTTCACTTTAAAACAACGTGCTTTAGTATGGCGCATTTATATCTAACGTGTTCATCCGAGGTGCGAAAAATAGATCTTTTGGCCATTATTCATTATTTTTTCCCCACTAATGTTATATCTTAATGAAACCTTATTCATTTTTTGATGCATTCGTCCTTAATTCATTAAAATTTATTTATATTTAGCAGCTTAAAATTTTTTTTTTAAAATTTAAATCAATTTCAAAACAGAGTTACTTCCCTTGCTTAGGAATATAAATTAAGCACGGAAGTAGCACTACCGTAGGGAATGAGTTAAAAGTTATGTTTAAAAATGTACATCAATGTTGACAGATTACATGAAATTTTTGAATTTTGTATAGCATGATTTAAATTGCTTTTGTTATATTTGAATATTTTTTCTAACGTTGCATAAATTTTTATTGTTTCGGATTTTATATAATTTAAATTTGCCTTACTTTTAGATAGACATTATCTGTTTGTATTGAAAATTTTATAGCAATAGCTTTATTGATTTAGTGATTGTCATTTTTTGTAAAATTAAATTTTTTGACAATTGTCATTATCCACGCCATATGCTCATAAAATCATATTTTATCAAAAATATTAAGTTAATTCACAATTCGTGTGTTTTGTTTTGTTAAACATTGTATTGTAAATGTCTCCTCCAAATTTGAGCACTCTAACTTAAATAGGCAAAAAGATAAAAGCAAAATAGTAGAAAAAGTGTAATAATGCGATAACAGTTTTAATTTAAAAAATTAAATACAGAGCCAAATAGTGGGGAAAAATAAATCACTAAAAAATTCATAACTTTTCTCCTATAAATGATAGAAAGATTATCTTGGTGTCATTGGAAAGCTTAAAGTCGGCTTTCTCCAATGATATGTTATTTGTGTATGTCAGATATATTTGAAACTTTGAGCTGGAGTATCTAATATAGGCATAGGCATATATTATAGGTCTCAGAAATTGTCCACTTTTACTTCTGACTTTTGTTTTAGGTCCTTATTGAAAACTGGATATTGAGCTCTATACTTATTTGATACAAGTTTCCCACAAATTTATGTTTGTCTTGTGAAATGAATGGCATGCTGGTAACTTTTTTTTCATCCATACAAAAGACAGTATTTTTAATGAATTTTTTTAAAAGGGTAAATTTGGCTTATAAATATAAGTCGGGTTGATTTTTTTTTCTTTCTTTTAACTATGTAAATTAAATTGTACAAAACGAATAGAAAATATCATTTGAATATATTTCAGTTTCTACTTCTACATTCCGGCTTTAGTTACCTATTGAAAAGAGCTGGATTTTGAGCTCTCTACTTATTTCATACAAGTTTCTCTTCCCCACAAAATATATTTTTGTCTTGGAAGTGAATTAACTTGAAATGTACCTAGAAATAGCAACGGCAACATGTTTGAAATAAATGGCATTCAAAAGACACCACTTTTCGTGACTTTTTTTGTGGGGTCGTTTTGGCATATCAGCCAGGTTGAATTTTAAAAAATTCTTTTGAGCCATGTAAGTTGCATTTTACAAAACGGATGAAAAATATCATTTGAATATATTTCATTCAAATTGCATTGTCAGGTTTAGGTTATGATGCTAATTATGCTCTGTGAAGAACATCATTCAGGTCAAACTATTGACCTTAGTTCCCTTGTTGGAATTCCCCAAAAATTATGATTGCGGGCCTTAGTTGTAGGGTAATGTGGTAGCTGCATTTACCAATTGCTTACTTTTCTCTTTCTGTATGTTCATTTTTCTGTCAGCCAACAACTGGTATTTATGTCCTGTTTTTCTGGGGTACTGACACAACCTCAGTCTAATACTAATTTGTGCTGATTTTTATCCCACAAAGTTAAGAGGTATTGTTCAGGATAACAAAATGTTTCTGCAGCTGTTCCTTGTTGTCATTTAGGATGGATTGGTCATCTGCAAAGAGCAATTCATTTTTTTCTTTTTGCTGGCATCCATCCTTCTCAATGTGATGATGGTTTAGAAATTGCAGGATGAAATCTACAAGCCCTAGGATTATTCTTCTCGGATTATAAGCTGGTGCCCAACAGCAAATGGCCTCTCTCCACGCCGCTGGATAACCCAATGGAAAATCATGTGGATGATACTGCTTGGCACCAGTGGCGTCGCAGGAGTTGTCAGAATGTTTCATGGTACCAATGTTATCCTCCTTTGGGACTCCATCTCCGGGTTTGAATTCTGAGTTTCCTTCTTTTAGATGGGTTGCCATCCAAGGTTAACAAGTCCCATCCACCCGGGGTGCTGGTGATGTTTTGCTCAGTTTAGACCAATTGGCCACCCAGCACCCTCAATTAATTTAGTGCCTCAGATTCAGATTGGCATTCTTTTGATTTCATCCATATCTCTTAAATTCATTCCCCTTAAACCATCCTGTGACTGTTATCAACCACTGTAGACTTCCTTTGTTTTTTAGATCCTTAAAACTACTGTATCATTTCACTGAGAAAAAGCACCCTACCAGAGTATGATTTATTTCCATTCCAGAGAGAAAGCCTTGGACCTCTCTGTATGGGCAGAACGGAACATGACATTAAGTCTACCAAGGCTTCTCCATTCTTATCTCTTGAAACATGAATTAAGGGCACTTTCTTACTATGCAGCTTTTATGATTATGAAATAGTCATCATACTTGCTGACAAATGTGATGTTGTAGTGGTATGAGATAAAAAAAATCTGTATGTTAAAGCGGCACACAGTAGAAGTCTGTCAACCACGTTCAAGGACCCAGTCAACAAAAATAATGATATCAAGGAAACATTTATTGTAGAATCTACCTAAATCTGCCTCTGCTTTCCTTAATTGTTATAGCCACCTTTGCAAGTCCTGCTTCTATCTTCTTACCAAAATACACAAATCTGGTACCCGGTAACCCTGGTAGACCTATCATCTCAGCTTGCTCCTTTCTAACAGAGCAAATTTCAAGAATCCTGGATGGTGTTTTCAAACCCATTGTAGTTGATTAGCCTACATATGTCAAGAATAACAACTACACATTAAGTATTTGTAATTCCCTTAATAAAATACCTCTCCCATCATGAAACATCTTCAATTTTTTCTGGATGTCTGCTTTCTACACACTTCCAGCTTCTTGGATTTGTTTTTAAATTTACCCTTGCATTGATATAAGTCACCATCCTCAAATGGCAGGTTTGATGTGTGTTGCTCTGTTCAGGGAATAAAATGCTTTATAAGATGAATACTCTACTGCTTTGCTTTGTTGCAGAAATATCTTTGTAGAATCCCTTGTCTGACATCAGAACACAAAATAAATATGTATTTTAACATTTAAATTTCTTAAAAGTTAAGACTAATACCGGTAGTAGTAATAGTCACAATGGAGGTTTTATCAGATCAAAAGACGTTAACTTTGTGTTCCCTGCTTGCTTTCTTTACAGTTGAGGAGGGCTTCTCTTTACAAAAGCAGTTTATTTCACCATACTCGGGAGACATGTTCCATGAGGTAATTTTCTGCGTTTGAAAAGGAACGGTTATTAATTATATGAATTAAAACTGAAAATTTATGCCAACAAAAAACAGTTCATATATTTTATTTTGTATTGGGTCTGGTCTTTTAATTATAATCTTAGCATCATGCTTAACCTTATTGTTATATACAGCTTCCTTGTTAATTTATGTCATTAGTTATTTATTGACTCTTTAATAATATTGAACTTATGAAATTACTTGTCTGTTTATACTTTTTTTCCAATTCCAGACGCCTCTAGCATTACGTGGCTTAAAACTGGCTTATTATTTTCCCTTTGATGGTGTAAAGACCTTTTTCATAGTAAGTCAATAATAGTTGGTTTAAAAACATTTAGTTGAATTTTACAATTTATTGGTCAATTTGTTTACTGACTAAATCTGTTCCACTCAAGTAGATTTATTTTTTAAAATGTAAAAATAATTCTAAAAAATCTGTTATTATTTGATCTTTTTTGCTTTAGGTTATTGACATCCTGACCATGATCTTCTTGTACAGAATAGCTTCTGCATTTGGAGACCAAATGGTAGTATTATACTTTTAGAAATAATTACTTCAATTGTTTACAGATTAAAAAAAAATACTACACCCTGATATTTTGTGGTGGGTGAATTATTAGAAACAAATTCTTAAATACAGGGGTTCATAACCTTGTTGCAGTGCCACATTCCATCTCGATTTCATGCCACATTCCATCTCGATTTCATACACATTTTTTTTTCTGACTCAAATGGATAAAAAGTATGCAGTCCTGCCTGCCAAGCAAATGTTTGTTTAAGTTTGATGAAATAAAAACATAAATATTTGTTTGAAATTCTATTTTCATATTGAAGGTGCAAAAATCTTAACAGCATGAAAAATTCATACGGGTATTAATAAGTATTTTGTTTTGTTGCTTCAAAAATGTCTGGGTCTTTCCACACGCTCTGGCACTGCCCTGCTCCTCCTCAAAACTTTTGCTTTTATTTTGAAAATACAAAATATCTTCTTATCTGTCAATTTTAACTGTACGATATGAGAAACATCTGTGCTCCTTAAATAAAGTAGACCATCAGAAATTAATCAATAACTTTTAAAAATTATACATTATAATTACGTTTGTTTCTATACCATTCATTATGTAAATTATGTAGAATTAGAGTTACTTTTTCAGTTGAAAGAGCAAGCTGCAGAAAAGAGTGAATACTCCCCAAAAGCTGAATCCCTATTAGTAACAGCAAAGCAGTTATCAATGTTACCATCAACCTTGATTGCTGTGTGAGTATGTCAATAATGTGGATACAATCAGCACAGGGTGCACTTATTCTACCATAATGATTGACTAGATATACAATAAAATTGACATTCTAACAAGTCAAAGATCTCAAACTAATTTACATGTAACTTAAAAAGATCAATGTAAGGCTGTACACTGACTTTCACTAACAAGACCCCCATTGTCAGTAGAGAGCTTAAATGTATTGATTTGTTTACAAGTGAAGAAAAACTCCATCTTGTGGAGTGGAGTGTCATGAGCATTTGACCAAAGTTTGACATGTTAGCATTACAAGACTTGATGAGTTAACATGTGAGCCATAGGCTTTGTTTTGTACATCCTTGCCTTTTGTTTCAATGATTCATCCTCATGTTTAGATTGGTGATACACCTTGTGTTAATAGACGATGATATGAATTCATGTTGCCATTTGAATATGTTTTAACCTGGTCAGATTGAAAGTTGATATATGAACTGATGTGAGGTCTTTGTTTCATTTTTCCTGAAAATTTAACTTGAACATGAGTCTATATATCTTTGTGAACAATTATATGTATTGGCATCCTTCTGTCTTCGTGAAACAATGGAGTAGCTATGTACACATCAACAAATTGCTCACTAGGCCAATCCTAAAATGGCAGTCTCAGCTGCATTTCTTGCAGGAGAATCTTGACTCCTGGTTAGATTTGGCCTTCCATATTGTTCTTTTTGTTACAAGAGCTTCATTTTGCACATCTTCTGCCTTTTTTTACTCCTTCATACACTGCTGTTCTCCAGTTGGAACGTTGCTCAGCAATCATCTCACATTCATTGATTTCTATATTAGCTTCCCTCTTGCTCCTTTTGCAAATGTCCATAAATCGCAGCTTTGGTCGTCCAATAAGTTTTGTACCTTCTGCCAACTCTCCATACAGCAGCTTCTTTGGAATACGGCCTTCCTCCATTCTTCTTACCTGGCCTAACCAATGAAGGTGCATCTTGCTAATAGTAGAGAAAATGTTACAGAGTTTTGCATATTCCAAGATCTCTGTGTTAGGCATCTTGTCCTACCATCCAATGTGTTAAATGTGACACAGACATCTTTGATTAAAGTTGTTGAATTTCTGCTCATGACTGGCATATGTGGTCCACATTTCAATGCCATATATGAGCGTACTAAGCACACATGCCTGATAAACACTTAGTTTTGTACTATCAGTTAGATTGAGATTATTTTACACTCGCTTATTCAATGTAGACATAGTTGTTGCTACTTCTGATATTGTGATCCTGATATTCACCTCTTTGTCAACGGCGAGAGAACTAGATATATTAGACCAATGGCAACTAAACAAATGCTTAATCTTTAAAAGGAAAATTAATTATTAAAATGTAGTTAATTAGGTTGTATATATTTTATGAACAATTAGCAACAAAATAAATACTTAAAAGGAAAATAAACGATTAAACTGTAGTTACAGTACCAATTACACTTTTTTTTCTCTATGCAGCTGGTTAACCACTTGCTTTCTTTGCAGGCATGTATTCAATCCATTCAGCATTATGACGACCCTTGCCATGACAACTTCTTCAGTGTCCAATCTAATGACACTCTTGACATTTTACTATTTAATCAAAGGTAGTTCAAATAATATTTATAGAATTATCTAATTTCATGAAAAAGAGTTTCGAACAATGTTTAAGGCAAGGATGTAGAAATGTTTGAGTTTCTTCCCAGGCTAGTATTGTTATCAGTTGTGTTTTTTTTTTCATAAATTATTTTTGCAGTATACAGAGTTAAATATAATTAATTAATTTAGTATCCACTATCACATTAGGATTAGGATACTGAAAAAATCGCTTCAACTGCAAATACCCACTTTGATAACCCCAAACTAAGGATGCAACCTATGTTTAACTCTGTAACAAAGTATTATCTAACATTGTGGTTAGGTTAGTATGGTGGCTGGAAACCTGCAGAATAGATCAAGTTATTTTTTTTTAAACTAATCATTTATGGCAAATGTTCTGCTTCTGCTCCTAAAATATTACTTAGCTGATACTGGTATAACTTATAAAAATTACTCTCACTCAAAAAAAAAGTATGAAATAGAAATATAACATACCAGTGGCCTAAAGTGCATTTTTACAAAAGGTAACAACAAATATGGATTCATTTTGTCAAGGGAAGTATGGAGTGTTTTTAAGGATAATACCATATTTCATAGTTTGAGAAACTTTTTTTTTGGTACAAGTAATCATTCTTTCTCATTTCTTTAACAGGCAACAAATTAATGTGCACATTATTCCTGGCACTTTCTACATATCAGACACTTTACCCTCTTGTATTAATTGTACCTGTTGCCCTTCATTTTTATAAAGTAGGTATATTATTTTACATTGTTAATTATTCTTAAAGGCTTTAAAGAGTTTAAAAAAAAACAGGTTTGAGAATTAGAACAGTCCATTACTTAAATAACTGCGGCTATTAAAATAATAGGAGTGATTATATTTCATAACTTTTTTTTCTTTTTTTAAATCTATTTCTTCTATATTTTGAGGCCCCAATGTATTGATCATTCTGACTCCTAATCTCATGTATATACTTCTTTTAATGTAGTTAATCTGTCTCTGTTCTGTTAATATAATAAACAAACTTATATTTGTGATTTTTACAAATAAATGCTATAATACCTTTTGAAAAAACTTTCATCAAATCATGATTTGACACTGATTATTTACATTTCTTTATTAGTTTGTTGTATTATTTGAAACTTTCAGAACTCCATATCATCAACTTCAACACACTCTTTTGTCAGTTGGGAAGCTGTTTCCAGCTATATTATCACAAGTTCCATGTTCCTGATCCTTTTTGGATTTCTCATTGGAGTATCTTACCTCTTAGAAGGCTCATGGGATTTTCTCTTTTCAACTTACGGTTTCATGTAAGGACAAAAATCAAGAACATTATAGCTGCTTGCAATACTTGAAAAATAAAAAAATAATAATTTGAATGGCCACAAAACTAGAAACACATTTAATTAGTTGATTCTTAATTAAATTAAAGATTATACTAACAATAAAAACAAACTACAACCTTACTTTCATATGCATGTGGTAGGGTTTCTCATTTCCTGGGGATTTGTCTATCACAGGAAAATTTGATTAAGTAATTGTCATCCTGGATAATCCCGGGATAATTCCCTGGATCCCATGATTAATTTAATTCAATTAAGATTATATAATAAACTGAATTAAACTTTACAAGAGATGGTTTTTATAATTGCTTATTTTTTTTGGCCAAGTAATGAAGGAAAAACAATGTGAAGGCTAGTTGAGAGGTTATTCTCTTGCTACTAGTTGCTTCATTTTCCCTTGCCTGGTCCTAGTAATAATTTGCTAATATAGGCTTGTAAAGCAATTGTTGGATATAAACTTTGCACTCTATATGAGGTTTGTATTCTTAACAGGTTACAAATTATAGTTTCAAATCCATCATGAAATATTTACAAGCTAATGTTTCTAACAACTTGTAAGATGGGGTTAATACATGCTTCCATATATGCATACGTCTTGTTAGTTTGATTTTGAGAGTTAAAAAACCACTACATAATGTAAAGGTGGTTTGACACATAAAACAGCCTGGTATAATAATTGACCTCAGCACAGCAGTCCATGGGAGGTGTCCTGTGAGATCACGGCCTGAAACATTATACTAAGAGAAACCATGATTTTCAAAGTTTTATTTTCTATTTGTTTGCCTCATAGTTTGAGTTACAATTTCAATCATGGCATCAAATACGTATTTAATTACATTACTGAACAATCAAGCTTTAATATGCTTTCATGACTTTATTTAAAAGCCTTTCTTTCTTCAATTTATCGTGGTAAGGGTCACTTGAAATGTTTACTTTATGTATTCACAGCTTGACAGTTCCAGACCTAACTCCCAATACCGGTATATTCTGGTATTTTTTTACTGAGATGTTTGACCATTTTCGAACATTCTTTGTGTGTGTGTTCCAGATGAATGCATTTATTTACACCATTCCTTTGGCTGTAAAATTTACGTAAGTACCGCGCTATATAAGACAACTAATAATAATAATAATATTTATGAAAACATTTTTATTTTTACTTTATTTTATTCCTCATACTTATATCACAATATGTTGCTGTCCCGTCTGTCCCCGGCCCCCAAAATAAAATAGATAAATAAAATAATATATGTCTCAGTCTTGATTGTAAGTCACTGAATTAATTTTCTCATTTCATTGTTTGTTTATAATCCTTATTCAATAGTTGTCATTTCTGCCCTTTATCGTCTGCTTCAATTGTTAAAACTAACTTTAATGGATAACAGTAATGGGTCATCCATTTCTACATATGCAAAAAAGGTCAAACTTCAACCCCTTCTTTTTCCTCTGTTGAACACGTACCGGTACGTCGCTGTGCATGCACAAATGAGCTTTTGACATAGGGCACCTGGGGAAAACCTAAATTTATCGAGTGGTGCACAGAATAGAAAAATGTGACAGAAAAAAAAAAAAAAGTCAAACAGACTCGATGCTATCGTAACTAATAAACTAGTGCAAGATACTATCGTAACTAATAAACTAGTGCAAGATGCTATCGTAACTAATAAACTAGTGCAAGATACTATTGTAACTAATAAACTAGTGCAAGATGCTATCGTAACTAATAAACTAGTGCAAGATACTATCGTAACTAATAAACTAGTGCAAGATGCTATCGTAACTAATAAACTAGTGCAAGATGCTATCATAACTAATAAACTAGTGCAAGATGCTATTGTAACTAATAAACTAGTGCAAGATACTATCGTAACTAATAAACTAGTGCAAGATACTATCGTAACTAATAAACTAGTGCAAGATACTATCGTAACTAATAAACTAGTGCAAGATGCTATCGTAACTAATAAACTAGTGCAAGATGCTATCATAACTAATAAACTAGTGCAAGATGCTATCATAACTAATAAACTAGTGCAAGATACTATCGTAACTAATAAACTAGTGCAAGATGCTATCTTAACTAATAAACTAGTGCAAGATGCTATCGTAACTAATAAACTAGTGCAAGATACTATCGTAACTAATAAACTAGTGCAAGATGCTATCTTAACTAATAAACTAGTGCAAGATACTATCGTAACTAATAAACTAGTGCAAGATACTATCGTAACTAATAAACTAGTGCAAGATACTATCGTAACTAATAAACTAGTGCAAGATACTATCGTAACTAATAAACTAGTGCAAGATACTATCGTAACTAATAAACTAGTGCAATATCTAACAAGTTCACTTGTGAAAATGCAAAGCAAAAGTGTGATGTGACGATCATTAAAAAACATTGAATGATAATTTTAGAGCCTTAAATAAGTTTTTTATGGACCATCACAATTTCAGATTTTTTGTTGTTGCAGAATTTCTAAATAAATGTGTCTCTCCCCCCCCCCCCCCCCCCTTTTTCTGTTAACTGCACTCATGCATAAAATTTATTTGTTAGTGAGCTAATTTCGCGTAGAGAGTTATTGTGTAATTTGTTGTCGTGCGCTCTGTGTGTCAATGACTTTTGGGGTTTTTGGGTTGACTTCATTTTGCTTGTTATGGATCAGCAATTATGCAGCTAGTGAACTGTGGTTGGCTGAAAAAATCTGCCCATATTTTTCGTTCTGTACTGTGGCGGCCGAAAAAATCAGCCGATAAAACACGGTAAGATAGCAGCTTCCAATCCAATATTTAACTGGAATTATAGCCACTTCCTTTTATTAATAATTGACTCATCTCCTGGGTCAAGCTGTTTGTTGATAACTTAACAATAAGTAATTTTCAATCAGAGTTTTATAGCATCGCTGTTCATTGGACCAGTTTTTTTTAAGCTAAAATGGATGAAGCTATGGTACAAGAACTAATAGAAATATTTTTGAAAGCTTTTTAGGAGAGGATTTAGGTGATACTGATGAGGATTTTAACATTCCCCATGATGAGCTCAGTTCGGATTCTTCTTCTAGTGAATCTGATACTGAAGTAGGTCTACTGTTAGTGTTAGACTTCGAGCCAGGCCCACAGGTTGGGCAAGGACTGACTAAACTTTAGTCACAGAAGCTACAGATTATAGATCAGAACTAATAAATGTTATAGTTAGACAACGCAAATCAGTTCCACAGTTCCTTTTTAAATGTTAACTTGACAATAATAACTTTTTTGAGTGAGATTTTGTATGTTGTACTTGGTTTTAGCTTTGGTCGCAGTTTGTTTTGTTTTTTTCAGAAATAAATTACCTAAAATTACTAAAATTGCTTTCATAGGCTTATTTGTATTAGAAACCTAAGCAAACTATACATTTTCTGAGAGATAAATGAATTGGCTACAACATTTTATAAGTATTTTAATGGAATCTATTTTTAAAAAATGATGTTATGAGTATGAGCACTTGAAACCAAGAAATTTAGTAAATTTTTTGTCCTTGAGCACTCCAAGGTCAAAATCACTGAACAAAAAATGATGTTATGAGTATGAGCACTTGAAACCAATAAATTTTGTCAATTTTTTGTCCTTGAGCACTCCAAGGTCTAAATCACAGAACAAATTTTTTTTACGGGATGGGCAAAATAGCCAACTTTATCCCCATCCATTTACCTTTCTAACAATTTATACTTATTGGGATCTTGTATCAAAATTTCTATGTCATTTAAAATGCTATTTCAAAAGACACTCAAAAGCTCCCTCACAACAGCATGATTCTATACCACAGTTCCTGGGTTAAGAAAGGTTGTACAGAGTGAAAAAAATTTTTTGCATGAGAGTTTGTAGTAAAATAGTTGTCGTCAGTTTTAGCAAAAACCTAGTTCTTTTCAATGTAGTGTGGATTTGATATATGGCATTTATCCATTTTTTCCTTATTAAAATAGCACATTTGTATAGACTATGCTCAGCTCATTTATTTAGCTTCCTGGTATTGAAGTTTTAATATGTGTGTTAAATGTGTTATTTCTCCCCAGCAAAAGACCTTTATTTCTCATGTATGTTTTGATGTTTCTGAGCTCCATATTCAAGTCTTATCCTAGCTATGGGGATGCAGCTCTTTATATCAGTCTGCTGCCATTGTGGAAGCACACCTTTTGCTGTAAGTAAACTTACTTTCTGTATACATATAGTTAAAATAATATCTTTATAATACTGACATAACATTTTGAAACTCAATGAAAAGTCTTGATAAATATGAAACTATGTAATCACAAGTAAAACTGTAATTTGAAAGGAATTAAATAACTCACTGCTTGTTGTGCCTTTCTAATTTCCCTGCTGTGTGTGGTCTTATGCTGTCTTATGCTGGTTCAGGTCAGGGTGTATAGCAGCCCAACTCCCAAATAAACAAACCACACTTTTTTTTTCTTATTTCATTACTAAGTTATGAATGACAACTTATCTCCCCTCCATCAAACTGAAATGGAATTGTTTTGTTTTCATGTACAAATGTAAATTTTTACTTTGCATAGATTTAAGGAACACACTGATGATTGTCGGAATGTTCATGTGCTGCATCGTGCTCTCCCCTATTCTGTATCATCTGTGGATATTTGCCGGCAGTGCCAACGCTAATTTCTATTTTGCCATTACTTTGACTTATTCCACTGCTCAGGTATGTATGTGTGCATGTAGCAAATAAGATTTAAAATTTAGAATGGTATATCATTGTAATTAATAAATGAGGGACTGCATATATGTATAAGTTAAGATACATTAAAAGTTGGAGTGCCTACATGGTGACAAAGTTTCACACTCTCTGCAGTTGTTCTTTGTGTGTGCATAGGATGTTTGTGTAATCTGGTATTTTTATGTAGATAAAAGAAGATATATTAAAATGTGTGTATTATGTTAAATAATTTGTTCCATTTTTTAAATATTGTTTAATTAAAACCTTAACAATAATGTTTATATTTTTTAAAGGCATGTAACCATGAAATATGTTAACACGCTAAAGACATCAAATTACTTTAAATGGATAAAAACTTTCTTTGTTTAGTTTTTTTAAATGTAGTGTACATCATTGCATTATCATTACTCAAGGAAAATAAATAATAATTTCTATGTTAAGCTTGTGAGTAGAAAAAAATAGTTTGCATTTCTTGTTTCTTGTCTCTATGATTTCTATATTTAGTTCAAGAATAAACTGAACATTAATTCTTTTCATTTTTCACAGATCCTACTATTCACAGATTTGTTATTTGCTTACATTCGATGGGAATATGGGCTCTACAATGGCAAAGATATTAGAAATCCAGATGGGTCTAAAACTCTAATTATTTTAGAGTGACCAATTTGTCATATTTTTATGTATATTATCTAATGTATTTTTGCCCTTCCTGTTTTAACATGTTCTCTGTATTCATTAAAAATTTGGGTACAAATTTGTTTTGCTTTTGTTATTTCATGTGTAAGAGATTAAATGTTTGTATGTCATGTAAGAATCACCTTTACAGGGTGTGAACTTTTAAAAGGTCATGCAAACCCCAGTTAGACATAGCAAAAACTGACTTTACCTGAAATTTCAAGTTTGTAAGACATCAAAAACTGACTTTGCTAGGTGCCATACTCTTAGCCTCTTCCCCAACCTTGCCATAAGAAATCCACAAGAGGGTGGTACCCTATTCGTGTATTTATCTATGATCAATTTTAATACAACTCTCTGCAAGAATGGTCCAATTTGCATTTATCCTGGGTGTTACCTGGTGCGGCCCACAACTCCCTAGATGAATAAAATAAAGTTTATTTGAGGCTCGAAGATTAGGACTAGTGACGCTCAAGAAAGGTACCAGTATATTGATCTAAAACATCCATAAAGAAATTTCAAATGAAATAAGAATAATTATTAAGTGTGGTTGATAAACGCTGATGTGTCACTGATATTATATTTCTACTTATAAATACAGTGGCCTGTGTTTGTTATTTTCCACAGTTACTTCATACATGAATTCAAGCATACTATATATTTATATATATATATATAAATCTGATATATATATATATTACGCATCTGGTATGACACGTGGACTGCTTCCTAACAAGCTAGAGCTTCCAAATTTACTGCTTCCTTATTAGCGAATTTGGTATTGAGATTATATTACAAATGATTCTAAATGTTTGAAAGAATGTATGGTTCAATAATGAGTTCACTAGCGCGCGAAATGTAATTCACGATAACTACGCTAAATATTTTTGTTTATACAACGCAACTGTGTTTGGCGCGTATTTTCTTTTCGGGTCGTGAAATCATCTCAGTTTAAGTATAGTGTAAAAATTAGTCGGTTTAAAAGTGGTTGGGACATCAGAATATTTAATCTGGTTCTGGTAGGGCACGTTGCTGCATCTATGTACTGGCATATACTGTGCAACGGTTGGGGAAGCGATGCTGCCATCCTAACGGCTCCTAGCAGATGCCAGGGCAGCCTTGAAGCTTTCGATAGATGTCGAGTTCACGGCGGTATTGTCCATGTGGTTCCAAGCGATTATCGTGCGTGGGAAGAATGATTGTTTATGTTGCACTGTGTTACTCCGAGGCACAGTGAAGCATTTGCTATTGTTCCGGGTGTAATTGCTCATGGGGTTGTCAGAGGTTAAGTCAGTGTTTGGTGAGTGTTTGGCTCTGATTAATCGGCCTGGCTTCTGTGGGGTAAGATAATTGTTTGCTGGGATGGCCGGCACTAGCCCCATGACAACTTTATATAAGAATGTTAGGCGGATCTTTTCTCGTCTGTCCTTGAAGGAGGGGGTGTCAAATCTGTTTAAGAGGCCAGTGACGTAGCCAGGAGTGGTGGTTTTGTAGTCACGTGCTATGAAGCGCATTGCGTTACGTTGTATTCGCTCCATCTTGTCCACGTCTTGCTTTAGGTTTGGGTCCCAGATGATTGCACCATATTCTAGTATCGGATGGACTAGTGCAAGATAGGCATTTGGTTTGCAGGATGTTGGGCAGTGGCGCAGATTTCTTCTAATGAAACCTAGTGTGGAGTTGGCTTTTTTAAAATTGTGTTTAAATGGGGTGACCATTTTAGGTTATTTGATAAGAGAATTCCAAGGTATGGATTATTTGATTATACTTGTTGGAAGATTGCCCTGTTTAGGGAGTACATATAGGTTGATGTGTTGTTTTTTTCTTGAGATGCTCACTACTTGCATGGTCCGTTTTGTTAGGAATAGTGATTGTTGAGAGCCAGGAGTAAAGGTTGCCGGTAATGCCATCGTGGTGGAGTTGGTGTAGAAGAAGGCTGTGTGGTACAGTGTCGAAGGCCTTGGAGAAGTCGAGAATTGCCATGTCGACCTGATTACCTTTGTCATAGGAGGCAAGGAGGTCATTGGTGGTGATGATTAATTGAGTTTCTGTGGAGTATCCAGAGCGGAAACCGTAGTTTAAGTTGGTCAAAATGTTGTAGTGTGCAAGGTGGGTCATGATGTGGCGACAGATGATGTGTTCTAGAATTTTGCATGGGACGGAGGTCAGGGATATCGGGCGGTAGTTTGCTGGGTTATGACGGTCACCTTTCTTGTAGGCACTAGTGATATTTGCATCAAGCCAGTCTGGTGGGAGTTTGCTGGGCTATGACGGTCAACTTTCTTGTAGGCACTATTGATATTTGCATCAAGCCAGTCTATAGTGGGAGTTTCCCGGAGTCAAGCGACTTTTGGAAAATTGGGTGATGTTTGGGGCAATGTTGTCAGCCAATGTCTTTAGGACAATGTTTGGGATACAGTCAGGTCCGGGTGCTTTATTGGACTTCATGTTTTTGAGAAGTTTGGCTACTCCTGGTTCAGTTATGTTGAGGGGGCCTATTGTACCAGGTGAAGGTTTTAGGGATGGTATGACTGTTGTGTAAATTTTGGTGAAGACAGATTGAAACTGCCTTAGGAGAATTTCCGATTTGCTTTGGCTATCGCTTACAAGTTGCCCGTATTCTAGTAGGGGGGCTACGCCAATGTTGTCTTGCTTCTTGGATTTTATATAGCGCCAGAACGGTTTTGTGTTGTAGTTTTCGAGGCCTTCTCGAATGACTCTATTTATGTACTGCCACTATCCTCTTCTTAGTTCCATACGACGGTGTTTCTGGAACTGGCGGTACAGGGTCCAGTTGTTGGTAGTTTGGGCTTTCTTCAATAGTCTTTTCTTTCTCTTCAGCAGCTTCTTTATCCGTGTGTGTTTAGCCATGGTAGATTACATGGATTCTTTGCTGTGGCTGATGGGACATTTTGATCTAAGCTGTTGGATAAGACATTTTTGAAGGTCGACCATAATATATCTACATTCTCTCCCTAATTGTATTTTTTGTTTAGGATGGCCTGTTCAGTGGCGGTGAGATCCTATAGCTTGATCTTGTCCCAGTTTGCCTAACCGAACTTGTAAGATTTCCTGGGTTTCTGGCGCGTTATTTGAGCTTTGGAGCAGAAGTCAGCAACCACTGCGTCATGATCAGATATGCCTGGGGCACACGTGGACTGTTTAACAAGGATGGGGTCGGACGTGAAGATTAGATCTAGGATGCTGTTTTGACGTGTCGGAGGCTCCTGCACTTGTTTGAGTATAGTGAGGATGAGATCAAGTCGACCAGTGATTGCTGAATGGTATTTTCTTGGCCGGTGGAGTGGGCAGTATGCGTGGTCCAGTCTATATCGGGGCAGTTGAAGTCACCGGCGACGATGATGTCGCGCTCGTGTCTGCGTTGTCTGTAAGAATGTTGATGGATTTTTGGAGTTCGTCAAGGGTGCTCTGGGTTCTTTTGGGCATATAGAAGGCACCGATGTAGAGGTCTTTGTTGTTTTTTAATTCAACCTTTTAGCCATACTATTTCGCAGGCTGTGACCAGGTTCGGTTGTTCCACTGATGTGAAGGATCTGTGAGTCATGATGAAGACGCCGCCGCCTTTTGTTGTGCGGTCATGACGATAAACATTGTAATCCATCGGGAATACTTCTGAGGACTTTATATGGTCCAGGTTTTTTTTTCTCAGGTTTTATGCCTCTGAGCCATGACTCTGTTCCACATATTATGTCGGGCTTGGTGAATTGGATGATGGCTGCGAGCTCTTGTGTCTTTGATTCTATGCTTCGACAGTTGATATTTAGGAAGTGGAGGTTTGCATTTTTTGGGGTGGTCATGGATAAAATGGTTGTAGGATGTCGTTTATGTTCGGCTTGTGATATGCCTTTGGGTGGAGTAGGGGGGTTGACTGGGATTTCGGGGTACTAGCTCTATGCGGTGAAAATGGGTAAGCTATACTATAGATTTAGCGTTGAGATTTAGCGATGAGAGAGGGGAGTGAAGGAGTTTGAGCAATTCAGTTGATAGCCGTGGAATGTGAAGCAGTCGTTGTTGATGCTGTTGCAGCGTGGACAAGACCATGCAAAAGAGGGTTGACTCGTTTCGCCGTAGTAGTCCATGGATCGTTCGTCGGCACATAGCAGGTGAAACCAGATTCCACATGTGTCGCACGCTACGCCTTCGCTGTTCCAATTTACTGGCTCTTAGCAAAATCCACAGGGGTGTCTGGAGTCTGTATGTCTGGGGCCGGGGTTTACATCCCCACACAAGATGATGATTAGGAAGGTGATAGAGGGGTTGTGGGCTGAAATAAAAAGTGTGCAGTGACGTTTCATGAAGGAAAGGGGGGGGGGGGTGTAGCAAAAATTGGGATTCTTAAATGTGCGTTACTTGAGTTCATGTTTTGTCAAGTAACTTTAGTAGATGGGAAGATCACGCATTGCTGCCGCCAATGTTTGACGGGCTATAAGAATATCTAGTATTTATTTTTTTATATTATACACATTAAATAATGAAAGAAAAGTTTGATCCAATCCATTTTATTTGTCACAAAAAGGGAGGCAACTCTTGTTTCTAAGTTGGACAAAAACTTCCTGCAAAACCAAAATTTGCGGTCTCAGGAAGTGAAGTCGGCATTATAATATTCAGAAAAGCCATTCAGCGGCATTATTTATCAAGCTACATCTGAAAATTGAACTTCACGTACGTTCAAAATAAATCGTTTTTTCGCCATTCTAACTAATCTCACCCTGTTAACCACTCCACGTGATTTTAGTAGTCCAAATCCCACAACTCCCGACAAGTCCCGAAGCATGCCCCTTTCAATTCAATAATTGCCTTTCAATCATTCAATAAATCAATTCAATGTATCAAGACTTCGACTATTCACTGAATTTAGAATTACCATTACTGTACTACTTATTTATACTTTTAAAACAAAAAATCAGCCAATTATCAAACTGCAACTTTATAAATATCTTATAAGTTTATAAGCTTATACTTATGGAATCTTAGTTAAGTTATAGTCAGTATAGTAGGCCTATATAGGCTATAGTAGGTACTTTGGTAAAAAATTCAACAATTTTTGTAAAATAAACCAATGGCATAGTTGAATAAAGCCAATTTTTAACAGAATTATAACACCAAAATCATATTTTTAACTGTTGTAGTTTTTTAAAGTACGACTTAGTTTGTAATTTTTTAACATGGACTGCATCGCCACATTCTGTGACCCAATTCTGCTGTTGGCGTCACGAGCTAAATAACTCTTGTTTTAATGATAATTTTATACGACTATTATTTTCAAAACTATTGCTGTATTAAACAATAATGTTATACAATTATATATAAATTATAATTTATCTAACTATGCACTTTGTATATCAGTAAATTTAATATAATGTATTAATATAAGGCTTTTCTGTTTACCAAATCTACAGCGTCCATTATACCACTATATGCACTATATAGTTTATACTATATAAGACAATGCATCCCCTAAAATACTGTTTGGGATCTACTTATTTTGAACTTTCAACTTTGGCACATGACTAATTAATTAAAACTTTCTCTGACCAATGGTTGAATAGTTTTGCACACGGCAAACTCTTATGAATGAAACTCTGAGGTAGTACTATGGTATAGCCTTTATGCAAGTGCTGTGAATGGTTGCCCATGACGACCTTTTGCACGCTGAGAATTCTGATCGTTAATAATATGGACTCTACCGGGTTTTTAAAGCTCAAATTAAAACCTTCCAGTTTATAAATCTCTTTCAAATGCATTCTGAAACACAAGTTATCAAATATTTTGAAGTATATAGTGGTAATAATTGAATATTTCCTAAGCTAAGTATCGGCGTCTTCCGCCATTTAAAAGGGGGCGTGATCACTAATCCAAAATGGCCTGGGCGACCTGTGCATAATGAGGTCAACGTTGAAGAGAATTGAGAAAATGTTTATTGAGCTAGCGCAATGAAATTTTGCACACATATACTTCAATATATTATGCAGACCTACAATTAATATGAAAAACATACCATGAATATTTAGACCTAATTTTTTAATGCAAAGATGCCTTATATTAACATATGATTTTCCTCACTTAAAGTTGTTTTAATGAAAAAAATGACTTAATGGGAATGTAGGTCAACATTTCTCCTAACGTGAATGGGCGGAGTTTGACCTTAATTATTGAACAGAAGGACGCTTGATTTATTCTAATTACATGCACATAAAAAATTAAAAACTCGGATTTCATTGCGCCGACCTCCATTTCCGATACAAATTTTCTAGGAGTGTCCCTTGCTTCGGCGAAGTACCTAGGCTATAGTATACAGTATAGATAGTACCTTGCCATTTATTAATATTATGATTGGGAGAGACTATTGACTTGACTTGGTGATGATAAAAAAATCAAAATTTTGTATAAACAAATCAACAATGGCATAGGCATAGTTGAATTAGAGCTATTTTTTTACAGAATTATCCAAAACCAAAATCATATTTTTAGCGGATGCAGCTATTCATTGGTAGTAAACTACCAATATAGCTTCTAGAGAGCCTTTGGTACTCCACTACCAGCAGCTTCTAGGCGGCTATTGGTAGTTTACTATAAAAAAAACTACCAATTGATGTAGATGGACATAACAAATACACTTATATTTCTTTCTTTGTATATATTTTATTTCATGTATTGCGGCTAATGTTTTCATCATATTCTATGCCGTTTCAAACATTGATTCTGCATAGCATTAAAAAATAAATAGTAAATAGTTATTCCTAGGCGTTAAATTAATTTGTGTTATATATGCACAATATACCCAATGAAATTGTTTAATTTTACATAAGAATATTGATGCCTTTATAAGTTAACGAGGGCTAAGTTGTGTAAATAATACTTAGTAGGCCTATCTGAGATCTCCCAAAATCAAAGGGGGAAAAAAGGGGGGGGGGGGAACACTTGACCATGTTTCAAAACACAGCGAAGAGGCCACGACAAGCAGTTCCGACTTTTAAAAACAAGAACTCCGTACAGGAGCTTCTCATTCCTGCCAAAGACAATAAGGGACTGGAACAAGCTTCCAAAAGCAACAGTTGATGCGACTACACTTGACACATTTGCGTCTATTGCCTCCTGTCTTCCAATCCCCAGTTCATAACACCATTGCTGAGTTACCCTTGCAACCATTGAATTATCCCCTTCAAAACCACGCACAGTAACATCGCGAACCCCTCTGAAACATAGGCACCAGAATGATCAATTCATTGATCGTGGGCCCTCAAAATATAGAAGAAGGAGTAAAGTAACAAGATTTTTTTTCTTATGCACACTTTGTATGCAGTAAAACTATTCTTATGGTAATTATAGACATTTTAGGCCTATATTAATTTTAATTTATAATTTCAATCATAATAATTAGCACACACAAAATTTACAGCTCTCAGTCAGCTGGATTTTATTTTTACTGCACATATTACTTTGGCCTTGGCAAAAAAGAAGCTGGGGTATCATTTTTTCAGACTATAATCCCCTTCCCCCCAGTAGCATACATCTATCTATATTAGGTCTATGTTATAATTATATAGCGATATAGCTAAATCTGAGCATGAGGAAGGCTACAGCAGACAGTGTTAAAACAGGGATGTAGATTTTACAATTAGTGCAGAGGTGTTGTCACTAGTAGGAGCTAGTAATAAATGAACGGAGCAATACTTTGCCAGCGTTATTCAAAACATGTTTTTAAAGCTCAGATTTTGGTTTGATTTGATTGGCTGGACTACCAATAGCTCTCTAGAAGCTATTGGTAGTAGAATACCAATAGACAATTTCTTTTTAGCTGTTGTAGTTTTAAAGTTATGAATTTTTACAGTACGACCTCATTTGTCCTTTTTTAACATGGGCTGCATCTCCACATTCTATGACCCAATTCCGCTATTCCCATCACGAGCTATATAACTCATGTTTTAATGATAATTTTATACAAATTTTATTTTCAGAACTAATGCTGTGTTAAAAAATAATGTTATACAATTATAGATAAATTATAGTTATCTATGCACTATGTATGTGAGTAAATTTAAAATATAAGGAATAATATATTAATATATGGCTTTTCTGTTTACCAAATCTACGACATACATTATACCGGTATATGCTATATAGTCTATATAAGGCAACGCGTCCCCTTCTAAAATACTGTTTGGAGACTTCATATTTTGAACTTTCAACTTTGGCACATGTCTAATTAATTAAAGCTTTCGCTGACCAATGGTTGAATAGTTTTTGCACACTGCAAACTTTTATGAATGAAACTCTGAGATAGAACTACGGTATAGCTATTATGCAAGTGACTGTGAATGGCTGCCCATGGCCATGACGTTTTGCACACCACGGCAAATTATGATAATTTATGACTGGGGTCTCAAAAATTTTCAGCCAGAACGCCGCATTAACTATCAAACAGCAGTTCAGGGTAGGCCATCTGTAAATGGTTTGCCACTTTTAGTCATGATGTAGGCAACTTTATAACTGGCCTTAATTAAGGATTCATTTTCATTTGAGGATTTTCTGAACAATGTCCTCTGAGATGTGAGTTGATTTTGTAATGTAGAAAATTTTTCGGCACACACTTTACCCTCCAACTGTGCATATTTCTCCTAATGTTTGCTTTACGCTTTGATGATGACTGCGCAGGTTGTATTCTTTCATCACAGCCACAGTTTGCTGTGCTTGACTTAGTTGGACACCACCTACCACAAACTCGTATGTACAAGAAGCTTTTAGCCCCCATCCCTTAAAAAACCCCAAAGAAATCAAATAATTTAAAAGATTACTGTGACGTCACAGGAATAAAAAAAAATGTGTTGCGAGTTTATACCGCCGACAGTTTTGCCAGACCAGTTGTCCCCATAATATACGTTGCTCTGGGGGACATGTTGACCTCGGGCAGAGCAATGAGAATGGGGCAAAGAGGGCAGATAGGATCTTAATACAGTACAACCTGGTTATGTCGAAGGCCTCGGGGTTTGCCAAAAAGCGTCGAGATAACCGATGATCGAGATAAACGAAAACCAATATGGCGGCAAAATATTAACATGTCTTTAAATTTCTTTATGTACATTATGTGCGTTAATAAATGAGAATGTACATGCACGTGTTTTTGGAGGTTTTTTTTTTACACAACAGCTTTTTTTACAGAATTATACACAAAAATCATAATTTTAGCTGTTGTAGTTTTAAAGTTATGAATTTTTAAAGTACGACTTCGTTTGTCCTTTTTTATCATGGACCGCATCGCCACATTCTGTGACCCAATTCCACTGTTCGCGTCATGAGCTAAATAACTCTGGCTTTAATGATAATTTTATGCAACTTTTATTTACAGAACTAATGCTGTATTACAAATAATATTTTACAATTATATATAAATTATAATTTATCTAAATCTAACTATGCACTAAGTATACCAGTAAATTTAATATAATGTATTAATATAAGGCTTTTCTGTTTGCCAAATCTGCGGCTTCCATTATACCGGTATATGCTATATAAGGCAACGCATCCCCTTATTACTAAAATACTTTTCGGGAACTACTTATTTTGAACTTTCAACTTTGGCGCATGACTAATTAATTAAAGCTTTCCCTGACCTAGTTTTAATAGTTTTTGCACACGTCAACCTTTTATGAATGACATAGTAGTACGGTATAGCCATTATGCAAGTGACTGTGAATGGCTGCCCATGCGCATTGCCATGACGCTTTGCACACGGCAAATGATGACCCAATATAATATGGACTCTACCGGGTTTTTTTAACCTCAAATTAAAATATTATACTGATTGATTCCAATGCATTGCTTAGTCAAGTTTGTGGTTTCCTTTCGTGGCATCGATAACTAACATTTTCAAAAGCTGGCGTTTGTTCATGGGGATCGAGATAACCAACGTTAAGTGGCAAATTTGGCCCTCTTTTGTGCTCGAGATATTAGGGTTCGGCGACATAAAAGAATAGACATAACCGATGAGAAAATGCTAAGACAAAGAGAGAATCTGGCGGTTCCATGCCAAAGACGCCGACTTAACAGGGTTGGCCAGTTAACCGAGGTCGAGATAAGCGGGTTCGACTGTAGTGAGTTAAAATATCAAATCCGGTATACTTCTTTGTGTTGTATATTAGATTGTGAATGTCTCCTGAACATTTGATTGATGCAATTATCTTTAAAAATCAAATTGGTGTGGGTAAAATAGTGCAAAAATGTTACACGTGGGTCCCATTTTTTTGGTCTAAAAAAAATAGTAAAAAAGAATCTAACTCAACTTCTATAAAAGATAAAATTTAATAATAACATTAATGATTTATTACTTACCTTAGCCATAATGTAATAAATAATAACTGGCACAATAGCAAATGCAAATAAATGTAGTAGTAAGTAGACCTATCATGGCACTAGTCTATAACTATTTTTCTCTTTGTCCATATTTTAAATTTATTATCTTTTATATAAATTTCACTTTTGGTGTGACTGCTTCCTATTCACAACCAGCCATCCCCCTACTCAACATGTTTTATATTAATAGTACTGAGTGAAAAAGAAAGCTATCGAGCAGCAAGCATCATTGACCTAAGGTAAAAAAGTTAAATTTTTTCAGAGGCGACTATTATATTAATCAATAAAGAGCCGGGGTATGGTGTAGGACTGTCTGCAAGCCTATTGTTTATAGTATATGAGAAGTTAACTCTTTTTATGTAACACTTCGACCCACCTGGTATTTTCTCAAAATTCCCTGACCCGGTCTAAAAAATGCACCCGGTTAAGCCCTAGTATATATTATTTTCCCGATGTGCTTTAAATCTCTGCCTCATTTCTGCTCATCTAATTTTGCTCAATAATGATGATTGTAATGTGTAATAATAAACAAAAATAATAATTTTGTAAATTTGCTCATCATTACTGGTTGTTGAAAACTATAGGCCTAAGTATCACTATGAAGGGCAGACTATAAAATATAGATCTGGCTAAGGGGCAGTCCAGAAATTACATCATGCTATTTTTTGGGCAATTTTTACCCCCACCCTCCCCTTTTTTCCTGTCACTGTCTGTCGCAAATCTTTGACACCCCCCCTCCCCCCTCCGGTCAGACTTTCAAACTGGAAATTTTTTTAAAAATTAATATAAAACACATTTCTTTATTAAACTGTTATATTTATAAAAGTGACATCTACTGTCAGAACACAACAGAAAGTTAAATATCACTGTCAGGTTTTTTTATATGTATGATAAAAAAATATATTAATTTTGTAATAGCACATATGAACTTTAACTTGTCGTCGTAGCAGGCATAAGTCCTTATTGAGCTGTACCAAGCCAAGGTCCTTCAGTAGGTCTTTGTGGGTCCTGGTGAGCTTTGGTCTTTTTTGCTCTCTACCAATTTACCTTTTTTTTAATAAAAATTTGTAATTATTATTAAATTATTATATTAAAATTCTTCCAATATCTTAATTGTTCACTTTTATTAAATAAATATAAATAAGTACAGGTAGCTACATGATTTGATTATATGGGAAACAGCATTCACTAAATATATTTTGAACATGAAGTTATTTTTTTAAACTTGCACTATTTTTCATTTGGCAGATCAGATGGTGGGCATTCCTTCAAGCTGCAGTTGAAGATGAATGCTGAAGCAATAATTGTTGTTGGTCCGGTGCTGTGGAAGTGTGTCAACTGCAATTTGCGACTGTCATGGCATCACAGTGTTGATCAACATTTGCTGTCAAGACACAGGTCAGGAGCTAACTCAAAGCTGAATTTAGAAAGCCATGAAGAAGGTTTCTGTAACATTGTTGGATGTGCTTGCAAAGGGCAAAAAGATAGGTACACAGTGGTAGTGGATTCTGGAGAAGGTGAGATCAGTCTGACACACAAGAGTCCAACATCTAGCGGTACCACACCTGCTGAAATGTCGCTGTCACAGAAACAAACACACTCACCTGTTTCCAAAAGTGAGGAGGTTGTTACGATGAATTCATCTACATACAGCTATCTGCCAACCACAGTCTCTAATGAAGAACTGTCTTTTTTACAAGATAAGGAAATAACAGTCATTTTTACTGATGACAAACAAGGGGTGAAAGAGATTGGTCACAGTGCATTAGCTGATGAGATTTCTAATGACAATGTTTCTATTTTGCAAACTGCTGAAATTACAGGTGTAAGCAATGTTGACGGAGAAGTTGTATCATTTGAAGAAGAGGCAGCTCAGATACTGCTTGACTTAGTTGAAAAGAGCAACGAGGAAACAAATAGATACATCATGAGAGGTAAGAATGAAGGGCCCCAAACAGTCTGCTTGACATTTGAGAAAACCAGTGATGATTTGCCTTCAACCTTGTGTTACATAGTGGAAAAAGAAAGTGAGATAACAAATCTGGACCTAGAGGAATGTGGTTTAACACCAGAAATGTTATGTGGCCTGCCCAGGTATGAATCTGTAGATGTTGATGATTATCAAACTCTCGATACTGGCAACCAGGAGGACGGAGAAGGCTTTGAGGAAGAGGATGGTGGAGTCATGGAGGATCGAGATGCTGGAGTCATGGAGGATCAAGATGGTGGGGTTGTGGAGGATCAAGATGGTGAAGTCATGGAGGATCGAGATGGTGGAGTCAATGAAGATGAGCAGGATGAGGGGATGGAAGGTGGGCATTATGAAGGTGGGGATGTTGAGGGTGTCGAGAGTGGTCACGGTGAGGGCACAGAAGGTGAACATGGTGAAAGTGCTGAAGAAAGAGATGGTGGAGGGCAAGAAGAGGAAGGAGGCAGTATAGAAGAAAATGAAGGAGGAGGCAGGGAAGAAGAGAGAGAAGCAAAAGAGGAAACAGAAGAAAGAGAAACACCAGCAGAGGGCATACCTCAAAATCTGTGTGGCATTGTTTTTGATGCTACCAGCAACAAATCTGAAATATATGTCAGCAGTAAAAATGCAATGCCTAAAAAATTGTCAGAGTTGGCTAAGCTTGCACTTGATGACCAGTCATCAGACAAATGTCAGAACGGTGAAACTGTTATGCAGCATGGAATACGAAAGCTCAAAACTAATCCAGAAGAGTTTTTACCTAAAGACTACTCAATTGTAGCACTTCACGGCTATCAGATCCCAACACGTTTTGCAGATGAGGGGAAAGGCTTAGAAAGTTTTAATTTAAATTACTTTCTGAAGGCCCTTCCAACTTCTATTGCGTCTATGCAGCTGATAAATTTCATAAAATTGCTAACCGCTTATGATATTAATCTGACCGTTCAAGAAGATGGTGGTTTTCTCTTTGACTACAACAAAGTTGACTCCGATGATGTTAAAAAAGCAGAAAAACTGACATGCTACTGTACAATCTGCACAAATCCTTTTCAATCATTGGAGAAGTTCTTACATCACCTGTTGGTATCTAACCACGGAACAAGCCCTCACATGTGTGGCAACTGCCTCAAACTGTTCCACAATGCTTTTGCCTTGCACCTACACCAGCTCACTCATCATTTTAACATGAAAACCCACCTGCCCTGTCTGTTATGTAGTTCCAAGCTTAAAGACTACAACTCTATGAGAGCACATATGAACATCCATAGGCAAAATATACTTAAATTCAAAGGTATTGAAATTCCATCAGCTCGTTGTGGAGAGCTTGTCATGAATTTGATGAACAGTAAATGGAAGGAGGTGTTTTTTAGCACATACAAAATTTCAGTTGGCGAGCAGAAGGCTTTTTCTATCCAAGACATAGACAGTGTTAAGAAGGACAGTATGGAGTGTGATTCTGACACTAATGAAAGCAAAATGTCAGCTTCTTCCACCAAGTCTTCATCTTCTACACCCAAAGGCAACCAGCAAAGAAGGGGGGACAATCGTGGCTTTTTAAATGTTGTCAAAATTTTTGCAACACAGTCACATAAAAATAAGGCCAGTTCAAAGGCTGCATCCAAACACCAGGAACATTCTAAAACTAGATTCAAGAGGAAGTGGGACATGGGTCGGAGCATAAGAGGAACCAGTGTGATGCAGCCATTTTGGAAGCGCAAAAAAATAGAGAAGATGAACAAAAAATCTGAAGAACCCGACCAATCAGAATCCTTTGAAAATTTGGATGATTCACTAAGGAGACGCAGTAGCAGGGCCAACAAAGGGAAAAGCTCACAATACAAAGATTACACAACCAAGTATTATTAAATGCAATAAGACATTGTCATCTACATTTTCTTGATGAGTAATATAATCACAGTGAGACATAAAATAGATGTATATTTTGTTAATAATGTCTATAAGAATTATGACTAAATGATATGCATGTGCAAGCAAGTGTTTTAGTATCCAGATATTTGATTACAGTTGATAGATAAACATTGTTGCCAGATAAATGAACTCTAATACTTTTTTAGGGATAAAAAACATGGGGGAAAAAAATTAGCACTGGACAAAGTCAAAGTGGTAAAGCAAAGTGTAACTAAACTCTGCAGAAACATTTTAAAATAACAATAACTTTCCTCCACTTTATCCTGCAGAATTAAGATTATTTACGCTATAGTTGAAATGTGCCTTTATAAATATCACATTTAGATGAATCCATAAATAATGCATGCTTCAATTTCAATACTTTGTATTCTAATCATTGTTGATGTATTTATGTTAAGCATAACATGAAATTTTGAACAATGTTTGGCAGAAGTAGTCATCTGTAGTCATCTGTGCCATGTATATCCATGTGAAAATATTGGTTTAATGTCAACCAATTCTTTGTTACATTACTTACATTCATAATCATGGCTATTATTTCTCACTTTTGGTCTTTAGTTTTCTCTGTTTCAAGATGTTTTATCTACTTTTCTTTCTTAAAATATGTTGAAATAGTACAAATCCATTTATTCTTGACTTGTATCACTCTCATAAAGGAAAATATACAATTTTCTTGGAAGATTATTGGAAGTTTTTATTTTCATTTCTTACTTTAATAGACACTTTTTCAATGTTAGACTCAATTCTATGACTATTTAAAAATGACACAAACAGTTTTGTAATAGCGCCATCGGCCATAAGCAAGGAGACAATGTCCTTGAAGGAATCTTAGAAGTATATATGTCAAAAAGTATTCTTTACAATAGTTTACATTGCCAATTTTAATTAAGGGCCTTCATATATTACATTATACGCTCTGAGGGTGGAGAGAGGGTAGTTGATTTTTCATGTGGGAAAAATCTTTGCAAAAAGTGTGTGTGCATTAAAATTCTGCAAAATCATCCAGAATTTCTGACCGTTCATAAAAAGGGTTTAAAAACATCACTAAATTGTTATGTTTCGTATTATCTATAATTTAGCCCCTATTGGTATGGCTCCGTGACTATGGCATTATTTTTTAAATAACTTTTTTGTTTGACTGAACCAAGGATTGTAAAATAATAAAGATACAATATAGGTAGCCATAACTTCAATAAATACTAGCTGTGCTATGCCAAGCAGCTAAAAGGTGAGGAAACCATTGAAATAATTTTTTAAACAGGTTTAGTGACTTTATTTAATTGTCTTGTTCTTCAAAATTTCTGGTGGTTGGTGGGGTGGGGGCTGTTGAGAAGGTTATTTTTGTGTATGCACAGAGGGTCCAAACTGTATGGATGTAACAGGAAAAAAAGGGGGGGGGGGTTAAATATTTCCCTTTTGTTGCATACATATCATGGATGCCCCCCTTACTGAAGTACAGTTATATACAGATGTTATGCCATGGGAGGTACTATATGTTGGTATACCGTAAGTGTAAGTACCATATACTTTAAGTGCAAATAGTAAGATGGTGTAAAGATTTCTTTATACATCTTAGTATAAAGTTATATTTACTCACCACAGATCATCAGTCTTGTTTTAGCACATTACATATGGAATATAATGAAATGCTAAGTTATTGAATGATTGGTCACTAACTACTTTATTGTATAAATTAAATTTTTAAAAAGTAAGTTGTATTTATTGAGACATAAAGAAATTCATATAAAATTCAAAGTAAATGAGTTATTTTAATGTACGGATTGCACAAGATGATTGGCAAGGTGTAATGACTGTATCCGTGTCAGTGACGATGAGTCCGGTATAAAACTGCCAGCAAATGTTCATATGTAAACAGTCTACACTACATATGTGCAGCATGAGCTTGGAGCAGGAAAGGTGGTACCGGTAGGTAAAGGCTGGGAGCAGAAGAAAAACAGTTAACAGATAAAGGCAAAAGTCAGCAGGTGTGTTGGGGTTTGACTGCAATTCAGTTTCCTTATTTAAGGACAAAGCTATTTAAATTTAAAATATACAAAAAAATAATTATCTCCAGATCTCATGAATGCATGAACTATACAGCCTACTTGGCAAATAAGTGCTTTAGACTAAAAACTTGATTTGGCATTGTTTAATCTTTAATGACCCTGTTTTCATCTATAGCATACACATTTATTTGCTGATATGTTGTTTGATTTTTTTGTTAATCAGCAGTTTGTGAAAGGAAACATAAAATGTTTTTTTGCTTGCTACAGAAGTATTTTACGTTTGTTGCCACGTAAATTATAAATACAATTACATCATTAAAAAGAAAGTAGATGATCTCTGAGCATTGTCTAATATGTGTTGGAAAAATCCAACAGCGAGAATCACAATACTTTAATACAGTTCCTCGTGATGTGGCAACCGCCAACCAAAAAATTATTTTCTTTGCTACTTCATAACTGTTAGTCTGTTAGCGTATATGTGTTTTCCAATGATCTTAGGCGACCCCTGTGTAAGGGTCGTTCGACCCCCAGGCTGAGAAACGCTGGTTTAATCCAACAATTCCGAAAAACCCATTTCTTTTCTTTGCACTGGACTGAACATGCCGCCCCTTTCTTTGGAAGTGCTGCTCGGTGCGGGTCGTCACCGAAACCCAACTTCCCGTAGTCGGTGTGTTGACACGATGAAAGCCTGAGCCGTAGAGCGCATAAAGAGCACACTGCTGGTCATCTACTGAGACTACTGCATTCTGACTTATTTCCAGTCGTCTTGACTACTAAATCTTGCCATTGGATCAAATAGGCAAAGACGATATAGAAGTAATTCTGGTAGATAGAAAATCGTTATTTGCAAGCAAAATACCCGGTATATGTATTATTATATTCTTTTTGGCAAGAGGGTGCCTAAATTCAAGACTGATATATGGAGATCTCATTTTTTAGATTTTCACAGTAAAAAGGGGGGAGGGGGTTGCGGTGAGGTGGGCGACATTGATTCAACCTAATTGAACCTAATTAATTATAGTTGGGGCCTGGGTCAGAAACGGCTGAGAAGCACCTTTACAAAAATACCTTTACAATTTTATGTGGGTTTTCTCCCTCTTTTCTGGGACTTTCTTTGACTGCAGCTGTTTGCTTCAGCCGACCGAAATAGTAATGTCACTAATCATTATTATAACGGAGGGACACATTCCATTGAGTGGACTATAGGATAGTTGTTACTGGAATAAATATTGAGATATCTGCCGAGTTATTTGTGAAAACATAAAGTAACGATATGACAATAATTACGAAACAATGCGGTGATATTTTATAGTATTTTATTTGAAAATAATCAAAACTCATAGATTTTAAGTGACAACTGGCTTTATTTGGGTTACAATTCGGCCTTTTACGGACTAAGAATGTCAAGATAAATTTTGCAGATGTGCATAAATTTACCGGTAGCTACACATTCTGTCGAACATCCCCTCCCACATCCAGACAAAACGCATCCCTATGCAAAATCTCCACATTCCCTCTGGGCCCACCCCATTAAATATTGCATAAATTCAAAATTTAATTTTGCATCAATCATGTGGCGTAGCTAGGGCTGTTGCCACTTGGGGTGGGCCAAGCATATGACCGCCCCCTTTCATGAAAAGAAACTCTGCAGTGGACGAAAATGACACCACTCAAAAGTCCCGCCAGGCACGGCCCGACCCCTATGCACCCCCTTCCTACGCTTCTGCGTCACTCTGCGCTTTACTCGGACAGCAAAATGAGATATTCTTCATTATGATCTCTGTAGAGTAGAAGTATGAATGAGATATTCTTCATTATGATCTCTGCAGAAGTATGAATGAGATATTCTTCATTATTATCTCTGCAGAAGTATGAATGAGATATTTTTCATTATGATCTCTGCAGAAGTATGAATGAGATATTCTTCGTTACGATCTCTGCAGAAGTATGAATGAGATATTCTTCATTACGATCTCAGCAGAAGTATGAATGAGATATTCTTCATTACGATCTCTGCAGAAGTATGAATGGGATATTCTTCATTATGATCTCTGCAGAAGTATGAATGGGATATTCTTCATTACGATCTCTGCAGAAGTATGAATGAGAAATCTTTTGCTGCCATCGTGGACACTACTTCTCAGCTAAGTGCTATATTTTTTTAAATTTTTTATTTTTTTTCGTTTTCAGTTTGTTCGCTGACGAAGGTTTCCTGCCGACACGTTCGTTGTTTTGTTGCGTTACTTTTTTCAGGTTTAAACTTACTGTGTTTTACTACTAATTTCCTCTTGATTCAATGATTGACTTGATGAATTGAATTTGCGGATGTAGGTGCAAGAAACACGGGGAAACTAGCAGAAGTGTAGGCCTATATTTGAGTCCTTCTTAAATATTCTATTCACTCACTAAAGATAGGCTGGGGAGGTAAATAAAAATATTAATATTTTATTTAATAGTAAATAAAAAGACGAAATGAGATGCTAATAAATGTACAGTGATAAGAAAGGGAAATTAATTCAAAGTAAAAAGTAGTCGATCACTTAAAATACCGAACCGAATGTAAAAAAAAACAAAAAACACATTATCATTGACTCTCATTGAGTGATATCGTGTAGCGTAGGATTATAAAAGGGCTATACTATTATATATTGCAATTATTTTATTTATGAAAAAAGTAAGCATTTAAAACCCTTGGTACCACATGTAACATTATTTGATCTTACAAAATTTGGCAAGGCAGGCTAATTTAGACAAGGCTCGAGTTATTATTATTAATATTAATCAATGCTTAATTTTCTAATTTACGAAACATTACAATTTACAACCACTTTATTAAAGTTAAAGCTTATTCTTTTGTAGAAGTTTTAGACCACTAAAGTGGGCTACGAATAGTTGGGGGGGGGGGGGGAGGTTGGGTTCAGGAATTAGCAACTATTTGCCAAATTTGGGTAATTGCACGCTACTGGTACCTCACATTTTACTATGGCCGCCATCTTGGTTGAGACGATTCAGATCTATCCCTCACCCTAACCTGAACCCTAAATCTATCCCTCACCCTAACCTGAACCCTAAATCTATCCCTAACCTGAACCCTAAATTTATCCCTCACCCTAGCCTGAACCCTAAATCTATCCCTAACCTGAACCCTAAATCTATCCCTAACCTGAACCCTAAATCTCAAAACATAAACAAAGTACAAAGGGCAGTGACTCCCAATAAACACGCAAATGAAATCGAGGGACCACATATAGGAATTAGCCACTATTTGTTGTTGTTATGATAATATGAAGTCTGAAGGCCGAAGGTGCCTAATTTTGGGAAATGGGGGCTAAGGCTTTGATTTTGATTTATCAAACCTAGCTCAAAATTAATTTGACTTTCAATAATATATAATTATTTGGTAAATTATGAGAGATGGGTCCGCATTTTTTACCATGGCCGCCATCTTGGTTGCCCCGACCCGCGAACTTTTACGTGTTCATGGGTCGGGACAGCCAAGATGGCGGCCATGGAAAAATAAAATAACACATGTTTTTGCTAAAATTACAAATAAAAAGTTTTTAAAAATGAAAAAAATGATCTAAATCTATCCATCACCCTAACCTGAACCCTAAATTCCTCCCTAACAGGGTTTTGACCCTCTCCCTAACAGGGTTTTGACCCTCTCCCTAACAGGGTTTTGACCCTCTCCCTAACAGGGTTTTGACCCTCTCCCTAACAGGGTTTTGACCCTCTCCCTAACAGGGTTTTGACCCTCTCCCTAACAGGGTTTTGACCCTCGCCCTAACGGGGTTTTGACCCTCTCCCTAAAAGGGTTTTGACCCTCTCCCTAACAGGGTTTTGACCCTATCGGAACCAGAGTTTTGACACTCTCCTTAACCTAACGTGGCGCTGGGCTTTGACCCTGAAAAGTAGGAAAATTAAAAAAAAAAACAAAGAAAAGTGGCCAAAATTAATTATAAAATAAAGAAGTAATGAAAACCCAACTTACATTTTCATGGAATACACTTTTACACACTTTATTTCAGGTTCCAACGAAAAGAATATCCAAAAATTAATGAAACACGGCGTGGTCACCCTCTAAGATTGTCTTAAAAAATGGCGGCGCTTATTAACATATTTAATAGGCCAACCAATGAAATTTTAAAAATTATAATTAATCAACCAATAAAAATTTGCCACCATCATATTAATGAAAATGTAACTCTATTTAAAAATATATTTAAAAAATAAGGGGAGTGAATCCACGCAAATGACGTCATGGCTCCATAACTAAGGATCAGCCTAACAGCAGCGTGTTTTGTCCCTGGTTCCGATAGGCTCAAAACCCTGGTTCCAATAGGGTCAAAACCCTGGTTCCTATAGGGTCAAAACCCAGGTTAGTGATAAGTTTAGGGTTCAGGTTAGGTTTAGGGATAGATTTAGGGTTCGGGATAGGTTTAGGGATAAATTTAGAACATAAATTCGCGGCAATCAAGATGGCGGCTCGCTGTGATATCTCTCGGCATTTACCTGCGCCATGATTTCCCATGGCCGCCATCTTGGTTGGCACGACCCGTTAAAGGTCACTGGTAATGGCAATCTAGATGGCTGCTGTGTAAAAATAAAATAACTCACATCTGCTAAAGTTAGAAATATATAACGTTAAAATTCAATGAAAATATTCTGCCGGTACATACATTTCGTGGTGAACGTAGCTACTTTATTGTATTAGTCTAGATATTAAATATGCGGCAAGCAGCTTCAACGATCTCCGGTCGCTGCCTTTAATCGCATAAATTTAGCGGGTACACACAAAAAATATGCAATAGTGAAAATCCAACGTACAATTTAATAGAATACACTTTTACACACTTAATTTCAGGTTCCACCAAAAAGAATATCCCAAAACTGTGAGAAAATAAATAAAATGATTAAAATACAATACCAAAAACATTTGTAAATATGACGAAAAATTTATGTACCGGTATTATAATTACCCAACCAATAAAATTTAAAAATTATAATGAATCAACCAATAAAGTTTTAATTCAAAACATTCCATCGTCATATTAAGGAAAATTTAACTCTAGTAACAAAAACAAGGGGAGTGAATCCAAAACAGAAACTTAACAAAAACACAAAAATGACGCCAGGTCGCAATCTTTTTGCATTGCCCAAATATTTATATCTAGGGTTGTATTAAGTTATGATATTTATTAAAGTTAAGTATTTTTTTAAAAAGTGGAAAATGTTGTCACTCAAAGGCGAAGCCCCTTACTAGTCTGGCACCCAAGGACATTGGCTTCCCCTCGTAGCTATGCCCCTTTAGTCAAAATCTATATATAAATATAAATATAATTAAAAATTAGTGACATTGCTGATTAGAAAATTAAATTCTTTTGTTTGTATCATTTCAGGAACTATAACAGTAGTCATACATCTGAAATGGCATTTTTTACTTCTTTGTTAAATAAATCTCTTCAACGATCACAAAGTATTAAAGTTGGTCTACAAAGCTTAACACGGGTACTTTGTAGTCCAAATGCTTCTTTGTGCACTTTAACATGCAAGAAAAGTTTCCTGACAATTGAACACCCGATTACTGATTATCGCACACATTCATCTACAAACAGAGGACTCACAAATAACTTGATAAGCCACAGAAATTTTGCATCGTACAATGAAAACAAGACCCATGGTGTCCTTGTTTATCAAGGAAGAGTTGGAAACATGTTCAGAGCATTGAAAATATTCTCTCTATCAACCAGTGTAATCGGTCTTTCATTTCAACCTTACCTCATGATAACGTATCAGGACATGCCTTTGAAAGCAGCCATCCCCTTCTTTGCAGTGATTAATATGTTTGTATTCGTCAATCCAATTTTGATTCATTTGATTGCAAAAAAGTATGTTATGGAGCTTTATTTCAACCAGGAAAATAAAGTTTTCACTGCTGTCATGATGACATTTTTTGCTAGAAAAGAAATATTTACTTTTACAGCAAATGATGTTACTGTTCCTGATGTTCCTAGCATGTTTGCTATGCTTATAGCTAAAGGGAGGCCACTCTTTGTCTTTGAAAATGACTTCACAGATATGGAAGTGTACAAGCATCTCATGGGCTTTGATAAGCCGCTTGACTTAAGTAGCATATCTAAAGACTAACTTTTTAAAGTAATGTTGAAAATGTATGCAATGTAATCTTGCATTAGTTACAAAAGTTGTCAATAAAATCATTGTATATATTTCTTCTGGCTATTTCATTTTTAAACTTTTAAGCAATGTGACGTCAAATGCAAAGCAGAATATTATTTTTAAAATCTGTACTTAATAACCCTAAATTATAGGCATTTTTTTAACGTTATTCTTTTATACAATTATAATTATTGTATTTTTAAACTACGGTCACTGAGAGAATCAGTACAGGTATGCCAGGTCCCAAAAATGGCCTCTGATCAAGTTACAGAGGAGGAGAAAATGGGTGTAGTGACATTGACAGTGGAGACAATTTTTGTCCTAAGTGGAGACGCTACCACATGAAGTGGGATGGAACGAAAAAAATGGTTGACCCGGGGGTGGGGGTAAGGGTGCTGATCTAAGTAAATGCTTCAGAGCAGGGATTCTTAACCTTTTTTTCAGTGTCGCAGGCGCATTCCATTTTAAACATATTGTAATAAAATAAAAAATATAAAAATAATTAAATAATTTAGTTATTGTAGTTTTATTTCTTTAACTTTAATTTACTTTTTATAAACAAGGAAAAAAAATTACCAATACAAGTAATGCCCAAACAAAAGTCACCAGAATAAACATTTACTGTTTCTAATGAAAATGCATAAAATTAAAATCTTGATTTTTTAATTTTTCTTAAGCAGCAACAGCTAGCAATGGCAACAAATACAATTTTCTGGTTTTCCACACCTCAGGGCTGGGGAGGTCATTTTACTCCCGGTTAAGAACCACTGTTCTTGTGAAATGTTTTTGACACAAGTGCAGTAATTTGATATCCATTTGAGGTGAATTTCTTAAGGGTTTGTAAAGGATAGTAGTGGACACAGGGAATTTTTAAAAAGGGGGGTTGTGGAGAGATTTATGACGTTATTTTTTAAGGGGTATTTAACTTTTTGTGACGATTTTGGTGAGGGGGGTGAGTAAAAAATCGGAAAAATTTGCGTGACGTCATTTATGGATGGCCCCTGTAGAATATTGCATTTGCATATTCCGTAGTTCTTAGAATATCCTAGTCTTTCCATCTTTCTCCTGCAGTGCAGCAACAGTGATTATATATCTTGTCAATTCTTCACTGAGGCTGGCCATCGCTCCCGATCTGAGAAGGCACAGAACATTCAAGGTCGCCACGGTGCAGGCATAGGTCCAAATCCACAAATATCAGTCCGTTTTTGTCCGTGATTTATCATTCGTAACATTGGATTATGTACGTGACAGGGTCGTCAGCCCTGCACACAAACGTCTCGGGAGTGTGCCCCATGCAGCTCTCATGGTAACTGCCTTTGTATTGGGTCCCTAGCCTTTGTGGATCCCTCTCCACTTCCTACAAGGCTGTAGACTGTAGGCTGTAGTTTCTCATTTAGGTCCGCCCCTGGTATTTTATTTCGACGGTACCCGCCATATCTGATGGGCTTCCAGAATCTGCCACCTGAGCAGGCGTTTGTTGGTAGATATGTATCTCTGCACGACAGTTATTTCTATTTAGTCCTACTTAAACTTTAACTTTAAACGCCTTATCGAATTCAATTAATTTTTTATTCATGCTAACCTTCCAGCAATTAAAAAGGCTGCACCTATGCCTATTACTATTGGCTATTGGTACACGGTACCAGAATTGCGAGGTTGGGATTAAAAAACGATTTAAAATATTATTGTTGGGTTTGTAAGACCAAATGAGGTATCAAATGAAAGATAATTTAATTTACTATACGTTTGTAAACTTAATTCTTCATTTTAACTAAAATAAACTACTACAAATGACATCCGAATAGCATTAGTTAAAATGGACCCGGACACGCTGCGCCGCCATTCGCACCCGGGTACCATTAGGCTCAATGCTATTCGGATGCCATTTGTGGTAGTTTATTTTAGTAAAACTGAAGAAGATTAAGATTTAAAACGTATAGTACATTCAATTATCTTTCATTTGATACCTCATTTTGTCTTACAAACCCAACAATGATATTTTAAATCTTTTTTTAATCCCAACTCTCAAATCTGATACCCGTGTACCAAAAGCCACTTCGAATTAAAATTTTAAATTTTAATTAGTAATTACTTTCTTTAGGCTTAGGTGTGCAATGCCATATTTAAAATATTTGTTTAAAAACATTATTGGGGCTGTCCATCAATTATGTCAACAAAATAGGGGGGAGGGGGACTGAAATTTTTTGACAATTGTTGACAAGGGGGAGGGGGGAGGTCAAGAAAAGTTGACGTCAACAATGTTACTTTTTTAAAATAAATTTAATTTCATAAGTTAAAAGTTTATTAAACTTTTTTTTCTAAACATTTTACTTTTATTCACTTTCTTGTTGTAGTTGTAAACTAGTCTATATAAAATATTGTTGGTTTTTTTCCATTTTATTTTAATTTTTTATTTTTTGGGGGCGGGGGGGGGGTAATCAAATGTTGACGTAATTTTATAGGGGGGTCTCTGGAAGTTTGACAAGTTGTTGATAAGGGGGAGGGGGGAGGTAAAAATCGCCAAAATTTTGTTGACATAATTAATGGACAGCCCCATTTGTGGAAGTGCCTGTGTGATTAAAGAAGATGTTTAATTATTTTAATCTCTACTCCCACCTCCGGAAATTAAAATTTAATGAATAAAAGAGCAGTATTGATATGCAAGCACCCAATAACCTAATTGTTAAAAATGCGAACTTTTCGAATTAAACGTCACAAGTACACAACTGCGAATCTGAATTAACTTACATAAATATTTACATGTATACTACTGGTACCTTATATATATATATATATATTTAATGCTTTTTTCATTGTTTACTTTGACAGGTTCAGACTTTGGTAACATCAAGGGGCTCAGTTTATGAATTAATAAAGTTTTCTTAACTGATACGCTCACCAATGTACCGTGCCGTAGCAACAATAATATTATAATTATAAATAAATTATAATAATAATGAATTATTATAATGAAATTATTATGTCAATTTATTGAAACTTGACTCGTACTTTATAATTTGTAGAGTACCGGCACTGGTTACCGGTAGTAGTTCAGTGTTTAGTAGTAGTACTAGTATACTAGTAGTAATTACTGATTAGTGCTAGCGCAAAGTGATACTTGGACATAGAAGTTCAAGTACGACGACGACATGACTTGAATAACTTGAGTTTGAGTAATTCGTAATACCCAATAATAATGCCAATAAATGGTAATGTATAAACTATAAACTGGCTGTTTATTACCACTACCAGTAACACACTCACAATGTTCAAAATAGTAGTAGTAGTAGTGGGCCTAAAGCAGTTTTAGACTATATATTGCTTTTAACTTTTGATTAAAGTATATTATAGTATAATTAAAAAGTGCAGCTATGGGAAGCCTACAAATCTTAAGTATTACTAATATGCATGTGTGAGAATTCATATTGACATTGTCACAATCAAACTGATAAAATAGACTAATCAGGAAGCGGGTAATTTTAAGTAATAAATAGTAATATCACAAAAACTAATTTAAACATCCTTCAATTAAAGAACTACTTGAAGTAAAATGCTGTAGTCTGTTGTAAAACTAATATAATTTTGGAGGATACCCACCCTCTTCATCATAGTATTCATAGCTCATTCAGCTCGATCAGGGCCAGGGTGAATTATTTCCTTTAAAATTTGGACAGAAAGATATACAAAATCATTTGTTTTGGGTTCCGAATCTGAAATTGAAATCTGTCAGAATTTACCAGTGTGATCCCCAAGCAGTTACCAAATCTAAATGATCACTAATTAATTAGTCATTATTGTCTCTAAGGGAGTTCACTTTTATGGTATTTGATGGCTGATATTTACGCTAGAGAAATACTTTAGATTTTTGTGTTCAAATTGGACGAAAGATTTTTAAAAATCTGTCTAATCCAAGAGGAAACTGCAAAATGTTGGGTTCTGGTGGGCTCACACAAAAAAAACCCATTCTTTTAATAAAGCATAGGTGCTGAGTGTGAAGTAACATTAATATTTCTAATAAATAACTTGCACACTTGTTGGATAAATAAAAAATTTGTTTCATGAAAAAAACTACACTGTGAGTGTGGCCGGTTATAAAATCATTGATGCAATACAAATTCATGCAAAGGTCAAATTCATTTTTTGATTCTATCCACACATTGTTTCTTGTGAATGAATTTAAAAATTAATATAGAAAAATGAATTAAGGCAAGTGTCACATAAAAGGTATAACAATGTCGACCATAACAGATGATGACTTGGCTACTTCTTAAGTTAGGTTAAAATAAAAGATGGTGGAAGAATCATTATTAGACACTAGTGCCAAGGCAAGCATTTTGATGATTTGGGGTTCAAATTTAATAAAAATTATTGCTACTTTCCTTACACCAGAAAGCGGCACCGAGGATATTCCATTTATATTGTCGGCATGGCATACAGTTGTAGGTTGAAATATGTGTAAATGTTTTAATCTGCACAGCTGATGACAAGAGTTAAAAAATGATTATTCAAATAAGTCCTGATGCCAATGCCAACCTTCTTTTAAAACTGACGTCAATGCAAGAGCAAGGAGAATTTTGTGATTTCACTTTGTTTGTTTCTGGACTTGAAATAAAAGCTCACAAGTAGGTGGTTCCTCTTTGCAGTTTATTTAATCATGTTTTTTGACCTTGTTGTTTTAAATCTCATTTTTTAAATTTATTTATTGATATGTGCTTAGAATTATACTTTTTAGTACCGGTGCTGACTTAGAATTATTATAGTACTGACTATAGGTTATAATACTAACTTAGAAATATACTATAGTATTGACTTAGAATTAGCATAGTGCTGAATTAGAATTATACTACAGAATTAGTATAGGACTGACTTAGAGTTATAATATAGTAATGACATAGAGTGATAGTATAGTACTGACTTAGAATTTTACTTTAGTAATGAGCGCTCAATCATCCCATTAGCACTAAGTGTGATAAACCTTCGGACGCTTTATAAATTATCAACTGTAGAAGCTTTGAATCTATTTTAGATGCGTGCTGGCGGCCTGTAGTGAATATTTCCAGACCAGCTTTCGCTTCCATGACTCTGGTCATTCACTAATCAGCATAGACTTGACTCACCTCGGTTGTGACCACAGCATTGTTGAAATGGTGATCAGAAGTTTTTACACCAATGAAATTGATATCAACCTAAGCTGCATTGAAAGTGTTTTGAGATTCGCTGATTATTTAGTTTGTGAAAATGTACGCCTCTGCATAGAAGCATACATGGAAAAGACCTTGACCTTCGACAATGTGATTGCTTATTTTCAACTAGCTTTGCAGTACAGACTTTATTCGGTAATATTTATATTTTCATCTTTTATTAAAAAAAAATTAATTAATTTTTAGTGGGAAATTCAAGCATGCATAGAAAGAAAATGTACACAATTAAAGCGTGTTTCCTATCATCTAAATATATTCAACTTGGAACATGTATAGAGCCAAAAATAATTTTGACATGCAGTAGTACAGACTGCATCATGAGCTTTATTTATAATCTTTTTATAATTCTTTAAAACATTTGAATATTATAATTAAAATTGATAGAAACAATATATTTGCCAATTTTTTCTAAACTTTATAAGATTTTTCAAATGAAAGCTCTAAAAAAATTGCTCTTGATAAAGCTAATAAAATAAGTTAGTAAATCTTTAAGATTAACTTTGCTTTTGTTTGTGTCTGTCTGTGTTTAAGGCAAAATCTTCTGACGGCTAATTGACCCACTTCCCGTCATCCTATCGCACTGAAATTGGGCAAATACTTGTTGCCCATGATAACACAGTGGTCTTTTAAATTTTCAGCCCCACCCCCAACTGCCAAAAATCAGTTTTACTAATTTACCTGTTTTTCAAGGGGAAGATGAATGAAATATGATTTGTTCAATGGTTGCATGATTTAGTGTGGAGATTAATTGTGTAGCTGTTGCTGTGTGCTTTGTATGTATGACATATTTGGGTAAGCAGTAAAAATAAAAGTATTTTTGAAGTTGAAAATGAAGGGCATATGAAGCGTGTTTATTCCAGAAGTTTACCCATTTACATAACCATTTCTTAATAAATGATAAATGACATACAATTACATAATTGCAAACAAAGATGCACATAAAGGATTTATACTAAAAACTTTTTTATTTTGAGGGGTTGGTTTTTTCTTTACCTTTTCAGAAAGCTGAATAATAAAGAAAGAAATCAATATTTGTCTGCTTAACATGTGTTTTATTTCAATAGATATTTGAGAGTTAATAATAACGTTTCAACTCCATTTAAAGTATTTTTAAGTCCTTTTTAAAAAACTAATGTTTTCTTAAAGCTCCAATATATTCAACATAACTGAACATCTTGTATGCAAACCTACATATCAAATATTGTTAACATAACTGAACATCTTGTATGCAAACCTTCAGACTGGACTTTTAAATGGAATCAGGAGTTTGTTGTGTGCTCGTTTCCATGACTACTTCATTTATCAACGAGACACCCTGAATGCAAACATGGAAGTTATAAATGGTTTTATAAGTTTTGGCGTCTTCTCTCACTGCAACCCTCTACAAGTGAGTCAACATTTACATGTCATTGTCATATGTCAACAAGTGAGTCAACATTTTCATGTCATTGTCATATGTCACCAAATGAGTCAACATTTATATGTCACTGTCATGTGTCATCAAGTGAGTCAACATTTACATGTCACTGTCATGTGTCACCAAATGAGTCAACATTTATATGTCACTGTCATGTGTCACCAAGTGAGTCAACATTTACATGTCACTGTCATGTGTCACCAAATGAGTCAACATTTATATGTCACTGTCATGTGTCACCAAGTGAGTTAACATTTACATGTCACTGTCATGTGTCACCAAGTGAGTTAACATTTACATGTCACTGTCATGTGTCACCAATGATTTCCTCCCTAGAAATATAGAACAGTTCGTAAAATGTTAAACGTCCATTGTGTGAAGCATTGTCACATCAGAAAATAATGAAGTTGACAAGTTCTCAATAAAACTAATGAAGTTGAAAAGGCCTCACTAAAAATAATGAAGTTGACAATGCTTCAATGAAACTTTTGAAGTTGATAATGCCTCACTGAGTCACCACCTGCTCGGATGACAATAAATGTGATCATATCATGTTAATTTCCTTATAACAGTGAATGTGATCATATCATTTTAATTACCTTGTGACAGTGAATGTGATCATATCATGTTAATAGCCCTAAAAAACCAATTATGTTGCCATTGACAACCATTTCACAACAAAATCTAGCATAAGAACAATATTTTTGTAAGGAAGAAAAAGATTACCAAATACATTTGAATCCCTTTATTCTCTCCAGATTGTGGACTATTTGTTAAAAAATGCTCAACAAGCTTTAACAAGATCACAGCAGTCTGACGTTGATGAGAATTGTACCAGTGATATTGAATGTCATTTTGATGATGAGAATTGTACCAGTGATATTGAATGTCATTTTGATGATGAGAATTGTACCAGTGATATTGAATGTCATTTTGATGAAACGTTCAGCAATATGTTCCTTCTATTGGATGAGGTGGGCCAACTTACTATGTCCAGATGGCAAGCCCAGCTGATTCAGTTGACAAAGAAATGGTCAAAGTCCAATAAATTATTCAACAAACACTTGTCAGCCTTACAATGTCATTTAAAATGGTTGGAGATTGTGCATAACCATGAAATTCCTGCAGATGGACTGGAGTCTTTGTGTGGTCAAGGTAAAGACTGTCATGTGTGCTTTGGCAAAATGTTTGCCTTGAGACAAGAGCCTCAGAGAAAAATAACTGAGGAAATAAGAGTTTTAGCTGAACCGTCCTCCCCAGAACAAGCAAGTTTACCCAAGGAAGATTCTGATGTAGCCAGCAGTGAACCAGCGTATGAATTCTCTAAAGATGACAATGATGGGTTAAATGCAATTAAGCCATGTTCACCTCATTCCACCATTGTTAACCCTTCAACTTTACATTTTGAACAAAAGCTTGAACAAGATAGCAAAATTCAGTTACCAGTAGTAGAGATGGCTTCAGGAAATAATGTGTTTTTAACAGACTTGAATCTGGAACTTAAAGAGACTCAAACATCAGGGTCATCTATGAGTAAAATTATTGTGGTTTTAGCTCCATCCAGAGAGATGACAGCACAGCTGATGGTCACTGATGCAGGTTTGTGACACTCAAAAAAACAAAACAACAACAAAATGACCTCATTTGACAAACTTGGTGTATTTTCATTGAAGCCATCCCATGTCATGTTCCCGATATTTCATTATAACGGGTTGAACGTGGGTCTCTATTGTATTATCCTATGTGTAAAGAGCCGATTGGAAATTCCTTGTTACACAAGTGAGGCCGATATTCTTGGGGGAGGTTTGGAATCCCTGAGTAAAAACTTCAACCAATAAAGTGGGAAAACAGCAGCTAGTTAAGTGTGTGGTTAACTTCAGCTGTAAATCATAATGGCTGTAGTCTTAGCAGTTAAGATAAATGTGTAGCTCATAATGGCTGTAGTCTTAGCAGTTAAGATAAATGTGTAGCTCATAATGGCTGTAGTCTTAGCAGTTAAGATAAATGTGTAGCTCATAATGGCTGTAGTCTTAGCAGTTAAGATAAATCTTCTTGAAAATCACACCAAAACAAGTGTGGTAAAGTACCATATTTTAATTTACAAAACTTTTCACATGCAAATGTAACTTTTGTCAGAACTTCTATTTCTATGTTCCATTTCTACCACAGCCAACGTTTGGATACAGCCAGTGTTTTTAGCTTAGATCTGATAATGTCATTTACAACTGTAAGTTTAAGCCTACCTACCTAATAAAGTTGACTGTATTTCACAGATGAGTCTAGACCATTGATAAGGTCGCCCCAGCTTGAGTTGGCCTTCTACGATATTGAAATGAAAACCTGGCGCAAGGGATGCCAGTTTGATTTTCCCATTTCTGGAGCAATGCTTGAAAAACATTCTTGGAGGATGACTTTTCTCAATGACTGCCTTTATCTCTTCAGGTTAGTAAGTGTGCAAGCCATCTTGACATTAGAAGAATTCGGACTTCTGCTGCTAGAGGATGGTGTTTCCTTTTCATTAGGGACTTATGCTGTGTAGTTGTATTTAGTATTTCCTTGTAAAATTGTGATATCTGGTTAAGATGATCAATGGTTGGACATCACAAGATGTTGTCTGACTGTAGCAAGTTCTGTGATTTCTTTGTTTAATCTTCTAACTTGGGGGCCATCCATGTAGTACATATGCAAAGTCCCATAATCAAACTTACCTTTCCACTGTTGCATGCATACTTTTTGACACCCCACCCCTAAGCCTACGTACAAAAAGCTTTTGAACCCCCCCCCCCCCCCATTTGTAAATACATTATAGACAGTTATGACATCACAGTAAAAAAGTGTGTCACAGGTTTTCACTGCTGCTGTTAGTTTGGCAAGCCCAGTGGTTCCCATGATATGTGCTGCATAACATCCGGGTGCGGCGTTGCCCCTTTGGCAGGGAAATGTAAAAGGGGCAAAGGGGAAACTTGCCTAGAGTGCTAATACCGGTTGGGGGGGAAGGATCATTTTCTTAATTGTCCACCACGGGTTGCTTTTTTTCTGCACATTGAGGGGCGCCTCTTTTATTGACCTCCCTGGGTTGCCGCGGCTTCCTCACATGGGAGCTGCGAAACATTACACAATTTTCATATATTAATTTTCACTTTTAATCCAATGTGTATGTCTAGCAGGTCTGGGAAAAAACAGGTAATCGCAGTTACTGGATGACACTTAGTAACCTACATGCATGTTTTATTTATTTTTATTCAAAACTTTATTTTATTTCTTTAAAATTCGCTACTTCAATGTGTATTTGTTAGAATTTAAGACAGGACTCCTGATGAAAACCTAATTTTGGAAAGGGCGCAGGGCATGGAAACATTTTAGAGAACCACTGGCATTGCCAAACAAAATATGTCACACGCATGAGGAAATTCAATACAGTTGAGAATGGGGGCGGCCTGAATGGTTGACTAAATATTACTGCTACAACCACTAGAGTGATGCTGATATCTTACGAGTTCGCTTGTGGAAACACGAAGCAATATTATGACCACAATCCAACAAAACATTGCATGTTATATTCTTTACATCATTAGACTTAGAGAAATAACGAGGCAAATTATGGATGTTCAGAATTTCTGTATAGTAAGTGAACATACCTTCTTCTAGACCAACCTCCCCCCCCCCCCCCCCGGTAAAAATCTAAAAAATCAACTACACACCCCGGAGTGAGTACCAGTGCATCTGGGTTGGCTCTCCAACTCCTGCGACTGCAGATGATTCTGGAATTTAAGGGGCTCAAAGTTAGGAGGTGAAAAAAAATTGAGCGATCAACTTAGAATGGAGAGGGTTCAAAACGTAAACAGTGGGGGGGGGGGGGCCTTCAAAAGTCATGTGACTGGATGGCCCCTTACTTGTAGTTTGTTTGAGGAAAAAAAGCATATTCTAGAATGGCTGTTAGTGTTAACCATTCAATATAATGAAAATATGTTTTTATACTATTTTATTACACTAAAACTAATATGTTATCATAATCTGAGATCCATAAAATAAAAGTAAAAAAAATAAAACATTTATAATTTATATCAACGCTGTAGAGATTTAAGCCAGCTATAATATAATAAATTTGTTTTCTTCAAAATGTGTTTTCTTAGTTTGACCAAGCAGCTCGCCCTGGAGTTCAACACCATTGAGAAGAAATGGGTTCACCTCGATGGCAAACAACTTTTTTTGCACCATCTCAACAACAGCCCGGTGAAAAGTATCATTCCTATTGCAGTTGGAAACAAACTGATCGTCCTGTCTATGAGTCGTGAGGCTCAAGCTAACGGAGAATTTTGCACACAGCAGCATTTCTATGAAATGGATCCAGCGTCAAAGACCTTCTCGTGCGTTTCATCTGTGCAAGACAATAGATTAGATCTGCCCATAACACAGTGGACTGTTGATGGGAGTATTTTGATAACAGTGAAAGCGAGCACAATGGTGTACCGACAACTCTCTCATATTCAGTACATCCATGTTTACAATGCTGAAACAAGAAGTTTGCAGACCCATGAGGTGTTCTGTGCCATGGCAGCCGGTGTCAGAGTCCTTGCCAACAGAAATACGGTCTATCTGTTAGACAGTGAAGGTTGGTGCAGGACTTATCATTTGGAGTCAGCCGAGTGGAAAGCCGTCACCAGATACCAATGCCAAGGATTGTACTCGGCATGTTACGCTTCCAGCTCTGAGGATGTCTACCCCGCCCTCACGCACGTCACCTGCCATGCAGGAAGCTCCAGGTGGGAGATAACGACACAAAGGAATTCGGTGAGTTCCAGGATGCAGGAGACGGTGGTTTATGAAGGTGGTGAGCTGAGCACCTACAGCCACCCACCCCCACCATTTCAGTTCATGATGGCCATGTCTCCTGGTCACATGTCCAGGTCCAGTCTGGACAAAATGCCATTCCCAAAATTTATGTACATTGAAAACCAGATGCTTGATTTTTACTGTAGGGCCAATCAGTAAATTGTATACTAGCCAATGGGAGGGGTGGGGTGAGGTTAGGAATTGTTACCTGTTGATGCATATGAGTAGAGGGTTAAGGGTATGAGAAAGGCTGTCAACAAATGCTGTCAATGCATGCCGTCAACACATGCATATGGATGAAACTGTATGTCAGTCTTGAAATTTCAACTTCTGTCATTGTTTTAAGAAAAAAAAAAATAACACTCAACAACTTTTCATAATGGCTCGCCGATTATTTATTGACCACCTATATTGATGGTCATGCTGTTGTGTAAAATTTTTAAAATTAAAGTGAAATATTTGTAATCCCTTTCTTTTTGATAGTGTCTTTTAAACAAATTCTTAAATATTTGTTATGTTTGTTATGAATTACCGTATAATAAATGCATATACTGTTATAAAAGCACCACAGTTTGTCCTAATTTGTCAATGTTTTTTTTTATCATGAGCCTGAAATAAATCTTTAATGTTGCATAATGATGATTTGTAAAAATAAAAAATTATTTTGACTGAATTTCAAAATTTTTATCAGGGATAAAAAGATGATTTTGTTAGTTCAGATATTTGTGATGTGTTAAAATAGCATAATATTATTGCTCATTTGAAAGTTCAAAGGCATTTTTTAATATTACTATTACTAATTACAAATTATTATAAATAATATTAATATACAAGTACGGTAAGAAATACTGATGTTATGTCAGAAAGACTTTCCTAACAGTGAGAAAAATTTTCCTAACAAAGTTTAGCCTACGTAATGGACTACGATGAGTCGATTGTTTTGTCACGTGATACGTGTAAAAATAAGTAAAACTTCCGGTAGGCTGTCTGCAACACACTAGTCGCTCACAAATTTTTCTTCAAACAACTTTCTTTTTTTAATCATAACTGAATTATAATTATTGTCACATTTAATGAATGTCATTTAAAGAAACGCGTGTATTCAAGAATATTTTGAAAAGTAACATTTTTAATTAACACTGGGGAGGCGCTGATGGAGACAAACATTGTGCTTTAAAATTAATGATGATGGCAATGGCTGATCAGCTGTTATCTGTTGTTATGTGTTGTTATGTGTTGTTATGTGTAGCAGAAAGCCTACCAATGGCTGGTACATATCACGTGACAAAACAAGGAAGTGACTCATCGTAGTCCATTGTAATTAAGATATGTTTCAATATTACAATTTTAAACACAAAAATTCCTTTAATTTAAAAATAGAGAAATGAGTTACCGTAGTTAATATTTCAAGAACAGAATTTAGCGTGGAAAAAATCTAGCAACAAAATCTATTGGCTTAAGGGTTAATCCATATTTGCTATCCAGGATTGGTTCTGCCCCATCCACTTTGGTCATCTTACATTTCTGCACAAGCCTGGTAAAAAACATGAATATTTCCATCCTGGCCAACTGCTCCCCAGGACACTTCCTACGGCCAGCTCCGTAAGGCATAAAGTGCTCCACCACAGCACGGTCAATTTTATGCGAGGCGTCCAGGAAGCGTGTTGGGTCAAATTTGTCTGGATCATTAAAATATGATGCGTCTCGACTGACGGACCAGAGATTCACAAAAACTAACGTCTTCTCAGGAATCCTTTGACAAAAAGAAAAAATTAAGATTTTCATACAATAATTATTTAGGACAATATTAAAATGCAAAATGTCTCAAACATTTCATTCTTGTGCTTCTATTTTATGCAACAAATTATTCAACTATGAGTTATTGAGCTATGGAGGAGAAAGACTTTCACATTACCAGTCATATTGTATAATGATGGCCTACTGATAGATCCGTGGCTAGTTAAATTTAATTTAAAAATGCTTGGACAACTTGATCGTGACTGACCTGTGTCCAGCTAAAGTTGTTGTTCTTGTGGTGCTGTGCGGGAGAGCAAATGGAAATATACAGGAGTGTCTCATCACCTCAAGGAGTGTCGCTTCTGTCAAGGGCAGATTTGGGAGATCTCCCAAAGAGGGATGTTTATCTGGGCCCACATTTTTCACTATCTCTTGATAGACCTGTCAAAACAGTAATATTGTAACATCGACAAAAAATATTTTTTTTAGAATAAAAAAAATTTAGTTTAATTTGTAAAAATAGAAGTACAAGAAAGTGTGTTTCTTAATAAAAACAAACATCTAATTTTACTAATTTCTCACATCCTAAAGTATTAGAAAGTACAAATGTATGCTAGAATAAGTTTTTAGAAAAATATTCAGTGAAAGAATACATGAAAAATAATTTTTAATCTTATTCTTTCTTGAACAATTCATTTAAATGAGACTGAAGGAAATACAGAGAAATAACAAAGCCAGAATTCCTACATTGTTTTGCACATCTGGATGTGTGACCATGTACAGCACAGCCCACTGTAAAGTGCTAGCTATTGTGTCAAACCCTGCGCCAATCAGCTCTTGAACTGTAGTCAGAATATGTTCATCAGTCAAACCGACTGCTTCTTTTTCTTCACACGATGTGTCATGCACTGCCTTTATAAGGCAATCTGTTACATCACGAATAATGCTGGGGTCATAGGTGTTGAGATGCTGATTAAGTTTCTCATCACAGAATTTGTTCATGAGGTCAAGGATTCGCAGGAAGCCATTGAAGGATCTGATGCATACAGAATTTTAACTAATGAGAAAACTATTTAGAACAGTGGTTCTCAACCTTCCTAATGCCACGACCCTTTAATACAGTTCCTCATGTTGTGCCGACCCCCAACCACAAATTGTTTTCGTTGCTACTTCATAACGATAGAGAATATGAGTTTTCCGTTGGTCTTAGGCGACCCCCTGGCAAAGGGTCGTTCGACCCCCAAAGGGGTCACGACCCACAGGTTGAGAACCGCTGATTTAGAAACTATATTTCATTTCACAAACAGAGAACAAGAAAGTATGTAGAACCAATAAAAATAAAACCATTTAAAATTTAAAGTAATTTATGTTTTTTATAAAATATTTATAACTGAAGTACCTCTATACTTTAGACATTGTTGTTCATAGAGTTTAAACAATATTATTCATTTGATCCTGTTACTATTGCATTCAAGTAGCTTTCCAATATTTTGGGGTACCACAAGAAAAAAGTATGTATGTGTCAGAGATGACTGGGTTGAGATTGAACAATGGCGCTGCATTGATTATTCATGTAACTTATAATGTGTTTTGTTCGGGACTTCCTGATATGTAGCACCACATTTATTTAATGATAAAGTGCTGGGGTGCGATTTCCGCAGGGGGGGGGGGAGTGCAGACTGTTTTGGAGAGCTTAGGGAGGTTGAAGATTAATGGATGTTAACGGTTGGAAAGAAGTATTACTAGACTATATTGAGTCTATCAATACATTATCTTGTTTATGATTGTTAATGAGGAATTTATTAGTCATTCATTAACGTCTATATTGTCTTCGTCATACTCCTCAACGTTTGGATATTGAACTTTCACAGAGGAACGACGACGACTATCCAGGCTCTCCATGATTTACAAGATAAATAATGGGCTAGTCCACTGCTCTGGCATTAAACGGAAACTCGTCCCTCTCCCCCATAGACAGCGACGAGGCCATGACAGGCAGTTCCGGCTCATACCAGCGAGAAGCCAGTATAGGAACTGCTCATTCCTGCCAAAGACAATCAGGGACTGGAACAATCTTTCAAAAGGAACAGTTTAGACGGCAACACTTGACTCATTTGCGTCTATTTCCTCAGGTCTTCCAACCCCTAGTGCATGATACCCTCACACAGTTACTCTTGTAACCAGTGAAATATCCTCATCAACACCAGGCGCAGAGACATTGCAAATCCCATCTACATTCATAGTAATCATAGGAGCCATAATGATCAATAAATTGATCGTGGGCCCTTAATATATAGAAGAAGAAGAAGCCCTGCATTAATCAATACTAATATTACTACGTACGCGACAGGCCATACCTCATTCGACCATCTCATCTGTGACAGTATGTAGCTTATTTTTTTTAACTTCAAAGTTTTATTTTAAAAATTTTCAATACTTAAAAAGAATAAATAGTATAATGTGAAGAAAAAATAAACAATGCTTGCACATGAAATGCCTAGAATGTAGAATATAATGAATAGTAACATCTTATAAATTACTTTTATTGAAATAATGAGCCATATGTCTTTGCCAAAATTGTTATTTTAATGAGATGGTAGAAGAATTACCTCTTGGTAAAGTGTCTTGTCCATGGCATAATATCCACTGGATTACCTGCCCCTGCAAAGGCCATGAACTCATCATTTAGTTTGACAAGGCGAAGAAAATCAGGGTCATCTCTCCTGGATAGAAAATAGAAACAACAATTTAGATTTATGTTAAGGTCACTACCAAAATTAATATGTTCACATCTCATTGCCCATGTCGATATCAAAATATGCAAAACTCAATTTATAAAGCTGCAAGGATATAGAGAAAATAAACATTTAAAAAAATTAAAATAGCGTCATCCTGTTTACAAACTCTCATTGCAGTAAAATGTTTTTACAACTTTTCCAAAGTTATCTCCATTTCATTTAAATGCATATGTTAATATTTTATTTCAGTACATGATTTAAAATGTTTGTTCAGTTAACACTTAGGTATTTTTGCCTGTAAATAGGTTACTCTGTACATAATTTAAAAAAAATATTTATTTTGAATTAATAAATTTAAAAAAAGCATTACTATGACTTTTTAAAGACTTTAGTGGTCCACTTGAATTCGATCCCTAGATTTAAGGTTACAATGCAAATGCTTGATCAGTAATAAAATTGCCATTTCTTCTACATTTTTTAAACTAAAAAACCAAAAACACAACCAAGGACATCAAGAGGACGTCCAACACAGGACTAAACTTACTTGTATCGTTTACCAAAGCAGATATCACATATGATACTTCCAACAGACAGGTAAATCTCATTGTGAGGATTCTGAGGCTGTGAGTTTGAATCCAGGAGAATTCCCACCAGAGTGTCTGCTTCTGTTTGAATGTTGGTCTCAATGGGTTGCGACTTCTTGTTACTGAAAGTTGCCAGGGCATTTTGGGCAATCCTAGAATGGACACATAACTGTTTTAAATTCATAACATTGGTTAATAAAAATACTATTACATCTGTACAAACATTTAAAAAAAATTATTTATATGTCATAACCAGCTTATATGCTACAATTTTATATTTTTTCTTGTGCCCCATTTTTCACTTGAAACTGACAATTTTCTTTTCAACACAATACATATTTTGTCTAGGATTTTTATTAACATTGATTAAAGTAATGACCTCCAGCTTACTTTCTGTGCATTTTCCACCGTCCTCCATAGTCACCGAATCCCATGCTATTCCCGTTACCGATGAACTTGAAAGAGTAGAAATCTGGACGCCCAGCAAAATCTTCTGCCTGTTTGACCAGTGCCTGTCGTATGGCTTTAACTCCATTGATGACAACTGTTGGCCGACTACCCATGGTTATCTGGTAAACATCACCATACTTGTTTCTGTGGACAGGACATACACTCTTTGCTGGCATCAAAACACATAGGAAACATAACACCAAGCAGGCAGGAATAAATTATAAACAGCAAGAGAATTATCTAAACACAGAGAAAAAAAATTGCAATAATCTATAATCTGCAAAGTGTAAGTGTAAGTTGAGTTTTGCCTGAAAATTGTAAGAATAATGTGTAATTTACCTGAAATCAGTAAGTGTAAGATGAGGCTTCTTTCCTAACTGTAGCAAGTTTCCCAAGACCGGGATGCCCCTGGGGCCGGGCAGTGTTGTCCAGTCTGCGGAGAGCACAGACCGCTTAATCAGAGTGATTGACAGTAGGATGATTATGACACACAGAACTGGTGTGCTTGAGATTATGGTCAGTTGGTTCAGCTCCATTGTCTTGATCTGTTACTGTTTGAAAAATGTGGAATGCAATAACAGTTCAGATTTTAATTACAGATAAAATTTGAGGTAGCTGTCTTCAATAATTTGTTTGGTCAAGTATTAATTATGTTAAAAATTTGAAAGAATGACTATCTTGACATATGTAGTGATACAAGTAATTATCATTAAGAGAAAGATCATTCCCAAATAATTACAAGTACCGGGTATTTCTTTTTAAACAGTTTGATTGTTCAGTGATTGGACTAATCCAGCGGGTGCCTAAAAAACTGACCTTGACATTACGGCATCAACACTTAATTCATCCATCGGTTTATCTCCATGTAAGGTCCATAACCCAGGATATGACCCATGAATTATCACAATAATTTATCTCCACAACTGGAACTCAATTATCAATAATTCAAACAGGATCCCAGTAAATAGCCATAGGTCCATGAGAATATTCAGACTTACCATTTGATCATTAATAGCCTAAACTGAGCTAACGAATCTTTAAACTTCTCTTCCATTGAATCACTTGACATTTGTTCATTTATTTTTTAAAAACATACAGACAGAAGTCCCAAATTGTAATAATTTCTATGTTGATTTTTTTTTTTTTTTATAAAGTTGACTTACTCAGATCAAACTAACATGCTACGGGATGTAAGTACTACCGGTGATCATTGTGAATAGTGGCCCATTCCAGTGCACTTGTACATTTTCAATGCACTACCCTTCTGAGTGCTCCATGGACAATGGCCTAGGCCTAGGGTTATACTTATATTACAGGAAAAAGAGACAATTTCAAATAGCCTAATTTCATTTGTGAAAATTTATAAGAAACCTCTTGGTTAAGGCAAAAGTTTAAGAAGGAGAAAAAAGTAACCTCTTGTAAAGGCCACTGTTACAAAAAAAAAAAAAAAATAAGAAACATCTTGGTAAAGGCCACTTTTTGTAATTGGAAAAAAAAAAAAAGTTGGTGAAGTTTAGATATTTACCCAGTAATCGGACTTGATCTTGTCTTTGTGATAAAATATTCAGGAAACAGAATGTGAGCTAAGGCTGTGCAGTGTTTGATCGTCTGCCACTAACATGTCCAAAACACACTCATGAAGGTCCTAGTACTAGAGTACCCAGGTTTCTGTGGGCTGCTGTAACCCTCCCCCCACACAACCCCCCCACACACACATCGCTTCACGGACAGGAAACTAGGTCACGTGGTCAGGTTCACGCTGACCGTCCTATCAAAGCGGGTGCGACACGAATTGACACATTATTATAGTTAACAGAAGTGTGACCGTTTCCGAAGCAATGATAAAAAAAATAATCTCCCTCTATTAGGGGTGTAGATTTTTCAGCCCAATATTTTCCTTCCTTTTAGGTGTGGTGTGAATTGTTGTACAGAGATATTTCTATAATTATTTTATTTAATTGAATTCAATTATAAGACGTGTAAAATGCCAGATGAATGTTTATGATATGCAAGATGTATGTTAATGATAAACAAGATTTATGTTTATGTTATGCAAGATGTATATTTATGATATGTAAGAAGTATGTTTATGATATGCACGATCTTTGTTTATGATATGCAAGATTGTATTAAACCCAAAATAATTATGTGCCCGCAGAGTAGGCCCTATGTGAACATGACATCAGTGCGTGGCCCCGGTGGTGGGGAGAAGGCTTTTTTTGGGACTGACTGTATCGACATTGAGGTGAGCAACAACAACAAAAACTACAACAACAACAACAAAACACCACCAAAAAACAACACCTATCATTGTTTAAACAAAGCAATCTACATAATATTATTGACAAATATATGAGGACGGCAACAGAAAACATGATACGCGAATGGTCAATAGATTTGTTTTCTTTCAATCCGTCAACAGTCTAAATAATATTGACATTTGATAATAGGAAGGGTCGAGTAGAAAAAAAGTACTTAAGTGTATTATTGCAGTTTTGACAAAAAATGAGTTTAAAGTTTTTAAATGGCCATTTAAATACCAATATGATATTGAGACTTTTTAAAATCTGTTTTGAATGCAAGATGGAGGAGAACAAAATCACAAAAAATCAAGCGACGGCTCTGCTTGACCTGGTTGTGTTTTTCAAATATGTTTTTTTTTTAAAAATAAATTTTACTAAATAGTAATGTGGTTTTCAATTTTTAATTTAAAAAATTTTGTGGTAATAAAATACTTAATTAATAAATGCTAAAAAATATTCCTCCCAAAATTAAAAAAAAAAAATGTTTCCATCACAAAACAACAAGAAGAAAACTGGAAACATTATTTTACACGTTGAACGCAAATAAATGTTTAAAAACTTGACGTAACAATAGTAACATACTTTTCTGAGGATTACCAAGTATAACCACCAGAGTAAAAAAAATTACTTATGTCATATGTTGATTGTAGAAAAGTCTATAGTCTATACATTTTGTGTTTTTTTACGGGTCATTTAGTTATCGTATAAGAATGGAATTATTATGAAGACATGAGTTGTTTAAATAAAGACATCATATATTTATTTGTAATGTGTGATTTTATATGGAGGTAATCGTATAAAATTAAAGTATAATTTCCCAATAATCAATTGATTGAGCTTTTTATTTGGAAGGTCAATACAACGGGCACCCAAAGGAGTAGCTAGAGTGTTTGGCGCCCGGGGACAAGATTAATTGTAGGACTGTCTGTAGGACTATTGTTTAAAGACCGGAAGGTAGGGTGTAGGACTCTCTGTATGATTATGGTTTGAAGACCGGCAGGTAGGGTGTCGGACTAATTGTTAAAAGACCGGTAGGCAGATGACATGCAGCTATACAAGCATACCCATCCCTCTCTTGTGGATTCAGCTGTCCAGACTTTGTGCGAGTGCCTTGGTGATGTCACGTCATGGATGACACTCAGCAAGTTGAAGCATAAAAACGTGACAATGTCACTCCACTACTACACTCACTTCACTGGCTCCCTCTACAGGCACGCATTGATTACAAGCTGTCTGTTCCCTGTCACAACTTTTTCCTCAGATTCCTGCCCTTCCTATCTAACCGAACTACTTTCTGTCTATTCACCCCTTCGACAGCTTCGCTCCTTCGCAGACATGCGCATTCTGTCCGTTCCTAAGACACGCACTATAACATATGGTGAACGATCTTTCTCTACCTGCGCTCCCAAACAATGGAATTCTCTGCCATTACACATCCACAATATACCAACCACCCAGGTCATCAAAACTGCACTCAAAACACATCTCTTTAAACTATACTATCCCGACTGATTCCTTACATCCGACCGATAAACGATGCTTCTGGCCGCGTCTATGGCTTGACAAGTAAAAGTTCTGGTGTGGGTGGGGTGAATATGCATTTGTTTTATTTTTATACAGCTGTTCTTTATTACATAAATGTATTTTATTTTAATGTCACGATTATGTCTCTTTTGCTAATATTTTTATGTACAGCGCATTGAGCCCAGCGCTATATAAGACAACTAATAATAATAATAAAAGGGTGTAAGTCTGTAGGACTATTGTTTGAAGGCCGACAGGTAGTTTGTGGGACTGTCTGTTTCTCTATTATTTATAGAAAAAGAAGGTAACTTTTTTTGTGTGTATAACACGTGGACTCACCGGGTATTTTGTCAAAATACCCTGACCCAGTGAAAACAAAATTCACATCGTAATCCATAGTCTTTAACAGTAGCCGGGTGGTTGTTGTACGCCCCGCTCTCTGCCCGGGTGGATGTTGTACGCCCCACTCTCATCGCGCCCTATGGAACTCCAATGTTGTCGTTGTCGACGGTTGGTATTTCTAGGTCTCTGTGCGTCATTCTTCCTATTTTTGGACGGATACACCTAAGATGATTGGCTTTTGTAGAATAGTACATTCATAACTCTTGCGTCATACTTTGACAATGACTCGTTTATTTAGGTCACTGTTTGTTAAACAGAAAAACAAGATTTATAGAATTGGAAATAGGGATGTCATTTTGAAAACAATAATAATAATTTTAAAAAATATTCCCCAATAAAATGTCAATTGTTTTCCCTCTAACGAAAGCCTCTCAAGTACCCGTCACCACCCACTCTACACAGACTCAATACAACCAAGCATCAGTACCCGTCACCACTTACCCCCCACTCTACACAGATTCAGTAAAACCAAGCAGTGGCGTGGCTAGAGTGTTTGGCGCCCGGGGACAAGATTCGCGCCCAGGGACAAGATTCATTTTAAAGCGCCCTCTTTTCCTTTTTTCAACTCTCAAACCAATTATTTTCATCAATAAAATAATATCAAAGCACATTTTGGCACCCCTAACTAGCTGGCGCCCGGGTACATCTGTACCCCTGACCCCCCTACGCTACGCCTCTGCAACCAAGCATCAGTACCCGTTACCACTTACCCCCACACTCTACACAGAGTCAATACAACCAAGCAATACAACCAAGCAATACAACCGAACAATACAACCAAGCAATACAACCGAACAATACAACCAAGCAATACAACCAAGCAATACAAACAAGCAATACAACCGAACAATACAACCAAGCAATACAACCAAGCAATACAACCAAGCAATACAACCAAGCAATACAACCAAGCAATACAACCAAGCAATACAACCAAGCAATACAACCAAGCAATACAACCAAGCAATACAACCAAGCAATACAACCAAGCAATACAACCAAGCAATACAACCAAACAATACAACCAAGCAATACAACCAAGCAATACAACCAAGCAATACAACCAAGCAATACAACCAAGCAATACAACCAAGCAATACAACCAAGCAATACAACCAAGCAATACAACCGAACAATACAGCTAAGCGCAAGTGGAGATATGGAGCGCCATCTGGATTTCTTATTATAGAATATTCCCCTATTCCCGTATTAGGCACGCACAACGTGATTTCGTTGTCCCATCTAGTACTAAATATTGTCCCAGCTAGTACTAAATATTGTCCCAGCTAGTACTAAATATTGTCCAGGCTAGTACTAAATATTGTCCCATCTAGTACTAAATATTGTCCCCGCTAGTACTAAATATTGTCCCAGCTAGTACTAAATATTGTCCCAGCTAGTACTAAATATTGTCCCAGCTAGTACTAAATATTGTCCAGGCTAGTACTAAATATTGTCCCATCTAGTACTAAATATTGTCCCCGCTAGTACTAAATATTGTCCCATCTAGTACTAAATATTGTCCCATCTAGTACTAAATATTGTCCCATCTAGTACTAAATATTGTCCCAGCTAGTACTAAATATTGTCCCCGCTAGTACTAAATATTGTCCAGGCTAGTACTAAATATTGTCCCCGCTAGTACTAAATATTGTCCCCGCTAGTACTAAATATTGTCCCACCTAGAACTAAATATTGTCCCATCTAGTACTAAATATTGTCCCATCTAGTACTAAATATTGTCCCATCTAGTACTAAATATTGTCCCAGCTAGTACTAAATATTGTCCCATCTAGTAATAAATATTGTCCTAGCCAGTACTAAATATTGTCCCATCTAGTGCTAAATAGTGTCCTAGCCAGTACTAAATATTGTCCCATCTAGTACTAAATATTGTCCTAGCCAGTACTAAATATTGTCCTCTTTCTAGTACTAATTATTGTCCCATCTAGTACTAAATATTGTCCCAGCTAGTACTAAATATTGTCCCAGCCAGTACTAAATATTGTCCCAGCTAGTACTAAATATTGTCCCAGCTAGAACTAAATATTGTCCCAGCTAGTATTACATATTGTCCCAGCTAGTACTAAATATTGTCCCATCTAGTACTAAATAGTGTCCTAGCCAGTACTAAATATTGTCCCATCTAGTACTAAATAGTGTCCTAGCCAGTACTAAATATTGTCCCATCTAGTACTAAATATTGTCCTAGCCAGTACTAAATATTGTCCCAGCCAGTACTAAATATTGTCCCATCTAGTACTAAATATTGTCCCATCTAGTACTAAATATTGCATATGTTTAATGTGTTCATTCTTTACGTTCTGTGGTTTTTCACGCGTGAGGGGGTGGCAAAATCAAATGCGGCCCAGGGCGCCACAAACTCTAGCTACTCCACTTGCCTCCTCAGTATTTTGTTTACGCCACCAAGAGTTGCCGCCTGCTCGCCAAAATATGACCCTGACCTTAAAATGATCTTTTGTGACCTTCTACAAAAAGTATGCGTTGTACCAGCAGCACACCAAAGAACGCGCTCTCACTGTGGGTGTGTGTAAGATGTTGACCGCTAGCGTTCGAGGCTGCACGAACTTGTACCGAGTAAAAAAATTGTGAGATGGACCGCCAAGAAACATTGAGTTGGACTGGGATGGAGTGTGGGTAGTAGGAGCTTGTTAAGTCGTCTTTATAATACAGCAGTGGCAGCACACATGGTCTGAGCCCGTTTTGAGCAATTAGGATATCAAAGCAATAGAGTAAAAGAGATGTTTTGTCCTCCAGTTCGGGAATAAGATTCCAATAAATAATGTCACTTCTATCATTGTGTTCTGTTTGGGCGAATACATAAGGCCAGTTATAAAATAATGAGCGCTTCCACTCCAACCGAATTCATTCCATGACTCCGACCGCAGGGCTGTCTGTAGTGGAGGGGACGGGTGTTGTAAAGGGCTGTAACTGTAGTGGAGGGGACGGGTGTTGTAAAGGGCTGTAACTGTAGTGGAGGGGACGGGTGTTGTAAAGGGCTGTAACTGTAGTGGAGGGGACGGGTGTTGTAAAGGGCTGTAACTGTAGTGGAGGGGACGGGTGTTGTAAAGGGCTGTAACTGTAGTGGAGGGGACAGGTGTTGTAAAGGGCTGTAGTGGAGGGGGTGTAGAAATTTGCTAACCTTCTGACATTTTTGTGCAAACAAATTTTGTCTTGATTTTGACTACCCTTGCACTTTGATTTTGACGCCATGCTCCTTGATTGTGGGGGCAGACATATTGGTGAGGGCAGACATATTGGTGAGGGCAGACATATTGGTGGGGGCAGACTAAATGAAAAAAAACCCCAACAAACTTTGCCCAAGTTAAATATGTAAATATATATTATAATTCAATAGATTTTCACAAAGCCTTCTTAAAATCTAATTCAGTATCGTATCTAAAAAGATAAGATAAATAAAATATTACTTGAGTGTCTTAGTTTATGTCTCAAACTCCTCCTTGCATCAAATTAGAAAACAGTATGATTTGTACTCCATCACTGGGATCAAATCATTAAACGCCAAAGTGACCTCTCATCTCACCAAGGAGACCTCTAACCTCACCAAGGTGTCCTTTCACTTCACCAAGTGACCTCTCACCTCACCAAGGTGACCTCTCACCTCACCAATGTAACATCCCACCTCACCAAGGTGACCTCTCACCTCCCCAAGGTGACATCCCACCTCACCAAGGTGACCTCTCAACTCACCAAGGTGACCTCTCATCTCACCAAGGTGACCTCTTATCTCACCAAGGTGACATCTCACCTCACCATTATGACCTCCCACCTCACCCAGGGCACCCACATATTCGGTGGGTGAGGGAGCAGAGAAAGCTTCTGGTAAGACCATCCATCACTGTCAAAATAAATCAGTCTCACAGAATAGTTTTCGTCATCTAAAGCCAAAAATTCCAAGGAGGAGGGATCAGATGCGCCAAATTGCGCCCCGTTTAGTTCGTCCATGCCCCCTCTCCCCACCACATGATCCCACAGCCTTGATTGCCCCGTCTTGACATTTTCTTTCATAGTTTCCCCACAGATTCAGCAAACACGAAACATTTATTCTAAGATTTACCCGACCCATTCGATGCATTTCTGGCGCGCCTGTCCGGATCCTTAGCCCTCTGAACAAAATTATGTCCTTTGCATACATACTAAGTTTTTCTTTCAACATTATCCGTGTGACGAGCTCCATCGACAGGGACTTGATATTTAAAAGCGGCTTTTGGCACGGATACACTAATTGTCCGCCATGTTGTAAGGTTGCCTTGCGTTTACCCACTCCTAAGCCATCGGTAGTGTTTGAACAGGAGATTCCAATATATAAGAAAGATCCGCCAAGCACAAAATACCCTTCTACCCCTCGACTGACAATGAATAGTCCCAAATCGGCCGCAGTTCTGCCATGCAAGAAGAAAATTTAAATAAACCAATACGGAATTAAAAGAGGGGGGATAGGATGCGACCGAAGTTGATCAAATATCCTGGTGCGCTGGAAACTTGCGTTGCATGCAACGTGGATTTCTGTCAACATCTGCCATTCTTAGATCTCTGAATCAGACCTTTTTGGAAGACCAGTTGTATCCCTGTATGCTTAGGGACCCCGGGAAGGTGTAACGCCCATTTGAACAAAGTCTCTGTCGTCTGTTACATCCCGGCAGGCATCAACCCGCTGCCTCCTTGCATTCTCTTGGCTGGCATTTGGATTTGCAGACCCGAACCCAGGAGCTGTCGCTAGAAACAAAAAATGCTTCGTACTGCTGCTGTCGTTGGACTTGCTGTCTTGATATCCTTACTAGGATTAGGGATGTCTACAGGATCAAGTAAGTAGCGCAGTTTGGTTTGAAATTTTGTGAAACATTGGAAACTAGATATAAAGTGCAAAAGGGCTGTTTTAGCGTTTTGGGGTGGGTGTGGGGGTCGGGGGGGGGGGTGTCACATTTGATGTTTTCCCATTAAAAGTTAACAATGCTACAAATGTGTTACAACGGTATAGCAGATGTCGGTTCCACAAAATTGAAAATGTCAAATTAAATTACTCCTGTTACGATGTATAAAATGCGACATCCGGGACGTTGGGGAGGCTATAAACCAAGAAGGACCACTATGTTAGACGAAGAGCAGAAATAAAAAGTAGCATTGTACTTTCTGCAAGTCTTAGTCAAACATCCATGAAATGGAGTAGACTATAGATCAAATACTCCCAATATAGAGTTGAATATAGATCAAACATTCACAATATAGAGTAGAATAGGCCTATAGATCAAACATTCACAATATAGAGTAGAATATAGATCAATCATTCACAATATAGAGTAGAATATAGATCAAACATTCACAATATATAGTAGAATATAGATCAATCATTCACAATATAGAGTAGAATATAGAAAAGGTTTTTCAATTATTGTCTAGAGCAGGTTTCCTTAAACTTTTAATGCACATGGCCGTTCACTGGGACTCAGACACCGTTGGGGCTGGACTATAGTTGAATTCCTAGGCACACTGCACGTATGTAGCTTCTTGTTGAGAATGAGGACCCCCCCCACCTTCCCCCCCCCACCACTACAAACGTAGAGAAGTCTCAACATTAACTAAATAAGATGAGTATTTCGATGGGAATTGTGGGGCTTTGTTTTAAGCCTAAGCAAACGGTCCATGTCCGAGTCCGAATCTATCGCCGCCGCCCGGGTTCCAGTACGGCAGCCAAGCAGGCCGGGTTGAGGACCCCTGGTCTAGAGTATATAATCTTATGTATGATATAGGTATTTTAAATTTATTCTTAAGAGATAGAAATATATATTTCTAGAGAATTATGCGTCCATCTGCACAAAAATGTTCCCCACTCCAGTGTAGAACAAATGGTTCATATAAAACCGGTTAATAGTTTTTACAATAAATCTGCTGTCACGTACGGTACATCAATTCCCCTAGCAATGTGTTACCTCTCCTCTGTGTTACCTCTCTTCCGTGTTACCTCTCTTCCGTGTTACCTCTCCTCTGTGTTACCTCTCCTCTGTGTTACCTCTCCTATGTGTTACCTCTCCTCTATGTTACCTCTCCTTTGTGTTACCTCTCCTCTGTGTTACCTCTCCTCTGTGTTACCTCTCCTCTGTGTTACCTCCCCTTGTGTTACCTCTCCTCTGTGTTACCTCTCCTCTGTGTTACCTCTCCTCTGTGTTACCTCTCCTCTGTGTTACCTCTCCTCTGTGTTACCTCTCCTCTGTGTTACCTACCCTCTGTGTTACCTCTCCTCTGTGTTACCTCTCCTCTGTGTTACTCTCCTCTGTGTTACCTCTCCTCTGTGTTACCTCTCCTCTGTGTTACCTCTCCTCTGTGTTACCTCTCATCCGTGTTAACTCTCCTCCGTGTTACCTCTCTTCCGTGTTACATCTCCTCCGTGTTACCTCTCCTCTGTGTTACCTCTCCTCTATGTTCCCTCTCCTATGTGTTACCTCTCCTCTATGTTACCTCTCCTTTGTGTTACCTCTCCTCCGTGTTACCTCTCCTCTGTGTTACCTCTCCTCTGTGTTACCTCTCCTCTGTGTTACCTCCCCTTGTGTTACCTCTCCTCTGTGTTACCTCTCCTCTGTGTTACCTCTCCTCTGTGTTACCTCTCCTCTGTGTTACCTCTCCTCTGTGTTACCTCTCCTCTGTGTTACCTACCCTCTGTGTTACCTCTCCTCTGTGTTACCTCTCCTCTATGTTATTCTCCTCTGTGTTACCTCTCCTCTGTGTTACCTCTCCTCTGTGTTACCTCTCCCCTGTGTTACCTCTCCTCTGTGTTACCTCTCCTCTGTGTTACCTCTCCTCTGTGTTACCTCTCCTCTGTGTTACCTCTCCTCTGCGTTAACTCTCCTCTGTGTTACCTCTCCTCTGTGTTACCTACCCTCTGTGTTACCTCTCCTCTGTGTTACCTCTCCTCTGTGTTACCTCTCCTCTGTGTTACCTCTCCTCTGTGTTACCTCTCCTCTGTGTTAGCTCTCCTCTGTGTTACCTCTCCTCTGTGTTACCTCTCCTCTGTGTTACCTCTCCTCTGTATTACCTCTCCTCTGTGTTACCTCTCCTCCGTGTTACCTCTCCTCTGTGTTACATCTCCTCTGTGTTACCTCTCCTCTGTGTTACCTCTCCTCTGTGTTACCTATCTCTGTGTTACCTCTCCTCTGTGTTACCTCTCCTCTGTGTTACCTCTCCTCTGTGTTACCTCTCCTCTGCGTTACCTCTCCTCTGTGTTACCTCTCCTCTGTATTATACCTCTCCGCTGTATTATACCTCTCCTCTGTATTATACCTCTCCTCTGTGTTATACATCTCCTCTGTATTATACCTCTCTCTTGTGTTATACATGTCCTCTGTATTATACCTCTCCCTTGTGTTATACCTCTGATCTGTGTTATACCTCTCATCTGTCCTGTACCTCTCATCTGTGTTGTACCTCTCATCTGTCCTGTACCTCACATCTGTCCTGTACCTCTCATCTGTCCTGTACCTCTCATCTGTGTTGTACCTCTCATCTGTGTTATACCTCTCATTTGTCCTGTACCTCTCATCTGTCCTGTACCTCTCATCTGTGTTGTACCTCTGATCTGTGTTGTACCTCTCATCTGTCCTGTACCTCTCATCTGTCCTGTACCTCTCATCTGTCCTGTACCTCTCATCTGTCCTGTACCTCTCATCTGTCCTGTACCTCTCATCTGTCCTGTACCTCTCATCTGTCCTGTACCTCTCATCTGTCCTGTACCTCTCATCTGTCCTGTACCTCTCATCTGTCCTGTACCTCTCATCTGTCCTGTACCTCTCATCTGTCCTGTACCTCTCATCTGTCCTGTACCTCTCATCTGTCCTGTACCTCTCATCTGTCCTGTACCTCTCATCTGTGTTGTACCTCTCATCTGTCCTGTACCTCTCATATGTGTTGTACCTCTCATCTGTGTTGTACCTCTCATCTGTCCTGTACCTCTCACCTGTGTTGTACGTCACATCCGTGCTATACATTTCCTCTTTGTTCTGCCACATTTCAATAGCAAAACCCGGACGTAAATGAAATAATTAAACCATCCATTAAATGTGAACTTATATTCAGCTTAAGTAAAACACCAACTTAACTCTCGCACTAATTTAAGTCGTGTTAAGTCACACACCAACTTAAGTCACACACACACAACTTAAGTCACACACACACAACTTAAGTCACACACCAACTTAAGTCACACAACAAATTTAGTCACACTCAAACTTAAGTCACACAACAACTTAAGTCACACTCAAACTTAAGTCACACAACAACTTAAGTCACACAACAACTTAAGTCACACAACAACTTAAGTCACACAACAACTTAAGTCACACTCAAACTTAAGTCACACAACAACTTAAGTCACACAACAACTTAAGTCACACTCAAACTTAAGTCACACAACAACTTAAGTCACACAACAACTTAAGTCACACAACAACTTAAGTCACACAACAACTTAAGTCACACTCAAATCTAAGTCACACAACAACTTAAGCCACACAACAACTTAAGTCACACAACAACTTAAGTCACACAACAACTTAAGTCACACTCAAATCTAAGTCACACAACAACTTAAGTCACACAACAACTTAAGTCACACTCAAATCTAAGTCACACAACAACTTAAGTCACACTCAAATCTAAGTCACACAACAACTTAAGTCACACAACAACTTAAGTCACACAACAACTTAAGTCACACAACAACTTAAGTCACACAACAACTTAAGTCACACAACAACTTAAGTCACACAACAACTTAAGTCACACAACAACTTAAGTCACTCAACAACTTAAGTCACACAACAACTTAAGTCACACAACAACTTAAGTCACACTCAAACTTAAGTCACACAACAACTTAAGTCATACAACAACTTAAGTCACACAACAACTTAAGTCACACAACAACTTAAGCCACACACCATTTACAGTAGGCAGAAAAAATAAAGCAATCTAATATTAACAGATCAACATTTTAGTAGAATTGAATCTCTTGCCTAGAAAACACTTGCCTAGAAAACACTTGCATAGAAAACACTTGCTTAGAAAACTCTTGCCTAGAAAAAAAAACCCTTGTGGAGAAAACCCTTGTCTAAACCAAAACAACGGAAATCTCGTTAAGAAATGGAAAGATTACGAAATCATATTATAGTGTTTAGTGTATGAGCATTTCTTGTGTCGTAGACCTTTCATTGCACACATGGGTTAGGGTAAACATAGACCCAACGAATGATTAAACATTGACACAAAAACACACACACGTTTAGTCCACCATTGGCAGAAAACAGGGGCTGCAACTGGTGTTGACTTAATGACGTCTGCTGGTTTTTATTTTTATCAAGCCTTTTTACCCACAAACTGAATCTATGTCAGTACTGCTGTATATTATAGTTTTTAAAAAGTAACATTTGCTCTGCAATGGCGAGTTATCGAATCAATATTACAAATTATTTTAAATAAATTCATTAAAAAAAAAAAACAGGAAACAAAAATTAATATTGAAATACGAAATCTGGAAGAATATGTCAGAAACAGGGTACACGCTTGTAGATACATAGACATTTACCTTACCCTAGATATGAAGATGGATGAAAGGATTTATTTGATCATTAAAGTTTGAGTGGATGAATGGATAAATTGAATACATAAGTGGATAAACGTTTGAGATGTGAGATGGATGGTGGATGATTGAATGGATAGTTGGTGGATGAATCGTGATCAATTGGTGGATTCAACTACTGATGTATGGCTGAATGCAATGGAATATTTTTTTTAAAAGAGACACCATATAGAGGGTCAGTGGCGTCACTAAGGTTGGTGTCACCCGATTCAGTCCACCCCACTCCACAGTGACGCTACTTTGAGGGTTACATCTTCTGAGGCGATGTACTCCATACCAGATTTTCAAAATTATAGCGGAGGTAACTTACAAATACAGTTTTGTATACGAGACTAAAATGAATATCACAAATTATTATTTTTTAAAATTAAAACCCGGCAGTATGGTAAGGCTAATTCTATTGTTTCGTCAGATGATAAGGCTAATTCTATTGTTTCGTCAGATGGTAAGGCTAATTCTATTGTTTCGTCAGATGGTAAGGCTAATTCTATTGTTTAGTCAGATGGTAAGGTTAATTCTATTGTTTAGTCAGATGGTAAGGCTAATTCTATTGTTTAGTCAGTCGTACATGAAAAATAACAACTCTCGACAGATTTGGAAATGGGTTAACAAAAAAAACCTCCAAAACTTTAATTGCAGCAAGTCGTCAATTTAGGAAATCGTTGAAATGTTTAGAGTGGGGGAAGGTGAGGGAAATTAACAGAAGAAAGGAGTAACAAAATGAGTAATACTTTTTCTTTAACATTTAAGTTGAAGTTGAAATGTTTGAGGAATTCTTAAAGTCGTTAATAACTTAACTCAACATTTCACAGTGAGCCAGGTACCAGATTATTTTAAACATGTGTATTTATAAAAAGATATTAAAAAGAAAATCTTTGTGATTTCATATTATTTAATTTGACTGACCTTTACAAAAAACTAGATTCCATCACCAACTACAGCTGACAATGTTAAAAAAAACTAGATTCCATCACCAACTACAGCTGACAATGTTACAAAAAACTAGATTCCATCACCAACAACAGCTGACAATGTTACAAAAAACTAGATTCCATCACCAACTACAGCTGACAATGTTACAAAAAACTAGATTCCATCACCAACTACAGCTGACAATGTTACAAAAAACTAGATTCCATCACCAACTACAGCTGACAATGTTACAAAAAACTAGATTCCATCACCAACTACAGCTGACAATGTTAAAAAAAAACTAGATTCCATCACCAACTACAGCTGACAATGTTACAAAAAACTAGATTCCATCACCAACAACAGCTGACAATGTTACAAAAAACTAGATTCCATCACCAACTACAGCTGACAATGTTACAAAAAACTAGATTCCATCACCAACTACAGCTGACAATGTTACAAAAAACTAGATTCCATCACCAACTACAGCTGACAATGTTACAAAAAACTAGATTCCATCACCAACTACAGCTGACAATGTTACAAAAAACTAGATTCCATCACCAACTACAGCTGACAATGTTACAAAAAAACTAGATTCCATCACCAACTACAGCTGACAATGTTACAAAAAAATAGATTCCATCACCAACTACAGCTGACAATGTTACAAAAAACTAGATTCCATCACCAACTACAGCTGACAATGTTACAAAAAACTAGATTCCATCACCAACTACAGCTGACATTGTTACAAAAAACTAGATTCCATCACCAACTACAGCTGACAATGTTACAAAAAACTAGATTCCATCACCAACTACAGCTGACAATGTTACAAAAAACTAGATTCCATCACCAACTACAGCTGACAATGTTACAAAATTTCTAAGAAACCAGATTTTATGGGACGTGCAAACACGATCTGGGAAGAGTGGGGGGGGGGGGGTGTGTCTTCTATTTGTTTAGTCGGCTGACGGTGGAAAATCCGCCTCCTCCTTCAGCGAGTCCAGTGTTGGTCGTGGTTTATGATTTCCTCGTGAATCGTCTTTAAACCAGGAAGCGTTTATTTGATCAAGTACGGTAATCCAAAAGACCGAATCTTTTATGTCGTAGTGTTTCTTAATGTAAGACGAAAGGGGCGTGTCCGCTTAGTTAATAATAGAAATGAAAGGATTGACGTTGAGCATGTAAAAGTAGCACACGGTATTGAAATAGATTTATCTTGGACCAGCGAGTACCCGGCATGCGTTGCAAAGTCACTCTAAGAAATAAAGTGTTTGTGTTTTAATTATGTTTTTGGAATTTTTTTTATATATATAATGTTGTTTTTTTTTTACCGTCTGGTGCGTACTCCAATAAATTAGAAGGTTTTTCAAAGCGTGAGCAGGCAACACACAGCTGTCCATGTGAGAAGCATGTATTTTCAAAATTTAGTCCACACACTTGTAGCGATTGCTCCACCCATGCAATAGCTATGTTGGAAATTATATTTATATAGCTCATTTATATAGCCCAGTACATATAAACAAATTTAGGGCCCCCCGGCCCCAAATGAAATATTGCAAAATGGATGTACTAATTCAGAAACCTACTTATAATGTCACATACAAAGTGAATAGATATGTTCGTATTTGATTCAATTCCATCCACTAATGTATTAGCTCTGTTTGAAATTATATTTTTATAGCTCATATAATAAAAAAAACTAATTTACGTCCCCCGACCCCAAACGGAATATTGTAAAATGGTTGTACTTATTCAGAAACCTTTTGCGGGCGTGCACATAACAACTCACCAAAGTTTTATCGAAATCAGATGAATGGTATAGGAACCCTTACGGAAATTATATTTATATAACTAGTACAAAGGGTAAAAGAATTTAGGGGCCCCGGCCACAAACGGAATATTGTAGAATGGTTGTATAACTTCAGAAACCTACTTATTATGTCACATACACAATTTATAGTCGCTAGTTTTAGAATGGTTGTATAACTTCAGAAACCTACTTATTATGTCACATACACAATTTATAGTCGCTAGTTGTAGAATGGTTGTATAACTTCAGAAACCTACTTATTATGTCAAATACACAATTTATAGTCGCTAGTTGTAGAATGGTTGTATAACTTCAGAAACCTACTTATTATGTCACATACACAATTTATAGTCGCTATTTATATTTGATTACAATTCTATCCTACCATGCATTAGCTCTGTTTGAAATTATATTTATAAAGCTCATACAAGAAAAAACGAACATAGGACCCCTGACTCAAAACCGAATATTTTAAAATGGTTGTAATATTTCAGAAACCTTTGCAGGCATGCGCACAACAATTCACCAAAGTTTTTATGCAATGGAAGTTATTTTTTTACAAAGCTAACAACAGAAACACGTTATTTAGGGACAGTGGCCCAAAACGGAATATTTTAAAAGAGTTGTAATGAGTCAGAAAAACGCCCGGGCCTGTGGACAACAACTCACCAAAGTTTTATCGCAATCGCATGAATGGTGGAGGAGCGCATACGGGACATACACACAGACATTCATTTTCATATATATATAGAGAGAGATGAGCTTGGAGGCTATGACAAAATAAAAACAAAAACAAAGGTCTAATATCAGCATCGGTGAGATTTTTTTTTTTGATGTTTAAAAATTATTTTTATGGGGTGTGGAGGCTAAATAAGAACAAAGAAACGAAGGTCAAGGTCTGAATTTACGACAAGGGAACTGAAAATGGAAGAACATAAAAATATATTGCCGTAGAGCAGCGGTTCTCGGCCTGTGGTTCTCGACTCCTTTGTGGGTTGAACGTCCCTTACACAGGGGTCACCTTAGCAAGGAAAATAATTTTATGGTTGGGGGTGACCACAACGTGAGGAACTGTATTAAAGGGTCACGCATTAGGAAGGTCGAGAACCGCCGCCTTAGAGTAAAATTTTTTTAAAAAGTTATGGACCAAAATTATCTTGATATTGCGTAAGACGGCTGTCAGAGATGTATTTTTTTTTTAAATTGAGGGATGGAGGAGAGGGGGTGGTACAAAGATAATGTTTACCAGTGGATAAATAAGAATACATTTGTTGCTATTAGGGATGGTGGTTCGGTGTTGCTATGGTGGTTCGGCGTTGCTATGGTGGTTCGGCGTTGCTATGGTGGTTCGGCGTTGCTATGGTGGTTCGGCGTTGCTATGGTGGTTCGGCGTTGCTATGGTGGTTCGGCGTTGCTATGGTGGTTCGGCGTTGCTATGGTGATTTAGCGTTGCTATGGTGGTTCGGCGTTGCTATGGTGGTTCGGCGTTGCTATGGTGGTTCGGCGTTGCTATGGTGGTTCGATGTTGCTATGGTGGTTCGGTTTGCTATGGTGGTTCGGCGTTGCTATGGTGGTTCGGCGTTGCTATGGTTTTCCGGCGTTGCTATGGTGGTTCGGCGTTGCTAGTGTGGTTCGGCGTTGCTATGGTTGTTCGGTGTTGCTATGGTGGTTCGGCGTTGCTATGGTGGTTCGGCGTTGCTACATTTAGCAGGGCTACCAACCCGTCTGTACAATTTGTTATGTACAGTGTCTGTGGATATCGTTGTGTCTGTTCTAATGTGTATTTGTCTGAGATTGATATAGTTTTGTCTGTTGCAATTTTAATGCATAGTGTCTGAGATTGATATTGTTTCCTTTGTTCTAATGCACAGCACGATGCACAACTATGTTGCAAAACAGGGGCGTGTGCGTCCTCAAGAGTCAGATGTGTCCATCCGGGCTTGTGGAGTACGCCTACTTCAGTAACTACATTGGATGCTTCACGATGGATAAAAAATGCTGCGCGCCCCCAGAGCGTAAGTTATATCCGTGGATTGAGTTAGGGCACTATTTTTTTGATTGAGAAACTTGATATTTATACTTAAGTAACGTGATGCTTTTGATTGAGAATCTTGATACTTATACTTAAGTAACGTGATACTTTTGATTGAGAAACTTGATACTTATACTAAAGTAACGTGATACTTTTGATTGAGAAACTTGATACTTATACTTAAGTAACGTGATGCTTTTGATTGAGAAACTTGATACTTATACTTAAGTAACGTGATACTTTTGATTGAGAAACTTGATACTTATACTAAAGTAACGTGATACTTTTGATTGACAAACTTGATACTTATACTAAAGTAACGTGATACATTTGATTGAGAAACTTGACACTTATACTTAAGTAACGTGATGCTTTTGATTGAGGAACTTGATACTTATACTTGAGTAACGTGATACTTTTGATTGAGAAACTTGATACTTATATTACGACATAATCCTTGACATTTATTACGTGTGATGTTAAGTATTGTTTTTGTATGGGGCTGGGGAGGAATGGGGTTAAATAAGCGTATCTACGAGGTTGTAAAGGTGGCTGATATTACAAACTATGAGCACTTTTTTATGTTGACATTCTGGACGCTGAGATCTTTAATGTGATGCCATCAGATCTGAAATGTGAGGCTGTGATGCCATCAGATCTGAAATGTGAGGCTGTGATGCCATCAGATCTGAAATGTGAGGCTGTGATGCCATCAGATCTGAAATGTGAGGCTGTGATGCCATCAGATCTGAAATGTGAGGCTGTGATGCCATCAGATCTGAAATGTGAGGCTGTGATGCCATCAGATCTGAAATGTGAGGCTGTGATGCCATCAGATCTGAAATGTGAGGCTGTGATGCCATCAGATCTGAAATGTGAGGCTGTGATGCCATCAGATCTGAAATGTGAGGCTGTGATGCCATCAGATCTGAAATGTGAGGCTGTGATGCCATCATATCTGAAATGGGAGACTGTGATGCCATCAGATCTGAAATGTGAGGCTGTGATGCCATCAGATCTGAAATGTGAGGCTGATGCCATCAGATCTGAAATGTGAGGCTGTGATGCCATCAGATCTGAAATGTGAGGCTGTGATGCCATCAGATCTGAAATGTGAGGCTGTGATGCCATCAGATCTGAAATGTGAGGCTGTGATGCCATCAGATCTGAAATGTGAGGCTGTGATGCCATCAGATCTGAAATGGGAGGCTGTGATGCCATCATATCTGAAATGTGAGGCTGTGATGCCATCAGATCTGAAATGTGAGGCTGTGATGCCATCATATCTGAAATGTGAGGCTTTGATGCCATCAGATCTAAAATGTGAGGCTGTGATGCCATCAGATCTGAAATGTGAGGCTGTGATGCCATCAGATCTGAAATGTGAGGCTGTGATGCCTCTATCAGATCTTAAATGTGAGGCTGTGATGCCACTATCAGATCTTAAATGTGAGGCTGTGATGCCACTATCAGATCATAAATGTGAAGCTGTGATGCCACTATTAGATCTTAAATGTGAAGCTGTGATGCCACTATCAGATCTTAAATGTGAGGCTGTAATGCCACTATCATATCTTAAATATGAGGCTGTGATGCCACTATCAGATCTTAAATGTGAGGCTGTGATGCCACTATCAGATCTTATATGTGAGGCTGTGATGCCACTATCAGATCTTATATGTGAGGCTGTGATGCCACTATCAGATCTTAAATCTGAGGCAATGATGCCACTACCAGATCTTAAATGTGAGGCTACCAGATCTTAAATGTGAGACTATTAAATCGTAAATGTCTTCTCGAAGGCTTTGCACCCCAGCTGCGCATCTGGAAGAGGACACCACGTGCAGAGGTATGCTATGTACACTGGCTGCGCCACTAGAGGGCATTCCATATGCCTTGGCTGCGCCACCGGAGGGTTTACGATTTGTCCCAGTTTCTCCACCGGAAGACAGATATGCTACCATTTAGCCAATGGGCTGACAACTTCAACGAAAATCCCTCATTTGTACACAATGGCGCTTAAAGACGTTTTATAAGGCTTTTTGAGCTATAGATTTGAAAAAAAAATAAATAAAAGACAACAGAACAGCTTTACTACTAGGTGGAGGTTTGTCCTCTTGAATAATAATTATTAATAATACTGGTGAGTAAGTTCCTTTTACTGATAACTTTGGAGAGTTAGTTTCCTTAGTGATATTTGATATTGTGGAGTTAGTTCCCTTAAAATCGTAATATTTATGTTTGACAAAATTGATATTTTATGTTTTTAAATTATTTTTTTTCCAGTTATAGGAACAGAAAGTCCTACCGTAACCCCATCAACATCTACATCAACATCAACATCTACATCAACATCAACAACATCAACATCATCAACAACAACGGTCAAGAGCCCCTCGACAGCAAAATTCACCGGTGGTCCCCCCACGGACACACCCACACCCTCACCCACATGTGGACTTGGCAGCCAAGAAAATTTTGATAAGATATTGGATGGTCTGCCTACAGGGGTCTGTGACTGGCCATTTGTGGTGTCCATTAGGTAAGAGAACAGGATGGCGGAGGCATATTGTTTTAAATCGTTTTATTTAGAGCACCAGGAAGTTGATATTATTTTTTATTATCGATTATGTCGGATTCTACATAAGTTTAATCTCAATGTCTCGTTCGAGCAGTCGATTCCATCACACGTCACTCACTGTCTCGTTCGAGCAGTCGATTCCATCACATGTCACTCACTGTCTCGTTCGAGCAGTCGATTCCATCACACGTCATTCACTGTCTCGTTCGAGCAGTCGATTCCATTACATGTCACTCACTGTCTCGTTCGAGCAGTCGATTCCATCACACGTCACTCACTGTCTCGTTCGAGCAGTCGATTCCGTCACACGTCACTCACTGTCTCGTTCGAGTAGTCGATTCCATCACACGTCACTCACTGTCTCGTTCGAGCAGTCGATTCCATCACACGTCACTCACTGTCTCGTTCGAGCAGTCGGTGCCACCACCTGTCATTCACCATCCCGCTCTAATAACTTAAACTATATTTTAAAAATCTCATCTCTCAAGGGCCTTGCTACAAAACGCTCAGCAGTTGTCGTATGCCACCACGTCACACGCTTGCCAAGGAGTTCTCATTGGACGTCAGTGGGTGCTGACCAGCGCATTTTGTGTTTACGGGTAAGCTTAAGTGGGCTAATCACAATTAAAAATAAAAAGAATTGATGGAAACTCGGGTCGTAAAATTAGTTCAAGTAAAGACCAAAGAAATCAGTAAACATTAACAAGGACAATATCGAGTTACCTCGAATATGACAAAACTATTACTGATTACATAACCATAACTGATTACATAATTATAACTGATTACATAACTATAACTGATTACATAACTATAACTGTTTTCATAACTTTAACTATTTTCATAACTATAACTGATTTTATAAATATAAATAATTACATAACTATAAATAATAACTGTATAATTATTTGCTGTATCGTAAAAATTAATTTAATATTTTCCTTTATAAAAAATGTATTCAATTAAATTCCTGCTCAGTACTGTTCATTCCCATTCGACGCTTTACCATCATGGGAGCTTAATAGTGTTAGCTCTTTTCTACCTTCATGGCAGCTCAACAGTGTTAGTGTTATCTCTTTTCTACCTTCACGGCAGCTCAATAGTGTTAGTGTTATCTCTTTTCTACCTTCATGGCAGCTCAATGGTGTTAGTGTTATCTCTTTTCTACCTTCATGACAGCTCAACAGTGTTAGTGTTATCTCTTTTCTACCTTCACGGCAGCTCAATAGTGTTAGTGTTATCTCTTTTCTACCTTCACGGCAGCTCAATAGTGTTAGTGTTATCGCTTTTCTACCTTCACGGCAGCTCAACAGTGTTAGTGTTATCTCTTTTCTACCTTCACGACAGCTCAACAGTGTTAGTGTTATCTCTTTTCTACCTTCATGACAGCTCAACAGTGTTAGTGTTATCTCTTTTCTACCTTCATGACAGCTCAACAGTGTTAGTGTTATCTCTTTTCTACCTTCATGGCAGCTCAACAGTGTTAGTGTTATCTCTTTTCTACCTTCATGACAGCTCAATAGTGTTAGTGTTATCTCTTTTCTACCTTCATGACAGCTCAACAGTGTTAGTGTTATCTCTTTTCTACCTTCATGGCAGCTCAATAGTGTTAGTGTTATCTCTTTTTTACCTTCATGGCAGCTCAATAGTGTTAGTGTTAGCTCTTTTCTGTTGTCATGGGATCTCAAATCTGGTAGTGTTAGCTTTACATGACCCAAATGTTGTGAGACGAATACAAAATATTATTTGACTTGTCAGTGCATCACAAATAGTTGAACATTAAATGCACATCTTACTGTGAGTGGCCTTCACTTAACACCAGGTCCTGACATGAGCACATTCTTGGGTCACATTATTGGGTCACATTCTTGGGTCACATTCTTGGGTCACATTCCTGGGTCACATTCTTGGGTCACATTCCTGGGTCACATTCTTGGGTCACATTCCTGAGTCACATTCCTGGGTCACATTCCTGGGTCACGTTCTTGGGTCACATTCTTGGGTCACAATCTTGGGTCACATTCTTGGGTCACATTCTTGGGTCACATGCCTAGGTCACATTCCTGGATCACATTCTTGGGGCACATTCTTGGGTCACATTCCTGGGTCACATTCTTGGGTTACATTCCTGGGTCACATTCCTGGGTCACATTCCTGGATCACGTTCTTGGGTCACATTCTTGGGTCACATTCTTGGGTCACATTCCTGGGTCACATTCTTTGGTTGCATTCCTGGATCACATTCTTGGGTCACATTCCTGGGTCACATTCTTGGGTCACATTCCTGGGTCACATTCCTGGATCACATTCCTGGGTCACATTCCTGGGTCATGTTCTTGGGTCACATTCTTGGGTCACATTCTTGGGTCACATTCCTGGGTCACATTCCTGGGTCACATTCTTGGGTCACATTCTTTGGTTACATTCCTGGATCACATTCTTGGGCCACATTCTGACAAACACTAGAAGGGAATGCTTTCATTTCTGACCAAACTCCTCAGAGCCGGCAGCACTTTACAGGAAGCCCCCAGCCGCATGCTGGTGGTGGCGGGTGAGTACGATGTCTCTGCCATTGACCTTGACCCACTTACGAGACAGCAGCAGGAACAGATCATCAGAGTAAGCAGCGCTTACGTCTACCCCACTTACGCCTACAAGTCTCAGCTGGAGGCCATCCCATTTGACGACATAGTCAAACTAAATAGTAAGTCATCCCTTCCTCCCGAACCCGTTTTTTTGCGTATCCGGAAATTTGATCGAAAGAAATTTCGTCGACGGAAAATTGATAGACGGAAATTTGGTCGAATCTTTTTTTTAGTTTACACGTTAAAATTTTGCATCAAGTTTCTTTTTGAACGCATTATTTTGTTTTAACGTATAGTATAGTGCGTTCAAAAATGAATGTGACGAAAATTTTAACGTGTGAACTGAAAAAAAGATTCGACCAAATTTCCGTTCGATCAAATTTCCGTCGATCAATTTTATGTCGACGAAATTTCTTTTGATCAAATTTCCGGTAATCGTTTTTTTGTTCTGTGGCTTTCCGCATGATTTATTTTTTTTTTGTTTACATCCCAACTAACTTTTTTTTTTTTTTTATCTTCTGGAATCTTAAATTTAGTTCAATAAAAATGACAACCGAAGAGTCGAAAGTTTCAATGTATTTATTTAAAAAAAATAGACATATTCTTATTTCTTTTAAATACGTTATATTTTTTTTATTATCCTTAATACAGTTTTTGTTATCCTTAAAACAGTTTTTTGTTGTTCTATAACAGTTTTTAGTTATAAAACTTTTTGTTGTTCTACTACAGTTGTTTTTTTTTTTTGGTTCTAGTACAGTTTTTTGTTGTTCTAGAACAGTAGTATGAATTTTTAAAGTGTGAGTTCGTTTGGTATTTTTTTTACTATGGACTACTCCTCCACATTTTGTGACCCCGTTCGTCCCTTAAAAATAATACTGGTTTGGAACTACTTATTTTGAGCTTTCCACTTTTGCACAAGACTAATTAATTAAATCGTTCTATGACCAAATGATTTAATAATGTTTTCACACGGTCCATTTATTCTCTAATGAATGAAACTATTTTCTCTGTTATCCGGCCCGCCGTGAAAAACGTTTGGTGACCCCTGTTCCAGAACAGTTTTTGTTCTAGAACTTTTATAGTATAGTTTTTTGTTGTTCTAGTACACTTTGTTGTTTTTCTAGTACAGTTTTTTTGTTCTAGTACAGTTTTGTTGTTGTTCCAGAACAGTTTTTGTTCTAGAACTTTTATAATACAGTTTTTTTTGTTCTAGTACAATTTTTTGTTCTAGTAAAGTTTTTTTGTTGTTCTAACACAGTTTTTTGTTGTTCTAACACAGTTTTTTGTTCTAGTACAGTTCTTTTGTTCTAGTACAGTTTTATGTTCTTGTATAGTTTTTTGTTCTAGAACATTTTTTTGTTCTAGTACAGTTTTTTGTTGTTCTAGAACAGTTTTTTGTTCTAGTACAGTTTTTTGTTGTTCTAGAAGAGTTCTTTTGTTCTAGTACAGTTTTTTTGTTCTTGTATAGTTTTTTATTCTAGAACATTTTTTTGTTCCAGTACAGTTTTTTGTTGTTCTAGAACAGTTTTTTGTTGTTATTGTACAGCATTGGTCGATTACATACACACCATTTTATGCCCCCCCCCCCCACAAAAAAAAAGAGTAAATAAAATAAAATCTTAAGACTTCTCAAATAAACATGGATTTGACAAAAATAAAGAAAAATGTAATTTGATAAAATATCTGACACCATTAAAAATCCCCCTTCCAAAAAAAAAAAAAGACACTTTCGCATAGACAAGGGCACATTGACTCATTTCAGACTAACCCCCTCCCCCCACCCCAACCCCTAAACGGAATCCGCGGGTTACTTCGACATGGCGAAAACTTGTATTGGTATACATTTTAAAATGGTATTTTGTAATTCAATCTGTCCAATAGGCGATGGCGTTGCTCTCATTAAACTAGCTGAACCAATCAACGGCCACTGCTCTGGTACCATTTGTCTGCCCTCACAAAGCGAAGCAGCCAATGCCTGTGCAGGATTTGAGGAGTGCTTTATCACTGGATGGGGATTCTCCACTGAGACATTTGATGACAGTAAGTAGAGCTTTATGTCATTTGATGGTAGTATGTAAAGTTTTATGTCATTTGATGGCAGTAAGTAGAGTTTTATGTCATTTGATGGCAGTAAGTAGAGTCTGATGTCATTTGATGGCAGTAAGAAGAGTCTGATGTCATTTTATGATAGTAAGTAGAGTCTGATGTCATTTAATGGCAGTAAGAAGAGTCTGATGTCATTTTATGATAGTAAGTAGAGTTTGATGTCATTTGATAGCAGTAAGTAGCATTTAATGTCATTATAACATAGTCATATCAAAGTGTTAATATTTTAATTCATTTGTTTAAAATGCTTTTATTCTCACTTTTCAAACATCCAATCCGTGGAATTATACTCAAGACCAAGAGAAAAATATGTTTACATATGTCCCCACAATTGTGACATGCATCCGGTGACGCTACTCTAAAACAGCTCTCCAAGTATTCACATAGTGTTGACTATGAACTAAGTGAATATCCAACAGTTAATGTGGACCCCGAAAAACCTCTGTAATACTTCTGAAAAGATCTGTAATACTTCTGAAAAGATCTGTAATACTTCTGAAGAGATCTGTAATACATCTGAAAAGATCTGTAATACTTCTGAAGAGATCTGTAATACATCTGAAAAGATCTGTAATACTTCTGAAGAGATCTGTAATACATCTGAAAAGATCTGTAATACTTCTGAAGAGATATGTAATACTTCTGAAGAGATCTGTAATACGTCTGAAGAGATCTGTAATACTTCTGAAGAGATCTGTAATACTTCTGAAGAGATCTGTAATACTTCTGAAGAGATCTGTAATACTTCTGAAGAGATCTGTAATACTTTTGAAGAGATCTGTAATACTTTTGAAGAGATCTGTAATACTTCTGAAGAGATCTGTAATAATTCTGAAGAGATCTGTAATACTTCTGAAGAGATCTGTAATACTTCTGAAGAGATCTGTAATACTTCCGAAAAGATCTGTAATACTTCTGAAGAGATCTGTAATACTTCTGAAGAGATCTGTAATACTTCTGAAGAGATCTGTATTACTTCCGAAAAGATCTGAAAAACTTCAGAAAAGATCTGTAATACTTTTGAAAAGATCTGTAAAACTTCTGAAAAGAACTGTAACACTTCTGAAAAGATCTTTAATTCTTCCGAAAAGATCTGTAATACTTCTGAAGAGATCCCTAATACTTCTAAAAATATCTACAATACTTCCAAAAATATCTTTATTACCCTAAAAATATCTACAATATATCTCTGAAACACCTGTAATACCCAGAAAACAACAATTTTTAAATTATGATTTTATTTTTCAATTTTTCCCCCTCTCTTTAATCCAACAAGCTTAAGTCTGTGACTTATATGTCAGTAATTTATAAAAGACTTGTTTGCTTTTATTATGAGTTTAGGCAAATGAATGAGATGAAGAAGTTGTTGCATCTCATAAAATCATTATCATTTCCTAAGACCGATTTATGAGAGTACCTAGATAATCGCCATGAGATGCAATTGGCTTAAATTTTGTAGGCACGTCTTACTCTAATACGATGCATCACTACGTCAGCAGCCATAAATTTTCCCTTGGAGTATGCAAAGCCACCACCCGACCTTAACCCATTATTTGGCCTTATTTATATATTTCATATCTTTAATATATATGAACTTCAGTACATGCTTATCTTGTTGTTTACAGACCCATCACCTCAGCTAGTACATATTTATCTTGTTTGTTCACAGACCTATCACATAGCTAGTACATGCTTATCTTGTTGTTCACAGACCTATCACACCAGCTAGTACATGCTTATCTTGTTTGTTCACAGACCCATCACCTCAGCTAGTACATGCTTATCTTGTTGTTCACAGACTTATCACATCAGCTATTACATGCTTATCTTGTTGTTCACAGACCTATCACCTCAGCTTCTCAGTGGTCGAGTCAAACTTTCGTCCAGAGAGGCTTGCAATTTCCTGACGGAGCGACTTGGTCTCAATTCTAGCAGACCCAGTGGGACCATCTGTCAGAGTCCCACCAATGCAAACACAGACAGTTGTCTGGTATGTTGTGTCTTATTTACCGTGATATCTTAGATCAGCGGTTCTCAGCGAGGACTGATTCGGCCCCCTGATGGCCACGGCACATTTGTTGGGACCACCAATGAAAGAGAAGGTCTGGGGAGACGCTAGAAGAATTCTCAGTTAAGGGGGGGGGGGGGGGCGCGGGCACCAAAAATCCCTTCAACAAAATTTTATAATTGCAATGAAACTTGCTTAGTGAAGTATATTGCAATAATTTATAACGAACGATTGTGACAAATTAAACACTTCATATTCATCACCATTAGGGTTCGCCCCTCACATGTCAAGATGACCAAGACTTGAGTAACAGCCTTGACTTGAACCGTTTTTTGTTTTAAGTGAGGGAGAGTTGCTCAATCGCCCTTGCCTAATTCGTTCCCATGGCGAGACTTTGCTTTCTCTTAGATGAGCTGCCGTCCTGGGTTAACGAGTCCCATCCACTCCATGGGGGGCGCTGGTGTTGTTTTTGCTTCTGCCTGGAATTAAACTCGAGTCCACTATTGGCTCCGTTTAGGCCACCCAGCACCGTCATCACTATTCATCACAACAGTACACTTTATTAACATCATTATGTTGTACATTTCAACACGGTGCATTTATTTAAAGAAATAATCCCAAAAAGTTCACCGTAATGAGTGGATTAATTTATTCAAATTGGGTAGATAATTGATTCACCTATTATGTGAAAACGTGAAACTAAATTTCGAACCGGAAGCAAACAAAAATAATTTAAAAAAAAAAAAAAAATTAATACCGGTAATAATAATAATAATTGTGGCGACGTCACTTCTGTATTAACAGAACGCCTTCAACAACGGCGCACACACGATTGATTAGACAATAAATCACACCCTTTCCTCTAAACTAATTCAGAAAGGGGGGTACTTTTCCCTAACGTCCCGCGATGTCGTTGTCATCATGAAATATTCAGATTTCTTTATCACTACATGCTCATCCGAAGTTCATATTTCTTTAGCACTACATGCTCATCCGAAGATCATGGACGTGTTCAACGAACAACAAAATAAATAAAATCGTTTATAAATACTTAGATTTTTGCCATATAATTTTGCACTTTGCAAATTAATATTCGTTTTTTTGAAATGATGCTCTAAAGAAAGCGGTTCCCAACCTTTTACGTGTCACGCCCCCCCCCCCCCTCCCTTGCTGCATCCAGGTTATCCCAAGCAAACAATGTAGGTCAAATTGAAAGTGCATTACGAGACAAGAAATTTCTACTTGAAAATTATTTCTTTTTACTTCGAGGCGGCACTGTTTGGCCCTGTAAGGCCCTGGGTGCAGTCTTGTTACGTCTTCGCTACGATATTAAATATTCATTCCCTGAAAGTTGGGTAATCCGATCTCGTCTGCTCAATGACGTCGTCAGCGCCATGTGTAAAAAAAATGTTTCCCGTTTGTTACAGGGCGATGAAGGTGGCGCTGTGATGTGTTACAACGGTTACAACTGGGTCGTCCGCGGCATCCTGCCGTTCAACATGTGCGTCAACGGACGTTACAACCTCTACGTCACAGACGTGGCGCCGTATCTCAGCTGGATCCAAGACACGGTCAGAGCCAACGGCGGCGGGCTCTGAGTTCCACCAACAGGAAGATTGACCACTTGTACTGACAACAGCTGTGGTGCGAATCAAAGTCTGTTACTTTTAGGATCGGATGCCATTTTTTTTTTGGTTGCAGTATGACAGACAAAATTCACTGATCTATGACAGTGAACCAAGGAACTTGTATCTGATTTTTGCATTGTATATATTTATTTTTTATTTGAGGAATAGTATCTGAAAGTAATTTTGTTTTTAAAATTTACATTTATTGACATTTAATTTGTGTTCAAACGATTTTAATCCCTATTTTTTATATTTACTTATAAGTGAAACAAGATCAAGACGAAATAGTTATAACGAGTTGAAAATAAAAAGATTTTAATAAAAAAACATTATTATATTCTTTGAGTTGTCATTTTCTTGTTCTCCCCCCTCCTCACCACAACCATTTAATTTGTGTCTATTTATGTAGAATGTGTTCATTGCAAATGACACGGTTTCTGACCATGTATCTGGGGAAGGTAAGAAGACTTCACATAGGGACGACATCTATGCTTCATAAACAAACGAGGTCACAATCAGCGGATCACTGACCTCTATTCCCCAAATCAACCGTGTATCAACTGTTTGTCAACAGTCTAACAACTGACAATCAACGGACTATCCACTGAAGCTTGACTTATAATTGGGACATAAACAGGCTCAAGGTCACATCCAAGTGATACGTGATTAAAAAAACCACACAAAAAACCACACACACTATTTTATGTGACACGTCAGCATTAACAAACACAGTAAAACAGAACAGCATGGTCTCCTCAAACTTTTCTATTCGAAATTCTTCTTAAACATTTGTGTGATCACTTATTTTGTTGAGCAAAGTCAAGAATCAGTCGTCAGATCATTAGATTCACGGGAAGTCATGAGTTTTTACGCAAAATTTTATACTATCTTATCCTAGGAGAGCAGTTTTAATTTGTGATGATTTATGTATAGGGTGGGTGGGGAAGGGGTGGGGTGGAAGGGAGTAGGGACATTCCAGCAAACTCCAGTAAGGAATTGTCTAGACCAGGGGTGGCCAGATATAGTAACTGAGAGCCATTTTTAAAATTAAAAAAAATGTTGAGAGCCGCATTGAAGCACTATGGGTCACAACCCCATTCGCAATGAAAAATTCCTTTTGTGATTTATTTTTAAAAATTACTTTTTATTCGAATTTAACGATTTAAACATGTCAATTGTTTTAACTCTAACCGTATGTTGAAGAAATATGTGCGTTACAGTTACACAATTGAAGAAATATATGCGTTACAGTTACACAATTAACAAATATTTAAATATGTAAAATTTATGAATAGTGTTTTTTTTTAAAACTTTCATTTATTTTTGATATTATATATTTCAAACGAAAAGTTTTAATTTCATAAATTGTTCGCGAGCCGCAATGTGAACACAGAAGAGCCGCATGCGGTTTGGCCACCCTGATTTCTCAAATAGTTCTTCTGCAATCTTTACCTTCTGGGTAAGTCGCTTAAAACAGCTGCACTTCTCATTCTTAAATTCAGTGCCTCTAGTCGAAGGATATCTATGAGGATACCTTGGCCCGTTAGGAAGAATTGTTATTTGAGCTAAGTGTGTAAAATATGGATAGATTATCTCTGCAAGTAAAGGAATACACAATTTCAAAATTTTTAACTGAGTTAAGTTAATTCTGTTTTTAGGTCATTAAATGGAACGTTGAAATCTTGGACAAGTGATTTCTGTGGTTAAAAAAAAAAAATCCTTTATATTAACTTCGCGTTTGTTCGCCTGTTTCTGTGGTTAAACTCAAAATCTTCAGCTGGCTAATTGATCCATTTCCCGTCAGCATATCGAACTGAAACTTGGCACATAGACACGTTGCCCATGACCACACATTCCTTCAAATTTTCAGCCCCACTCCTACCCCCCAAAAAATCTTCCCCCCCCCCCCCCCCCACGCTTTTCACTGGGAAGAAGAATGAACTATGATTTATTTTTCAATGGTTGCGTGTAGAGATTTATTGTGTAGCTGTTGCTTTCTATGTGCTTTGTATTTGTGACATATTTGGGTATGCGTGAAAAATAAAATGTATTTTTGAGGGGGAAAATAAAAATAAAATGTATTTTTGAGGGGGAAAATAAAAATAAAATGTATTTTTGAGGGGCGAAATAAAAATAAAATGTATTTTTGAGGGGGAAAATAAAAATAAAATGTATTTTTGATGGGGAAAATAAAAATAAAAAGTATTTTTGAGGGGGAAAGTAAAAATAAAAAGTATTTTTGAGGGGGAAAATAAAATGTATTTTTGAGGGGGAAAATAAAAATAAAATGTATTTTTGAGGGGGAAAATAAAAATAAAATGTATTTTTGAGGGGGAAAATAAAAATAAAATGTATTTTTGAGGGGGAAAATAAAAATAAAATGTATTTTTGAGGGGGAAAATAAAAATAAAAAGTATTTTTGAGGGGGAAAATAAAATGTATTTTTGAGGGGGAAAATAAAAATAAAAAGTATTTTTGAGGGGGAAAATAAAATGTATTTTTGAGGGGGAAAATAAATTAAAATGTATTTTTGAGGGGGAAAATAAAAATAAAATGTATTTTTGAGGGGGAAAATAAAAATAAAATGTATTTTTGAGGGGGAAAATAAAAATAAAATGTATTTTTGAGGGGGAAAATAAAAATAAAATGTATTTTTGAGGGGGAAAATAAAAATAAAATGTATTTTTGAGGGGGAAAAATAAAAATAAAATGCGTTTTCGCCAGAAGTTTAGCAATTTACTTAACAGCTTCTTAAAAAAAAAATGACAAATCACATACAATGAAATAAATGCAAAAAAAAAAATGTCAAAAGCATTTTATAAAGGATTTGTACGGAAATCTTAGTTTTTAAGGGTTGTTTAATTTAATGTACGAATAATACACACACTTACGCCAGTGAATGAAAGCTTCATAGAAAGGGTCGTGGTTATGAGTTACAATCCCATTCACTTAGTCAACAAACATTCGTGTCGTAATCGTGTGATTGATTCCTGATGACGAACTGCAAAGTTCACACCAAACCGCAGTGATGTCAATGGCGTGACGTCCAGGGGGGGGGGGGAGGGGGGGAGCTATGACATAAAATCCATACATCACTTGATTTCGGACATCTGCTTGTAAAACTCTGGGAAAGGTGACAAAAGTCGGTCAATAAAAATATTTGTTGTAGCCCAATTGGTTTGCTCAAGATCATTGTCGCGGCTACTAGGTTTGCACGTCTGCTGTTACTGTTGGTTGTTTTGCGTAATGGGATTAATCCGATACGCGTGGATAAGTATTTAAACGACCACATGTGGTGGAGTATCAGAGTTGCCCCTGCGGACGTTACCTGTGCGGCCGTTAGTGTGGAGTGTACCGAGCGCCAGATATTGTCCAAGAGGTTCTCACGAGATCTCGAAACATGTCCCAGATCGCAGCGCTCCTCCTCGTGACCTTGGGGATTGGCATAGGTCATGGTCAGCAAGGTTAGTGTTAGTGTCATGGTATTTTAGAGGAAACTCTGCATTTGTAAACACAACAGCTTAAACAGCCTGCTAAGTATTAACATTACATTATTGTGTAGTTTTTAAAATCACAATATAAAGAGCTTAAACAGACACAAGAGCTTAGACAGACACAAGAGCTTAAACAGACACAAGAGGTTAGACAGACACAAGAGCTTAAACAGACACAAGAGCTTAGAAAGGCACAAGAGCTTAAACAGACACAGGAGCTTAAACAGACACAAGAGCTTAAACAGACACAAGAGCTTAAACAGACACAAGAGCTTAAACAGACACAAGAGCTTAAACAGACACAAGTGCTTAAACAGATTGTCTACGGCTAACATCCCATTTCACTACTGTGACACGGATGTGCAACAAATAAAAAGCCATTGGCTGATCAATTGGCTGTCTACTGGACACTTAAATGTAACCCAAAAAAATATTATTATCAATTCAGGCTGTTGGATGTGTTTTTAAGAGATCTCATAGTTGATTTTTTGTAATAATGAGGGTGGCTTCAGTAAAACTTCATAGACATGATTGACTGCTCTTCAGGGCAATTCCAAACTCATGTGTCTCATGTCAATATAGGCATTAGAACGATGAGAAGAATACACAGTAGGGAATAGTAATTCTATGAGCTGATCTTACTTTCGGGTGATTTAATTAAACTGTAACAAACTTATTAAAACGTTTACCTGACAATAACTGACAATTTTTAATGGAAGAAATGTTCAGATATCATGTGACAAGGGCGGGAAACATTATACGTTTCTTGTTTACCGCCCTTATTTATATATATATAGATATATATATAGATGATGCAATTATTTTAATTACTTAGCTATTGTCAATAATAATCTACACTTAAACAAATCATACAAGCAGGTACAGTTCACACAGTAGATATAGACAGAGCCATAACACTAAACACAATACCAGAATCCAAAAAACAAGATACAACACACAATAAGTCTCATATTACTTTCACAATACAGAAAACATATATGGCACCACAGACTTAAGGCTTTTGTTCACAAACATAATTACACAAACATTACATTGAAAACACTTTTTAGATTTAAAATACAAAAAATAATTCAAAACATAATTTAAGAAAATATAATGACAGAGTAATACATTAATTGTTTCGTTTATTATTCCAGATCATATATATATATATATATAAATAATGTTTAACAAATTAATTATAGAAACAATTTTTAACATAGTAAACAGTATTTCATTACAATTTCAGTATCTATTATGTAAAAATGCTATTTCAGCACATGATTTAAATTTTTGTTTAATTTAACACTTAGGTATTTTTGCCTGTAAATAATTCATTCTGTATATATTGAAATATTCCTTTATTGAAAATCTTTTAAAAAAAAAAAAAATTTTAAAATTTAAAAATCTAATTTAAAAAAAATCTTGAAAGGTTATCTCAAGTAATTTTTATAGGCTCATACTCACCTACTTGACATGTTGTATGACCATGCTCCCCTACCTGGCATGTTGTATGAACATGCTCCCCTACCTGGCATCTTGTATGGTCATGCTCACCTACCTGGTATGTTGTATGGCCATACTCACCTACCTTGCATGTTGTAACATAAAGAGGTGAATGTCAGATGACAACAAGCAGTAATTTCTGGTGCGATATTGAACAAATGTCTGCCGTGATGGCAACGTTTTCTTTCTTCCACTATATTTCATCGCGACTCTTCATGAGTCAAGATTTATTGAGCCAGGACGTCATGGGTCAAGACTTCATGAGCTAAGACTTAATGAGCCAAGACTTCATGGGTCAAGACTTCATGGGTCAAGACTTAATGGACCAAGACTTAATGGGTCAAGACTTCATGGGTCAAGACTTCATGGGTCAAGACTTAATGGGTTAAGACTTAATGGGCCAAGACTTCATGGGTCAAGACTTCATGGGTCAAGACTTAATGGGTCGCCTCTTTACAAACCCTTTCAGGGTTTCTCGGCTCTTCACAAACCCTTTCAGAGTGTCTCGCCTCTTCCCAAACCCTTTCAGAGTGTCTCACCTCTTCATAAAACCTTTCAGAGTGTCTCGCCTCAGGTTAAGAGATAGAAAGTGGCCTGGGATTGTAGACCAATTTCCAACTGGTGACACAATCACCAGCGACGCTAGTCTTATCACTGCGCTAGTCTCATCACTGCGCTAGTCTCATCACTGCGCTAGTCTCATCACTGCGCTAGTCTCATCACTGCGCTAGTCTTATCACTGCGCTAGTCTCATCACTGCGCTAGTCTCATCACTGCGCTAGTCTTATCACTGCGCTAGTCTTATCACTGCGCTAGTCTTATCACTGCGCTAGTCTCATCACTGCGCTAGTCTGCATAGGCCGTCCACAAGAATTGCCCATTCATCTCGCTCCTGTCCTTTCCTTTCCAGTTGCTTCCAAATGTATCCCATGGCATTCTTTGTATATCTGTCTCTAGCTCGCGTCTCCATAATGCATTCTTAGGCCTTCCCCTCTTTCTTTTACCCTGTTGACTCCATTTTAGCTAAGGTATTGTCTTGGGCATGTTATCTCGGGGTTTGCGAAGCGTGTGACCCATCCACCTCCACCTTTTTCTTATTAAGATGTCTTCAGAAATAGGCTCCTGGCATTACTTTTCCAGTAAGTCTTTGTTGGTGATGGTATCTGGCCATTGAATGTTCATAATCTTTCTAAGACAAGTGTTTATGAGAGTCTGTACTTTCTACGTTTTATTAGGGTCTGTACTTTCTACGTTTTATGAGGGTCTGTACTTTCTACGTTTTATAAGGGTCTGTAGTTTCTAAGTTTTATGAGGGTCTGTACTTTCTACGTTTTATGAGGGTCTGTACTTTCTACGTTTTATGAGGGTCTGTACTTTCTACGTTTTATGAGGGTCTGTACTTTCTACGTTTTATGAGGGTCTGTACTTTCTACGTTTTATGAGGGTCTGTACTTTCTGCGTGATGCTCACTTTTGTCCACCTGCTACCTAAGCCGTATTTCATTAGGATGAACACTTTTTTTTTAATGCCACCATTTTATTCCATCTGCATAAACACTGCAGCAACTCTGGTGTCCTTTGCTGCTGGCCCATGCAGATCTACCAGCTTCAACTATGTGACCCGCTGTCCAATCAGCACTGCAACCGCCGAAATGGTCTTAGTCGCCAGAGTCACTACAGATTATTCGGGCAATAGGTGCATAGAGGTAAACCAAATAATGAATAGCAATTTAAGAAATACATTCGAAAAAACCGAGGGGGGTATGGGGTGTGGGGGTATGGGGGTGTGGGGTATGGAGGTGTGGGGGTATTGGGGTGTGGGGTGTGGGGGTGTGGAGGTATGGGGGTATTGGGGTGTGGGGGTGGGGTATGGTGGTATGGGGGTGTGGGGGTATGGTGGTGTGGGGGTATGGGGGTGTCAACCTTGAGTAACGCCCTGCACTTCTTTACATTTAACATTGGATGATGTCCCCCCAAAAAAATAAAAAAAAAATATCGATGTTGTTATCACATCTGGTGTAGCTATTACCACCTGTGTAGCTATTACCACCTGTGTAGCTATTACCACCTGTGTAGCTATTACCACCTGTGTAGCTATTACCACCTGTGTAGCTATTACCACCTGTGTAGCTATTACCACCTGTGTAGCTATTACCACCGTGTAGCTATTATCACCTGTGTAGCTATTACCACCTGTGTAGCTATTACCACCTGTGTAGCTATTACCACCTGTGTAGCTATTACCACCAGTGTAGCTATTACTACCTGTGTAGCTATTACCACCTGGCAACAATGGCGTATTTAGGATTTGTTACCCCCGTGGGGGGACCAACACTTTGTGGCCCCCTAACACGAAATAATATCTGCAGTTAGCCGAAAATGGGGCCCCCTCCATGTGAAGAAAAAAGTGTTACATTGGGCGGACCGCCCCCTTCGGCTTCCACATTCCTAAGCCCCTGCCTGGCAAGGCAAGCACTCATAATTAATCCCTTTAAAAGTTTTAAATTTCTTTCATGACATATTTTTAAAAAAATGTAATGTTCCTTTTCAAAATTTGATATCAACAATTACTTGATACTTGGAAAACAAAAACAACATCTAAACTAGTTACATTTGTTGAATGATAATGGTTTACCAATGATAATGGTTTACCAATGATAATGGTTTACCAATGATAATGGTTTACCAATGATAATGGTTTACCAATGATAATGGTTTACCAATGATAATGGTTTACCAATGATAATACATGTCAAAACATTAATGAATGAGGTGGGGAATGGGGGGGAGCTCATTTCTCAGCTGATAAGGGTAACAATGACTGTTCTGTCATGTTCGGGAATGACCTCAGACCATATTCTTCCCAGGGTCGCACGTTTGGCATCGCTCCAGGCAACGCTTACCTCTGGACCATCGGATATTGCTACGCTCAGTTCACGATCTACTCATCGGTGATCACAACGGCAGCGCCGGCAACAACCACCCCAGCGACCACCACCAGGGCCACTACAACAACCACCCCAGCGACCACCACCAGGGCCACTACAACAACTACGCCAGCGACCACCACAAGGGCCACTACAACAACTACGCCAGCGACCACCACAAGGGCCACTACAACAACTAGTGCGCCGACCACAACTACCGCATCAACCGCACCACCTACGACAAAAGGTATAGGGGGCGCCAGTAGTCGGACATTTTCACATTTCACAGATTATTTCGTGATTTTGTTTAATATTTCCGATTCCCCAAATGATACACCCTAGAATTAGTCTGGTTCCGGTCTTATTTATACGCCTTTTCTCCAATCGATATCCCTCCCCACTGCCTTGCTTTAAAGTTAGGTTAAATCCTGTATTAAACACTGTATTAAAAACTGTATTAAACACTGTATTAAATCCTGTATTAAACACTATATGGGCTGCCATGGGCTAAAATTGCATAAAAATATAAAGCAGACAGAACTATTGAAAAAGAGATGTATCTTTTACTTTTATCAAATGGGGTAATAATAATGTTTGTTTGGATTGGTTGTAAGGAAAGTTATGCCCGTCTCCAGATGAAAAATTGTATTAATGTCCAAGGAATTTTAACTGGGTTGGTCATCCAGTACACACAGACAGGTCATTCACTACACAGAGGCATGTCATTCAGTACACACAGGCAGGTCATTCCCAACACAGAGGCATGTCATTCGGTACACACAGGCAGGTCATTCGGTACACACAGGCAGGTCATTCAGTACACACAGGCGGGTCATTCAGTACACACAGGCAGGTTATTCAGTACACACAGGCAGGCCATTCAGTACACACAGGTAGGTTATTCAGTACACACAGCCAGGTCATTCAGTACACACAGCCAGGTCATTCAGTACACACAGGCAGGTTATTCAGTACACACAGGCAGGTTATTCAGTACACACAGCCAGGTCATTCAGTACACACAGCCAGGTTATTCAGTACACACAGGCAGGTTATTCAGTACACACAGGCAGGTTATTCAGTACACACAGGCAGGTTATTCAGTACACACAGGCAGGTCATTCAGTACACACAGCCAGGTCATTCAGTACACACAGGCAGGTTATTCAGTACACACAAGCAGGTTATTCAGTACACACAGCCAGGTCATTCAGTACACACAGGCAGGTCATTCAGTACACACAGGCAGGTTATTCAGTACACACAGGCAGGTTATTCAGTACACACAGGCAGGTTATTCAGTACACACAGGCAGTTTATTCAGTACACACAGGCAGGTCATTCAGTACACACAGCCAGGTCATTCAGTACACACAGGCAGGTCATTCAGTACACACAGGCAGTTTATTCAGTACACACAGGCAGGTCATTCAGTACACACAGCCAGGTCATTCAGTACACACAGGCAGGTCATTCAGTACACACAGGCAGGTCATTCAGTACCACAGTGTTAAAAAATGGAGATTTGGTCAAACTGTAAGAAACTGGGTCACGTTGTAAGAAACTGGGTCACGTTGTAAGAAACTGGTTCAAATTGTAAGAAACTGGGTCACATTGTAAGAAACTCGGTCACGTTGTAAGAAACTGGGTCACATTGTAAGAAACTGGGTCACATTGTAAGAAACTGGCTCAGAAAAAGTTGTGGTAGTTATAATGGGTTGTTTTGTGATTAGTTATAGAGATTATTGTCTGATTAGTGAGTGAATTTTGTCGGGTTAGTTATTGATAATTTTCTGATTAGTTTCTGATTTTTGGCTGATTTGTTGATGATTATGGTCTAATCAGTTAGTGCTAATTGTCTAATTAGTGCGTGATTATTGCCTGATAGTCTCCCCGTTCTTTCATGTCTCTAGCCGCGGCACAGTGCGGACGACAGTTCAACTACACCACAAACGGGTTCCGTATCGTAGGCGGCAGCACCACCAACCGTTGTGGGGACTACCCCTGGATGGCCCTGGTCTACATCAGGTCTTCCAGCTCCCTCTGTGGGGGTTCCATCATTGACAGCACCCACATTCTGACCGCCGCCCATTGTTTCTTCTACTACAGCTCGGTGTGAGTATCCCATGATGTATCCCATGTTTATCCCATGATGTATCCCATGTGTATCCCACGATGCGGGTTTATCTCATGATACAGGTGAATCCCATAATACCTATGTATTCCATAAAAATCCCATAATACCTATGTATTCCATAAAAATCCCATAATACCTATGTATTCCATAAAAATCCCATAATACCTATGTATCCCATAAAAATCCCATACATTGTTTTACAGATAAATCACATGACACAGATACCGGTATATCAAAATATGAAGGTATATCCCATGGTAAAATAGTATTCCAAACAATGGTGCTTCTCGTGATACAGTAAGTTCTAATAAAGTAGGGCAGTGGTTCTCAAACTTTCTAATGCTGCGACCCTTTAATACAGTTCCTCATGTTGTGGCGACCCCCAAGTACAAAGTTATGCTCATTGATACGTCATACCTGTAGAGTATATGTGTTTTCCGATGGTCCTAGGCGACCCCTGTGAAAGGGTCATTCGACCCCCAAACGGGTCGCGACCCACAGGTTTTAATGGTACAACTATTTATTATCAAACCTGTAAAGAAAGAAGAATATAGAAAAGTGTGAAATTATTCACTAAGATTATGTCATTGGTGATGGTAGAAGAACTACTTTGACATTATCCTACCTCTACCAATGTGTATATGTCCTACTTCCACCAATGACTCTATTTCCTACCTCCACCAATGTCTCTATGTCCTACCTCCACCAATGTCTCTATGTCCTACTCCACACGAAAATCTCTATGTTTCAGCACCCGTAAGACTGAGAAGGCCAAACCCCTGGATGTAGCAGTCTACACGGGGACGGCCATCTTACCCTTCGGTCAGACCACTACAGTTGGGGTAGTGAGGGTCGTGGTCAACGTGACGACACATCCGGCTTATGACGACGTCAATTTAAGTGAGTATGAATTGTGACATAAACCCGGCCTTGGTGTGTTGATACATTGACAGTTGTTAGCAGACGGCAAGCGATCTCATAACAACAGTTTGTTCTTATGACCACAGTTGAAAAAATGTCTTTGTTATTCATATTTTTAAAACAGCCAATGATATCGCCATCCTGACTCTGTCAGCTCCAATCACCTTCGACACGTGCCACCAGCCGATTTGTCTAGTCGACGGAACGAAGACACCCCAAAGTGCATCGGGGTGCAAGGTTAGCGGATGGGGGCTGAACTCAAGTAAGTCGAGTTAAAAAAAGTAATTCAGCCTAATAAGCTAAGTCATTCAGCCTAATAAGCTAGGCCATTCAGCCTAATAAACTAAGCCATTCAACCTAATAAGCTACGTCATTCAGCCTAACAAACTAAGTCATTCAGCCTAATAAGGAGCACATAGGGACCGTCCCCATAATACGAACACACTGAGTTGGGACGGTGTTGTAGGTTTTGGAGACATTGCGTACGGGTGTGTACGGCCGTACAATTATACGGGGGGTATACGGCTGTACATTTCTACGGGTGTGTAAGGCCGTACATTTATAATTAACCCACTTCCCGTCAACCTATCAAACTGAAACTTGGCACAGAGACTCGTTGCCAATGTCAAAAACTTCCTTCTAATGTCCAGTCCCATCCCACAACACCTCTCAAAATGAGTTTTTCCGCGTTTGGTGCTTAGTGTTTTCTTTTGTTTTTTTCTAAAATTGTTTGTGGAATAAATCTGCGGTGGGTCATTAGAATATTAATATAGTTCAGGGGCGTGAAAAAATAGTGCGGATGTGAAACGTGAAAGGGGGGGGGGGCACTAATTGGGATCTTATAAAGAGCGTTACTTGCATTTTTTTGTCAAATTTTCAGCCCCCCACCCGTATTGCTCGATATTACATTAAAAAAATATGTGATACTTTTTAGTGCTTTTTACTCGTTTTTAGAAAGTCTTTTTTTTTAATTTATATTTTTATTTCTTCTTAATCTAAAGTAATCACCCGATTATTCTTAATTCGTAATCATTACACTCCAATGTCACGTGAACAATTGCCATGCCAAAAAAGCCACACCCACAATGACACCCCTAACCCCCCCCCCCCCTCTATATGTTACAGATGACCTGAATGCAACAGTGCAAAGTGTTCTCAACTACGTGGATGTACCGGTAGCCAGTGACCTCACATGCAGTACAACTTATGGGAAGTACTATTCCGGTACAAACTTTTGCGCTGGAGCTCCGGGGCAGGATTCTTGTCAGGTACGGTTTGTTGTGACGGTACAATGGGTACATTCATCCACCACTGTGGGGTTCAGAGGTAAAATATTGAACAACGAAAAGTTTGATGACATAAGAAATGAAATGATAAAAACAGAGAATGTATCAAAGCCAACATTCTTGGGAAATTTTTGTTGTTGCTTGGGTTGGTCTTGGGGGGGGGGGGGGGGTTAAAACAAAAATCAAGAGAAGATCAATGCACCAATCTAGATCAAATGTTCAGCAGTATAAGATCCATGAGTTGACGTAGATTCGTTCAACTGAGTGGGTCTTATTTATCTGTCTCCTCACCCTCATTGAAGACACCCAGTTCTACTCTTACGTGGGTACGGAGCTGAGAGATTATTTAAAAAAAGGATAACTTTCTTTGAGGTTCTACCATTTCATATGACAGAAAACAGATGAGCGGATTGCGTCATGCTGTTGAAAGTTAACATATTCAGATTTGTTGGGTTTCCAGAGGGCGCTACTTGCAACCCTCACCAGCCCGCAACCCGCTACCGCTTCATTGTCTTTTTAAGTACGCATTGCAATAAATTGATGAAATTAGTTTTCACGTTGCACCCACCACCGTTTTTTTTTTTTTTTTTTACTTCTGGACCCGCCACTACTGATTGCAGGTCTATCAATGCCTGATCGTGTCTTGTGTTTTCGTGAGTCATTGTTACGTACCGTTTTGGCTTTAAAGATTAAATCTGTGTTTAAAAAAATATATCTTTAAAGAGGGATTAACATAATTCGATTATCTTTTTTAAAAAAAATCAACAACCAGTTATCGGTTTTTAAAACCGATTTTCGGGAAATCCCTTTTTAGTTTAGCATCTGTAGTTTTCACCCAACCCCATTTGTTACTGGATCCGCCACTGCTAATTGCAATTTTGGTAATGTTAGGCGCATCTGTCCTGAACCATTTTTTTTATATAAAAAAAGCTTTATTGTATTAATCATCAACACTTTAAAGGTATTCCTTTTATTTTGTAACCTGCAGGGAGATTCTGGTGGACCTTTAGTATGCAAAGAGTCCGACGGACGATTCTACCAATATGGCGTTGTGTCTGCAGGTTTAGATGGGCAATGTGGCTTGTCCGTTGGGCTTTACACCAAGGTGGCCAGTTTTCTTACGTGGATATACCAAACTGTCAGTGGTGCAGTTTAGATGTGTTCAGATTAAATTATACTTCAGGATTCTGTTATTGTACATAGACTAAAGACAAACAGGGTCGGCCTTAGGCCATTGCAACCTATGCGGCCGCAATGGGCCCCGCACTTTCATAGGCCTCGCCCCGAATTTATTTTCTAATACAAAATCTTAATTTTCACTTATTATCCTTATCCTCTACCCAGAATGGACCCCGCGCAATCCGTTTTGCATAGGGCCCCGCAATTGTTAGGGTCGGCCCTGAAGACAAACATATAATAAAAAAATAACATATAAATCAATAAATAAAAATTGAATCATGTCTAAGAACGTGTAAAGATGTTTATTGTACATATGGACCGACTTGTTTTTACGTCTCTTGTTAAGATATTTTAACATTTTGCTACGCCCCGTGATAAAAACTACGACCCATGATAAAAACTACAGTTTGATTATCAGAATGGGAAAGCTGTGAACTGCTTTCTATAAACCAGGGTCCTTATCTGTCCTACCCAGGGTCCTTATCTGTCCTAGCCAGGGTCCTTATCTATCCTACCCAGGGTCCTTATCTGTCCTACCCAGGGTCCTTATCTGTCCTACCCAGGGTCCTTATATGTCCTAGCCAGGGTCCTTATCTGTCCTACCCAGGGTCCTTATCAGTCCTACCCAGGGTCCTTATCTGTCTTACCCAGGGTCCTTATCTGTCCTACCCAGGGTCTTTATCTGTCCAAACCAGGGTCCTTGTATCTGTCCTACCCAGGGTCCTTATCTGTCCTACCTAGGGTCCTAATCTGTCCTACTTATTGATCTTCAATGCTTCGGTGAAAGAAAGTTAACGTTTTTTTTTTAAATTTCAAGTATATGTTTTGCTAACTTAAATGGAGCCTGCCATTTATGAACCAGCCAACGCGTGCAGTTAAAAGAGCACATTCCATCGAAGCTATTGGTCAAGTTCGATATTTTAAAAAGTCGAGAGCTAACGGGAATAGGTTATTTCAAGTTATCGATCGACTGCTGAAACCACTTACTCCAAAAACGATGATTAAACCACCTCAAACCGGACACCTGGTCCCTTGTAACCTGTAACAACATTGTAGAGTATAGCCTCCAACCACATATCAAACACATTTAGAGTGTAGCCTCCAACCACATATCAAACACATTTTAGAGTGTAGCCTCCAACCACATATCAAACACATTTAGAGTATAGCCTCCAACCACATACCAAACACCTTTAGAGTATAGCCTCCAACCACATATCAAACAAATTTAGAGTTTAGCCTCCAACCACATATCAAACACATTTAGAGTATAGCCTCCAACCACATATCAAACACCTTTAGAGTATAGCCTCCAACCACATTATGAAACACCTTTAGAGTATAGTTACAAAGTGAACGGCTCAAGGTGTTGGGTGAGAAGTGAAAGTGAACAACTCATGGTGACTGTTAGTCTCACTAACTGAGTTGTACCTTTTGTTTGAGTCCGTCTAGGGGAGTTCAAGTCAACACACACACACAACCAAACCAAACATCCATTGTTGATATGGAATTTGGATGGAGTCCACATCCAGATTTGATGAAAAGGTGGCAAAGCCAGTTCGAGTGCGATCGGTCGGCCCCTGGTTACGTGACAGTAAGCTATAGTTGTCCAGGTGGTAGCTCATTTGACAATGACACATTTAATCGTCATTCCTCACGTGTGTGTGTGTGTGTGACCCCCATTACCGAGTACTTCCCAGGTATAGGCGATATAGGCGGCTGTCTGGCTTTAGCCATAGCGATATAGGCGGCTGTCTGGCTTTAGCCATAGCGATATAGGCGGCTGTCTGGCTTTAGCCATAGCGATATTGGCGGCTGTCTGGCTTTAGCCATAGCGATATAGGCGGCTGTCTGGCTTTAGCCATAGCGATATAGGCGGCTGTCTGACTTTAGACATAGCGATATAGGCGGCTGTCTGACTTTAGACATAGCGATATAGGCGGCTGTCTGACTTTAGCCATAGCGATATAGGCGGCTGTCTGGCTTTAGCCATAGCGATATAGGCGGCTGTCTGGCTTTAGCCATAGCGATATAGGCGGCTGTCTGACTTTAGACATAGCGATATAGGCGGCTGTCTGACTTTAGACATAGCGATATAGGCGGCTGTCTGACTTTAGCCATAGCGATATAGGCGGCTGTCTGGCTTTAGCCATAGCGATATAGGCGGCTGTCTGACTTTAGACATAGCGATATAGGCGGCTGTCTGACTTTAGACATAGCGATAAAGGCGGATGCCTGGCTTTAGGCAGAGGTGATATGGGTAGGTGCCTAGAACGGCATGTTCCGAAGGGCAGCAAACGCCAGAATGTTTTCAAAAAAAAATGTTTACAATAATTTTAAACTATAAAAAGTCTGCACATGACGCCTCACTTCCCCATAGTTTATTTAGAAGAATAAGTGTTGTGAAGTTCAATCCCATTATACGCAAAAATAAAGCACCACCACCCCGAAAATGCCGCCCCAGAATATATTGAAAACAATCCACCGAAGGCTGACCGTCCACCCCACGCCACCAGCACCCATACAATTGTAATAAATATATGTATACATTTATTCTACAGTAGCTGAAGATCTTTTTTTTTGTTTATCTGTAGAAAGAACGATTGCAGAAATAAATTGTATATGACAGAAATACTTAAAGATTTTTCTTTCGAAAAGCATATTTTCTTAAAATTAATAGATACTTAAAGATGTAATTAAATGATTTTTGTGTTTCGGTAGCCTACTTATTTTTAATGACTTCGCAGAAGCAAGAAAACCATATTAATTTTAAAATCGACCGTTATATATATATATATATTTAACGCAGTTATAAACTGTCCAATATAAGAATTTAAGTTAAGTTAAACACAGGTACTTATAAATTAAAATTAAAAATATTGTTTACACATTTTCACCATTCGAATTAATCCTTAAAATTTAATAGAACATTTAATTTCTTTGAAAACTGAAAAAAATAGATGAATGATTAGATGACTGATTAGATGAATGATCTAATTAATCAACATTTTTTATTAGGGGCGGCATTTTGTGTTGTCGCCTGTAGCACACAACTTTCTAAGACCGGCTTCTATCGCTCAAAGGAAAGGTGAAGGTAATGTTGGATATAAATCCTTGGTACATCGTAACCGATTTATTGGAAAAAAAAAAAAGGGGGGGGGGGGGAACTTCCAAACTGAGAGTTGCCATAACTACACAGAAGAATGTGTTTCAGAACAGAAAAACAACTTTTAAAAAAAAATAAGAAGTTCATTTTGAATAAACTTGATTTGAATCCGTTTTTTAAATAAACAATTTGTGAACAATAAGAATGTCGAGAAACCTTTTTAAATAATAAATAGGGCTGTTACGAGAGATCAGAGCACACCTGATGAATGGACACCACCCGATGAATGGACGACACCCGATGAACGGACGACACCCGATGAACGGACGACATCCGATGAACGGACGACACCCGATGAATGGACGACACCCGATGAATGGACGACACCCGATGAATGGACGACACCCGATGAACGGACGCCACCTGATGAACGGACCCCACCCGATGAACGGACGACGCCTGATGAACGGACGACAGCACGAGTGCAGGCCAATGTGGCACACAAAAGATATGTAGCTTAAGTCAGTTTAGTTCACATTTTTAGAGTAATTTTTTTTTCTTTCGTTTTTTTTTTAAACATTGTTTTTTTAATGGTGTTGGGCGTGTAGGTGGGGGATGAAATCTGGGTCACTCTCAGAAGTTAATTTAGTTCATGACTTTTTGTTCATCTATAAATAGAGATGATGACCTGTGCTAAATAGTTATCTATAAAAGAAAAGCTTGGACGAACTCAACCTCCGTTGTCTCTTGCTGGTGGCAAGTATTTGCCCGGTGGCCAAGTTGTAACATCGAGACAGAAGGCTGAACGTGGGGTAGCAGAACGTTGCCAGGTACATGAGATAAGGTTATACACACTGACAAGATATAATACAACAGACAGGGTGATATCACTGACACGATATAATACAACAGACATGGTGATATCACTGACAAGATATAATACAACAGACAAGCTGATTACACACTGACAAGATATAATACACCAGACAAGAGGATTTACAACAGAGAAGCCGGGATAGGAGACAAGCGGAGATACAGCAATGTATTGGAGACAACGTCACGCTGTCTCATGTGTCCTACTTTGTTCGTTTCTGCTAGAATTCAGTACGGTTATCTCTGGACAACAAGGTAAATATACTACTTATTGTAAGTATTATTATTCTACTTATTGTAAGTATCGAACAATACAAAGTTGTCACTAATATACTTCTTATTGTAAGTATCGAACAATAAAAAGTTGTCACTAATATATACTACTTATTGTAAGTATCGAACAATACAAAGTTGTCACTAATATATACTACTTATTGTAAGTATCGAACAATACAAGGTTGTCACTAATATGCTTCTTATTGTAAGTATCGACCAATACAAAGTTGTCACTAATATACTTCTTATTGTAAGTATCGACCAATACAAAGTTGTCACTAATATACTTCTTATTGTAAGTATCGACCAATACAAAGTTGTCACTAATATGCTTCTTATTGTAAGTATCGACCAATACAAAGTTGTCACTAATATACTTCTTGTTCGAGTGAGAAAAAAAAACGTATTTATTAATAGTCTCATTGTTGTGTCATTTATTCTGTAAGCTTAGTTTAGTACAAGTGGTGGTGGCTAAAATTAGGCATACACCTATGCAGTAGCAACAGTATCCTACACCCCCTAACATTGTCCCCCACGCCCATTAACCCTGTCTCCAGCACCCCACGTTAACAGCCCTTGCTCTAAGCACAATCATGGACGACTGTGCTACAGCTTGCCTCAGTAATGTGTCTTTTATTTTAAATTTTATGATTTTTAAGTTTTATGTTTTTAAATTTTATGGTTTTAAATTTTATGATTTTAAATTTTATGATTTTAAGCTTTATAATTTAAAGTTTTATGGTTTTAAATTTTATGATTTTAAATTTTATGATTTTAAGTTTTATGATTTTAAATTTTATGATTTTAAGTTTTATGATTTTAAATTTTATGATTTTAAGTTTTATGATTTTAAACAATAAAACCTATAGTTTCAAAGTTCATTAAGATCTCAAAATTGGCGTCTTCACTGGGTGAATTATTTGTGAAGGCGTAGTCATGGTTTGTGTAACAGCCTTAGAATAAGTAGAAAGAACAATTGGTTTATATATATATACTAGCGAGAACCCGGCATGCGTTGCACGCCACTTAATGAAAAAAGTGTTTGTGTTTTAATTAAGTTTCAAAGTAATTTTTAAATAGAAAATATTTTTTGTTTTTTTCCGTCTGCTGTGTACACAAATAAATTAGACGTTTTTCCGAAGCGCGAGCAGGCAACCTACAGCTGTCCACATGAGAAGCATGTATTTTGAAAATGTAGTCCACACATTTGTAGCTATTGATCCACCCACGCAGTAGCTCTGTTTTAAATTATATTTAGATAGCTCAAATATTTATTATTTTAAAAAAAAGGCCCCTGGCACCAAACGCAAAATTTAAAATGGTTGTACTTATGTCATCACAAACTGAAATGTCGCTTGTATTTGATTGATTTCTAGCCACCCATGCAATAGCACTGATTGAAATTATATTTGTTTAGCTCATATAAGAAAAAAATAATTTGGGGCTCCGGCCCGAAAAGGAATATTTCAAAATGGATAAGCTAATTCAGAAACCTTTGGTGCGCACCACAACTTACCAAAGTTTTATCGCAATCGGATGAATGGTATAGGAACGCATACGAAAATTATATTTAGCTCATAAAAGGGGGGAAAAAATAATTTAGGTCCCCGGTCCCAAAACGGAATATTGTAAAATGTGTGTAATAATTCAGAAACATTTGCATTTTTTTACAATTCACAAAATTTTTATCACTTTGGATTAATGGTATAGAAGCACACTAGGGATATACTTATATATGTATAGATATAGTTTACCGAATTAAGATAACTTTTTTGCAATTATTCAAGGATGATCTGTCTGTCTGACTGTCTGTCTCTCTGTGTGTCTCTCTGTCATTCTGTCTGTCTCTTTATCTGTCTGTCTCTCTGTCTGTCTCTCTGTCGCTCTGTCTGTCTCTCTGTCTGTCTCTCTGTCTGTCTCTCTGTTTCTCTGCCGGTCTATATGTCTCTCTATCTGTCTCTATGTTTGTCTCTCAAGCTTTCTCTCAGTCTGTCTCACTGTCAGTCTCTGTCTCTCTGTCTATATGTCTGTCTCTCTGTATGTCTCTCTGTATGTCTCTCTGTCTATCTATCTGTCTGTCTGTCTGTCTGTCTCTCTGTCTGTCTCTCTGTCTGTCTCTCTCTCTGTCTCTCTGTCGGTCTCTCTGTCTGTATCTCTGTCTCTCTGTTTGTCTCTCTGTCTCTCTTTCTGTCTCTCCTTCTGTCTCTCCTTCTGTCTCTCTTTCTGTCTAACTGCCTGTCTGTTTGTCTGTCTGTCTGTTTATCTATCTATCTATCTATCATCTACCTATCTACCTATTTACCATCTACATGCCTGCCTGCCTACCTACCTACCTGCCCACCTACCCACCTACCTACCTAATTAACTACCTACCTACCTACCTACCTATCTCCTATCCAGCTACTATCTACAGACCTGTTTATCCTCAAAATCTTAAAATCGTACAAGACCATCACAAAATCGTTCAATACATTATCTTAATAGTAAAAAAACGTACAGTATATATAATATATACACCTCAAAATCGTACATTGTACGCCAAAATCGTAATAGTTAACAGGTCTGTATCTATCTACCCATCTATCTATCTACCTACCTACATATCTATCTACCTACTTACCTACCTACCAACCTACCTATCTTTCTACCTACCTATCTATCCATCCATTCATCCTCTCACCCACCCTTCCATCCATCCATCCTTTCATCCATCCATTCATCCATCCGTCTATATACCTTTTATCTACATCTCTATCTATCTATAATCTATCTGTGTATTTGTCTGTCTGTCTGTCTTTCTGTCTATCTAATAAAATCTCTATTTTTAAAATTAAATTTTCACTTGTGTAAAGTGATTGGGTTTTGATATCCATGGGTATAATTATGTAAATATATTTATGTTTTGTTAAAGTAATTGATTTTCTTAATTGGTTAACATATGTTCATATGTAAAATGAGAATATAGCTTTTTTGTTTTACAACTGAAATGTCATTGGATTGAAAGATATTGTCATCCAAGTAAAAATTTCATAAAGTTTATTTTTGGAATGAATAAAAAGTACAAACTAATTAAATGTTAAAAATACAAAGCTAAATTAGTATTTAAGGTTAGCTATTTAAAAAGCAATCAATTAATCATTGCTATTTATTAATTTTCCTTATAACATAAGAAGGGGAATGAACATTATCAGTTTTGTCACGCTCTTTTATTAAATCAGAGAACTTTTAGCTTTGGCTAAATAGGCAATTCGCGCTATGACGTCATTTGCGTGATTATTTAGAACTTATTAATTTTAATTTTATTTCGCCTTATTGACAACGCGCTAAAGAACGCATTAAGAACAACTGATGTTTAGGTTTTCCCGATAAATATGATTACTGTGTATTTCTTTGATCATATTTTTTCTACTTAATTTTTAAAATGCTTAAGATAGTTCCTTGGTTGTTTCTTTATATGTATTTGTAATTTATAATATTAATACTTAAACCTTTGCTAAAATAAAAGCGGAAATATAATATTTTTTGCGCATGTAAATTTATTCGATTTCCGTAAAATAATAGAAAATAACTATGATTGTTTTTAAGAGTCCGAACGCATCAAAATATTTTCGGGTTTTAAGAGTTATGTCCCTATAGCTCATTCTTATATATATCACTGTCTTCATGGGTCAAGATAATTGTGTATCAATAAATGTGCTGCGCTGAATCCTTGACAACATATGCGAAAGTTTGGTCCAAATTCCAAATATTTGTTTTCTATCACGACCAGGAACTGTGGAGATTGCACGTGGAACTTGTGGGTCGTCCATCCAACACTATGTGGCCCTGTGTCAGACCCCAACATGGTCACATGGTTTAAATCTCACAGTTCGATTGGTGCGTCAGATTTCCCGTAACAGCTGCACCGAGGTATGCATAATTTATATTTTTAATAATTCATTTATCGCCAGTTTATCGTTGAGACATTTTATTTTAAAAATATTTTTTTTTAATAAACAAAAGGGGACTGCGAATCTCAAACGTCTCTCATCGACATCCACTGCCGCCCTTTTGCGTTAACGTAGCGTTTAACTGTATTTTTACTTTTAATTTTACATTTAATTTAATACAATTGAAACAAATAAATTTTGTACATGGAAAATAAAAAATGGAAAGAAAAGAGAATTGGCAGCTCGTAATTTATTTGGCAACCGTCCATCTCCAAGAGACGCAGTTTTCATCTCGCTGGTGAGCTCTCAAACGAGAGTTGCGGAACTTTCTATGAGATCTTTGCCGAGAACAAGTCATGTCCTTGTTTTCAAGTCCAACTCATTTTCTTCTTTAACATGTGAAAAGAAGAATTCAACAAATGTCTCGTTTTAAACATTTCAAATGAAGCAATCAACAAATGTCTCGTTTTAAACATTTCAAATGAAGCAATCAACAAATGCCCCCTCTTTTTAGAAGTTGTTTACTTTATGTTCAAAAGACAAAACTTATGCAATATATTATGGGCACAAATATTTTCCTTGACGATTTTTCAGGGCAGGACTTTTGGTCTGGCAAAGGACAAATCTTCTATTTGGGTGACTGGACTCTGTGGAGGCGAATTCTCACTAATGTCGTCTGCAATAAACTCGTCAACAAGAACCACAGTGGCGCCGCCTACCTCTCCGAGCTTGGAAACCATAAACTCAGCAAGTAGGTGCAGAGATATCCCCTGAGTGGCTTCTTAAAAAATTCATTCTTTCACTGTGTTTATTCTTTTGATGCATTCCATGTTCTGTTTTTTTAGAAGTGGAATAGTAATGGCGCGTAATTCCCGGGACTTTTGATGGATGGGATGCAAGATTGATCAGGGCAGCTGATCTTAGCTTTTTTGTTTTGTTTTATAGACCCCCCTTTTTCGGCCAGATCAAGATGACCGACCCTTTGTTAGAATATTGTTTTTTAATGCATAGAATAAAAGTACTAAGGAATAGCAGTTCACGGATCCCCCCCCCCCCGACAGTTGTTCTCGGACCCCCAACCCGTCCGTAGATACCCATCCAGTCCGTAGATACCCATCCAGTCCGTTGATCCCCAAACCGTCCATAGATCACAGGTTTAGGACCTCGGAGGATTAGGGGTAGATGGGGAATTTCAGCATTGTCTGGAAACAGGTAGTGTTGGCGCTAGCGCGAATGTGGGATGTGGTTGTAACAAATCTAAGCTCAGCCACTGGTTTTGATCTAAGGTTTTGGAATGCATTCCCTTAAAAAACAATTTAAAACGCTAAAAAAAAAACAAATCCAATTGGTGACCAAAACATTTATTACTTCTCAGTGTCATGTTACAGTTTTTTTCTACATTGACTCCACTAAATGAGCACCCCTCTTGCCATGTTCCTTTTCTTCCCTCTAAAACTCTTTCAGTACTTTAGTTAGGCCAACGATGTAATGACTAAGTACATTATCAACACTGATCAATTATTATAATGTTAAATGTGCTAACGTCATTAACTGATTTTACAATGAGAAAAGAATCTACCACACATTCTTGAAATGGTTTTTTTTTTTTGGATGAGTGAATGGATACATTTTTCTGGATGAGTGAATGGATAAATTTCATTCTGAATGCTTGTATGGATACACTTTTTTCCCCAATAATAAATGAAAAAGGTCCTTTCTGAAATATTCTTACAGCTACGGATATATGTGGCGTCGCCAGTACCTTCCGTATTATTGGTGGGGCAGGCGCTGGTCAGTGTGAGTACCCTTGGATGGTACTGGTCACCAACCCTTTCACCAATGTGTCTTGTGGGGGGGCCATCCTGGACAGGACACACGTGCTGACTGCGTCGCATTGCTTCTTCTCCCTTGATAAAAATGAAAGGTAGGCCTACATTTTTTCAAAAGATAATCACCAGCCATTGAATTACAAGGCTCTTGACATTAAATAATTCTTAATATGTCATTTCAACGTTTTCATTGACAATCTGTAGGGCAATGGGGTGTCCTTTCCTAACTTCAGTCTTGAAATGGTAAAAAAAAAATAAAACTATACCCCTTGGGTTTTGTGACGTAACTCAGGGGCGTGTACGACAAAGTGTTTGTTCTTAGGACCGGGGGCATTCTGTGAGCCTTCTAGAAGAAGCGTCAAAAGTAGTCGGGAAAGGGGGGGGGGGATTGATTACCACACCGGACGATACACACACAAAGGGTGGGGTGACTAAGAAAAGTACAAATGCAAATTTGATAGAGCTTGCACGAGTCGATATTATAACTCAACGCAATTAAGTACAAAGGATGAATGATACATGTACGTGGTGCACCTTAACCATGTAACCACCTTAAGCATGTACCCCTTTAACCCCGTACCAGCTTAACCATTTGCCACCTTAACCATGTACCACCAAAACCATGTACCACCATCACCATGTCATAACCATGTGCCACCATAACTATGTACCACCTTAATCATAAAACACCTTAGCCATATGCCACCTTAACCATGTGCCAACATAACCATGTCATAACCATGTGCCCCAATAACATTGTGTCACCTTAACCATATACCACCTTAACCATGTACCACCATAAGCATGTACCATCATAACCATGGGCCATTATAACCATGTACCACCTTAACCATGTACCACCTTAACCATGTACCACCATAACCATGTCATAACCATGTACCACCATAAGCATGTACCATCATAACCATGGGCCATTATAACCATGTACCACCTTAACCCTTTACCACCATAACCATGTCATAACCATGTCATTACCATGTGCCCCAATAACATTGTGTCACCTTAACCATATACCACCTTAACCATTTTACCACCATAAGCATGTACCATCATAACCATGGGCCATTATAACTATGTGCCAACTTAAGCATGTATCACCTTAACCATGTACCACCTTAACCATGTACCACCTTAACCATGTACCCCCTTAACCATTTACCATCTTAACCATGTACCAATTTTGATGGATAAGTCTTTAATGGATATAAACTTAAAGTCTACAAGTTGATCATCTAATGCAGGGGTCTCCAAACTTTTTTCACGGCGGACCGGATAAAAAAAAAAAAAAAAAAAAAAAAAATAATGACGAACGTGGGAGAAAAACGAAATCTCTGGGAGAAAAACGAAATCTCTGGGAGAAAAACGAAATCTCTGGGAGAAAAACGAAATCTCTGGGAGAAAAACGAAATCTCTGAGAGAAAAACGAAATCTCTGGGAGAAAAACGAAATCTCTGGGAGAAAAACGAAATCTCTGGGAGAAAAACGAAATCTCTGGGAGAAAAACGAAATCTCTGGGAGAAAAACGAAATCTCTGGGAGAAAAACGAAATCTCTGGGAGAAAAACGAAATCTCTGGGAGAAAAACGAAATCTCTGGGAGAAAAACGAAATCTCTGGGAGAAAAACGAAATCTCTGGGAGAAAAACGAAATCTCTGGGAGAAAAACGAAATCTCTGGGAGAAAAACGAAATCTCTGGGAGAAAAACGAAATCTCTGGGAGAAAAACGAAATCTCTGGGAGAAAAACGAAATCTCTGGGAGAAAAACGAAATCTCTGGGAGAAAAACGAAATCTCTGGGAGAAAAACGAAATCTCTGGGAGAAAAACGAAATCTCTGGGAGAAAAACGAAATCTCTGGGAGAAAAACGAAATCTCTGGGAGAAAAACGAAATCTCTGGGAGAAAAACGAAATCTCTGGGAGAAAAACGAAATCTCTGGGAGAAAAACGAAATCTCTGGGAGAAAAACGAAATCTCTGGGAGAAAAACGAAATCTCTGGGAGAAAAACGAAATCTCTGGGAGAAAAACGAAATCTCTGGGAGAAAAACGAAATCTCTGGGAGAAAAACGAAATCTCTGGGAGAAAAACGCGAAAAACTAAGTTTAGTGTTCCATGTTAGTCATGGGTGAGTTTCGTGCGATGTACAAAATAAACAAAGACAACCCTCATATTTATTTTCAAAAAAGTTATCAAAGAAGGTGACGTTAGCAAAGAGATAGTTACATCTGACGTAGTGCGCACATATCACAAAAAAAAAAAAACAGCAAAAAAGGTTAGTGAAATTTATGAAAGTGACATTTGGCTTTTAAGATTTCATCAATGTTTGGTTTCGAAATGCTGCATTCAATCAAAAGAATTATTTTCAAATGTTTATCAGTCACTCTCGTTCGATGTATTGACTTCACATACTTCATTTGTGAAAATCTCTGTGTCACAGACATAAGTTGTTCCAAACACTGATGCAATACCAGGCCCGAGGTTCATCAGCTCAGGTTAGCAGCGGTAAAATTCTAATAGTTCTCCTTCTCTGTGGGTAAACATCCGTTTTTATCAAGCAAATTCAAGTACCGTCGGCGGGCCGGTTGAACTGGCCTCGCGGGCCGGATCCGGCCCGAGGGCCGTAGTTTGGAGACCCCTGATCTAATGGATTGCCTCGTGACCAAATGTGTTTGTCTCTTATCCACCTCCCGTTGTTACAATAACCCAAACATGCAACTATTGACCTTATACCAGAACAGGAAAAACAAGTAAAATTAAAGCCAAGCCAGCAGATATTGTGGTCCTATCTGGCACGTCTCTGATGCCATCTGAAACTCTCAACATACCTGGCCTACAGATTCGATTTGTGACCGACATCATCACGCACGAGAGCTTTGACAAGAGCACTCTTGGTGAGCAATCATTGAACCGAATAAGTTAGACAGAAAGCCGTGCTTCTCCCATTAAGTAAGACAATTTAATTTGTAATTTCTTTAAAAGTTTATACACTTCTACGAGCGAGGCCAAATCAAATAATTCTACGCACACACCCACCCCTTCATTCAAACCAAGGAGAAAAACAAAAAGAACACACACACACATTATTGCTTTTAAAAAGTGAGTATAACAATTGTTATTGTAGCAATGTTAACTAATACTGTGATGGCTTGCCACTGCTAATTGATTACTTCACTCTACTACTGTCCACTCCTCAAACTTATCTCTACCTCTCTCTCAAGAACTGACAATGTCCAATTGGATAATTTACACAGTACTTTATTAGGTATATTGAATAAGACAAATAACTCCTTGTTGTTAGGATATCCTTTTAATAAGCATAGTTACAATGAAAAGAATATATGATACACACACACACACACACGTTCAATAATACTGCATCCAAAATTAATTCCATGATCCATTTTAGAAATTCAACATGTCTGCTCACACCCAAGATAAATCATACACTCTCTCTACTCAAAAAAGAACGAGTTCTTCTTCCGCTATGAAAAAACTAGTCCCTGCTTTTCTCGTGTTTTAATTCATTATGGTCGAATCACTACGCCATCGTGCAATGAGAATATCTATAAGGGTCATGTGACACATCATAGTTAACTTGCTATGTTACAGGGATCACATGAAATATTACCTTATTTTTAAATATAAAGGAAGTAAATCTAATTTACGCGAGTTTCTCCCCTTAAACTCTGTTTAATTTCGATAGAGAGAGGTCGATGAGTTCGACCCACAGCAGCAACCACAACGGCCGCTTAGTGGGCTGAAACCGGTTTTTAAAAAAAGTAAAAATGGTTAACCATAAAAGCCTGTATATCCCAACCGCAGTGTGACGGTTACTTTTTGGTTAGCTCAAATTATTCACCCGGATAGCGTATTCGATTACGAAAGACAACGAATAAAATGCAAACTATTTACATCGAATCTCATTTGACATTATAGAATCTTAATGAAATATCCTTTTCAAATATCAAACTAAAGTGACACCCCATTTAATGATGATGCATAAATAAGGGAACACGCTTGTTTAGTGCGTGTGTGTGTGTGTGTGCGTATGTTTCATGTTTAGTAATTTTTAAAATCTCACCACTCCTCCGTAACTCTTTAACATGTGGCGAGCATTCAAGGCAACTGCTTTCTGCTTACGTCTTTCAAGCTTACGTCCTTGAGTAATCTAAACAGCATCTACAAGTAGTATCGGTATATTTTAAGTAGCTACTATGTCAGTAGACATGAAGAAGTCAAGCGATGCTAGCGCATGATTCACTTGGAGTCACTATTGGTTTACGCTCAGAGAGTGAGAAATAGTAAAGACATTTTTGGCGTGTGATAGAGCAAGACAACCCAAGCCGTGGGGATGGTCAACATAAGCGTGCCGCTCAAGTTGTGCGTGTGATAGAACAAGACAACGCAAGCCGTGGGGATGGTCGACATAAGCGTGCCGCTCAAGTTGTGCGTGTGATAGAGCAACACAACCCAAGCCGTGGGGATGGTCGACATAAGCGTGCCGCTCAAGTTGTGCGTGTGATAGAGCAACACAACCCAAGCCGTGGGGATGGTCGACATAAGCGTGCCGCTCAAGTTGTGCGTGTGATAGAGCAACACAACCCAAGCCGTGGGGATGGTCGACATAAGCGTGCCGCTCAAGTTGTGCGTGTGATAGAGCAACACAACCCAAGCCGTGGGGATGGTCGACATAAGCGTGCCGCTCAAGTTGTGCGTGTGATAGAGCAAGACAACCCAAGCCATGGGGATGGTCAACATAAGCGTGCCGCTCAAGTTGTGCGTGTGATAGAGCAAGACAACCCAAGCCGTGGGGGATGGTCAACATAAGCGTGCCGCTCAAGTTGTGCGTGTGATAGAGCAACACAACATTAGCCGTGGGGGATGGTCAACATAAGCGTGCCGCTCAAGTTGTGCGTGTGATAGAGCAAGACAACCTAAGCAGTGGGGGATGGTCAACATAAGCGTGCCACTCAAGTTATGCGTGTGATAGAGCAAGACAACCCAAGCCGTGGGGATGGTCAACATAAGCGTGCCGCTCAAGTTATGCGTGTGATAGAGCAAGACAACATTAGCCGTGGGGATGGTCAACATAAGCGTGCCGCTCAAGTTATGCGTGTGATAGAGCAAGACAACGCAAGCCGTGGGGATGGTCGACATAAGCGTGCCGCTCAAGTTATGCGTGTGATAGAACAAGACAACATTAGCCGTGGGGATGGTCAACATAAGCGTGCCGCTCAAGTTACGCGTGTGATAGAGCAAGACAACGCAAGCCGTGGGGATGGTCGACATAAGCGTGCCGCTCAAGTTATGCGTGTGATAGAACAAGACAACGCAAGCCGTGGGGATGGTCGACATAAGCGTGCCGCTCAAGTTATGCGTGTGATAGAGCAAGACAACGCAAGCCGTGGGGATGGTCAACATAAGCGTTCCGCTCAAGTTATGCGTGTGATAGAACAAGACAACGCAAGCCGTGGGGATGGTCGACATAAGCGTGCCGCTCAAGTTATGCGTGTGATAGAGCAAGACAACGCAAGCCGTGGGGATGGTCAACATAAGCGTGCCGCTCAAGTTACGCGTGTGATAGAACAAGACAACCCAAGCCGTGGGGGATGGTCAACATAAGCGTGCCGCTCAAGTTACGCGTGTGATAGAGCAAGACAACCCAAGCCGTGGGGGATGGTCAACATAAGCGTGCCGCTCAAGTTATGCGTGTGATAGAACAAGACAACGCAAGCCGTGGGGATGGTCAACATAAGCGTGCCGCTCAAGTTATGCGTGTGATAGAGCAAGACAACCTAAGCCGTGGGGATGGTCAACATAAGCGTGCCGCTCAAGTTATGCGTGTGATAGAACAAGACAACCCAAGCCGTGGGGATGGTCAACATAAGCGTGCCGCTCAAGTTATGCGTGTGATAGAACAAGACAACCCAAGCCGTGGGGATGGTCAACATAAGCGTGCCGCTCAAGTTATGCGTGTGATAGAACAAGACAACCCAAGCCATGGGGATGGTCAACATAAGCGTGCCGCTCAAGTTATGCGTGTGATAGAGCAAGACAACCTAAGCCGTGGGGATGGTCAACATAAGCGTGCCGCTCAAGTTATGCGTGTGATAGAACAAGACAACCCAAGCCGTGGGGGATGGTCAACATAAGCGTGCCGCTTAAGTTATGCGTGTGATAGAACAAGACAATCCAAGCCGTGGGGATGGTCAACATAAGCGTGCCGCTCAAGTTATGCGTGTGATAGAACAAGACAACCCAAGCCGTGGGGATGGTCAACATAAGCGTGCCGCTCAAGTTATTTAATGATTTCAATGTACATGTGCGTAAATAAATATTTTTACAAAATTACTGAGAAGCGTGCAAATAATTGGTTATTTCTTCAATATATACTCCCCTGACGGCTGTACCGTAGGCTGGCCTTATGGGAAATACGCCCCTGACGGCTGCACCGTAGGCTGGCCTTATGGGAAATACGGCCCTTCGTAAGAGTAAGACACGTGCTAATGTTACGAAATCTTCTTGAACTGCAAAATGATCTTAGCTCGTAAACTAAAAGTCAGCGATGTTATTTTTGTAGATTGCATGGAAACCAATTTTTTTTTTAAAATGTGTCCGTTTTGGAAATGTAAATGTATTTATATTATGCAGTAGCATGAGAACATTGACAGATTTCTTTATTATCTTTCAGTCAATGATATTGCAATTATAAAGTTGACTGCTGAGATTGATTACAACAGATGTCATGTGCCAATATGTTTGACAGATGGACGGAAAGATGTGCAGCAAGCAAAGAATTGTAGGGCAATGGGTTGGGGTATCAATTCAAGTAAGTTGTTCATTGACCATCTGTAGAGCAATGGGGTGTCATTTCAACGTGTTCATTGACCATCTGTGGGGCAATGGGGTGTCATTTCAACGTGTTCATTGACCATCTGTGGGACAATGGGGTGTCATTTCAACGTGTTCATTGATCATCTGTAGGGCAATGGGGTGTCATTTCAACGTGTTCATTGACCATCTGTAGGGCAATGGGGTGTCATTTCAACGTGTTCATTGACCATCTGTAGGGCAATGGGGTGTCATTTCAACGTGTTCATTGACCAATGGTCAGTATTGGTCAACTAGGAATTGAACATTGTGGCTCTATAGGTGGGACTACTTGGGTGGCAACTACATTAAGAGAAGACAAACTGAAATCAAACCCGGAGATGGAGTCTCAGAGGCAGTATTTCATTTGGACAATGAAAATTCCAAAAACTGCTGTGACGTAGTACGCATAAGAGCACAGTAAAACACACGTGACTCTTTGCTGGTCATCAACGGCATCATGGTCATTAACTGCATCATGGTCATCAACTGCATCATGGTCTATTTCCAGTCGTCTTGACAAAGTCTTGGAAATAGTAAGACAAGGTATGGGGATGCCTGAATCGAAAGACAGGACTAAAAGATTAGAACGTTTCGACTAGGAACATTCATCAGCAGAGAGGACACATGAAAATACGACAAGAAATAGAAACTAGTTAAAAGCTTAAGTGATCGCCATTGTTATTGCCGGAAGTTGGGTTTACCGAAACCAAGATGGCAGGAAATGAAAGCATTTATGTATTATTATTGTGAAAAATAAGATCTTAACGGAAGAACATATTTTGGAGATATATAAAATATAAGAATCAAGAAAACAAATACGGGTAAATTGAGAATCATTAATAGGATAATAATTGAATTATTCCATAATGTGATATTGTGCCTAAAAGCTGAATTATTTTGTTTTCTCTTCTAACTCTCTGGTGTGTTAGTGCAGGAAATCAGTGCCGTGATGGTTACATCAAATGTCCCTTTATGTTTATCTCCGTTGAAATGGGATGAGATCGTGGAATGTTTACCCTGTTCAATATCACGAAGATGTTCTGTGAACATATCTGATAATCTTCCAACGGTTTCGGCACACAATCGGATCTATCGACTAACACGTTAAGCCCACTTTGATAGTAAAAATAACTCTGGGAGGCTAATGTTTTTGGTTTGGAGGGTGTAGGGGCAAGTCCTGCAACGGCTTCTTGAGCCTGGTTTAGTCCCAACATGAGACGGGTCAGCTCGAAGGCGACTGTGGGCCAGAAGCTCACCCAGATTCGTGTTCCGCCTGAAGACAATAAGTTGGGGGGGATGAGAATACACCGTTGGAGTCGGGGTCAGCAAGAAGAATGTGTCGATTCTTTATGAATATTTTTTAAAATTTCGTCAATCAAATTGTGAGGGTGGTAAGTTCGTGAGAGTTTTGTTCGATCTTCATTTTTGTTTGGACGAGGTTTAAAAGCATCATTCCGTTTGACAGTGCTGATGCAAATGAATGTCGAGACAACAGAAGTTTCAGGATAAGATCTAGAGCGCGAGAAGTCCATCGTTTTATTAGCTCTATCTAAAAAGTCTTCATCAAGCTGACAGAGGCGACTTAGTCTGAGAAGTTGTGAGAATGGTAAAGAGCAGTGGTTCTCAACCTTCCTAATGCCGCGACCCCTTAACACAGTTCATCGTGTTGTGGCGCCCCCCTCCCCAATACTCTAAAAAGTACAATTAAGTGTCTTGTGTCTTGTATAAAAATATAACTGAGTGTCTTGCTTACTCTACTGACAATTGGCTCTGGGCTCACATCATATTGGTTGATGTAATGTAAGGACACATACCTGGAAGGGCGGTGTTGGGTACTTGTTATATTCATTCATTAGCGCATTACATTTTTTTTAGAGATATCAATCATTTTGAGAAAGAAATAGTAAGTAAAGATGGTACAATGTATCTGATAATAGATGGTACAATGTATCTGATATAAGATGGTACAATGTATCTGATATAAGATGGTACAATGTATCTGATATAAGATGGTACAATGTATCTGATAATAGATGGTACAATGTATCTGATATAAGATGGTACAATGTATCTGATATAAGATGGTACAATATATCTGATATCAACCGTTGATTGAAGAATGTCAGGATGCAAGCCCCTACCGATTTATAATTCGCAGATATCCCAGGGTCAGCAGGTCAAGCTCAACTCCGGTGGGTCAACCTCCCAGTGGTACCCGACTCAGTCTGTAAAAGGCAGTACAACGCCCGTGCATCAGCCGATACGTTCTGTGCTGGAAGTGTTGGCAAAGATACATGCCAGGTGAGTTGTTCAGCCCAGCTATACCATAAGCTTCTAACGGTGCTACTTATACTGAGTACCTTTGACCATGATACCGGCAAGGCTGGTAGTAGCCCAGACATTTATCCATCAGTGCTTCCCAGGACAGTGTGGCATCCAATGAACGAGTACTTGTCGACAAATTGACTGGACAAAACTTTTTTATCCTGCACTTAGCAGGACCCATTGCTAGTATTGTGAGTGTGGAGTTGTCCATTGCTAGTATTATATGAGAGTGGACTTGTCCATTGCTAGTATTATTTGAGAGTGGAGTTGTCCATTGCTAGTATTATGAGTGTGGAGTTGTCCATTGCTAGTATTATATGAGTGTGGAGTTGTCCATTGCTAGTATTATATGAGTGTGGAGGTGTCCATTGCTAGTATTATATGAGTGTGGAGTTGTCCATTGCTAGTATTATATGAGAGTGGATTTGTCCATTGCTAGTATTATGAGTGTGGAGTTGTCCATTGCTAGTATTATGAGTGTGGAGTTGTCCATTGCTAGTATTATATGAGTGTGGAGTTGTCCATTGCTAGTATTATGAGTGTGGAGTTGTCCATTGCTAGTATTATGAGTGTGGAGTTGTCCATTGCTAGTATTATGAGTGTGGAGTTGTCCATTGCTAGTATTATATGAGTGTGGAGTTGTCCATTGCTAGTATTATGAGTGTGGAGTTGTCCATTGCTAGTATTCAATTCTCGCAAGAGAAAATGACCAGGGTGTTATTCAAAGCTGAGTACGCAGATGGCCTGCTAGTACAATTTGTGCCTGGCAAGCTTTCCCGCACGTGGGACACGCGTTGTTTTGAGTCCTTATTTGGGTTCGAGTCGATTCTGCTTTTCCTTATCGTGTGCTTTCTTTGGGTGTGAGCGTTGCTCTTATTCTCTGAGGATTGGCCTCCATCAGTAAGTTTACCACGCCATCTTGTACGATCCATAGCGTGTCTCCCACGAATCAATGTTCATGGATTTGAGTAACTTGTATGTAGACAGTCCTTGAAGCGTTTTTACTGCCCACAGCTGAGCGTTTCCCTCTGGAAAGTTCGCCGAGCATCAGTCGTTTGGGAAGTCTGCTGTCTGACGACATGCCTTGTCAATCTGGCGTGTCCTTTTTGAAGAAGCGTGTGGATGCTTATAAAGGAAGCACGTTGTAGGACCTCTATATCACAGACTTTGTCCTGCCATCTTATGCCAAGAAGTTTACGTAGTCAGGGTAGGTGGAGATGGCTTATAGCTCATGTCAGCTGTACACTGTCCACGTCTCGCTAGCATAAAATAATAGGAGTGCTGTTAATACGATTCCTCTATATACTTTCTGCTTAGACTTAGTGACAAGACTGATAGCCCTTCGCTCCCAGACACCCTTGCGGAGCCCTCCAAATGCAACATTTGCTTTTTAAAAATTCGGTTATTGACCTCATCATCTATTGTTACTGACCTGGAGAGGGTGCTGCCCAAAATGAGATTTTTTTCACTTCTTGGAAATTCAGTCTGTTCTCTGATATTCTGGTAATTCTAGGTTATTTGTAAGCTTTTCTTGTCGCATGCTGGTGCAAGATATGTGTTTTTTTTCATATTGAGGTGAGGCCGCAGGCCTTAGCAAAGTCATCAAGCATTTGTTGCACTTTCAGTTCAGAGCTTGTATCTAGGGCACAGTCAACAAACAAGAGGTCTCGAACAAGAGGTCTCGAACAAGAGGTCTCGAATAACCGTTTCTTTAACTTATGTAATGGCTTGCAGTATTCTAAGATAAAGTAGCTCTCTGTCTGTCCTGTATCTTATAGGAATGCCGTCATTATGGTCAAGAAAAGCATCAGTCAGCACTGCTGGGAACACCATGCTAGAAAGTGTTGGGGCTAGAAGACAGTATGGAATGAAATCCATTGCTAGTATCTGATGAGTGTGCCGTGACATCCTAGACCTATATATACCAATGTATTACAAATCCCTTATTTGGATTATGTGTTACAACACACACATATTTTGTCAAGGGCATAAAGTGTTACAACACACACATATAGTTAATGGAATAAAGCAGGCCTGACAAAAACATGCGGCACGCCAGCAACCTCTTGGTGGCCTGCGCAGTAACGAAATATTCTTTATTATTATTTTCTAAATAGCTTTCACCCCTGTACCATTATTTTTCGGCCCGCACAAGTTTTTCATAAATTATTACGGCCTGCACAAGTTTTTCATTAAGTATTATGGCCCACCTTACATTTTGAGTTGTGCAGGCCTGGAATAAAGGATAGTGTTACAACACATACATAAAGACAAAAGAATAAAGTGTTACAACTACAACACACACATAGTAAAGGGAATACAATTTCAGTTCTCTAATAGTCTGACCTGCAGCCATTCTGATGGTTTCCAATATTTTTTTTCAATGTTTAACGGACATATTATTATTACATTAGATTTTGCGTATTCAAATATGTTTTTATGTAAATTTACGCAAATCTGCCCATTTCAAATGTTTATAAATTTAGTCTGTGTGGGAGGGATAATCCAAGTTCATCAATTTTAGGTTATAATACAAGTTCATTACTTTTAGGTTTTAAGTTATATGACCTAACTTATTATTTTTAGGTAAAATGACCTAAGTTCATTATTTTAAGGTTAATTGATACAAGTTCATTATTTTAAGTTTATGACAAACTTGATATCCTTTGCTCAGGGAGATTCTGGTGGCCCGTTTGTGTGCCAGGAGCCAAATGGACACTTCTATGCTTATGGAGTTGTGTCTGCTGGTCTAGACGGTCAATGTGGCACCTCTGTTGGGCTCTACACAAAGGTCTCCAGCTACCTGGCATGGATTCTCAAAAATACCTCAACATAAACTCTTCAAGACTTGAGCTTGATCCAACAGGACCATCCACTTCAAGCATTACCATGATGCTGTTCAAAGAAAATGATGTTATTCTTTCTATATTCTTTTAAAAATTTTTTTGTTTACTGCTTGAGCAATAAATAAGAAAACATAGATGAACACACGCTGCCAAAGCCAAATCTGGCCATGTAGCAAACCGGCAACATGGAAAGGAATACAACACAACGTTCAAATTCAAATTGTTTCATTTGTATTAAAATTAAAAGTTTTTGTTACTGTAACTAATTTGAGAGATGCAACAAAGTTCTGGTGTTCTTCTAAAACAATTGTCAAATATAAACACTAAACACTTATGTACATTTATAGGCACAGGCAGCATACGATATTTCCCTATTTGATTACAGCATGTTTATTCACAGACAGCATACAACATATCCCTTACATAGTTATCACTGCCCCACTTTAAAATAAATTAAATAGTATTTCTTAATGTCTATATTTACAATGGAAGAAAAATTGCCATCAATAAATATTTTAGAAAATGTGACCAAATAAAACAATAATGTATTGCTGATCAATTGTTTCTGTCCAATTTTTTCCAATAAAACAATAATGTATTGCTGATCAATTGTTTCTAAATAAAACTGGGACTGGGAGGAGATACAGGATAAGAAATAGCTTTATGATTATGTAATAGGCAAAGTTGTATAAACATTATTTTTTTTAGCTTTATTAGCATATCTATTATTACCCATTAATTCTATCTTGCACTGAGCACGAGGGAATATAAGCCAAATTTTGTTGTTTATTTTTCAACACAATGGTTATTTTGCAAATTAATTTTTTTAATGTGTCAAGGAATACAGCTTGTAAAAGAAAATTTTGAAATTGAGCAAAATGCCATCAAGTGTCATGACCATTATCCAGGGTTACAATAAAACCCACTGCATAAAATGATATGATCACTGAGAATCTTGGCATAAGATGGCAGGACAAAGTCCCTGATATAGAGGTCCTACAACGGGCTTACTTTATCAGTATCCACACGCTCCTACGAGAAGGACACGCCAGATGGGCAGGGCATGTTGCTGTATCCATTGAGACAGTAAAAACTAGTTATAGAAAACAATTCACTAGCAGTCCCCAATAGTTGAACTTAGAGAATGACCGAGGGACTAAACAGCATTCAAACAGCATTCATTTTAAGCTTGCAGCAGATTTTAAAATGTATGCGACCTGCGCTAGGAGCAAAGTATTATTTTAAGAGACTCCAGGCTATACAAACAGAAAAGTCTATAGCATATCCAACCAGCTACAGAGGATGTGTCATAAGCTTCGAATGGTCAAGGCTTGGTTGGGCGGTGATGCATGTGTGGACACTTGTGATGATGGCGAGTCCAACAGCTTTAATAGTTGAAGAGCATATTCTCTTTCTTCCTGGAATTTAAAAAATTTTTGATTAATCAGAGCAAGAATAAAGATACATGCATATGTTTGTACGTTTTTTTTTACCGTAGTTATTTAGCAGGAGAAGGTGAGACATGGTCAGACTTATTGAAGTATTAAGGGATGCAAAAATTTGCAAATAAGACTAAATCAAATCTCCACCCAAAACTGTTCAAAGTATGATTTACTGTGAAGCAGAACTCTTGTGCATAAGACACACACACAAAAAAACAACAACAGAACAATTTGTGTTTGAACCCAGAATTTAGAATTTAAGTTATTTCTAAAATATTGGTAAGAACGGCAAACATTCTCTTGGCAATAACTGGCACTGTCTACATGCTGGTGTTGAATGGATTGTCTCAATTAGAAGGCTTTTGTCAAATGATAATAAATTTATAAACATTTAGAAAAAGAAAGAAAAAAACTATTATGGCAATAAAGCAACTATAATTTTAGGTTTATTTTTCTTTGAAATAAATATTTATAAAAAGAGTTGTGCTCTCTTTGGCCCAGAAAAATAGATTATGTCGGGAGTGCTTGAACTGCAGATGGCTGTTAAATAATTAAATTAAGGTTTGTTCATTAATGGGCTCTCAGAATCTCATTGTCATTAAAATTCCAGCACAACAAATCTGATGTTAAATACCCCGGAGCAGTTCTTCCCCATGCTGACACCTCAACATTGTTGCACAAAACAAACTATTCCCATCCAAATCTAACAAAAGTACACACAAAAATATGCTTCTGAAGTGACTTATCTATTATTGTAATTTCCTAAAAATACCCCAACCGTGTTTGTGTGAAGAATAGACTGATCGAATAGCTCTGGCACACATGCCAGAATGTCGTAGAAAAAGTCCATGAGACTTTCCTGTTTACATCTAATCAACTTATATTTCCAGGTTGTTATTGAACAAAAAAAAGGTAGGCTTTCAACCACAAATATAGATGTATATAAATATATGTTCTAAAATACCATAACACCCTGTGATAAATAATCCACATACTTCATATTGTTCCTTTCCTTCTAGAAACTGAATCCTCTGATGAAGAAGATCTTTGACCCCCAGGTCAGGTGAGCTACACTTCTCCCAAGCCTTGGTGTGATCTGTGACTAGAGTCAGAAGTGCAGACATAACGTGTTCATGTGTTGAGCCATGGCTTTCCTCCTTTAACAGAGACACCAGCTGTTCAACGGCACCCATAGCAACAAGGTTGTCTGAAGAGAGGGACAAAAAAAAAATATAATGATACAAACTTTTCTTTTACGTCAACCACAAGCTACTGAAGAAATAAGCAAACTTTGGAAAACTGTCATTAGTATGGGAGAAGTTGCTAGTCCTCATTTGGAATAAATTTAATATAAATGTTTTAATAAAAAGAACTATATAACATATCTTCCTCATCATCCTTATAATCTTAGAGATGAATCAAATTTGGAGAAGTTACTCGTTCACTTGTAAATATCTAGATACAAAGGCTTAAGCAGACACTTATCACAACTGTACACAAGTCTTCCTTGGTAAAAGTAGTGCTTCAGTTTGAAGATGTGGCTATAAATTCATTAAATTTATGAGATTTTCTTGTTGTATTGGTCTCACCTTTCAGTGCTGGGTTAGAGTTGCATATAGCAGACATTAGGAAAGCTGCTTTGACCTTTAACTTCTCTTCTTCATTGCCAAGGGCCCTTACAAAAACTACAAGGCCATCATGAGCTAGAAGTTGTGTATGAGCTTCTGTATTGCTTCTTACAAGACCTGGTGGAACAAAAGAAATTCATTAACGTGCCACTAACATTCATGTTCTGGAGGAGGCTTGAGCTACCTATGTCGGGTTGTGTCATATAAAATGTTATGATCGAAGCACTCAGCCATCTCCCTGGCCTTCCCAACTTCGAGAGGTCAACGTGCAATGCTGGCACATTGGTCACCAGTTTTTGTCTAGCTTGTTTAAGTAAGAGTTAGTTTGACAATGTTCCACTTACATTTTGGTCACTACTTTGAATGATAAACACATTCATTTTTTTGTTGCAGTTAATCTAAGTTATAGCATATTTGTCTGAATGATTTTTATGAGGTTCACCATCCCAAGCAAAACTGATTCGGTAAAATTATGAAATGGGCCCCCACTTTAAGCTAAGCGTCCTTTTTATCATGCTAACCAGATTGAACACAACTGAAGCAGTTCTCAACCCCTACCCTTCAACACCCCTGACACCAAACCCTCTTCAAATATTTCTCCACTCCTCACCATCCTACCCCATGCTCCTACCATCACTCCTCACCATCCTACCATATGCTCCTACCATCACTCCTCACCATCTAACCACATGCTCCTACCATCACTCCTCACCATCCTACCTCATGCTCCTACCATCACTCCTCACCATCCTACCCCATGCTCCTACCATCACTCCTCACCATACTACCACATGCTCCTACCATCACTCCTCACCATCCTACCTCATGCTCCTACCATCACTCCTCACCATACTACCACATGCTCCTACCATCACTCCTCACCATACTACCACATGCTCCTACCATCACTCCTCACCATCCTACCTCATGCTCCTACCATCACTCCTCACCATCCTACCTCATGCTCCTACCATCACTCCTCACCATACTACCCCATGCTCCTACCATCACTCCTCACCATCCTACCTCATGCTCCTACCATCACTCCTCTAACCCTCCCTCCGCACTCACACCAACCCCCAATTCCATCTTTTCATCCCACACTGGACCTACTTAGAAGTTATTTAGTCTATGTCTTGAATATATTAAGATTACTTCTACGTCTATTTAGTGAAAGTTTGGTACTAAAAAAACATTATTAAAATAAACCCACAGAGATCACATTATTTTGAATGCCCACGGTAGTGTTGTTATATAACAACAATGCCCACAGTAGTGTTGTTATATAACAACAATGCCCACGTTAGTGTTGTTATATAACAACAATGTCCACGGTAGTGTTGTTATATAACAAAAACAATTTTTTTTCCCTCACTTTAAAGATCACAGTGAAACACATTAGTGTTTAGCAGTCAATGAAACACATTAGTGTTTAGCAGTCAATGAAACACATTAGTGTTTAGCAGTCAATGAAACACATTAGTGTTTAGCAGTCAATGAAACACATTAGTGTTTAGCAGTCAATGAAACACATTAGTATTTAGCAGTCAATGAAACACATTAGTGTTTAGCAGTCAAAATGAAACATTTTGTTTAAATAAATCAAACAATCAATCAAAAAACATTGTCTCATTATAATAGTCAGATTGTTTAAAAACACGCCCATTCCATGGATAATAACTAACTACCCCTCCACTAAGACACAAACAACTTACTTTACCATTTGCACCACATGCGCCACATTTATCTACTATAACTGAGATGTAACTACCACTCGCATCCTCTCCCATTGTGACAAGTCTAATTGTTGCTTGAATATAATTAATTGCACCTGCACAATGCTATGTGGTCACACCATGTGCTCCCAAATCCAAGCTAACAGTTTGAAGAATATGAATGTGTGCTAGTCCAATGAGCTACATGCCATGGATGGGTGACAACCAATCACATACAAAAAGACTAAACATGTGGCTGCTACTCAAATGCTAACATCACGTGACAATCACGTAACGTGACATCATTTTTTCCACTCATCCAAGATTGACCCAAGATTTCCTTTCAGCAATACTTATGAGGTACTAACATGATAAGGCATACAGCAATAGTTATTGAGTACTTATATGATATGGCATACAGCAAAAGTTATGGGGTACTACTTACATGATATGGCATACAGAGCCTTGATTTGCACTTTTGGGTTGGGATCAGTGTCTGCCAATAATAAAAATGCTGGCAGTAGTTTCAAGGTCAACAGAGCTGTTTGAGCTGTAGGGTTATTTTGGGCTAGGTTACCTAACAGCTCCAGACACCTCCATCTCAGCTCACTCACTTCACTGCTGAGAAGTTTAGGTACAATTCGTAGTCCATTTATTTTGATAAAATCTGAAGAAGAAAAAAATGTTTATCCAGTGAAAATCGAGCCTTTCCTGCACATTGCCTGGTGGCCAAAGTAAGTCAAGAATAAGTTAAGCTACAGTCACACTGTTTAATTTTGAATATCGTGACATGGTGTTTAGGATCTCTTGTTGGGTGTGTTTGATCATGTTGAAGTTACCTCCGGCAATATCCAGATCCTCTGCCCATTCTTGGAGTTCGGATAGTGCTTTGATCTGCTGCTCAGTCCCTGATTCTGTGTCCTGCTCAGCCTCTTCTATGGCTGTCAAGCATATCATCATTCGCTCTACTGGGTTCACGGTCATGCATGCAAAAGCATTTTCAAGCCACTTTTTTCTCTTTAAAAAAATAACAAAAAAGCTACTCAATTTTTATAAGAACAAAATTTGAATTTATAAATATTAAATTATTTTGGTAAGACACAAACAATACTGTTAAAAAAATCTCTCTTTAACTTACTTTTTAAAAAAGATATATACGAAAATGTAAAAAAAATGTATTTTCTACCAATGTAAAGGAATTTCTTACTTCTTCTGTCAGTGGTTCTAAAATTTCTGAGTCAGTGGGGTGAGGAGCATCTTCACTTCTTGTTGCTTCCATGCAGAATCTAAGAAGACCTTTTATATTTTTGACAGGTCGAATATTTGATGGTACGCCATTCTCCTGGCTTGACATGACTTCAAAATTTTTTTTCCTAAAAAAAATTGATTAACATTTTATTATAGAAAAGTACTTTAGAGTAATACATTATTTTTACTTCCAGTGCTAGTCTTCCTTTCAATTAATGAAGCATCAATGATTCCAGGGTAGTAGGTCAGCCACTCACTTAGCATAAGATATCCCCACCACCAAAAATGTCTCATATTTTTTTCTTTTTAAAAATAAGACTCATCCACTAAGTGGAAGTTTCCAGTTGGAGTCAAATAATAAATTTGAAAAATAATACAATATTCAATTATTAATGATGTATAATAAATAAAATATAGGTCTACTTATACAACGAAGAAAATCAAACCCGCTTTAGTTTTATAAAGTGTTAAAACATGAAATTTAATAATAATAATAATAATAAAGTTCATTTGAAAAATCACGCTTCATCCCCAAAGGCTCGAAGCGCGGTACAAAAACTAAGCTGGGAGATAATAACAAGCTGGAAAAGATGGTAGACAACATCATTCCAGCAGGTGTTTGCGAAATAGATGAGTTTTTAAATTTGTTTTGAAGGACTCCAGCGTCTGGCTGTTTTTGAGATCGTCAGGAAGGGTGTTCCAAATGGTTGGGCCAGCAAATGCGAACGTGCGCTTTCCGTAAGTTTCAAGGCGAACACGCGGTATCGAGAGTTTGCCACTATCGGATGAGCGGAGTTGTCTAGTGTGTACATAAGGCGTCATTAGCGCTTGGAGATAGGACGGCGCCAGGTCATGCAAGCAGCATATACTAGTTAATACTAGTTATTCAAATCATGGACATGATTACTAATAAAGCTAGTCATTGTTAGTGAAATTAAATATATGTAATAGAAATTAAAAGAGCACTACAGGCACTGCAGTTTTTGCTAAGATTATTACACAAACGGATTTGTAATGATGGTTTACTACTCAAAATTGTTACTACCATAAGGATATATGTAACAGCTGCTGGTTTATTATGTAGATACTGACTGAACCTCGCTCATACTCTTATGTTTAGCTGTTAGATGGCCTACCAATCTAAACATTAGACCAAGGACAAAGGTCATGTTAAAGGGACCATTAGTATTATTCAAGTTTCCTTTTGACCTACCATGAATTTATTGTGTCCTGTGCAGAATAATTTAATTTAAAAAAAATTTCTGGATTATTGAAAAACCATACTAAATGCTTTACCACCATACAACTTTTTTTATAATGCCTAAAAACCATACAAGTGCAGGTAGACCATAAGGTTGGCATGCATGCTTAAGATGAATTTAAGAAAGTACTTTATAAACCATATGGCATATATTATCAGGTATATGGCTTATTTTATATGGGTCTACTCAACACCATACCCCTGGGCCCCAGGGGAACAATTTTACCCTATTACCACAAAATATATATTGTTATTGCCAATGTTACCCCCATGATTTGAAAATGAAATATCATAAGGTAGGCCTATTTAAATTTAAAATAGTTTGACTAAGTATTTATACAGAAAATACAACTATAAATATAACAAAGTATACAATAAATTAAACAAAATAAATTAATAAAATTCTAATTATGGAACACCTGGATTTCTTTTTAAAAATGTCACTGCAGGTTTTTAGATATGAATTTTCATTTTTTATACAAAACAATAACAATGACATTGGGGCTTTATGCTTTTGATGTCAGAGAAATTAGAACACTGTCTTAGGGGGTTCAATTAATTTCTCTAACTATAGGTACCTTGAAACTAGTCGGCGCACGATACTGCACATGTTCTAAATGTCGAAAAAACTTGTTCTACAATATGGCGTACGGCTACACAGTATCTTTGGAAAAAATGCATACTTCGTCACACTTATCTCTTAAATAATTGCTTTTAATATCAGTGACTTATCAGTTTTTGAGTTCGGGTGATAGTTTAATATTTAAGCTACAAGATTTTGTGTGTATCATGGACAGTATTATTATAATGGATCGGACACAATAACTCAATACCCTGGATTTTTTAAATGTTCATCAAGAGTGAAAAGGCAGCAACCTTTGGACTCTGTAGTATGCAATTTTGAAAGCCCTTTTCTGCTCTTAAAATCTTTGAGCATTATTATATAAAAACCAAAAGGGGAATACAAGACAAGACGCGCAGTTATGCTAACTGTAGAGCAATGGCATTAATCACAACAGGGACGGTGCGTTTTTCTATTAACTTTTATTAAGACTTAATTTAAGTATTGAGTAATTATAAAAAGTATTATTAACTAGTGCCTTCTGGTTCCGTTGAGGTCAGATGCAGTGTTTCCAGAAAGAAAAAAAAAACTTCCTGTCTTCCGTCACAACAAAGAATGCGCTTTTGAATTTTAAACAATTTTAATTATAATAATAATTTTATTTTCATATTGACAAATCATCAAAAAATGAGTTGGTGGGCTCATTTGATTTTCTCCCCAAGATTTATTTTTCATATTTTCCCCAGTTAGCCGATCCCTGCTCTACCTAAATAACATAAAAATAGTCAAAAGTTCAGAGAAAAGTATAGGCCTACTGAACTGTCTAGGCCTGCACGATACTAACTATTAATTAAGACTCAAATTATGTTACTTAAGTCAGAGAGTGGAGTGTTAAAGAAGAGAGACTGACTATATAAGACAACAAATAATAATAATAATAATTTAAAAAATTAAAATGTCAACTTATTTACTCATAGATTAAGATAGATCTGCGGTTCTCAACCTGTGGGTCCAGCGACCCTTTCCCAGGGGTCACCTAAGTCCATCTGAAAACTCATACTATACAGTTATGACGACTTATGAAGTAGAAACAAAATAATTTCATGGCTGGGTGGGGGTCGCCACAACATGAAGGACTGTATTAAAGGGTCGCAGCATTAATAGGTTGAGAACCGCTGTGATAGATAGTACTCACACTATCTCACAATCGCAATGGACTTCGATGAGTCACTTCCTTGTTTTGTCACGTGATATGAGTACGCCTTCGGTAGGCTGTCTGCAACGCATAACAACAGATAACAGCTGATCAGCCATTATCATTAATTTTTAAGCAAAATGTTTGTCTCCATCAGCGCTTCCCCAATGTTAATTAAAAATTTTACTTTTCAAAATATTCTTGAATACATGTTTTTTAAATGACATTCATAGATTTTACAATAATTATAATTCAGTTGTTTGAAGAAAAATTTGTGAGCAACTAGTGTGTTGCAGACAGCCTCCTGGAAGTCTTACTCGTACTTACTCTTATCACATGAAAAACAATCGACTGATCGTAGTCCATTCAATATAATATAAAATTTACATTTCTTTCTATATTAATTTTATTATTACGGGTTATAATTTAATACAATAATAATTTCATGTTTAATTACCAGGTGGTAAAATAAATTTAAAATCCGGTAAATGTTGAGAGATATTACTGCGTTTTTTACCATAGCCGCCAACTTGAGTGCCGTGAACCGTAAAATTAAGAATAAAATCATTTGGCTAATTCCTATCTGTGGTACCTCATTTCATTATGTTAGGTTTAGATTTAGGGTTCAGGTTAGGGTGAGGGATAGATTTAGGGTTCAGGTTAGGGTGAGGGATACATTTAGGAAATTTTTTCATTATTTTTAAACGTTTCATTCTTAATTTTTCGTCAAGCTGGCGGCCATGTTAAAAAAACGCGGTACCACAGATAGGAATTTACCAATCATTTTAAAAAAATGTTTAAAAATAATGAAAAGATTTCCTAAATGAAAATGTATCCTTAAACAGTATCCCTAAACGGTGCCTAAACCTAACCTGCTAATAATAAACCTAACCTGAACCCTAAATATATGGCATTATATGCAAATAATTAATGAAAAATATGCCTAAACCTAACCTGAACCCTAAATGTACCCTTAACGAAGTCACAGTGATATCTCTCAACATAAGCCTAAAATCCTTTTACCCCTTTCTGATTTAAAATAAGGTCTAACCTTTTTTTTGTAACTGAGATGATAATTTCGAACTTTTTCTGACCGTTTCTAGAATACACAGATGCCGTGCAACACTTTATTTTAGTGAAGTTCTTTTTAGTTGAAGATCTGATACATTCAGTCTATAATTAACTTCACTATAAATGAGTTAAGCAATTAATACATCAGTTTTTATTAGATTGTTTAAATAGGATTATTTAATTATTATAAACTATATCTATATTACCACTTAAGGTAAATACGTCTATTTGCATTATTTTAAAACGAAAATATTTATTTAAAAATAAGACATAAATAAAATATTGTTGTTTTAGTGCAGTGGTTCTCGAATCTTTTTTGAACACCACTGACTTTGTCACCATAAAACCACCCCTAGTAGCTTCCCCTGTGTTACCCAATTTAAAAAAAATCAGGACAGTAGTCGTAGTTAGCACAGCTCTGTAAGGGAGATAACACAATAAAATGTATTATGGTAATAGTGTTTATGTAACTTGCCTTTTAATTAAAATATAAAAAAAGCTTTTTACTGTAAAATGTTCAGTAGTAATAAATTTATTACTTTGACCCATAAAAACAATAATAACGGCTTATTTAAAGTACCAGGTATATTATTATTAAGCACTAAATTGTTAATAGTAAATTACTTTTACAGCGCTTAAATATAGGGTTACCAGACGTTCGTATTTAGTTTTGACAGTTTGTATTTTCGACCCCCTTGTCCGTTCTAAATTTTGCGTCCGAGAAAGGAGCTGGAGGCAGACACCAAAAAGTGTGGGCACAACTGGGGACAGTTGGAGAGACTGGCCCAAGACCGGGATGCCTGGAGAGCCCTTGTTTGTGGCCTATGCCCCAGGCCCAGACAGGACGACAGGCGATGATGTGTCCGTACTTTCCACTCGTAGTCCGGCTTGTCCGTATTTTAGGCAGCAACGACTTAATTTCCTTATTTCCATTTAATGTGTGGTATCGTATTTCTCCGCAAAGATCAGCGCATTGAACAGAGTTTCTTTCAGCTATTTCTCCCCCCGGGAAAGTCAAGTGCCCCCTGAACCAAAAATATATACGACAATAAAAAAAAATTATTTTTATAAAAATACCAAACTGTCCTTTTAAAATTTAAAAAAAGGCTGCACCTATAGTTAGGTACATGGGTACTAGAATTGAGAGGTTGGGATTAAAAAACGATTAAAAATATTATTGTTGGGTTTGTAAGACCAAATGAGGTATCAAATGAAAGATAATTGAATGTTCTATAATTTTGTAAACTTAATACTTCATTTTAACTAAAATAAACTACTACAAATGACATCCGAATAGCATTAGTCAAAATGGACCCGAACACGCAGCGATGCCATTCGCACACGAGTACTAACTAACTAACTGACTTAAAAAAATCAGCAAACTATCGAGCCGAGGCTCATAAAGTTTTCACCAATACACCTCCGTCGCCCCCAACCGGCATTCAACCACTCCCCCAGTGGTCTCTATTCCAGCCAGGCCGCGAAGCGGCATGCCGGGGGCTCCCCGCCCCTGAGACAGCCTCACCCACCCTTCCAATCGATTGACTATGCGAGTGAGGCCGCATCAGAGAAGGGACGCCTGGCCAGCCGGGTTGATGCTTTACACAGCAACCGGGCCGGACTTCCTTGGGCTGGGGTGGATACAATTTACGTCTCTAAAGCCCCCCCCCTTTCCCACCCCGGGGGTCTCGTAGGTGTTTACAGACGCCCTCTAATAGGCTTTACGTAGTTTTCTGTGGCGTGACTAGGTCACGCCACAGCTGGGAGAGAGAAGGTTGCCTAGGAGCAGTACCCTCAAGACTGCATATTTGGAATCATCGGCTAGGGTCGCCACACACCTTCGCCTCATATCCATGCGGCAACTGTAATCATGTCCCGACCTGTTTCTACGTTATTTTCGACTGCACTTGGTAGGTAATCATGCAGTCGTGCTCTTTCTAACGCAGTTTCCGTGCGTTACCTTTGCCTCTCAGCGCAGGTCCTCTACACGTTGATCCTGTGCCCCGGGTAACGTTTCAGGGGGTTCGTGGCAAACGCCTCTTTATCGACATGCCATTTTTGGGACGGACATGCCGACTAGAGCCCCAAGGGGGCACAAGAGTACTATACTTTTGAAATATTAATTCTTCAGATTTACTAAATAAACTACCACAAATGACATCCCAATAGCATTGAGCTTAATAAATATATTTATTATTTTGACTATTATTACTATTATTATTACTATAATTATTACTATTATTAATACTATTATTACTATAATTATTACTATAATTATTACTATTATTCTTACTATTATTATTATTATTATTATTAATATTATTATATTGTTATTATTATTATTATTACTATTATTATTACTATTATTATTAATATTAGTATTATTATAATTTTTATTATTATTATAATCATTACTATTATTAATATTATTATTATTATTATTATTATTAGTATAACTATTATTATTATGTTATTATTATTATTACTATTATTATTATTATTATTATTATAATTACCATTATTATTTTTTTTATTTCTATTATTATTACTATTACTGTTATTATATTATTATTAATATTATTACTATTATTATTAATATTATTATTACTATTATTTTTACTATTATTATAATTATTATTATCATTATTATTATAACAATTATTATTACTATTATTATTACTAATATTATTACTATTATTATTACTATTATTATTACTAATATTATGACTATTAATATTACTTTTATTATTATTATTATTACCATTATTATTATTATTATTATTATTTGTATTATTATTAATATTACTGTTACTATTATTATATTATTATTACTATTATTATTACTGTTATTATTACTATTATTATTATTATTATTAATATAATAATAATAATAATAATAATAACAATTATTATTATTATTAATTTTATTTCTATTATTATGACTATTATTACGACTATTATTATTACTATTACTAGCGGATATACCCGGCAATTTGACAGTATAGCATTTGGAACAAAGGAACTTCAACAGTCTACGGCCTTAGAATTATTCCAACCCCGGTGGGCTCCCAATCCCGTCGGTATCCCGCTCCCATTAGTATACAGTTTCCCGGTGGGATTCTGATTCCTCTGGATCCCAAATCCAGTAAAAAAAAAAAGAAAAACAAATTTTAAAATAAAATACATACATATATTTAAGAAAATAAATAAAAATAAAATAAAATACATAAATATATTTAAATAAAAAAAAATTAAAAAATAAATTATATATATATATTTAAAAAAATAAATTAATTTTATTTTTAAAAATATATTTTCTTCAACATATGTATGTATTTTATTTTTAAAAATTTATTTTCTTCATATATGTATGTATTTTATTTTTAATTTTTTCTTAAAATATATTTTAATGTATTTTATTATTTTAAAGTTATTTTCTTCAATATATGTATGTATTTAATTTTTAAAAATTTATTTTCTTATAAATATGTATGTATTTTATTTAAAAAAAATTATTTTCTTATATATATGTATGTATTTTATTTTTAAAAATTTATTTACTTATATATATGTATGTATTTTATTTTTTAAAGATTATTTTCTTATATAAATGTATGTATTTTATTTTTTAAAATTTGTTTTCTTATATATATTTATGTATTTTATTTTTAAAAAAATATTTTCTTATATATATGTATGTATTTTATTTTTAAAAATTTATTTTCTTATACATTTGTATGTATTTTATTTTTTAAAATGTATTTTCTTATATATATGTATGTATTTTATTTTTTAAAATTTGTTTTCTTAATTATATGTATGTATTTTATTTTTTAAAATTTATTTACTTATATATATGTATGTATTTTATTTTAAAAAATTTATTTTCTTATATATATTTATGTATTTAATTTTTTAAAATTTATTTTCTTATATATATGTATGTATTTTATTTTATAAAATTAATTTTCTTATATATATGTAGTATTTCATTTTTTAAAATTTATTTTTTTATATATATATATGTATTTTATTTTAAAAAAATTTATTTTCTTATATATATGTATGTATTTTATTTTTTATTTTTTTTTCTAATCTATATATATGTATTTTATTTTTTTTAAATTTATTTTCTTATATATATGTATGTATTTGTTTTTAAAAATTTATTTTCTTATATATATTTGTATGTATTTTATTATTTAAAATTAATTTTTTTAATTATATGTATGTATTATATTTTTTAAAATTTATAATCTTATATATATAGATGTATTTTATTTTATAAAAATTATTTTCTTATATATATTTATGTATTTAATTTAAAAAAAAAAAATTTTATATAAAAATGTATGTATTTAATTTTAAAAAATTTATTTTCTTATATATATGTATGTATTTTATTTTTTAAAATTTATTTTATTATATATATGTATGTATTTTTAAAAAAAGAATTTATTTTCTTATAGATATGTATGTTTTTTTTAAAAATTTGTTTTCTTATATATATTTATGTATTTTATTTAAAAAAAATATTTTCTTATATATATGTATGTATTTTATTTTTAAAAATTTATTTTCTTATACATTTGTATGTATTTTATTTTTTAAAATGTATTTTCTTATATATATGTATGTATTTTATTTTTTAAAATTTGTTTTCTTAATTATATTTATTTTATTTTTTAAATTTATTTTCTTCAATAAATGTATGTATTTAATTTTTTTTAATTTAAAAAAAAATATTTATGAATTTTTTTTTAAAAAGTTTATTTTTTTCAATATATGTAAGTATTTTATTTTTTTTATTTTATTTTTTTCTAAATATGTATGTATTTTTTTTTCTACAGTATATCTATGTATTTTATTTTTTTAATTTTATGTTTTTTAAAATATGTATGTATTTTATTTTTTAAAATTTATTTTCTTCAGTTTATGTATGTATTTTATTTTCTTCATTATATATATGTATTTTATTTTTTAAAATTTATTTTTTTCAAAATATGTATGTATTTTATTTTTTTAATGTTATTATTTTCAAAATATGTATGTATTTTTTTTTAATTTATTTTCTTCAATATATGTTTGCATTTTTTTTTAAAAATTTATTTTCTTCAATTTTTGTATGTATTTTATTTTTTAAATGTTATTTTCTTCAATATATGTATGTATTTTATTTTATATTAAATTATTTTCTTCAATATATGTATTTATTTTATTCTTTTAAATTTATTTTCTCCAATATATGTATGTAATTATTTTTTAAATTTTATTTTCTTATAGATATGTATGTATTTTATTTTTTAAAGTTATTTTCTTATAGATATGTATTTATTTTATTTTTTTAAAATTTATTTTCCTATAGATATGTATGTATTTTTATTTTTTAAAATTTATTTTCTTATAGAAATATATGTATGTTATTTTAAAAAAAAATTTTTTTTCAATATATGTATGTATTTGATTTTTTTAAATGTATTTTCTTCAATATATGTATGTATTTTATGTTTTAAAATTTATTTTCTTCAATATATGTATGTAATTTTTTTTAATTTATTTTCCCGAAAAATGTGAATTGTGTGTAATTCTTTGATCACAATTTTAATTTTTTTCCTTCATAACTTTAAAACGCATATAAAATGCTTGAAAAATTTCCTTTGTTGTTATTTTAAATTTATGTGTAATTTATAATTAGAGTATTTATTTTTTAATAGAATAAAAGCGGATACATAATATTTTTTGCACATTTAAATTTATTCAATAGCCGTAAAATAAAGTTTGTTTTTTTAGGAATCCAAACGATCCCCCCGTATCTTTGGCGTTACGATCAGCCTAGCTCATTCTTATAAATATATATATATATATATATATATATATGTATGTATGTATGTATGTATGTATGTATAAATGTATGTATGTATGTATGTATGTATGTATGTATGTATGTATTTATGTATGTATGTATGTATGTATGTATGTATGTATGTGTGCGTGCGAGTGTGTGTGTGTGTGTGTCAGTGTGTGCTAGTGTGTGTGTGGGTGGGTGTATGCGTGTGTGTGTGTGTCAGTGTGTGTGCGTATGTGTGTGTATGTATGTATTTATGTATGTATGTATGTATGTGTGTGTGTGTATGTATGTATGTATATATGCATGTATGTATGTATGTATGTATGAGGTTCGTTAAAAATCTGAGCTGGGGGATAAACATTATTATAGAAACGTTTTGGCTCTAGTTTGTTAACATTAGTTATTGTGATGGAATTCATTTCTGGACTCATTATTTTTTAATACATTATTTATTAAGCAGTTTACCCAAAAATAGTTACACAAAAATAAAAAAAAAACACGTAACTATTTAGTAATTAATATTAAAAAAACTTATGTCAAGCAGAGACATCTGTCTTTTGACTTTTTAAAATTTCCTACCAATCTACGGGTTTGCTCCCCTCCCCCGGGCATGCAAAATTGATAATTTAACAAAAAAATTGTCCACATCACAAATTTGAGCCCTTTAATATCCAAAGCTTAAAGTCGCAGGTGTTGCACAGTCCATTTGACTGGTCTGAGGTCAAGTGACACCTACATTTTTAACCTGCATCGCCCGGCGCTCGCCGATTAATTGTAGTATCGTGCAAAACCTAATTCAGGTATCTGATAAAAGTCATTCTTGCATTTTGAATTTATCAAAAATTTTGTGAGGAGTGGCTCGTTGCGCCCCGTTACCAGACCATGCCGCCCCTTTTACTAAGGAGTCTTTGACACGCTCAATTTCTGCTTCTCCGTTTCCTCACACCGACCAACGTCAAAGGACTGGATAGTATCTAAGCTTGTGCTAAAAGGACTACAATGTGGCACGCTACAAACGGAGTAATTTCTGTTTGTGTATAGCACTGAGCGTGATAATACCTAGTTTGCATGCGAGTTTCCAACTCTAACACTTGAAAAATCCTTTCCACCGCTAAAATAGTCTAATAGAAACGCGGGATTTAGGTATACTCTAAAATGCAACTCTCGGTTTTGAAATGATCAAATATTTCCCTTTGCTACCTTCCCAGATACCTTTCTCCAATTCACTCAAGAACCATCAGCGCCCTCGATTTCTGCCTCACTTCCAAAATGAAAGTGACAATATAGTTTGCCCTTGTTGCCAATTTGGCGCCTAGCGGCGTAGCTAGTGTACTGCCGCCCTAGACGAGCGAAGCGTTTTTCGTACTCCTTTCATCGATAAAAACTCTGACGTTGTCCGAAAATGCCATTCCTCCATATAACGAAAAAAAGTGACACTGGGTGGACAACCACCTCCACCCACCCCGAGGAAATTGTATGTAAGAAACACTGGTTGGGGGTTTGTGACACAATTTGGGTGCATATGACAGGAGGGTTTCTTTCAGGCATCTCTCCGGGGGATGGGGGCAATGCCCCCCCGGGGAAAGTGCCCCTCCAGGAGCAAAATGGGTATTAACAATAGAACGATTATGTATTTTTAAAATTAAAAACGACTAAATTGTCATTTTAAACTGTTTAAAAATAATGCAATCGGGTGCCTTTAACCGATTACAATTAGTGGAAGCTATGAAATATCTCTACGCTCGATATATTTGATGATCCGTATATTTAAGGGCAATCTTCTTAGAAGCTTACAATATTCGATTATAAATATCGCAATATTTCGAAACTTTGACCGGCCCGATTATGAGACGAAGTGTCACTTCCCGTTCGCATGTATCTTTATTTTATGTTTAATTAATGTTTGCAACTCGCAAGTAGACTTTAATAACACTGTATTAAACTTCATTTGCTTCAATTTTAAGGTCTGTACTTTTAATAGAGTTCTCTCTAGGTATCAAACGTGAGCAATCTTTTTATGTTTGCAAATTATATTTTATAATAAAAGCATATCTTTTAAGTAGGGAAGGATGTTAATTAAAAGTTAAATGATGGCCTCATGCTTTAAAAAAATATAGTTATTATTAGCAACAGTGTTTCTTTCAGCTATCTCTCCGGTAGGGCAATGCCCCCCCCCCCCCCAGCCGGAGCACATAACAAATATATTTTTAAAAAAAATTTAAAATGACAAATTGTAATTTTAAACCAGTTTTAAAAAGAATAGTAACTGGTGCCTTTATTCGATTACAATTAGTGGAATCTATAAAATATCGCTAGGCTCGATATATTTGATTATCCCTATAGTTAAAGCTAATTAAGTTATAGTATTTGATTATAAAAATCGCAATGACCGTTCCAGTCTTACTTCCTGTTGTTCGCATATATTGCTATTTTTATTTATTTATTTTTTGCAATTGGCAAGTTAAAAGACTTTAATGACAATGTATTAAAATACATTTACATACCAATAAAGGTCTAAAATTTTATAATAGTTAGTCACGTAATAAACATGTGCCATCTGTTTTCAAATTATAGCTCATCGTAAAAGCATGATCAAAAATAAGGATAGGTGTTAATTATAAAATGTAAAATGACATTAAGCTTATTTTTTTAATTATAAAATTGAAACGGCGCATACAAATAGTGCACGTTACATCAATAATAATTAAATCAAAAGCGTTTTTTTTCTTTAAATGTCCTACTTTGTTAGATTTTTTAAAAAATACTAAGCCGATATATATTATATTTAACTTCCAAAGTACTTTTCTATTTTTAATGTCAGAATAATAAACAATCTGCCCCACCCATTCGCATTGCACTCATTTTTTTAAATATTATTAATTTTATTTTAGATTACAATCCAGTAGAAACCTAAGAATTTTTGTTCGTGAACTAGCATTTCGATTATCATATCAATTCCATTTTTTGATACTTGTTTAAAAAAAAATTATTATTCTTATTCGTCAATTTAAAATTGATGCTTTGGATTTAGATTAAAAAAACACACATGAGTAAATATAATGTCTTCTGTAAACAACTCATGTCTTCTTAAATAAGTTATGCCGTTCATAGGCAATTTATGCAAATGACCAATTTTCAAAACCCATTAAAATGTATAGACCTTTCTAATAAACCCGTTTCTTTTTCTTTTTGTCTCTGGTAAAATTATGAAATATTTAGATAAGGTAGTCTAAGCATTATAATTATAAGTAAGTTAGTTTTTTCCATTTGCGTATAGCATATAAAATAATGTTTGCAGTGCTTTTTAGTGATGGAACCCTTTTTAATTGAATTTTGATTTTTGAAAATTCATATATTAATTCAGTAGCTATCTCTAATAATAATGTAAGTAAAAAAATTAAAACCACATATTTATTTTTAGTTATATAATTATCTTTTTAATTATTATTTTTTTACATAACACAAGCAGGTCAAGCAATTTCCGTTTTACCAAATCTGCATGGAAAAAAATGATAATTAATTAAATATCCTCATCACATCTTTAAGCCCATATAATATCCGAGGCACCTTGCAGTCGTAGGGGTTGCTGGACGCACACGATGGCTCTAACGTTAAGTAACAACTACATTTTTAACTAGGATCTCTTCCGTTGCTCTCCAATTAAGTGAAGAACATTGCACTACTAGTTTCAGATATGTGATAAAATACATTTTTGTATTTTGAATTTATCAACAATTTACTGAGGACTATAAGGATTTAAGGGGCGAGAATAATCTAGGGAAAAAGCGTACCCTCAAAGGTGACACAACTAGAATGAATATAGTTTACGTCCGGCTGGTGCGAAATTTAAGATGTCTTTGGTCATTATTATGGATAATTTCCATCCTAATATTTGAAATGCCACCTCAAAATTGTCTGAAAGAAACAACAAATTCAAGTAAGCGCCAAAATAATGCTTCCATGCAATTTGAGTTTGTACGACTGTCTTTAGCGTCCTAAATTATGCAACCCTTTCCTAACGCTGATCAAAGGTACGACTGTCTTTAGCGTCCTAAATTATGCAACCCTTTCCTAACGCTGATCAATGGTACGACTGTCTTTAGCGTCCTAAATTATGCAACCCTTTCCTAACGCTGATCAATGGTACGACTGTCTTTAGCGTCCTAAATTATGCAACCCTTTACTAACGCTGATCAAAGGTACGACTGTCTTTAGCGTCCTAAATTATGCAACCCTTTCCTAACGCTGATCAAAGGTACGACTGTCTTTAGCGTCCTAAATTATGAACCCCTTTCCTAACGCTGATCAATGGTACGACTGTCTTTAGCGTCCTAAATTATGAACCCCTTTCCTAACGCTGATCAATGGTACGACTGTCTTTAGCGTCCTAAATTATGCAACCCTTTCCTAACGCTGATCAATGGTACGACTGTCTTTAGCGTCCTAAATTATGCACCCTTTTCCTAACGCTGATCAAAGGTACAGTATGGGGTTCATTATAAGCTTGTGCCACAAATGGAGCGAATTCAATTTATATATGGAACTGGGATAAATAATGCCTCCCACAAAACATTAAAAATGTTATTCCGTTCAAAAGGTTTAATAGTAACATCGAATTTAAGTATACTCAAAAATACACATCTTGATTTTGAAATAATCAAAAATGTTCTGGGGAGCAGGCTCCCCAAACCCATCCACCGATCAAGATTTATCGGCGCCCACGAATTCAGCCCTACTTCTTCATGAAAATAATCGCTGATTTTGGTATCGATAGATTCACTGCCTAGTAGCGTAGCTATTATTAAGGCTGTTATTAGCGGCCAAATATTTGCCGTCCACCTTTTCACTAAACAGACTCTGAAGTTGTCCGAAAATGGCACATCTGCACATAAAAAAAGGTGACACCTGGGTGGACCAACCCATCCGCCTTATCTCGACGACACTAGCAGGGGCGTATCTACAGAGTTTTGCGTCGGGGGAAATACTCATTTTTACACCATCATCCAACTCTGAAACACATTATTATCAACCAATTAATACCATCTAAGCCCATTTTTGCCCCCCCCCCCAACTAGTCTGGCACCCAGGGACTTTTGTTCCATCTACCACCCCTCAGCTACGCCTGTGTCCACTGACACCTGGCACTGCCAACCTCCCCCCAAAATCTTAAGTGCCCCCCCCCCCCCCCCCCCCCCCCAGGCAAACTTTCTAAAAGAAACACTGATACGACAGGAAGTTGTGCATAGTAGGGGTCGCAAAACCGGTCACTTTTGACAAAACCGGTATTTTCGATATTGAAGTTTACGAATACCGGGATCCCGGTATTTTCTATATTTAGAGAATTTTTATTCGAGATTTAACGTGAGGATTTATCAATGAAATAAAAACATTAAGAAAAATATTAAATTTTGATTTTTAATAAGCTTTTAACAATAACACAAATATATATCTTCAGACTTTAATCGAACGAACAAAAATAATATTCTTAACTTTTTAATTTAAATATTTTTATTAATCAAATATTAAAATAATTGATGTTGTTTTAATCTTTGGTCAAATTTAAAAAATGAAATCGTACAAATGACAAAGTGTATGATGTTTGGTCATTTAACTTTGACTGCAAATTGTTACAAATGTAACCTGATGACGATAACACACGCTCAGAATCCACACTGGTCGGAGGAATAGACCATAGGCTATCATAAGCGATTTCTAGATATTTTTCACTTGGACAGCCATTCTCAAATAAAGCCATTTCTATTTTTACCAATGTATCAATGTCTCCATCCGTTGGTCTGGAATTATTATCCTGAGCCTGAAGTTTCTTTTGTATTTCAATTTCTAATTGTGTCTTAAACGGCAGTTTATCATCAAGCTCATTCTGCTCAGATTCAAGATGTTCAATTTCATTGTTTAAAAAATATATTTCCAACGAGGAATCCGCTGTCTGACCAAGCTTTTGAATATCCACGAATTGTTTTCGCATCTGGTCGCAATCTGGCCTTAGAAATACGTCCAAGTAATCACTGGAATGTGCAGACTTTAAATGAGATTGAAGGCCTGAAGTTGTTCCTCCCAATGTTTTAAGTATCTTGTTACATATAATAAATTTTTCTGAGAGACTATCCGTAGCTTTCAATAAATAATGCCAAACTGATGTCTTTGCTTCCGATAGTTTCATATGCTTTTCAAATATAGGTTTATTGTTTTCACGGTTCCCCATTTCTTTCTATTAATCAATCTATAAATCATTAACAAAATTTATTAATTCAATCGAATGGTTTGCAGTGTAAAATTTTTTTTAAATGTTTAAATTGTTATGTAAATTTTTGGCTAAGTACGGTAGAGACAAACTGGGACATTCAGTCATATAAATATTGTTTAGGTACGGTACTGACTAATTTGGGAAATTCAGCCTGAGACAAAATAGCTCGAAAACCAATTATGAGTTGAATGTAAATTATTTATATTTTTATCACAATATAGAAGTAACATTATTTTTCTGTATTTAACTTAAGGTATTTGATTATCAAAATATTCAAATGCTCATATTTTTAAATAAGAAGGTTTTTTGGCATAATTAAAAGCAATCAAGCAAAAAAAAAATTTAATTAAAACTTGACCCCATGATTTGAGTGCAAAGTGTTATTATTTCCATACAAACTCTTAATGGAAGTCAACATTCGACCTTCATTCGACTATACCAATTACTTATTTGGCAATAATATGAAAACATTTACTTACCAATCCTATAACTTCACGTCGTGACTCGTCTCTACTTACACTACACACGCACGATGAAAAAAGAAAACTAATCACAATATTATGATTCTTGACAAAAGAGTACACAGATCTAGCCCGTCGGTCGGCTCTCTTTGAACTTGAGACACGTGGTGTGATGGATTTGCACATCTCATAAATTATTGATATGTCTTGTTTTAAATACAAGGTGGAGGCTAAGAAAAATGATTTAATAAAAAAATTGTAAATGAAATCCCGGGATTATCGAAAAATCCCGGTTTTCATAAACCCAATCCTGTTTTTTCGAGCATGAATTATGGTCCGGTATTCCGGTATTTTCGAAATTCGGGTTCCCGGATTGCGACCCCTAGTGTAGAGTAGAGTAATAAGGATCTTGTTTGGAAAGTAGTTTTAGGCATAACTGAAAACAGTCATAATTTGTAACTGTTCTAATATCAAACTCCTACTGAATTTAACAACCTTGCCACCCTGAGTTGGTGAGTGATATTTGCGAAAAATGAGAGAGAGAGAGAGAGAGTAAGGCCTACATTGTTGACATCTGGAGGTACTAGTGCTGAAATCAACAACATAAGTCATAATGGAGTCACAATAAAGTTTATTTGATGAAGCACCTAAAAGCTAGTGAGCCTTTTGATATTAAATATTTAACATACTGAAAAGCTTCAATTTTCCGATTGACGATGATCCAAAACACCCGTTTATCATAACTACCCATGTCTTTAAAAATATAAATACAATTGTAATTATCGTGCGCAAGGCGCGGATCATGTGCGTACAAACACCGGATGACAATTATTCTGACCACAGTTGCACAATCCAGGCAGAATCTAGATACGTACTGTACATAGAGTGACCAGAATGGAATTTTGCGGACCTTTAAAATTGTTAAATTAAAATGCAGGCCTATCACATGCAAAGACAATGTGAGCTCATTTTTTTTTTCACCGCGCAATAATCTAATTTTGAAATTCCTTTTTTTTTCCCCTTTTATATCGGTCAGCTGACCCCACCAACACTGTTAATGAATACTGTACAGATACTGACAATAAAGTGCCATGTATGTATTCTCAATGTATATCCTTACTTCTTTCGCGCAACATTTCCGTGCAGGAGTTCGGTTCTTCCAAAAGTAGAGTATGTAATCAACACCGGTTAGTAGTTTGTTCGGATAATTTACGTTCTACTGTAGTATTTAAATACGATCACAAATTAGCAACAACACTTCTGCTGCAACGCAATCAGCAGCAACACAATCAGTAGCAACACAATCTGCAGCAACACAATCTGCAGCAACACAATCTGCAGCAACACAATCAGCAGCAACACTATGCTATAAGCAAAGAATACACGCGTGCCTAAAACAAATGCTCAATTTCAAGACAAAATAAATGCATCAATAAATAAAAATGCTATTGTAACTGTATCAAATGGGTAAGTAATCATATGAAGATTTCATGTTATTGAAATACATTTCTAATTTCAATTTTTATTGCTATGAAGATGGACGGATATTAAACATTTGGAAATTGTTCCTGTGGATAAAAGTTCAGACAAGTTCATGACAAATTCGTTGCGTAGAAACTCACTCAGAAAACGTAGCTAACGCCTTCATTCTTAAATCAAGCAGTTGTAGACTTTTCATTGTCACAGAAAACGTTACGCTCCAGTTATACTCTCACATACGTAACCCTTTTATTACTTATGAAGTCTAGTATCTAACATAAGTCACCAATGTGCACTCTTGTATCTCATATAAGTCACGTGTGCACTCTAGTATCTCACATAAGTCACCATACGCACTCTAGTATCTCACTTAAGTCACCATGTGCACTCTAGTATCTCACATAAGTCACATGTGCACTCTAGTATCTCATTTAAGTCACCATGTGCACTCTAGTCTCTCACTTAAGTCACCATGTGCACTCTAGTATCTCACATAAGTCACCATGTGCACCCTAGTATCTCGCATACGTCACAATGTGCACTCTAATATCTCACATACGTCACCATGTGCACTCTAGTATCTAAATTAAGTCAACATGTGCACTCTAGTATCTCACATAAGTCACCATGTGCACCCTAGTATCTCATTTAAGTCACCATGTGCACTCTAATGTCTCACTTAGTCACCATGTGCACTCTAGTATCTCACATACGTCCCCATGTGCACTCTAGTATCTCACATACGTCACCATGTGCACTCTAGTATCTCGCATATCTCACCATGTGCACTCTAGTATCTCACATACGTCACCATGTGCACTCTAGTATCTCACATACGTCACCATGTGCACTCTAGTATCTAAATTAAGTCAACATGTGCACTCTAGTATCTCACTTAAGTCACATGTGCACTCTAGTATCTAACTTAAGTCACATGTGCGCTATAGTATCTCACATACGTCACCCTATATGTAGTCTCATATCTCACATACATCACCACTAGCATTCTATTATCTCACATAAATCACCACTAGCACTCCAGTATCTCACATAAATCACAACTAGCACTCCAGTATCTCACATAAATCACCACTAGCACTCCAGTATCTCACATATCACCACTAGCACTCTAGCATCGCACATAAGCACAATGTACACTCGAGTACCTTGAAACATAAACAGGCTCAAAGTTTTCTTAACCCGTAAAGCCATCATGATGCTAACCAGGGTGAAGAGTCAAGACATCACGGTGCTAACCAGGGTAAAGAGTCAAGACATCGTGGTGGCTAATCAGAGTCAAGAGGGGGCGTGCCTCGGGGTGAAGTCGTGATTACCCCGTGTGGCACGTTTGCCAAGTGCTAATAACATATACGGCATTATTCCATATTCGCGAGACGATGGAGTAGCGAAGGACTTATGCGTAATGAGGCCGATCCTGGGATGACACTCTCGGCTGCGTTCCTCTCACGAGAACCATTGACTCCAGGTTATCTGGCCTTCCGTAATGCTCTTTTTCTTGCGAGCACTTCATTTGGCGCATCTTCTGTCTGTTTGACTTCTTCATACACTTCCTGCTGTTCGCCAGCTGAAAACGGTGCTCAGCGGTTATCTCCCATTTGTTGATTTCTCGCCAAGCTTTACAAAAAGGCTCTGCCCCCTCACGACGTGTCGTCACCACTGCAGCTACTTAGTGTCGGCGATGTCTTATGGTGACCAGCTGTTGACTACTTAGTCGGACATAAGAAGGAGCTGCCTGAAAGATGTAGAGAATATGATAAAATAGTTTGAACAATTTCAAATTTTTTTTGCTACAAATTACATAATAAAAGTTTGAAGTGATTTTTTTTTTTTTTTTTACAGAATTGGCCAGTAGCATAATAATGACAGGACTAGGGCAAAGAGGAAAGTAGGGTATCGTATGGCAGTGATAGGATTGTGCCAGAGTCATCAGGTGGGCCTTTCAACCTCTACGGCAGCAGGGGGCCCCGGAGAAGGCCCAGTCTTTCTTAATGTAATGCATTTTAAGAAATTTTAACTTATCTTCCAAAGAGAGACTTTAAAAAAAAGTTTTTTAAATATATATATATATATATATATATTGCTTTTGACAGTTTTTTAGTCAAAAGGTCCCTTATTTGTTTTGTGTTCTTCCGGGTTTTCCCTTACTCTGTTTTATTTCACATCACTGTGTGTTTACATTGCATCATCGTTATCGGATGAACCTGAAGGCCGTGACGCCCCTTGCTTTTTAGTGGCCCCGTGATGATTGGGCCTCGATAAGATCTTGTGTAGTAGTGATAGGCATTTCGAAGATCGCAATGCATGCTGGTATTACGCACCAAGTGAAAAAAAAGTGGGGGAGGGGGTTAAGTTGATTTTGGAGAACTCAAGAATTTACGGATATTTAATAATAAATTCTGCAATAATTAGCCCATGACATTCCATAAACACTATATTAATGCTAATGCTAAAAAATATGACGCGATATTTTGTAATTATCATCATTCTGTTGAATCTTTTTTAAAAGCGAAGTTGCAAGATATCGACAGTAAAATTTAGTCCATCGTTCGGAGTCTCCTCGGGGTGGAAACGGGGGGGGGGGGGGGGGCATATGGACGTAAAACGTATCCACCTCAGCCCTAGACAGTCCGACCCGGTTGCTGTGTGAAATAAACACCCCGGCCGGCCAGGCGTTCCTTCTCCGGTGTCGCCTCACTCGCAAAGTCAATCTAGTGGAAGGGTGGGTAAGGCTGTCTCAGGGGCGGAATGTTCCCGGCGTGCTGCTTCACGGCCCGACTGGAATAAAGACAGACTGCTTTGGGGGGGGGGGGGGGGGGTTGTCGATGGCCAGTTGAGCTCAGCGGAGGGTGCGTTGGGGAAGACTTCATGAGCTTCGGTTCGTTAGCTTACTGTTTTTCTAAGGTAGATTAGATTAGTCCATCGTTCCAATTTGTATATTCCTGTGCGAGACGTATTTTGGTGAGCTACGCCAAAAATGTTTCGATTCTCGACGCATTTGGCAAATTTAAGTTTCCCCCCAAGCGCGTCGTGTTAAATTTTAACAAGGATACTTCGAAACAGTAAATAGCTTTTTAAAAGTAAATAGTTAGGTCAAAATAAATAATAAAAACATATAGGGCAGTCGGCCACTGAGCGCTTTCCGTTAGCCTTTTGTAAAAGAGTCATCAAAAAGTTATGAATCACACGGGTTACTGGTTTGTTCCAGTTATGCTACATATTGTGTCCTGTCACATTGGACTGGAAGTCTTTGTATAAAATTATGAAAATTTTGTTATATTTTGCGGAGCACTATGAGGAACATTGGTCTCACATTTAATTTAGGACATTAATCTCACATTTAATTAGAACATTAACCTTACATTTAATTCAGAACATTAATCTCACCTTTAACTAGAAGATTAATCTCACCTTTAACCACAGAACCCGTGACTCACCTGCAGAAGCTGTGTGTTATTTATTTGCACCGTGACATGCGTGTAGACAGGGCGGAACCTTACACTGTGCACTTGATAAACTAAGGTGTTCAAACCCTCCTCTTCCTGACGCACAATGGCCGTCTCCAGAGCTGCCACCCTGGAAAAAGAATGATAAAGGAGTGGGTCAGACAGTGATCTGCAGATGAGACAAAGGACAGCTTCGTTGTTTCGCCTTTATTCCGTTTTCTCACCACTCCACGTTTTTAATTTCCTACCGTGGATTCAAATATCGGAGACTGGATACGGATTGGATGTGATAGAGCTGAATAATTATTCTAATGGCTTTTAAAATATGAGCCGCCTGCCGTGGAAAGCTATTTTGACCCCAAGGAAAAATGAACCATCTGGCGCACTTCACAATAAAGATGAAGTAACCTGGTAGTTATAGAAAAGCTCTTAGCGTGATGTAATATAATGTTCACTTTATTTAAAGACATTATATTTAACATACAAATACAAAGAAACAAAACGTTAATTTTTGTTGAACAGTTGAACATACATCAATTTTATCAGTGAGTCCAGTAAAATGTCTGTCACTCTCTCCCTTTCTTCTTTCTCCTCCCACCTTTTCCTCTCTCTCTCTCTCTCTCTCTCGATCTCTCTGTCTTCATCCACCTTTTTCTGCCTGTCTCTCTGCTTCTTTCTACCCCTCCCCCAACGCTTTCTCTCTCTTTATCTCCCTCTGTATGCCTCTTTGCTTTCTATACTAACCTAACTACCCCTCCGTAGGTCTTGCTTTTTTTCTTTCTCTCTTTCGATCTCTCTCTTCCTCTATCTCTTTCTGGCTGTCTCTCAGGTTCTTTCTTTCCCTCCCTCTACTCACTCTCTCTCTTTGTCTATCTCCATCTGTCTGACTCTATGTTTTCTCTATAAACCTATCCACCCCTCTGCATGTCTTGCTTTTCTCTATCTCTCTCATTCTAAACCCACTCTCTCTCATTAAAAGTTGAATTCCGACACACTCATAAGTCTGTGTGACCAACCTGAGTGGATTCTCCTCATTGCCTTTGTCCCTGCCGTGTTGGAACATGTCGTAGTTTGATATCCCATTGGCGTAACGACTTATGTAGTATCCTTTGTTCATTACACTTTAAAATAAAATGACACACTTGAGTTAGCATGTTATTGACACCCTTGAGTTAGCATGTTATTGACACCCTTGAGTTAGCATGTTATTGACACCCTTGAGTTAGCATGTTATTGACACCCGTGTTTATCTTAATGTACGCCCAACTAGATTGGACTTTGTTAAGATATTTCAGTAAATAAACACTTTCCTTTCACCTCTTTGCGATTATATTATCTTCAGGATATATAATCATTAAAGATGGGAAGTTGAGTATATAAATTAATATGCTTTGGACACTTTGGAGAAGAATAAATCACTGTTTGGAAAAGTATTTGGTAATACCTTACACTTTAATGGTTACATTCATTTGACTTCCTATAAGTCGAGCGTTGAGTACAGCTAATACTCTTGTGTACTATTCATAACAACTGAATTTTTCCTTTCTTATCAGTAAGGAAACATAATGCGTGATTGGTGAAATGAGTGAAAAGTAGCTCTCAACGTTAAAGGATTTTAATTATTCTAGAACTAGCTGCGAGGCAACGCAATCACGTTGAGCGCGTAAATACGGGAAGAGGCGCATAATCTATAATAATAATTGAAAATGGCGCTCCATATTTGCGCCCAATGCTTAGTAGAGCTACCGCAAGTCGGCACACAGCATGGCACACATGCCGGTGGATAATGAATGTTTTCTTTTCTGTGCATTTCTTTTGTACGTGATTAAGCGCACCACGTGGGGAAGCAGCGAACAGAGCACAGCACGGTGCGCAGTGAGAGTTATAGGGTGGACAAGAAAGATACACTCAGGAATTACTATTACCACCGGGTGTCGATAAAAGTACCTTGCAAAATAAAAGATAAATTTGGTAAAAATTGCAAAAGCTTTAGCTGAAGGAGTTAAGCCATAAAATTTAAGTGTTGAACTGTATTCCCTTTTTTTGAGCGGGGTGGACAACATCCACTCGGTAATTATTATTATAGTTTTTATTGCATTAAAAATATTACTAACACAATTTTTAAAATTATTTTAACAACCTTTCAAATTGAGAAATACGTCTTGACCAGGGGTGGGCAAACTTTTTGTGCGGAGGGCCACATTGAAAAATGTAAAGCTTTTGGGGGGTCGCATGTATATTATGTCCAAATTTTTACAAGTCGATAAACATTTCTTTATATTAAAATCGGTAAGTTCGTATTTTAGCATTACATGACAAAAGTCAAGGACTGTTTAAAAAAGAAATACATTTGATGAACAAATGTTAAAAAAATCATAACGGTACATGAAATTCTGTAAAATTTTACAAAATAACTTGAAAACAAATTAATTTTTTAAAATTTCTAAATGCCTTCGAGGGCCGCATAATATCAGTTGCCGGGCCGCATGCGGCCCGCGGGCCGTAGTTTGCCCACCCCTGGTCTTGACTCATCTTAATATTGTGGTTACGTTATTTGCAATAGTCCCTCTCTCCCCCAGTATTTTATGTATCTTTTTCACTTCATTTGAAACAATTGCTCTCTTGTGCTGGCAGTTTAAAAACGACAAATGATATAAGCAATCATCTAAGTCGGCCCTCTTATAAAAAATCAAACATAATCGAAGTAGGTCATTATGTTAAACAACAAATCATCAAAGCAAGTCATTACATTAAACCACATATCATATAAGTAGGTCATCACGTTAAACCACACATCACCCAAGTACGCCATCATGATATTAAACCAAAATCATCTACGCAGGTCATCGTTAAACCGCATCATCTAAGTAGGTCATCATGTTAAACCAAACATCATCTAAGTAGGTCATCCAATGAGTGTCACTCACCGTCTAATGAGGTCGTCATCCTCCCCACCCCATCCAGTGTACAGATTAGAGTTGCCATTGATTTCCATGTACTGCTGTTTGGTGAACATCACTACACCACCAAAGTAGCTAGGGTACAACATTCTGTGGGTACAAATAACAAGTTGTGTACAACAGTCTCTGAGTACAAATAAAACTTTATTCATAACAGTCTGTGGGTAAAAGTATCACATTATGTATATTAGAATATATTATAGTTACAAACAGTAGCGCTGCGAAGTTTTGACGCCAGGGGAAGTGAAAGTTCTAATGTCAGGCCCCCCCCCCTTCCCCACACTAAAATAATAATGAAACAGATAAAATTGATTACCTTACCAGAATTTAATATTTCATCATTCTACACATTAATCGGAGATCAAGAGAAAAGATACTAATCGAAATTTAGTTCTCTGAACTGAATGGAATTATACAAGACCATTATTTTTAGTTCTTGCCAAATAATACAAATATTTTTGGATAAAATATTGATTTGTTTAAACCTCTTCATTAATAGGTAACTTTAAAAATAAGTCCCCTCCCCCCCCCCCCCCAATTAAAAAAAAAATTTCCTGTCATTCCAACCGTTTCACAACATCCATTTTGATATGCGCTACAATAAAGGATGGTAAATGAAGAGCAGTGGCAGCATGGATATCGGGGAGAAAATAATAGCAGTGGCCGCTAGGAGATCAGTGGTGACGAGAATAGCAGTGGTGACGAGAATAGCAGTGGTGATGAGAATAGCAGTGGTGATGAGAATAGCAGTGGTGATGAGAATAGCAGTGGTGATGAAAATAGCAGTGGTGATGAGAATATCAGTGGAGACGAGAATAGAAGTGGTGATGAGAATAGCAGTGGTGATGAGAATAGAAGTGGTGATGAGAATAGCAGTGGTGATGAGAATAGCAGTGGTGATGAGAATAGCAGTTGTGATGAGAATAGCAGTGGTGATGAGAATAGCAGTGGAGACGAGAATAGCAGTGGACGCGAGAATAGCAGTGGTGATGAGAATAGCAGTGGTGATGAGAATATCAGTGGAGACGAGAATAGCAGTTGTGATGAGAATAGCAGTGGTGATGAGAATAGCAGTGGAGACGAGAATAGAAGTGGTGATAAGAATAGCAGTGGTGATAAGAATAGCAGTGGTGATGAGAATAGCAGTGGTGATGAGAATAGCAGTGGTGATAAGAATAGCAGTGGTGATGAGAATAACAGTGGTGATGAGAATAGCAGTGGTGATGAGAATAGCAGTGGTCACGAGAATAGCAGTGGTGATGAGAATAGCAGTGGAGACGAGAATATCAGTGGTGATGAGAATAGCAGTGGTGATGAGAATAGCAGTGGAGACGAGAATAGCAGTGGAGACGAGAATAGCAGTGGGGACGAGAATAGCAGTGGTGATGAGAATAGCAGTGGTGATGAGAATAGCAGTGGTGATGAGAATAGCAGTGGTGATGAGAATAGCAGTGGAGACGAGAATAGCAGTGGTGATGAGAATAGCAGTGGTGATGAGAATAGCAGTGAAGACGAGAATAGCAGTGAAGACGAGAATAGCAGTGGTGATGAGAATAGCAGTGGTGATGAGAATAGCAGTGGTGATGAGAATAGCAGTGGTGATGAGAATAGAAGTGGTGATGAGAATAGCAGTGGAGATGAGAATAGCAGTGGTGATGAGAATAGCAGTGGTGATGAGAATAGCAGTGGAGACGAGAATAGCAGTGAAGACGAGAATAGCAGTGAAGACGAGAATAGCAGTGGTGATGAGAATAGCAGTGGTGATGAGAATAGCAGTGGTGGCACGTTGCTTTTATTTATTTTTCATCAGTCATCTTAAGTGGTGCTAAAGTCATCTTAAGTGGTGCTAAAGTCATCTTAAGTGGTGCTAAAGTCATCTTAAGTGATGCTAAAGTCATCTTAAGTGGTGCTAAAGTCATCTTAAGTGGTGCTAAAGTCATCTTAAGTGGTGCTAAAGTCATCTTAAGTGGTGCTAAAGTCATCTTAAGTGGTGCTAAAGTCATCTTAAGTGGTGCTAAAGTCATCTTAAGTGGTGCTAAAGTCATCTTAAGTGGTGCTAAAGTCATCTTAAGTGGTGCTAACTATTTTTTAAAACATTCTTTATATTAAATTTGCTTTGTGTGTTATGGCAAAATCTTTGGACCCATTCCCCTTCAAACTATCGAGCTGAAGCTTGGCACGCACTGACTCGTATTCCAAATGACAGTACATTCCATCCAATTAGCAGCCCCATCCCCATCCCTGACCCCCAAAAGCCAGATGTCACTGATTTCACGAAATAAAAGTCACGATAACTGCATTGAAGGAAATTCTAAAAATAATAATATTTTTTTTAAAGAAATTGTTGGTGTAAAAAAATCTGCGGTGTAAAAACTGGTGAGTCATTAGTATATTAACCTAGTTCATGGGCGAGAAAAAAATGTGCGGTTGGGTGGGGGGAAGCAAATAATGCATGCTTTGTCAAATTTTCATCCCAACCACCAAATAATTATAATAACGTAGCTTTTGTTCGCATGTTTCTTTCTTTCAAAATCTGCGGAAGGCTAATTGACCCGACCCACCTCCCATCATCACATCGATTCTATTATTTATAAAACGGTAAGCAATAGGAGCTGTGTTCGGAAACATTGTATTTGGAATACGATCATGTATCCAGATGCTTTAAAATACTTCAAATATTCGGATTATCAAGTAAATCCGGTGCAGTTAGTGGTATTTCATAGGATCGATTATTTCTCAAAATAGGTGAACGTTACAATTCAATAATCTATTTAATTTTATTTTAATTACAATTTTCGCCTTTTAAAAAAAATGTGTGGCAATGTGCCACCTTTAGGAATAAAGAACACACGCTTTAAGTCTCACTGCTGTGGGTACCCCCAGGCACTTACACATTTACTGAAATTAAAAGTAGCGCAAAGCTGTGTGCGGGGCCTTAAACACTTGTTTGGTCATAAAGATAAGATACTTTTACTGTTCCAATTAACGGATTTTTTTTTTCATTTATCGTAAATATTTTTTTTCCCGTTTTGAAAATACTTGTTTGAGTTTGTTCATTGTTCCTAAAAAAATTAGTCTGTAGCAAGACTCTCGTGGAATAATTCTGTGGTACGAATAAATGTTGAGTTCTTGTGTGGAGGGTTCACAACGTCTCACAGAACAGACACGTGTTACCCTTTACCAACCATCACAGCCTTCAAAGCCACACTCAAAACACATCTCTTCAAACTCTACCATCCTGACGGATTCCCCCCCCCCCCCTCTGACCGATAGACGGTACTGCTGGGTGCCGCCCATGGTTTGACATTTTTAAAAGTTATGGAATGGTTCGAGCGAATACACATTTCTTTTGTTTTATTTAATTAATGTATGTTAATTTTTAAGTTCATGATTATGTTTGTTATATTGTACGTACAGCGTGTGGAGCCCAGCCCTAGGTTGGGGTACTACGCTATAAAAAAAAACGTCTCATAATAATAATAATAATAATATCAGTTAGTGGTAGCTGTTACTTCGGTTGAATAGCTCAGAAATTGCAGTTTGAAACATAGACGTAGCACTTAAATGTTTTTACGTTCACAATGAACGCGTGGGTGAAATGTCAAAAAAAACAACATATGTTTGAAAAGAGTGAAACTTAACACTTGATTATGTAGTGTCAAATAAAATACAGTTATATTAGTGTTTTAGTAGTGTCAAATAAAAAACAGTTATATTAGTGTTTTAAGAGTGTCAAATAAAATACAGTTATATTAGTGTTTTAAGAGTGTCAAATTAAATACAGTTATATTAGTGTTTTAGTAGTGTCAAATAAAATACAGTTATATTAGTGTTTTAGTAGTGTCAAATAAAATACAGTTATATTAGTGTTTAATAGTGTCAAATAAAATACAGTTATATTAGAGTTTTAATAGTGTCAAATAAAATACAGTTATATTAGTGTTTTAATAGTGTCAAATAAAATACAGTTATATTAGTGTTTTAATAGTGTCAAATAAAATACAGTTATATTAGTGTTTTAATAGTGTCAAATAAAATACAGTTATATTAGTGTTTTAATAGTGTCAAATAAAATACAGTTATATTAGTGTTTTAGTAGTGTCAAATAAAAAACAGTTATATTAGTGTTTTAAGAGTGTCAAATAAAATACAGTTATATTAGTGTTTTAAGAGTGTCAAATAAAATACAGTTATATTAGTGTTTTAATAGTGTCAAATAAAATACAGTTATATTAGTGTTTTAGTAGTGTCAAATAAAATACAGTTATATTAGTGTTTTAATAGTGTCAAATAAAATACAGTTATATTAGTGTTTAATAGTGTCAAATAAAATACAGTTATATTAGAGTTTTAATAGTGTCAAATAAAATACAGTTATATTAGTGTTTTAATAGTGTCAAATAAAATACAGTTATATTAGTGTTTTAATAGTGTCAAATAAAATACAGTTATATTAGTGTTTTAGTAGTGTCAAATAAAATACAGTTATATTAGTGTTTTAATAGTGTCAAATAAAATACAGTTATATTAGTGTTTTAGTAGTGTCAAATAAAATACAGTTATATTAGTGTTTTAAAAGTGTCAAATAAAATACAGTTATATTAGTGTTTTAAAAGTGTCAAATAAAATACAGTTATATTAGTGTTTTAAAAGTGTCAAATAACGGAGATTTGTTTTTTAAATTGTCAAACTAAAAAAAAAATGTAACTTACGCCTAATGAAATGAAAAACTTGGTTAGGGGGTCTGGTTGAAAGTGGGAGGAAAGAAGGGGTGAATGAAGGGGTGAATGAAGGGGTGAATGAAGGGGTGAATGAAGGGGTGAATGAAGAATCGATCAATGCTAATACGTCATTTGAACACTGACACACACCAAAAACAGCACATTTGCTGATATCGGTGGTGTATTATGGTGCAGGTCAATTTGCTGCCCCACCCTTCCGAAGGACACAGCAGTAAGTGGGGCATATTTATTATAAACATTTTCAACGTTAAAAATAAAAAAAACAATAAAAAAAAAAACGTCAAGAAGTTGCAGATCAATGAATGAGATCGCCATTATTCGCGTCTTTACGGCAGTCATGACACTTGTATCAGCTTTTCTCCCCACCCTCCCCCCCCCCTTTTTTGTGTGCACAGAGGTTAGCGTTTCCCATATTACATGAAATAGTCTTTGGACGCCCTTCCAACTCGATCTCTGACTACCAAGCACAGAAGAGGCAAGTTAGCACAACGTTATTTGAAATTTGCTTGATCAATGACCTCATCAGGTCTGAAGTAGAAAAAAAAAAAAAAACCCTCTTAATTTTATGTGTGCTTCTGATAGTAGCTGGCGTCTGAATATGACGTCATGGTCTCAATCCTGTGTGCGACCTCATTTAGTGTCACCGGTTTATGTCAAATGTGTGCATTGAGTCAACCAGGTCATGATTGGGAACAATTGATAGTTTTTCAAGTCCGAAATAATCGGGGGGGGGGGAGGGTGTGGAACATCAACTTAAAAACATGAAATGGTTGTGTACGAAATAAAAGTTTAACATTGATATCATCTTAGTAATTTAATTCTTGGGAAAAAAAAAACAATAACATTAAAACAATATAACTTCAACTAAAAATTGTTGGTACAATTTCATGAAGTTATGCATTATTGAGCTCAAGTAAAGACAGCAAAAACGCAATCAACGATTCCTAAGTAAGGTGAAGTGACTATAGGTGGCGCTTCCGCAGCTAAGAGTCGAAATGTTATTGTTCATTTTGTGGGTTTCAGTTTAGAGATAAAAATTGTGCACAAATAGTTCACAAAAATTAATTTCGAAATACGTAAATAGTTTACGGGATATTAGCAACAGGTGAACAATATTTAATGGGATGTTAGCAACAGGTGAACACTAGTTAATGGGATGTTAGCAACAGGTCAACAATAGTTAATGGTATACTAGCAATAGTTCAACAATAGTTAATGGGATGTTAGAAAACATGTGTACAATTGTTAATGGGATGTTAGCAATAGTTCAACAATGGTGAATGCGACTAATTCATCCTATGAATAACGTATACACTTCAATAAATTTATTTTTTAAAATCTATTCATTTCTTCCGTACCCCCGTCCCACCAAAAAAATAAGCCACCAACAAAAAATAGACAAAAATCCACAAAAGTAGTTACTAACTGGTAATAACAATTTGCATATACTAGAAACGGGTAACACACTATTTTTACACCAATTTTATGAAGTAAACTAGAAATAACCCGCAGACTTCCCATCTACTGAAGTTACTCGGATAAACCATGCATTCAAGTAACGCACGTCATAAGAATAACGGCCAATTTGTGGGGCTTGTGTTTTGCGCGCCTAGTGAACACACCGTTACAGTCATACATGCGTGCCCAGAGAATGTTTATTTGTTATATTTATACAAGTCTAGGTTCTTATTTCTTTTGTTATAAGCCAGGAACACCAGAATTTTTGTTGTTTTATAGTGGATTTTTTCTTTGGTTCTTTTTTTCATGTAAAGAAAATCAAAGTTGGTAATGGATTCAAGAACTGGAGTAGAAACTATCTCTCCTTTAATCAGCGGCGTAACAACGGCTTGGCATTGGGGCAGTTGCCAAGGGCGCCGGCATGCGCCAGTTCAAAAGGGCGCCGCTAGGACCTCTAATTTTTTAATTTTTCAATTTATCAAGGGCGCCAAAAATAAATTAGCCAAGGGCGTCGAAAACCCAGTTACGCATCTGCCTTTAATTACAACTGCAACTTCAGCTCGCCACTTAAAGAAAACGCAGGCTAAGATTATAAATCGGTTTTGTTGAGATCTGGTGGATAGAATCTAGACGCTGATCGATGAACAGTACGCACCTGTTCAATAATGAAAAATGTGGCGTCCACTTGCTGCCTAGTTAGGAATGGGATTAAATGTTGCAGGAGGACATGTAGGTGGCGCTGGCGGTTTCTGAAAGGCACAATGACAGCCAATCGTTGGCGAGCTGCACAGTTACGCGGCCGCACGCGACCTCCATTTTCTATGTGAGGAAACGTCTTCACCAGCTGATCTAGGGTCACTCTTTGGGGTTCAACTGCTACAGGCCCAACTGAATTTTGAAGGGGAAAAAAAAAGAGTGGGTAGGGGGTGGGGGAGAATCAATGAAAATGAGTCACACATAGATAACTATACTTGGTTTTGTTGTGTTTTTGAGAACTAAAATATGAGTAAAACATACCGTACTGAAACTCACGCATTTTGAAATCGATCCCAACCACCAAACCCCTACTTTTTTTTTTTACTAGCGCTCAACAAGTAATACTTTTTCCTCCGTAGAGTGACACGTTTCCAAAAACAAAGTGCAGATCATTGTCGAGTATGGGAGTTCGTTAGTTAATGTTGCGAGTGAATGTCATGTTTATTACGCGCGGTGTGTGTTAGACAGTTTTATTAGTTAATGAACGCTCTTCCCGCGCTTGACTGAGTGACGTATTTTTATGTTAATTGTGACGCGTAGTCTAGTCTGTATTGTTACGTAAGTTTTAGTCGTGCGGCAGTATTGAGTGGAACGTTGTGGAAGTAAGATGTGTTTCTATTAGGTCTGAGAGCGAGCTGCGCTATATCATAATATATTCATGTGTCTATTGATGTTCAAGCCTGTATTCATAATTGGTTATTAAAGTTATAGGTATTAGGAAAAAGGACTTGAGTTTATTCAGTAATATTAGGAATAGTACGACCTATTTCAACGTCGTGTTGTGGGAACTTGACGAATTACTGGAACCAGAAGAACATAGGAGTTGACAGTCAGTATCATCCGTTTCACTTCTAGGAACACGTAGCGGATGGAACTATGAACCGTTGACAAACACACCCATGCGTTCAAAATCATGAAGTCTCAGTACTGTGAATTTGACGCATGCTGTAGCTTGCCGAGTGAGTACAAGCGTGTGGCTGATACAACAGCTCATACGGACCAGGATGCCAACTCCATAAAATTAAATATATCCTGACACATATTTGAAAACTACCTTTCAAATTCAAAAAAAAAAAAACTATTGGGATAAAAATAATTGACAAATATTCCTTACGATTATATATTTCTCCTTGGAGTCTATCTTATGTGACCACTTGAAGCATGAGTCTATTTTGTGACATTGCTTTAATGTTGGGTCTGTTTGTCCGTGTTTAAATTCTTCTTCTCTTAAAAAAAACCCCACAAGATTATATCAAGCAAGAAGAAAGCTAACAGTAAGCTGACGTTTCCCGTTTCATTTCAAACGCGTCTTAATGAGACTTGGAACAGTTTTTATGCGGACAAACTAAAGTTCTTACGATCTATGACGGACTAGTCATTTTATGTCAATTTATTTAAATTTTTTAAAGGTTGGTAACCAAGGAGACGGATAATAAAACTTAAGGAAATGACATAATTCCTATTTTTTTAACATAGAATTAAATCGAAGGGTTGGTAATCTATATCGTAAACTGCTGCAATAGCATCCGTCAGTTGAGTGAAAAAACTGGTCGAAAAATATGAATCTCAGTATGTTATAATGTTCAATTATATAACCGGCGTATGTTTTTTTTCTTCTTCTTTATAGTAAGGGCCCACGATCAATGTATTGATCATTCTGGCTCCGATGTATGTAGAGGGGATTCGCAATGGTTTTTTTTTTGTGCCTGGGCATATTTCACTGATTGCAAGGGGCTACGACAGAAACTGGGGGTTGAAGGGCATGAGGCAATAGCAGACCTGTTTACTCTTACGATTTTGGCGAACAATGTACGATTTTGAGGTGTATACATTATATAAACTGCATGTTTATTATTTTACTATTAGGATAATGTATTGAACTATTTTGTGATGATATTGTACGATTTTAAGAGTTTGAGGGTAAACAGGACTGCAATAGACGCTAATGTGTCAAGTGTTCTTGATCAGGCATATGCTATAGTGTTATTTTCTCCATCTGGTGTGTGTTATATTATAATGTTCATTTTTTTATTTGGCCACAGTTCGGGAACACATTTTAGGAGAGGAGGTGGATTGTAAAGTACTTTCTTCCATGGACACATTGTTGTGTATAAGTCGGAGATGGTGGAATCCCCCCCCCCCCCCCACACTAGCTGGAAGTTTTATTCAAATTTTACTTGTAAAAAGTTGTTTTTTACTATAATTTTTAAAATACTTTATTTTTCCTGAAATTAAATTTTTTACTAAGACTGACATTAATCTGGCGCCACCATTAAAATATTGATTGCGGTCACTTGACCAAATTAAGATCATGAAAACCGGTTATTAATTTGTAATAGTTTATGAAACAATATGAGTAAAAATAGGTGTAAAAAAATATCACATTTAAATAGAAAAACTTCAAAATTATTTATTAGAAACGACACAAACAAAACAAAGATCTCTTACTTAAATCAGGCGGCCTTCTGGGACACTGAGGTAGTGACGTTTCTTTACTTTCGTCACTAGCGATTGACTTCTGCTCAAATCCCTTATCATCTCCACCCAGTGACGACAAGATCACGTGATTCCGGTCTGGCCGGCTTCCATTTAAAGGTATGCCGGCTAAGTGGCTTGGTATAGACATATTCACTCTTGCACTTTCTTCGTCATAATCAATAACAATACTTGCATCTGTGAGCAAGTTGATCTTACTACAAGGGCAGTACGCTGAACACAGAAACAAGAAAACATGTTGGCAATATTTGCTTCGAGAGAAGAACGTTAAGGCTGGAAGAAGGGAGGTGGTGACCGGATTATGGATTCATTAGTTTAGAAAATGTATAAATTAATTATGTTAACATTCTCTGAGCCAAACTCATTTTTGTAAATAAAAAGTAAGTAAGATAAATGTTTGTTTTATATATATAAAAAATACAACATTGAATGTTGCAACATTGTTTTAAAGATAATAATTTATAACAATAATTCCCGAATGGATCTTGTCCACCCCGCAAGCACTTTTTTGCGTACCGTGCTGCGCTCTCATTCGCTTCTTTCCCCGTCATGTGTGTCGAAAATTCTATTCTTATCTATATATTTCTGGTCCCCAAAATGTCGAACCACGAATAATTACTTTCAGAACAGGGGATATATATATAGATAAAGGTCCCTAGCGATACGTTGATTAGTATTACTATGACTCTGTCTAGGGAATGATTACTACAATCAACAGTTATAACAATACGTTACTATTACTTAAAAACACCAGTGGTTCAGCCACAAATAATTATTTTAATTAGTAAAATACTAACTACATATAGAAACATACAAATAGTAATACTTAATGTCGATACAAAATACAAGGCTATACTAATAACTCGATATTATGTTGCTGGACGTTCGGTGGAACGTTCGTCTCGGCTTGCCCTCTCTTGCCTGCTTCGTCTGCTATACACACTGCCAGACTCTTACAGCACACAACAAAGCCACTGGTCACTCAGCTGTGCAGGGGGGGGGGAGAACTGCTCGCCACGCTCTGCTACCTCTACAACACTTCTGTTTGGGTCGTCTGCTGACCTTATCTCTCTAGTGCGTTACTCGCTCGTTATTATCTGCTTTGTGCAATTACTGCGTCAGGGTTAAACTGTTAACCGCTGACGTCTTATACAGTACTGAGTTCTAGTCTACTGAGCTCTGCTATGGCATATGCTTCTATAGCCCTGAGCCTAATCTCATTCAACTGACTGAACTGAGCTAACGTACTAACTGTATTAACTTACTAAACTAACTACTCCAACTGTACTACTAACTGGCTACTAACTACTAACTAACTACTAACTACTAACTAACTGGCTGTAAAGAGAATAATAGATACAACATAAGCTACAACTAAGAATTACAGTCTTATCACAATATTACTAATCATACATATAACGTAGTATTCTAACAATGACTTGATAACTAACTATAATCCTAACATATCCTCTAACAAAAAGCTAACATTACAAACATGTGAAACTAACAACAGTAATAATGTTACAAACCCTACGACACTTGATTGGACACACTCCAGAAAGCAAATAGTCATAAGCCAGGCTCAGACTTGTCTGTCAATTACACTACAGTAATTACAGGGACGAGAGAGAGCGACTAACTGACTTACAACTCTATATATACTCGAATTGAACTAACGCTGACCTAAGTCCAGTTAACGGTGACCTCTGGGTCATACATATGATTAATATATTATATGCTAATTTTTCGCCTGGTCAACCAATGGTTCACCAGCTGACCCTAGGTCACAAGCTTGGTCACACGCTGACCATTTTTCTGGTTGACCGGGACTTCCATTGTTTCTGACTATGAGTCATTATTATCATCAGTACTGGCCTAATTGAGTCGATCACGTGACAAGCGACTGACAAGTGACCGGTAGGTTGTGTGAGCCAGCGGGTCTCACACAAGTGAGGACCAGCGGGTCTCAACACTCCCCCCTTCTTCACTTTGGGACAATACCCCGTATTGTCACACATTACTGTACTAGAACATTCTAAGACTTGAAATTATACATTTTAACTTGAATAGAAATGGTAATCAATATACATATCAAACATACATTCACAGTGTATGAATATACATATCAAACATGCATTCATAGTGCATACAAGAATAATATCAATTGCAAGTACAATATTACATGTCAGTAAATGTTACAAATTTTTTTCAATAATAACATTGAAAATACATAATGATAAATTATAGTGCTAATTAAACCTGTGAGGATGATAAGAAATCAAATGGAAAATGCAATTATAGTATATTTCAAAGATTAATGACTATTCTCCAACCCGAGAAAGAAAATCCGCTACAACATTATCCTGTCCTTTTATATAATGTATGTCAAAAACAAATTCTTGTAAGGCTAATGCCCATCTACAGATTCGTGGATTGGCAAAATTTGAAGTTTTTAGATAACTAAGACATTTATGGTCACATTGAAGTGTAAACTTAGCACCTAAGAGATAACGAGTTAACTTCCGTACTGCCCATACAATGTCTAAACAATCTTTTTCAATAGTATAGTATCTGGTTTCATGATCCAGTAGCTTTCTGCTTTTGTACCTGAATGACTGCAAAATCTCTTGTTTCTCTTGCATACTGCATATTCTAAGCCTTTGCCAGATGTATTAACAATAGAAGGTAGATTTTTGCTAGGCAACTTAAGAATGGGGTTCTGAACCAGAAGTGTTTGAAAACTCTTCCATGCCTTATCACGCTCAACAGTCCACACAACCTTATTGGACTTACCTTTGTTTTTGAGTCCGGTGAGCGATGTGGTTAAGGACGCGAACCCTTGCCTGAATTTACTGTAGTATGCTAATCTAGCTAATCGTCTGAGTTGCTTCTTAGTTTTAGGTTGTTGTAGCCTTTTGATTTTATCACTATTATAAGGTTGTAACGAACCTTTTTCTACTTTATGTCTTAAAAATTTTATGCTGTCGAGCTCTAGTTTTAATTCAGATTGTTTTACATTAAATTCTGCCTCATTTAAACAAATAGATACTTTTCCTAACTCTATTATGTGATCCTTACTTTGACTATCAGTTAACTCCATAAGACTACTATTGTTTTCTTTTTCTGCGATGGACTCTACCTTTAGCATGGTCACTTTACCTAGTAGTTCTGAGTGTGACCTAATTTCTGGGTCAGCTAACTTTTCCTGACAGACGGTGTTATTGTCTATGCCTACACTACTCTGAGAGGTCAACTGCTGTGTTTGTTTAGTATGGTCAGGCGCGTCATGGATGATCGCCCTTGTCGGTAAACACTGTTTAGATGCGGTAGCGGTCATCGCTACAATAGGTACACACAGGTGGCTAGCGTAACCTACATTCTCTAATGCTAAGTTGGCTCCTAAGTTATCTTGACAACTTATGCGTGCCATAGCGAGTTGGTACTGTCGTTCCCTTTCTTTTTCTTCTAATTCTAACTTTTTCATCTCTAATTCTCTATCTTTTTCTTCTTTACGTATTCTGTCTTCTCTTTCTTCCAGACGTAATCTTTCTTGTATTTGTTCCTGTTTAGCTTTTTCTTCCCTATCTTGTTGTTCCTGTTTAGCTTTTTCTTCCCTATCTTGTTGTTCTTGTTTAGCTTTTTCTTCCCTATCTTGTTGTTCTTGGTTACCTTTTTCTTCTTTTACATAATGCACTAACTCTTTACCAGTTAGCCCCATTTCGGTGGCTTCATCTTTAAGTTGCTGAATTGACTTCATTGTCTTTATACTGAGCTAATAATAAATATACCGTTTATATAAAACGGTACCAGTAAGTTAATTTAAAATATAAAAGATTAAAATAGTATTATGGACAACAAACATATACAAGACAACTGTGAACGTAAGACCTGACAAAACAATAACAATGTCCCTTAACAATTCCCTACAAACACGATGGACAAGACAAGGCTGAAAAAAAAATATTTTGTAATCCAGACACGAAGAAAAGAGAAGATAGTAGACGCCACGTAACTTAACCCTTAAGAACAACTGACACTACAGCTAACACTAATGAAGAGATATATAGAATAAAATCCCCAGCGAACTTTATCGCTCTTACGGGTATACGCATTTTATCTATATATATCTACAGTACCCTAATAGAAGTAGGAGCATTAAAACTATCTTTTCAAATACAGGAAAAGATACTTACAATGCCACACAAATTGAATAACAAATAACACAAAACGAAGAATAAATATAACCCAATTGGTGTGGTGGACCGTGAGGTGACAAAGGTGGAAATTATAAATCAAACCTTCTGTCAAACTGTAGCCCCACTCAAATGCAGCCCAAGATTCAATGCAAGGAGACGAGGACTCTTTAATACCCAGTTATTCAAATACCAGCTTCAAACTGCTAGACCGTGATCTGACTCCGGTTTATAACACACAGGAATATGTGGAGAGAATATTTGTAATAATTAATGAAAAGTATTTATCTAAGGTATAAAAATAATTTTTCATTCAACAAAAGCATTCGCACAGCTAACTATACAAGTGGAGGAATTAACAACAAATAATTTAACAATAAACTAACTTAAATATAACTTTAAAAAAATTTAACTTAAAATAAAATTGGATAAACAAATGCTAATAATTTAATCTACGTATAAGTTTTAGACGGGCCCCCAATATGTCGAAAATTCTATTCTTATCTATATATTTCTGGTCCCCAAAATGTCGAACCACGAATAATTACTTTCAGAACAGGGGATATATATATAGATAAAGGTCCCTAGCGATACGTTGATTAGTATTACTATGACTCTGTCTAGGGAATGATTACTACAATCAACAGTTATAACAATACGTTACTATTACTTAAAAACACCAGTGGTTCAGCCACAAATAATTATTTTAATTAGTAAAATACTAACTACATATAGAAACATACAAATAGTAATACTTAATGTCGATACAAAATACAAGGCTATACTAATAACTCGATATTATGTTGCTGGACGTTCGGTGGAACGTTCGTCTCGGCTTGCCCTCTCTTGCCTGCTTCGTCTGCTATACACACTGCCAGACTCTTACAGCACACAACAAAGCCACTGGTCACTCAGCTGTGCAGGGGGGGGGGGAGAACTGCTCGCCACGCTCTGCTACCTCTACAACACTTCTGTTTGGGTCGTCTGCTGACCTTATCTCTCTAGTGCGTTACTCGCTCGTTATTATCTGCTTTGTGCAATTACTGCGTCAGGGTTAAACTGTTAACCGCTGACGTCTTATACAGTACTGAGTTCTAGTCTACTGAGCTCTGCTATGGCATATGCTTCTATAGCCCTGAGCCTAATCTCATTCAACTGACTGAACTGAGCTAACGTACTAACTGTATTAACTTACTAAACTAACTACTCCAACTGTACTACTAACTGGCTACTAACTACTAACTAACTACTAACTACTAACTAACTGGCTGTAAAGAGAATAATAGATACAACATAAGCTACAACTAAGAATTACAGTCTTATCACAATATTACTAATCATACATATAACGTAGTATTCTAACAATGACTTGATAACTAACTATAATCCTAACATATCCTCTAACAAAAAGCTAACATTACAAACATGTGAAACTAACAACAGTAATAATGTTACAAACCCTACGACACTTGATTGGACACACTCCAGAAAGCAAATAGTCATAAGCCAGGCTCAGACTTGTCTGTCAATTACACTACAGTAATTACAGGGACGAGAGAGAGAGCGACTAACTGACTTACAACTCTATATATACTCGAATTGAACTAACGCTGACCTAAGTCCAGTTAACGGTGACCTCTGGGTCATACATATGATTAATATATTATATGCTAATTTTTCGCCTGGTCAACCAATGGTTCACCAGCTGACCCTAGGTCACAAGCTTGGTCACACGCTGACCATTTTTCTGGTTGACCGGGACTTCCATTGTTTCTGACTATGAGTCATTATTATCATCAGTACTGGCCTAATTGAGTCGATCACGTGACAAGCGACTGACAAGTGACCGGTAGGTTGTGTGAGCCAGCGGGTCTCACACAAGTGAGGACCAGCGGGTCTCAACAATGTGCTTGATTGCTTACGCAACAAATCTGCACACAATAACACATATTAGAGTAAATACAACTAATCGTTGGTGGATATATGGAACGTCATCTGGAATTATTATTATAGACCAGCTGTAGTCTGTCAAACAGTAGCAGTGGCGATGCGGGAACTTCCAATCCACTAAAGTTACTTGACAAAACATGTATTCAAGTAACGCAGTTTTTAAGAATCTAAATAAGTAGTGTGTTCCCCCGGTCCCCCCCCCTAAGGTATAACTAACTACCTATATTAATATTCTGAATCCAAATTAATGTCCGCACCCCCCCCCCCCCAAGGTATTCAGCTGAACAAATGTTTCACTCCCCTGAACTATATTAATTCTCCTTAGAGAACACAATCCGGCCACAGCCAATTAACACAGGGGACCCGTCCATTATGTATTTCAGGCTATTTTTAGCCATGCTGACCCCAGCCCCCTGACACAATTTTTTACGAATCCCGGACATCACCCCCACCCCACATCCTCTTTCTCCCTGGTCGTTAAAGTACATCACAATTTGAACTAAAAACTGTTGAAATATTTAAAGGTTATTAAAATTAAATTGAAAGTAGTACCTTTGTTCACTCACACAATGCCCCGTACCTTTGTTCACTCACATAATGCCCCGTACCTTTGTTCACTCACACAATGCCCCGTACCTTTGTTCACTCACATAATGCCCCGTACCTTTGTTCACTCACATAATGTCCCGTACCTTTGTTCACTCACATAATGCCCCGTACCTTTGTTCACTCACATAATGCCTCGTACCTTTGTTCACTCACATAATGCCCCGTACCTTTGTTCACTCACATAATGTCCCGTACCTTTGTTCACTCACATAATGTCCCGTACCTTTGTTCACTCACATAATGTCCCGTACCTTTGTTCACTCACATAATGCCCCGTACCTTTGTTCACTCACATAATGTCCCGTACCTTTGTTCACTCACATAATGCCCCGTACCTTTGTTCACTCACATAATGTCCCGTACCTTTGTTCACTCACACAATGCCCCGTACCTTTGTTCACTCACATAATGCCCCGTACCTTTGTTCACTCACATAATGCCCCGTACCTTTGTTCACTCACATAATGCCCCGTACCTTTGTTCACTCACATAATGCCTCGTACCTTTGTTCACTCACATAATGCCCCGTACCTTTGTTCACTCACATAATGTCCCGTACCTTTGTTCACTCACATAATGTCCCGTACCTTTGTTCACTCAAATAATGTCCCGTACCTTTGTTCACTCACATAATGTCCCGTACCTTTGTTCACTCACATAATGTCCCGTACCTTTGTTCACTCAAATAATGTCCCGTACCTTTGTTCACTCACATAATGTCCCGTACCTTTGTTCACTCACATAATGTCCGGTACCTGTGTTCACTCACATAATGTCCCGTACCTTTGTTCACTCACATAATGTCCCGTACCTTTGTTCACTCACATAATGTCCCGTACCTTTGTTCACTCACATAATGTCCGGTACCTGTGTTCACTCACATAATGTCCCGTACCTTTGTTCACTCACATAATGTCCCGTACCTTTGTTCACTCACATAATGTCCGGTACCTGTGTTCACTCACATAATGTCCGGTACCTGTGTTCACTCACATAATGTCCGGTACCTGTGTTCACTCACATAATGTCCGGTACCTGTGTTCACTCACATAATGTCCGGTACCTGTGTTCACTCACATAATGTCCGGTACCTGTGTTCACTCACATAATGTCCGGTACCTGTGTTCACTCACATAATGTCCGGTACCTGTGTTCACTCACATAATGTCCGGTACCTGTGTTCACTCACATAATGTCCGGTACCTGTGTTCACTCACATAATGTCCGGTACCTGTGTTCACTCACATAATGTCCCGTACCTGTGTTCACTCACATAATGTCCGGTACCTGTGTTCACTCACATAATGTCCGGTACCTGTGTTCACTCACATAATGTCCCGTACCTGTGTTCACTCACATAATGTCCCGTACCTGTGTTCACTCACATAATGTCCGGTACCTGTGTTCACTCACATAATGTCCGGTACCTGTGTTCACTCACATAATGTCCGGTACCTGTGTTCACTCACATAATGTCCGGTACCTGTGTTCACTCACATAATGTCCGGTACCTGTGTTCACTCACATAATGTCCCGTACCTGTGTTCACTCACATAATGTCCGGTACCTGTGTTCACTCACATAATGTCCGGTACCTGTGTTCACTCACATAATGTCCGGTACCTGTGTTCACTCACATAATGTCCGGTACCTGTGTTCACTCACATAATGTCCGGTACCTGTGTTCACTCACATAATGTCCCGTACCTGTGTTCACTCACATAATGTCCGGTACCTGTGTTCACTCACATAATGTCCGGTACCTGTGTTCACTCACATAATGTCCGGTACCTGTGTTCACTCACATAATGTCCGGTACCTGTGTTCACTCACATAATGTCCCGTACCTGTGTTCACTCACATAATGTCCGGTACCTGTGTTCACTCACATAATGTCCGGTACCTGTGTTCACTCACATAATGTCCGGTACCTGTGTTCACTCACATAATGTCCGGTACCTGTGTTCACTCACATAATGTCCGGTACCTGTGTTCACTCACATAATGTCCGGTACCTGTGTTCACTCACATAATGTCCGGTACCTGTGTTCACTCACATAATGTCCCGTACCTGTGTTCACTCACATAATGTCCGGTACCTGTGTTCACTCACATAATGTCCGGTACCTGTGTTCACTCACATAATGTCCGGTACCTGTGTTCACTCACATAATGTCCGGTACCTGTGTTCACTCACATAATGTCCGGTACCTGTGTTCACTCACATAATGTCCGGTACCTGTGTTCACTCACATAATGTCCGGTACCTGTGTTCACTCACATAATGTCCGGTACCTGTGTTCACTCACATAATGTCCGGTACCTGTGTTCACTCACATAATGTCCGGTACCTGTGTTCACTCACATAATGTCCGGTACCTGTGTTCACTCACATAATGTCCGGTACCTGTGTTCACTCACATAATGTCCGGTACCTGTGTTCACTCACATAATGTCCGGTACCTGTGTTCACTCACATAATGTCCCGTACCTGTGTTCACTCACATAATGTCCGGTACCTGTGTTCACTCACATAATGTCCGGTACCTGTGTTCACTCACATAATGTCCGGTACCTGTGTTCACTCACATAATGTCCGGTACCTGTGTTCACTCACATAATGTCCGGTACCTGTGTTCACTCACATAATGTCCGGTACCTGTGTTCACTCACATAATGTCCCGTACCTGTGTTCACTCACATAATGTCCGGTACCTGTGTTCACTCACATAATGTCCGGTACCTGTGTTCACTCACATAATGTCCCGTACCTGTGTTCACTCACATAATGTCCGGTACCTGTGTTCACTCACATAATGTCCCGTACCTGTGTTCACTCACATAATGTCCGGTACCTGTGTTCACTCACATAATGTCCGGTACCTGTGTTCACTCACATAATGTCCGGTACCTGTGTTCACTCACATAATGTCCGGTACCTGTGTTCACTCACATAATGTCCGGTACCTGTGTTCACTCACATAATGTCCGGTACCTGTGTTCACTCACATAATGTCCGGTACCTGTGTTCACTCACATAATGTCCCGTACCTGTGTTCACTCACATAATGTCCCGTACCTGTGTTCACTCACATAATGTCCCGTACCTGTGTTCACTCACATAATGTCCCGTACCTTTGTTCACTCACATAATGTCCGGTACCTGTGTTCACTCACATAATGTCCCGTACCTTTGTTCACTCACATAATGTCCCGTACCTTTGTTCACTCACATAATGTCCCGTACCTTTGTTCACTCACATAATGTCCCGTACCTTTGTTCACTCACATAATGTCCCGTACCTTTGTTCACTCACATAATGTCCCGTACCTTTGTTCACTCACATAATGTCCCGTACCTTTGTTCACTCACATAATGTCCCGTACCTTTGTTCACTCACATAATGTCCCGTACCTTTGTTCACTCACATAATGTCCCGTACCTTTGTTCACTCAAATAATGTCCGGTACCTGTGTTCACTCACATAATGCCCCGTACCTTTGTTCACTCACATAATGCCCCGTACCTTTGTTCACTCACATAATGCCTCGTACCTTTGTTCACTCAAATAATGTCCCGTGCCTTTGTTCACTCAAATAATGTCCCGCGCCTTTGTTCACTCACATAATGTCCCGTACCTTTGTTCACTCAAATAATGTCCCCTAAACCACGATGTCACACAGCCGGACAACATCACGTAGTCTGACTGTGACAACTATTAAAACTACAAAATTTATAAAAATGTCAACAAATAACTTTCTCGTTATAAAAATATCTTAGTAGACTATTTTAACATTTATCAGAAAAACTCATAGTAACTCAATCTAGAATGCATTGTAAATTTAATAACTACAAAAATTGTACTGGACACATTTATAATGCATCGCTAAGATTTAAAATACCCCGTCGCATTATGACTTGACACTCAACACCTGCTTTTGATACAGGAAAAGCCGACAATCGCCCTGGAGCGCCAAAGTCTAAAGGTGCCCCTTTGACCCGTTTAGAAAATGTAAAAATTCTTTTTTTTTTTGGCTGGAATATAAATTTTAAACTAATTCCGTTGATCAACTCTTCTGGGGAAAGCACTTCTTACAACCAATGTGACAAAGTGTGGATCTAACTCCTATTTAAATAAAACGATAGCAAATCCCGAACCAATTTGTTAAAGTTTTGTAACTGTTTGAAAACATATGGGCCGTTTATTGATAATGAGTTTAGAGGGTTTTTTGTTCTTCTCCCGACACCACACTTTGATTTTGAAGACGAAGGCAGAAAAAAAAATTATTCAAAAAGAAAAACATAATTAATAAGTAGGGCATTTTGAAATGCACAATGGGGAGTAGGGATCGCGATACCGGCCCCTTTTTACCGCTACCGGTATTTGCGGTACTAAAGTTTTACTGATGCCGGAATTTCAGTATTTTCAATATTTAAAAACCCCTTAGAGGTAAAAAAAAAAAGATGTGGTCCAAAACCTTGGCCAGGATTAGAAGTGACGTTTAGAAGCTAAGAGAATAAGTGACGTCGTGACGTTAGGATTAGAAGGGACGTCATGACGTTAGGATTAGAACTGACGTCGTGGCTTTAAGATTAGAAGTGTGACGTCGTGACCTTAAGATTAGAAGTGACGTCGTGACGTTAAGATTAGAGTTCACGTCACGACGTTAAGATTAGAATTCACGTCACGGCGTTAAGATTACAAGGGACGTCATGACGTTATGATGAGACGCGACGTCGTGACGTTTTAATCTATTAAATTAAAATCACACTTTACTTTTTAATCGACTTTTTTACAATAATATAAACAATATCATTAGCAATAATATAAACAATATCATTAGCAATAATATAAACAATATAAGCAATAACATAAATGCCTAGCTTGAGTCTTTATTCTAACTTAAAGATTAATTTCATAAATCGAGTTATTTAGATTAACGCTGTAGCCTAAGAAAGGTGTACAGCTTTTGAATAATGTTTAAATTTAATGTAAACGTTTGGCAGGGTACATTACAAACAGACTGGGACATTTTGTCTGTACTATGATAACTCGGGTATTATATACCGAAGAGAAAAAAAAGTATTAAGTGAATTTGTTAATATTTTCACAACACAAAATAGAAAAGTAACTTAGTTGCTTTGTTTTCTTCAACTTGAGCGATGCGATTATCAAAATACGGATTTAGGCATAGTTTCGACTAAGCTGGTACTTACGTATGTTTCGCTACTTTCACGCCGCCGTCACCCAACTGTCACGCCAATGTCACGCCACCGTGTAGCCACTGTCACGCCGCTGTCACGCTTCTGTCACGCTCCCGTTTCGCCACTGTCACGCCGCCGTCACACCAATGTCACGCCGCCGCCCCGCCCCCGTTTCGCCACTGTCACGCCGCTGTCACGCTTCTGTCACGCTCCCGTTTCGACACTGTCACGCCACCGTCAAGCCACTGTCACGCCACCGTCCCGCCACTGTCACGCCACCGTTTTGCTCGCGCTTTTTGAAGCAGAAGCCGTTGAGTTATTTTATGCTAAACGCGACTTGGACATTGAAAAGATATTTTTCTTTTTTGAACATTAAATACCGATTGATTTATTTTAAATCCAGGTAAACATTATTTGTAGTCGCGCTCCACACGGGTAACAAAAAAGCGTATGTTGAAATTTGATAGAATTGCACAAATGTGGATTTTAACCACGGGTCGTACTTTATCGGCCCCTGCTATCTTTAAAAAAAATAAAAATATTTTGCTTGTGGTGTGGTTGCTCCCTTTTCAGAACAGAACCGCTCCCCCCCCCCTCTTTTAACTCAACATGTTTTATATTAATATAAGTACTGAGTGGGAAACAAATGCTGTGAAGCAGCAAGCGTCATGCCTGACGACTGAACCTACAGGTAGTAGGTTGAATTTTTTCTGAGGCAACTATTAATTATATCAATCAATAAAGAGCCACGGGTAGGGTGTAGGACTGTCTGTAGGACTGTCTGTAGGACTGTCTGTAGGACTGTCTGTAGGACTGTCTGTAGGACTGTACGTAGGACTATTGTTTAATGACCGGCATTTATAATAGACAATGAAAAGTCAAATTTGTTTGTGCGTGCGACACTTGGACCCACCAAGTCTATTCTCAAAATACCTGTACACGGTGTAAAGAAACCGCCCTCCGGTTAAGCCCTAGTGGATTATGCTTTTTATTCCACGTAAAGCTTAGTGTGGAGTAGGTGTTCTCAAAATATTTTTTTAATGGCTGTACTAAATAGTGAGCCCAAGTCTTAAGATGACTAGAAACCGGGAGACAGAGAGGAAGGAGGGGAGATAGAGGTAGAGGTAGATTGAGGGAGAGGGAGAAAGATAGGGGGGATAGAGATAGAGGGAGAGAGGAGAGGGAGAGAGAGGGCAGGGAAAAATGATGAACGATCTGAAAATTTCAATGAAACGGTAGTTATTCCAATGCTAAGTTGATGAATAAGACAATCTTTGGGATTAAAAAGTTCGAGAGAGAAAGAAAAAGACAGAGACTGAAAAAGAAAGAGCGAGAGAGATAGAGAGGCCGGAGAGAGAGAGGGAGAGACGCCATTGACGTCAGTAACAAGATGACGGCTATATAAATAAATCTAGATCACAGAATGGCGACCATTGTTGGTACACACAATCCGTTGTAATTTACACACACTTTTGTGTATGTACGCAGATATAATCTTCCACTCTGGGGGCACTCGATACGCTCATTTCATCCACTTTGAGAATCCTCTGTGCGAATTAAGCATGCGTCAACACATACGTGACCATGGGGGACATCGTATGACTCAAAACCAGGGAGTATATTTATAGTGATTAGTTCTGTCACCGAGTTACGCTTTTATTTGTTTACTGGTAGAGAACAACAAAATGAAAACTATCTGATGTGCCCATGTCTTACCTTGATGACAGGCGAAAATGGCGGCGTAAACGCTCACTGAAATCGCAGCCACAGTTATAATCATGTATCTCAGGCGGGTCTTGCCAAACAAACGAGCGAAACGATGCATTGGTTTTGCCGGATCTCTTCGTTCACGCGCCTGACCATCCGACGGACGCGCCAGCGGCTCGTGATCAGGCAGAAGAGAATACGGACGTCAGGGCGCTAACTTTTTTTTTTTTTTTTTGTAGGTGGTCTCCACCGAGTTGACTTTCGGTGTCGTGGACAGAGGAGACTTGACGAGACTTGACGGCTAGCCCCGGGGGTGGGGGTGGGGGCTCGGGGTGTCTTCGCGTGACGTAAACCTGGAGTGTGGAGTTATCTGGTCTGACTTCACGCTAAACGCGATTTCTTTATTTTATGACTTAGCGTGTACGTGGATATGTGGGAGAGTGGTTAATGATGACAAGACTTTATGTCAGTTGTTCTTTAAAATCTTAGGTAACTTGACTTGAAATCCAAAGTTGTGGATTTATATTTTCGGGGGGAAAAAACATCTACCCCGCAATCAATTTAAAAAGTTTACACAGAATTGTTGAGCTGAAAAGTTTGAATTACAATTTTAAAAATTGCACAATGTATAGCTACGCGTTTGGGAAGTGGGCGGAAATCTCAAATCGAATAATCTGCTACATTGCGCATGCGCACCAATCAAGCCAGCGCGACCAACGGATTGTGACGAGGCTGACGAAAACACGAGCAAGGCATCGACATATGGATTCGCTAGAGATATAATCAATTTCGGATCTACCGGTAATCAGACTGTGTGAAGGCGGGAACTGAGGAGGGCGGGGGATGAGACGTGTGTGTGAGGACATGTGTGGGAGGCCGTGTGTGTAAGGACATGTGTGTGAGGACATGTGAGGAAGGACATGTTTTGGAGGACATGTGTGAGAGGACGTGTGTGTAAGGACATGTGTGTGAGGACATGTTTTGGAGGACATGTGTGCGAGGACGTGTGTGATAGGACATGTGTGTGAGGACATGTGTGAGAGAACATGTGTGGGAGGACATGTACGGTAGTACGTGTGTGTGAGCACATGTGAGGGAGGACGTGTGTGAGGACGTGTGTGTGAGAACATGTGTGGTAAGACATGTGTGTGAGGACACATGTATGTGGGTATGTGGGTGAGGACATGTGAGGGAGGATGTGTGTGTGAGGACATGTGTGGTAGGACATGTGGGTGAGGACATGTGGGTGAGGACATGTGGGTGAGGACATGTGGGTGAGGACATGTGAGGGAGGACGTGTGTGGGAAGACGCGTCTAAAATGGCGTGAGGCAGGCTAAACAAATTAATTTAAAAAGGAAAAAGATGAATGAGAGTTTATGTTTGAAATCGGTCCATAAAAATACATTAACAAGCGGTGGAAGACAAAGAAACTGCAAATCCTCCTCTCCGAAATTTTATACCGCATCATCTATATCAGTGATTCCCAAAGTGGTCTATATCGACCCCCAGAGGTCGACGACAACTTGCAAGGGGGTCCATGTCAACGAAAAATAATTGTGGGTCCATGAAATAAAAATGGGGGGTCAACGATAGTGGGTCTAATGTAAGCAGGTCGCGACTTCTATTTTGGCATTCCATGAATGGAATAATCCACATACACAGATAGTACCTATTTACTTACATAATATTACATTATAATATAAAGACATATATCTTCCTACATCAATAATACAAGTACGTATGAAGTACAAAATTTTAAGAACATAAATGTTCATGTAAGGTGATGAAGCATCATATTAAAATTTAAGTTATTGGGTATATATTCTGATATATGAAACTATTCAATAAATGTTATAAACTAGCAGTGTGCCGCAGCTCCGCCCGCGTACGTTTCTTATTGTCTCTGCGTGTAAGGTTTTATTTTGTAAAAAAAAAAAGTACCTTTCCGCAGTAAATTGTAGCCTGTCTCTTTAGCTGGCTAGACCTCCAACTTTATCTGCGCACTAAATCAGGGAGATTTGTTGCTTGATTTTTACGTGAAAACGTAACGAACAGACCGACGATACACTACTACGGTTTTGTATACAAACTTATTTTCGAAATTTTAATACGAGTAGCGAAGTAGGGATTTTATAATGCACTATTTTATGCCATTTACATATTAATTTTATAAAATTAGTATATTTCATAAAATTGTGTAAGTTGTAGGCATTCGCTTTGTGGTCCCAATACAATTTGAACTTGTAAAAACTTGCACATAATGATATACCATGCACACGAGCAGTAGAAATTTTTGTCCAATCTTGTCTCAGAACGTCGCGAACAAAAAAGAAACAAACTGGACATCATTAACCGAGGAGACTTGAGATTAAACCTAACTAAATTAATGCCAAATGTTGAAAATTATTATTAAAGTTAAAGCATCAGGTCAATCCCTCACACTAAAGGCATTAATTTTTTTGCTTAGTTATTTTATGTAACAGAAAGTAAATTTTAATTAGGTTCGTTTTAATTTGAATTTAATGAATAAATGTATAAAACTTAACATGTTTTTTAAAAGTTTTTCACACTTCACTTCACTACCGTTCTAAACTTAAATCTTGCAAAGTGAGTAGCACTATACCGGCTGTCAAAAATACATTTGAAGTTAATGAATTTGCAAAAAATCAATATCAGGTATAAAGCAGGGGGTTTACCCAAAACTGAAAAACATGGCAAGTGGTCTTAAGTTGCATAAAAATCATTATGCCCTAGGTTGCATCAGAATCACTATGTCTTTGGTTGCAGGAGTATCCTTTTGGCTTAACGTGTGTCAGCTGAAGCATTTTTTTTATTAAATAAGTTTTAAATAATTATAATGTTATATGTCTTTCTTCTTCTTTTTAAAAAAAAAAAAATCTAACTATCGTAGCCAGTGACACGGAAGTTCTCGAAGTGACGTGATAAATTGTTATATGGTTATATGGTTGAAGAAATACAGCGGGTCGGATCTGCTCTGCTCCCTCGTGTTCCCTCCACCCCTCATACCTCACTAACACAATCCGCGGGATTTCAAGAGTTAAAGTACACGGTTGTAAAGCGTTAAGTGGGGATGGTGGGAAATGACCGGGCTATAACTGCTGTGACAGCCGAGACCACTTCGAAGATTGTTTATCACAGGCTGACAAGTGACAAGTGACAATGGTTATTATCCGTTTAAAGCAAATGACATCATTAGCCTTGGATTTTATCAGCTTTGGTTGCTGGATTTTAAAATGTACCCCACTTCTATTAAGGTTTTACTGTAAACAAAAATGTTTTTTTAACTGTTAAAATTGGTCGCTGTCAAGTTAAAAAATTATTGTTTAAAATTAAAAATTTAACTTTGCTTCATATTGTTACCTTTCTGTAACATACATAGAATCTCTAATTGGTAAATTTGGAACTTAATTGTTAGATAACTGCAGTTTCATGTTTTTTTTCAGAGGGGTGGGGGACAAAACCAATGGCTTGTTAAGTTGTTTATGACTTTAGGGGCCACATCACATACCAATTTAAATAAAACCTGCAAATACAAGGGTGGGGGTGGGGGCAAATGCCCCACCCTGTCCTACTCCAAATGACGTCCATGGATAACGGGTCCCCGACTGTAACTTTTGGTCCCCGCATCGTGTTATGTCTGTACTATTTGCACTGATGAAGGCATGCGATGACATGTCTCACATTAAATGCTCTCATTAAAAGATAAACACATTGCTTTAGTTGTACTTGCAAGCGAAAATGGTTTGTGTCTCATAAATCTGGTTCAGATGCAACCTAAGTCAGAGTGATTCTCGTACAACCTAAGCCAGAGTAATTCTCATTCAACCTAAGTCATGGTGATTTTCATGCAACCTATGTCTGAATGATTCTTCTGCAACCTAAGTCAGTGTAATTCTCGTACAAACTGAACCGAAGTAATTCTCATGCAACCTAAACCAGAGTGATTCTCATCCAACCTAAGCCAGGGTGATTCTGATTCAACCTAAGCCAGAGTGATTCTGATGCAACCTTAACCAGAGTGATTCTGATGCAACCTAAGTCGGGTGATTCTCTTGCTAAATAAGCCAGAGAGAACCTCAATGAACATAAAAGAAATTAAAGTTTTGATAAAATTTCATTTTAATAATTTTGATATTGATGATGATGATGATGATGATAAAGTTGATATTGATGATGATGATGATAAAGTTGATATTGATGATGATGATAAAGTTGATATTGATGATGATGATGATGATTTGACCATAATTATAAAGCTGATATTGATCATGATGATAACGTTGATATTGGTGATGATGATAAAGTTGATATTGATGATGATGCATTTAATTAATATTGATTCGAAACTTGTTAAAGTTGATATTGAACAGGAAAAATTGGATAAGTTGCCACCGTACGACAACGATTGTCTGGTATTAGATGTCATCATTCCATAAAGGTGTGCTAAGGTAAGTTGTCGTCACAACACAACGAACGTCCGATATCATCATTATCTAACTATTGGCTGGGATCAGTTGTCACCACACCATAACGATTGGCTGGGATAATTTGTCATACCTTAAAGATCGACTGACTTGCAGCTCATCAATACCCGATACCTGGAAAGTCTCACCGATACCTGGAAAGTATCACCGATACCTGGAAAGTATCACCGATACCTGAAAAGTCTCACCGATACCTGGAAAGTATCACCGATACCTGGAAAGTATCACCGATACCAGAAAAGTCTCACCGATACCTGGAAAGTATCACCGATACCTGGAAAGTATCACCGACCCCAAAGCTAATTTTTAGTCCTTCTCGTCTTGGGTCGATACAAACATTGTGTGTGTGTGTGTGTGGTTATTTGTTTGCGACTACAGACTTTCACGGTGGAAGGTCAGCACGGGGGGGGGGGGAATGTCGACAGTTCCCCGTCAACGCGAACGATTACAGTAAGTTTCTTTTAAAGCCGATTGAGATCTTCCAGCCTTGATGAAAGGCGCCCACACGAATAAGTCGGTGGCTTGTCACGCCTTGGCTTTGGTATCAGCGCACCACGCCCCATCAAAACCCGTTAGAAAAAGCTATGAGACTCTATACATAGCATAAACGTGTGTTCCAAGTGTGTGTCGTTTAAAGTCTCAAATGTAGGCCGCAGTAATGGAGGGTGAAAGCGTATGGGGGGTGGGGCGGAAAGGACTGGGTCCGTCCCCGGGAGGCACTTTCGGATGAATAGAAAAAAGAAACGGTGAGTTCTATTTTTTGCCAAAATGACTTATTGATTTTTATTTAACTGAATGTTAAGCTATAAAAAAATAAAAAAATATGCGATAACTCTGTAAACGCGGAAGTCAGATTCTTTCGAAAACACGGTTTTTTCCCCTTTCAAATTCAAATATTAAAAAAATCAAAAAGCTTTTTCCGCGTCCTGTATTTTTTTTTTTTCAAATTAAAAATCACACGATTTAATCCAACGCTTTAAGATTTCGTTTAACACCATTAGTTTGTAGTATCTCCTGGAGTTTTCGGAAATCTGGAAATTCGACTTTAGAGAGTTACAGCAACAATTGGTTCAATTATATGGCACTTTATTCTAAAAATAATATATATATATATATATATATAGAGAGAGAGAACTATTGGGAGTAAAAAAGAAATAAAGAAATTAAACAATGTGAACACTCGGCCTGCGGTCTTGAAAGTATTTTTGCTGACGTAGGGATGAGAGGAAACAAAAATTAAAAGTTTTCCCCACCCTCACATGAAATCTAAGAAGTCAACACCTCAGTGACCGCCTCCCTAAACGAAACAAAAGAGAACAATTTTATAAGACTCCCAATTTGTGCTCCCCCCCCCTCTCCCAAACAAGGCTCACAAGCGCACATTTTTACTCACGCCCCCAAACTATTTATATTCTATGACCCGCCCGCTTAATGACCCGCCCGCTTAATGACCCGCCCGCTTAATGACCCGCCCGCTTAATGACCGCCCGCTTAATGACCCGCCCGCTTAATGACCCGCCCGCTTAATGACCCGCTCGCTTTTCACTGCAGATTTATTTCACCAACTATTTCATAAAAAAGAAATAAAATATTTCGCACCAAACGCACTTGGGACATTTTTTTTAAAGAATCTCATTTAGAGCAGTTATCGGGAATTTCATTTTAACTCCTCCCTAGAAAAACAGGAAAAACCCATTTTTAAGGGTTGGGGCTGAAAATGTGTTAGAAGGTGTTGTCATCGGCAACGAGTCTATGTGCCAAGTTTCAGCTCGATAGCCAATTAGCCGTGAGTCAGCCAGCCACCAAACTTAAGTTAGCATAAAGGATATAAAAAAAAAAATTTACTATGGTGATTTTTTTAAATTTCAACGAGAGGGGTATCGTTTTTAAGAAGTGTTTTGGCGCGTACTGTAAACGGGTATCGGATCTCATTGCGTTATCTCGATCTTAATTGTTTAAAAAAAAAAAAGTTTTTTGTCAAATGTCTTTTGCATCAACGTTAGGTGCTCTCAAAATAAAACCAATAACATCTGGCTCTCTGTGATATTAACCGAATCGGTTCCATTATGGTAAGTTTAAGGTTGAGTTTTATGTTGAGCTTAAGTTTATTGGAAGTTGCTTTTTATTGTTTAGTTCAGCGAATAGTTCAGACAATAGTTCAATTGGTAGTTGATAGTCCACTTGGAAATAGTTCAGACAATAGTTCAATTGGTAGTTGATAGTCCACTTGGAAATAGTTCAGACAATAGTTCAATTGGTAGTTGATAGTCCACTTGGAAATAGTTCAGACAATAGTTCAATTGGTAGTTGATAGTCCACTTGGAAATAGTTCAGACAATAGTTCAATTGGTAGTTGATAGTCCACTTGGAAATAGTTCAGACAATAGTTCAATTGGTAGTTGATAGTCCACTTGGAAATAGTTCAGACAATAGTTCAATTGGTAGTTGATAGTCCACTTGGAAATAGTTCATCGGAATTTTTTAAATAATTTTTTTTAATGGTTTTTTTTTTTAATGCAGCGATGTGGGACCTAATTTCTACAGTTCACATTCTTCATGTGTGCTGGGTGGCCGAGTGGTCAATCCAAAGTTCGTGTACTGGAGCTCAATCCCCACCAGCACCCAGGGTGGATGGGACTCGTTAATCTTGGATGACAACTCATTTAAGAGAAGGAAAACTCTTAACTCAAACCCGTAGGAGGATACGATTGACACAGAGAAATTGCGAAAACTCCTAGGACGCCACTGCTGCCAAGCTGTATCATCCACTTACGATGTTCCCTTTTCCAGGTGCGTGGAGAGAGGCGATTCGCTGTGTAGGAAACCAGCTTATAATCCAAAAGAATAATCCCAGGCCTTGTGATTTCGTCCTGCGAAGTCTACACCAACATCACATTGTCCCGGACGGATGCTAACCAACATCACAATGTCCCGGACGGATGCTAACCAACATCACAATGTCCCGGACGGATGCTAACCAACATCACATTGTCCCGGACGGATGCTAACCAACATCACATTGTCCCGGACGGATGCTAACCAACATCACATTGTCCCGGACGGATGCTAGAAAAAACAACTTCCGCTTGAAGACAACTCACGCAGACCCTAACACGAGTTATCCATTTTCTGCCATTCTTTTTGAAGAGATCACATCTTATTTTTAAAAAAAATATTTTTTATCATCAGTATCCAGCTGTGGAATTTCATAGTTTATTAATACTGTTCTGTGATGGAGTTACTAATCAACAAAACACACAATACCTTTGTAAGTGCCCGCTTTTAAAGTGAAACGAAACTTCATTTACCTCTTAAACATGTATTATCAACTAATTTTCTATTCGCTGTTTGAAAAAAAGGTTTCATCAATAGTATGTGTTTTTTTTCTTCCTGCCTTGAACTTATCTTTGCATCAAGGTAACTAATTTCCGTAACTGTGCGTGTGTGTGTGGGGGAGGGGGCGATCTCATTCTTACATAAAACTTCTGCTCATTGCCGGTCTTATGTGCAGACAAAGCAGGCCAGTGCCTGCAGCGCTGAAACTTAGTGACGTTATTTTGATCCTTATCCAAAAAATTAAATACTAAAATCATGGAAAAAAATAATTTTATACAAATGAAGAATATTTATGCTGTTGATAGACTCTTGGGTGATGGGGGCTATTCCTTTTTACAACCATGATGGCTAAAAGGCACAACAGTCTATTTAAATGAAATAGTTTTACATCCCCCCGCCCCCCCCCCAATGAATAAAGATAAATGAATGCATTAAAAATTGTACCACTGTTTGAAAACATTAGCATCACTTAATTATAATACATTTTTTGGAATGTTTAATATATTTTTTTTTTTAAATGACAAACATACTTTGAATTAGAAGACTAATGGTTAAGATGTCTTAAAAGGGTAATAAATCATTAGAAACCTTCGAATAATAGTTAACAGAGAGAAGTGTGTTTAAATGAGCTTCAGATAGTTCACCGATTGAATAGCTTTAATTTAATCTTTTCTTTTTTAAATTTGAAACGTTCACTATATACAAGGGCATTTGAACTACTAGAATTATTTTGAAAACATTAAATTTTACTTTAATAATTTTTATAATTTGTTGGTCGAAATCGGGGAATATGAATGAATTGTTACATTTTTTTAGGGGCGTATTAAAAAAAAAAATATGGGGGTGTGAGGGTGCCATGTGATCAGAACGCGTAGAAATAAGACCATGGTCACACACAGGCATGCATACAAAGGGTGAAATTGACAGGTAAGTGTGGAGTATTTTAATTGATTTGTTATTTCTACTAATTTGCCTTCGAATTTAATTTTTGTGTGTGTTAAAATAAGGATTTTAGAGGTTTTAAAACTCATCGGAGACGCACAAACTGTTCTGAATGCATATTAAACGGGCAAATGTTTTCAGGACAAAAAGATGACAGCGAAGAAACTTGCAGAAAATGTTAACGTTGCACCAATTTTTCGACCTACAACAAAGTTCAGAGTTCGTCTCAAGAAAAGGCAGCTGGGTTATGAAGCTAAACTATGGAATATCCTAAGGGGGCGACCATTAATTATGTCAATGAAATAGAGGAAGGGGGGGGGGGGTGGAAATGTTTCACGATTGTTGACAAGGGGGAGAGGGGTTAGATTAGTTGACGTCATCAATCATGTTTTTACTATTAAAATTTTAATCTTAGAAATTGTCTGGTTATTACATTGTTTTTAAAAATTTATAAGTGTAAATGAGTGTGCGGCCTTTGACACTGTTGATCCCTTTACAAAACCCTTTGTGCTTGGGAGGAATGTTGTTGAGAGCCAGTCATTCGCAGATGACACGCAGCTATACAAGCATACCCATCCATCTCTTGTTGATTCCGCTGTCCAGACTTTGCGGGAGTGCATTGGTGACGTCAAGTCTTGGATGACACACAGCAAGTTGAAGCTGAACGATGACAAAACGGAAGCACTCCTCATTCACAATCACAAATCATCCTCTACCTGAACTCTCCCCAACTCATTTCAAGTAGGTAACTCCGACATACAGTTTAAATCCTCTGCTAGGAATCTTGATTATATTCTTTCTAACAATATGTCTCTCGATAAACATATCTCTCACATAATTTGTCGTTCTGCATACACCGCTATCTGTCAGATCAGCTCCATCCACCACTACCTCACAGTTAGCGCAACAAAAACACTAGTCTGTGCTCTTGTTCTCTCTCGTCTTGACTATTGCAACTCTCTTCTGTCAGGTTCACCAAAACACTTCATAGAAAAACTACAAAAGGTTCAAAATTCAGTTGCTAGGCTAGTTCTAAAGGCAAAAAAAAAAAAAAACCACAAAAAAAAAAAACAGGATCACGTCACACCACTACCCCACTCACTTCATTGGCTCCGTATACAGGCACGCATTGATTACAAGCTGTCTGTTCTCTGTCACAACCTTTTCTCAGATTCCTGCCCTTCCTATCTAACCAAACTTCTTTCTGTCTATTCACCCCTTCGGCAGCTTTGCTCCTCCGCAGACACGTGTTTTCTGTCCGTTGCTAAGACACGTACTAAAATATATGGTGAACGATATTTCTCTTTTTGCGCCCCCAAATAATATAATTCTCTGCCACTACACATCCGCAATATACCAACCACCCAGGCCTTCAAAACTGCACTCAAAACACATTTCTTTAAATTCTACTATTCCGACTGATTCCCCTCTGACCGATAAACGATGCTGCTGTCTGCTGTCCATGGCTTGACATGTAAAAGTTTTGGGGTGGGTGGGGTGAATATGCATTTGTTTTTGTTTTGCTTCTATACAGCTGTTCTTAATTACATAAATGTATTTTATTTTACTGTCACGATTATGTCTCTTCTGCTAATATTTTTATGAACAGCGCGGTGAGACCAGCCCTAGGCTGGGGTGCCGCGCTATATAAGACAACTAATAATAATAATAGTCAAATAATTTTTAGGCTTTTAATAATATAAGATTTATTTAATTTGGGCCTGTCTGTGCACTGCAGATGGCTGGTCAGAATGTTAGCACACTTTGTTAGTGCAAGATAAGTCAAAAGTTTGCTTCTCTTCACTTGCAGATTCTGTTTGTCGGAAATGACTGGGGCGGTATTTTTGCAATCATGTTGCAGGTATGGAACAAGGACTAGGTTCAAGTGTCATGCGCAGTCAAGATAAATGATATTGATAGAGTAGGAATACGATTTGAGAATAAGGGGAAAATAAAGTGAGTAGCAATAAAAACATCGCAGCTTGAACGGATTTGCAAAATCTAAAAAATCGTTTTTGCATCACAAGTCATGTTGAAAATTAATGTTCAACAGCACCGACAATGCACTCTTGAGCATAAGAAGTTAGCAACTGTTCCTCAACAAAAAAGGATTCGACCAATGCGAGTTGCTGCAAGGAGATAGAGAGAGCTTATGGCAATTATTTAAGTGTTGAATGGTTGGATGAGAATGATATTGACTTGTCTGGTAAATCAGTTCCGCAAGATGAAATGATAAATTAAATCAGCTACTATAGACTATGCCCATCAGGGGCGCAATTTCATGTTTTTTCAAGGAGGGTGGGGCAAAAACCAAAACTTGGTCGGCTTGTTAAGTTGATTATTACTGGAGGCGCCAAAGTACATAGCAATTTAAATACAACCTGTAAATTCGGGGGGGGGGGGGGGAGGGGGAGGGGGGGAAAGCCCTCCTGCCCTACCCAAATGATGTCCTTGAGACCCATTCTTACGATAGAGCAACACCTGGCTACTCCATGTGAAGATGTTAGCAGCTAGAAACTATACTATAATTGTCAGCTTTACTGACAATAATCATATTTATACCACAAACAATGGTATTTAGTCTCTAACAACCTTTTAATTCAGTTGGGGGGGGGGGGTGGGGGGATAAACTTTGACATAATTAAATGGGGGGGGGGTGTAATTGAAAGTTTGACAGTTGTTCACAAAGAGGGGGGGGGAGGGGGAGGGGGGGAGGGGGAGGGGGGAAAGCCCTCCTGCCCTACCCAAATGATGTCCTTGAGACCCATTCTTACGATAGAGCAACACCTGGCTACTCCATGTGAAGATGTTAGCAGCTAGAAACTATACTATAATTGTCAGCTTTACTGACAATAATCATATTTATACCACAAACAATGGTATTTAGTCTCTAACAACCTTTTAATTCAGTTGGGGGGGGGGTGGGGGGATAAACTTTGACATAATTAAATGGGGGGGGGGGTGTAATTGAAAGTTTGACAGTTGTTCACAAAGAGGGGGGGGGTGGGGGGGTAAAAAATGCGTAAAAATTGTGGACGACCCCTAAAACCTTTAAGAGTGTGGAAAATGTTAAATCCTTGTTCGTAATGCTGTTTCTTTTTCTTTTTTTTTTTGTTTTTTTTACTGTGCTCTGTTTCTTGTCGTTTCAACTCTCAAACCCATTATTTTCATCAATAAAATAATACCAACGCACATTTTGGCGCCCCGAACTAACTGGAGCCCGGGTAAATCTGTACTCCCCTGCCTCCCTACGCTACGCCTCTTAATATGGTTGTAAAAAAAAAATCTTTCATCAATCTATAATAGATATTTAAAGTGAAAATATGCATTTGCATTAATCTTTTCAGAAATTATATTGTTAGATGTTAGCACGGATGAATACGGATATTAGTCGAACCTGTTAAAATGTTTCTCTTCCGGTTCCGAAGAAACAAAGGAGAAAATGACAACAAAATGATTGTGCACAGTAACTAATGATATTATGAGCCTAATTTATGATTTATTATTAATCTCAATCAAATTTGTGTAAGTTTTCTTTCCATGTCCGCTTGTTTTACCCATTCAAAACCAACTTGTACTTCAATGGGCGATAGCTAAATTTCGTCGTCCCTGAATTGTTTATCGGACTGTTCTGTTAAGTCAAGAGTCGGTTATTGCACGCTACTGGTCCCTCTGTCGCTAACCCGAACCCTAAATCTATCATAAACAAAGGGAAGTGACTCCCAATAAGGGGACCACAACAGCACATTAGCCCAAGAGTCAAGTTCACCCTTCTGGTACCACCTACTTTTTGCTCTAATAGCCTCTCAGAGACTGTAGGTACTTGGATAAAATTTTCAAATTGAATGAATTAAGAAATGAACACATCTGTAAGATAGCCCTTGTTAAATGAAGTAATAATATGTCTTCATTTTTTATGTAGCACTTTTTGTTAAAAAGTTATGATTTTTTTCGTGAATAAAAACTCACTTTTTTTAACATAGAGATTTGTGACCACTTTTCAAAAAAAAATTATGAAAAGACACATAGCTTTATAGCAGAGTGGACAAATAATATAAAACTTTCCAGAAGTATTCAAAATTGTATTGTCAACATCTTTGTTACTTTAAAAAACGAAAAAATTAAATATAATATTTTAAAATATTTTTTAATGTCATTAAAAAAATTCCACAAAAAAAAGAAAAAAATTTCACCAAAAAAAAGTAAGACCAAACGTAATTTATTTTAAAACAGGAAATATATACCGGCGATTTCACTATGAAAAATTATGAAAGTGAGAAATATCTTATAAAATATTAATTAATATGTCTATTATTGTAAAGATAATACAATAAAACCTAATATTAATTAAGATGGAACTTGATTGCTTTTAGCATTATAAATTTCTTGGGCTTTCTTATCTGTCAACTAGTCATAAATAGTACTGTTTCCGGTTTGTCACTTTCGTTTTCGGCCATTTTTTTTTTTTTTCAAGTCTTAACACTCGTTCTGGCCAAAAATAACATTGTTATGGCCATCTTAGAGACTTGAAATTTTACATGGTCATTTTAGATAAAATTTTACAGGTACACCAGGTCGATTTAAAATGGGACAACGAATAGTTTTCAAAATATTGATAAATTAGACTTTGCTGATTTCTCACATTTTTTTTTCTTTACGACATACTAATATTACTGAAAACAAAATGGATGTCGTTAAAGCCCGTTCGTTAACGTAACTAGAACAGTAATTTGTTCGTTGATACGATGTTTCTAGCGCGAAAAAATAATTTTTTAGTGAACCCTATCATCCAGCACACACAAAAAAGCGTCTCAAAACCCTATGGGCCGTGATTGCGTCAAAATAGCCTCATATCCAAGTACCTATCTCAGTACCGGTTATTACTTTGCTATCTATTCCCTGTGGCCCAGACATTATTTTGAAATTAGCCAAAATTTGATAATTTACAAATCAGCAAAAAAATTCAGTAATTGATTGATTTTCGTAATTTAAAAGGCAAAATAAAATTTTACTATTCCCCTAACGAATAACATTCTTCCCGAAACTATGGTGAAAGGTTTTATCCTCGTTTTTTGTGTTTATATTAGATACCCCTCTATGTGGTCGTAAGTCGTCATCAATAGCGCTAGGCAGCGCCATGGAAACAACAAAATCCAGATCCGCACAGAAAATTCAGTAATTGGTTGATTTTCGTAATTTAAAAGGCAAAATAAAATTTGACTATTGCCCTAACGAATAACATTCTTCCCGAAACTATGGTAAAAGGTTATATCCTCGTTTTGGTATTTATATTGACACCCCTCTATATGGCGTAAGTCGTCATTAATTCCGCTAGGTGGCGCCACGGAAACAACAAATTCAGATTAAACTAAAAAAATTCAGTAATTGGTTTATTTTCATAATTTAAAAAGCCAAATAAAATTTGACTATTCCCCTAACGAATAAACATTCTGCCCGAGACTAAGGTGAAAGGTTATAGCCTCGTTTTTTTGTGTTTATATTGGGTACCCCTCTATGTGGCAAATAGACGCGCTTGGGCCGCAGGGAAAAAAATCGGCTGGTGAAAAAAGATGGGCTTGGGCCGCAGGGAATACCGGAAGTCACTGCAAAAAGACGCGCTGGGTACTGGAAGGGTTAAGACTCCAGACTCCTCCGGAGTCTACCGCGATGAGTGAATATACGTGAAGTAGGATTCTTTGTTTATAAATTGAATATAATCGTAGTTAGGGCATAGAAACCTGTTCACGACCTGCTAAAGATGTTCTTTATAAAAACATTATACTATTAATTATAGGCCCTCTACCTCTAGACATGAAATGAAATAAAACCCCTTACTTTAATTACTTTAAATTTTAACTTTAACACATTACTAATTACACATTACACTTAACAAACACTTTACTGTGACTTTACACTCATTGTCGGTGCATCTGATTTTAACTACACAACCAAAATACACAAATTGTCAGAGATAGCTTGTTGAAGAATCGCTAAAAATCACAATGTGTATTGAACATTTAAATTCAATGTAAAGTGACTACACAAAAGAACTAGACAGCCTCTATTTAAAAGGGGCTATATAAAAGTAACGAGGCCCTTCAACTTCAAGTCGATTCTGGAATCTCGATAAACTTCTCAAATATTCAATTTGAGTTTCAAGAAACCACTTGGATATACTTTGCAAATTTTGTATCAGAATGTAATGGGCAGATAAGATTTTGGATCTGCTTTTGTTTCTTATTCTTTTAAAATTTAATTTCATTCACCATTCATTTTTTCCCCCCTTGAATTGCCAGAAAGGGCATGCTGAGCCCTAAAGGCTTAGGTCTCCACACAACACCGGTTGGGAACCAATGATCTAGCCTGTATGCTCGAAACTAAGTCTTCCTTTTTTTAGGATTGTACATTGGCAATATTGCCTAATAAATAGGCCTAAGTTCCAAATAGGCCTATATTTTTGTGTTATTTCTTATTTAGCATGGCATAAGATTCACAAGGAATATCATTTGAATCGGGCCTATAGAAATAATAGAATGATTCAAAAGTAGTTGCATTTTTATTGATTCAGTAATGCTGCATGCTGGAACCCACTTATTAACTTAACATTCATAATGTTTATAAAATGGCAGGCTTGGAATTTGCTTATTCAATTTATTCTCAATAAAATTCTATCATTGGCTTAATTCCAAGCTTGCTGATTAATTGATTAAACCCTATTTGAGTCTACCTGTATGATTGTTTCCCTAGTTCTTGGTTATCAGAACCTAATTATATCTTAATGTACTTATTTATATTATTGTAGTTTTTCTGTGGAATCTCCAACCTACGAGATTAAAAATAGTACATAAAGTCCCTCAAAAAGTACAGAAAAAAAATGAAAGGTGGAAAAAGTGTAATTGATACATTTTTCATTTAATTATCAATGTTTTGAATGCATGCAAACTTAGCCTTCTTGATCATTTTGAAAGCCCAAACAAGTGTAATTTTTTAATTTTGCACTTTAAACTAGAAATGATTGCAATGAAATGTTAAAATAAGATCTCCACCCTTGTAACTTTATCTGGTAGATTATCTACATGATGGGGCTGAGAAATGAAATATTAAACAGAGGTAGAACTAGAATCTCCCTTCATTGCCTCAAAGTTTCATTTGTGCAACTGTTTTAATATTTGCTTCATTTTCATAATAGCCTGAAGCGAGAACTTTTTTTGTTGCAAAAGGCATGCCATGATCCTATTGTTGAAACATTGATAGTTACAAGGTGTTTGGTCAGGCAAAAAAAAATCACTTTAATTTAGTGTTAGAAACTTCCCCTCTCCCCATTCGTGTTTCATTTCAGCTGTTTTAAAAAAACAAAATAAATAAGGCTCACCCAATTAATTGGAAGTTTCCAGCTGGAGTAAAATAATAAATGTAAAGGAAAGAATACAATATACAATTCTTACTGATGTTGGCATTAAATAAAACTTAGGCCTACATATGCAACTACAGACCGAACCTGCCTTAGATGCTTAGTTTAGATGACACACTGATCCAAATACTAAGCCAAAGGTATCATATTCAATGGACCATAGGTTTTAAGGCTCCATTAATTCCTATGATATATTTTTTGTGTTTTGTCAAAAAAAATTTTTTTTTAATTATTATTTTTTAAAATTCTTGAAAAACCTGGTAAACCTTGAAAGTACGGGGTAAACAGTATATGTTGGTATGTCTGGGGAACGGGGAGATTTAGTTAGTTGCCTCATCTCCATTTGCATTTTGCAGTATTTCATTACAGTCTTATTCTCATACATTGTTTTAACTATAGTCAAACTTGTGGATAATTCAAGAAAAAATTAAAGTGAACGTTTGATTTATTGTCCTACAAAATAATTTTCATTGAAATACTAAAAAATTTTTTTTTGTGTACAGAATATTAAATGATGATTCACCATTGTCCTTTTGTTTTACAGCAACCAATGGATCTTGCTTGACCACCACAGCAACCAATGGATCTTGCTTGACCACCACAGCAACCAATGGATCTTGCTTGACCACCACAGCAAAAAATGTTGACAGTGCTATTGTCCAAATCAAAAAAAGAATTCATGTAAAGAAAAATGCATGCCATTTTGACTAAACTTAGAACTGGGTCAACACGAACTTTGGACGAAGTGGACAAGAAGAAAAGTTCTGAACAGTCAGTGGAAGAAAATGCCCTGGTCGATGAGCAAGACAGTGTCACTGGTGGCATATCAGGAATGCTGGCGATTTCAGATCTAACTGTAAAAACTCCAACTGATCCAAGTAAAGGTAAGTGGATTTGACAGCAGTATCACTTTATGAAAACTCCAACTGATCCAAGTAAAGGTTAGGGCAGTGTTTCTCAAACTCCCTAATGACGTGACCCTTTAATACAGTTCCTCATGTTGTGGCGACCCCCAACCACAAAATTATTTTCGTTGCTACTTCATAACTGTAGAGCGTATGTGTTTTCAGATGGTCTTAGGCAACCCCTTGGAAAGGGTCGTGCGACCCCCAAAGGGGTCGAGACCCGCAGGTTTATAACCGCTGGGTTAAGGGGATTTGACAATAGTATCACATCATGAAAACTCCATCTGATCCAAGTAAAGGTAAGGGAATGGGAAAAAGAGAAAAAGATGATAGATTTGTTTAAGAAAGGAAGAATAGCTTGTACAGGAAAACATTGATGAGAAAAGTTGTAAAAAAATGTTTTGAACATTAATATTATTTAAATTGTATAACATTCATTGCATTTTAATTACATTTTTTTTGTTACCAACTAGATTTCCTATACAAAGTACCATGTGATGGTAGCTATGCAACTACAAGCAACGTGACATTTGAGGTGATTTCAGCTGAAGTGATACGTGAAGGACGTTCCGGTCATGTGGTAGGTGGACACAATAATTGTGATGACAATGTGTATAAATGTTAAAAAAATGTGATGATATAATTTTTATCATATGCTTTTTGACAAAATGGCATATTGTTAAAGTCAGTCCATGTTTTTGTTCTACCTATCTGACTGTCTACTGCCAGATTACACATTCATCTCTCTATTTGTTGGATGACGTAGACCATAAGTACACACTTGTTTTCTCCTCAGATTTACACAGTACTTATCAATCCACACAAAGAGGCTTTGCGATCTGCTCCTACCCTTGTTAAAAGAAGATATTCCGATTTTGAGTATCTCCACCAGCAGCTGAAGAAGAAATTCCCACCGGCCATGACAAACATTTCATTCCCCCGGAAAGTTTTTACTGGGAACTTCACAAGCGAGACCATCGCTAAGCGCAGTACAGCGTTTGAACAGTACCTGGCCCACCTGTTCTCTTACTTCGAAATCAGGTACTCATATGATTTTATGTATTTCTTTGTCCAGGATGACTTCACCAATGCGATTCAGTGTTTCCTAAACAAAGATTACGGCACTGCTGCATGCTCTTTTGAGAAAACTCTTCCAGTCATAGAGAAACTGTATGGGGACTCGCACCCCCACGTGTTCAACTGTCTGTGCGGTCTGGTGATATCATATTCAAGTATGGAGAAGTACGCAGTGGCCGAGGCTTGCGCTGAGGTGGCCTTGAAGTGCTGTGGCGCTGCGGACGACGAGACCATGGCATCCCTTATGATGACCACCATCAGGCTGTGCTGGACTCTGGGCAAGGATAAACAAGACCTGGAGAAGAGACTGCTGGATATTAGGGGGAAGGGAGTGACATCCATCAGAGACCTTCTTGATATCCTACAGCAAACATTCCAGATGGGATTTAGGAAATAAAACCTTGTTATAAAATGGGCGTCTGGCAAGTAAGAACATTCTGGCCAAACTTCTATTTATTTTAGTGATAGTGCATCTCACAAATAACATGGTGCTGGGTGGCCAAGCCGTCTAAACTGACGCAATCCCAATAGCTGGTGGTCTGGAGTTCAGTCCCCCACCACAGCCAAGACAAATACATCCCCCAGCGCCCCGGGTGGATTGGACTCATTAACCTTGGACGGCAATCTTCTAAGAGTAGGCAACCTCTGAATTCAAACTAGGAGCCAGAATGATCAATAGATTGATTTTGGGCCCTCAAAATATAGAAAAATGCGGACGATGAAAAGAACAACTAAATTTATATTATATTAAATGTTTTAATAAAAAGAATAATAATCTTCAATGGGAATACTATGGCACTTTAATAGTTGAATAATCATGCAGCGTTTGCATTTCGTTTTTAACTAACATATTAGCACATACTGAAGACAGTAATCAAATCTTTAAAAATTTATGTAATTTGTATATAGGAACTTTGTACTGGTACCATGGCAATAATTCAGTCTTTAAATTTATTCCACATAAATTTTTAAAAGGTTCCAACACAACATTTACATTCCATATTCTATGTAAAAATTTGTATTTTCAAAAAATTGCTCGAGGATGTACAACATTTCCATCTGTTTGTTCTATCATGTACAATATTTCCATTTTTTTAACAATTCCACTTGTATATTGTAGAAACATTTGTATTAGTTTTATGATGAATGAAAGCCATGTTGTGGTGGAATGCGCAAACTACTAAATCCACTTAAATTATTTGGCACTTATGAACTGATGCTCAAGTGTAAATGTGTGCAATACTATTTATAACTGCATAAAGCTGCCCTGGGATGTTTTCTGGCTGGAGTCTGTCCTTAAGCTACTGATGAGTAGATGCTGTAATTCACTAATAGATCTGTTGTAACCTTCATAAATGATAGAGAAGAAGTTTGTTTATTTTGATTTTCAGCTTACTGTAAATGGCCGTATGTTTTGACACGCATTGGTTTTTTAAAAAATTTGTTGTTGTATTTATTTTTTTGTGTGGTTCTTTTCTAAGCTTTAACCTGGTTATTATTTTGGATTTTGCGAACCAATTATTTTTTTTTACCATTAATGCTTAAGGTACCATTGTTTTAAAATGAGATTTAATCAAAGGTTGCTATCAATTTATTCTAATCCTGACACAACACAAGTGCTCACAAATGTGGGCAGCATTTAAACATTACATATTAAAACTTACATGTTAACGGAATTGAATACTTTCCAAACATTTTATTTTGATTTTCAGATAAAATATTTCGGAACAAAATAGTGTTATGTATAGTGTTTATCTCCCATGGATAATTACAGATTTCCCCAGTTGTCTGCCTTTTATGTGTTGGCCGTTGTTTACAGCCCTTTACTCATAAAATCTGATAAAAATAATAATTCATGAACAAATTAATTTAAATTATAATTTTACTTTGAATAACAGTAACTATTTTTATGACATAAGATGTACATTTTTAAATGTATATAATTTCCCTTGAATGAACATTTGATGTCAATTTGATAGATCTATTGATGTACATATCAAAAAGTTTTGAATTTCAAACTTTATGGAGCCTATGTACAATTGTTCTACTTACTTTGTGTTTCAAATATGGTTTTCCATTCAGGACAGCTGAAGTCTTATATTTTATTTGGATCTTCAACTATCAAAAAAACCAACTCGATGCTTAATGTTTAAAAAAAAAAAAGTGCTTTATTTTGGCTGATTTGCCTAGAATCAAAGCTAATCATTTATACACCGCCATGTGTGAACTTTTCCTAAGCACTAATTTTAGGGGCCTTTTTTAGGTTTTCTTTATGTGCACCTGTTTAGAAAGTTGGTCTAGTTACAAATAACCTCTTTAGATGGAAGAAATCTCATCATGGGGCCTTACCATATATTTTACCATCACTATCATTCATGCTTTCAGTTTCTTCAAGTCTTCAGGTTTTTTTTTGGTGCTCTGCATAATTTAACAGAAGGCCTGTACTTGTGTGACGATAGTATGGATATTAGGGTCAGTACTGTCAGTTATAACTTAAGAAAAAAATCCTGTATGTAGTATGAATGTATGTAAAATGTAATAGAAGAACTGTGTGTTTGCAATTGTTGTAATAATAGATCTGCATGTGTATACTTGTTGTGTGGATATTTAGTCATCACTGTCTGTTATTTAAACACAATTTTTTAAAATATTTTTTTTTTCTCTGAATGGTCCTAGTGAAATATAAATAAGCTTTTTAAATATCTCCAAGTGCATTGTGAATTTCTGGTTACACTGTAATGGGTTAAGACCAGTTCACCAGTAAAGCCCTGGTATTCTTTAAATATTATAAGCCTTTAAGTGTACATAATGATGAACTTGTCATTTCGGGTTTGATATTTTCTGACTGTTGTTTAATGAGTATTTTTTTTTTACATCAGTTATGATTCAGTATGGCTTCTAGAGACATGATCTAAAGTTTCAAATTTTACATGTGAAGAAAAAAAAAAGATTTCAATAATTCCTAAATAACCTTCTAGCTTTTCCTAAAATAATGCTAAAATTCATGAAACATCAAAGAAAATGGACACACTAATTTAAGAACTGTAGGATTATTGATGCTCAATTTATATTCAGATCCACAATTTCCCTAACGTACATCATGAATATAATTTTTTTTTTTTTAAATCCTCAATAAAATTGTTTAAACTGTTTATAAATTTGACTAATTTATTCTACAGTTTAGTTGCCATTTATTCACAATGGAAGCTGAGAGCATCACTCAAATAAGATGTGTCTCACTGTCAATGAAAAAGTAAGATTTTGAAAGCTGAGTGTTAAAAAAAACTTTTCTTCAAAATTTAAAAAAAATAATAATTTCACTGCAACAGGTTTGTGCGTTGTAAAAGTCAGCACCGGTCTTGTGCTCTGAACTGTCACAGAAAAAAATTGAAATTTTTAGCAAGGCAGAACCACTTTTGAGCAGCCCGTACCAGCGCGGCTGCTGTAGGTACGAGATGAAGTTGCAGCTTGTCCAGTTTCTCTATTCAAAGTACATAAAAATTTTAACCTTGATTCATTTTGAATGAAGCTGAACAAAATTGCTGATGACAAATTCATCCAGATGTATAAAGATATCTGGCAGCTAGTAAATTTAGGATTCAAAGAATATATCTGCCACCACTCTGAGGAAAAAGCTTTGTAAGGCTCGTCAGAATCAGACTTTTGTGATGTGAGAGATAAAAAAGGCTGTTTTCTTCTTCTTCTTCTATAATCAATTTATTGATCATTATGGCTCCTATGAATGTAGATGGGATTTGCAATGTCTCTGTGCCTGGTGTTGATGAGGATATTTCACTGGTTACAAGAGTAACTGTTTGAGGGTATCATGCACTAGGGGTTGGAAGGCCTGAGGCAATAGACGCAAATGAGTCAAGTGTTGTCGCCTCAACTGTTCCTTTTGGAAGCTTGTTCCAGTCCCTGATTGTCTTTGGTAGGAATGAGCAGTTCCTATACTGGCTTCTCGCTGGTATGAGCCGGAACTGCCTGTCATGGCCTCGTCGCTGTCTATGGGGGAGAGGGACGAGTTTCTGTCTAATGCCAGAGCAGTGGACTAGCCCATTATTTATCTTGTAAATCATGGAGAGCCTGGACTGTCGTCGTTGTTTTTACAAGCTCTATGTTATTTTCAATAATTTAACATTAGATGTGCCAGTTAATCCCTTATATGTGATCAAAATATCCTTGACGACAGTTTCCTTAACATTTTTATATATTTTTCAACATGCAGTAATGGCGACACTCGATTGAATTAAAGTGTGCTATTTATTCCAAAACAAAATAAAATTAATAAAGAAGTTCATCTTAAAATATTTTTGATTAAAAAAAAAAAAGTTTTCTCCTGAATTGCTGCAGGAAATCTTCTTGTTTTGGTTTTGAGTTGTTGTTGAACAGGAATGCCACCAGTCAACCACCTTTGATTCAACTTTGTTTTACTTACTCTTAAACTTTATGGCCAAGGAAAAGCGTTTTGAAAGCTGTTTGTTGACAAAAAAAATGTTTTCTTTGAAATGCAATGATTTGATTAATTATATAGCAGAAACATCAAAGACATTTAACGAGGATCCATTCTGTCAGCTTTTCTGTGGTCTTCACATGCTTCAGGTTCATCAACTCTGATCTTCTCTATAATTGCCTGCCTTTTGATGGCCAGATTTTTTTTTAACATGCACCGTTATTAACATTTTAATCTGTTCCTACTTTCTCTCTGGGGTAATCAATAAAGTGTTTTACAGCTTCTAATCCTACAGTAGGAGCAAAGGAGCTTTATAAAATTATTTTCAATCAAAATAGCTTCTAAAGACATACAAAATAACACTGCATTATGTTTTTGTATTTCTGTTGTATTTACTTGACTCTTGCCTCAAAATAAGGTGTCTGTAAAAAAAAAAAAAAATGATGGGTAATTAATTCTGCTTCATTGTGTTTTTCCAACAATTTTAAGAGACACATTTTTAGTTATTTTGTCTCAAACATGTAATTAATGAATGCAAGCTAAGCTTAGGCTTGAAAAGAAAAGACAGTACTTCATAAACTTCAGTACTTCATAAACTTCAGTACTTCATAAACTTCAGTACTTCATAAACTTCATAAACTTCAGTACTTCATAAACTTCAGTACTTCATAAACTTCAGTACTTCATAAACTTCAGTACTTCATAAACTTCAGTACTTCATAAACTTCAGTACTTCATAAACTTCAGTACTTCATAAACTTCAGTACTTCATAAACTTCAGCACTTCATAAACTTCAGCACTTCATAAACTTCAGCACTTCATAAACTTCAGTACTTCATAAACTTCAGTACTTCATAAACTTCAGTACTTCATAAACTTCAGTACTTCATAAACTTCAGTACTTCATAAACTTCAGTACTTCATAAACTTCAGTACTTCATAAACTTCAGTACTTCATAAACTATCATTTAAAACATTAAATGCTCATAACAATTGCTTTATTTCTGAATCAAAACACATTTTACAAATATTTTCTCTACTTGCTCCATGTTGTCAACATATTACTATTCTTCTTTTTTTATAATTATGTCTTTCATTTGTATCTACTATCAGTTCATAAAATTATTACCCCCCCCCCCCCCCCCACACACATTCTACCAGCACTCACATGTCTGCAGTCACAGTCAACCCACTAAATAATTGCTAAATAAATTGACTGTATATTGTTCAAGAATTGGCTACAGTTCCTAATGAGCCACCCACGAGTCTCCAGTATTGCAAGGCCAACAGTCCATACTGTTGCCATTCGCCTGAACTAAAAGTGCGCTTATAATTTCTTCATGTTCAACAACTGATGGTTGTTTGCAGGTGTCCCCATTAACAGAGATTACCGCCACCACCCCTCCCCCCCTTTTTTTTTGGCAAATGCAGCTTCAACAATATTTTTGTCAGTTGAATTTCAATTTCTGTTTGTCTTGAATTAACTGTACACAGGCCACGTCCATAAATAAAAAAAAAAAATCAATTCGTTAACCAATGTAACAATATAAAAAAAAAAAAATTTGTTAACCAATGAAACAATATAAAAAAAAAATCAATTCGTTAACCAATGAAACAATATAAAAAAAAAATCAATTCGTTAACCAATGAAACAATATAAAAAAAAATCAATTCGTTAACCAATGAAACAATATAAAAAAAATCAATTCGTTAACCAATGAAACAATATTAAAAAAAAATCAATTCGTTAACCAATGAAACAATATTAAAAAAAAATCAATTCGTTAACCAATGAAACAATATAAAAAAAAAATCAATTCGTTAACCAATGAAACAATATAAAAAAAAGAAACATAAAAAAGTCCAATCCTGTGTTATTGAAACCATTATCAGCGTTGAACGTTCTTTTAGGTGCCGCTTCATCTAATTCAAAGTTAATTGGAGACTTCACATCAGCTGGGGCTACTGGAGTGGCTTTGATGGAAGCTTGTCATCTTGAACAAACATGGGTGACACATTGAGAAGCAGCTCTCTGCCACACGACATTAGTCAATGCTAAATTTTTCCCCAAATCATAAGCTTGTTATTGCCAGGGCAAACTGATCACTGAAACAAATAGCAATTTGTGAAAATTTGTTTACAAGAATTAATCAGGCCCCTATAAGTGTTTTTCTATAGTACGATTTTGTTTAAAAATTTAAGGTTATATTGAATTTAAATTTAATATTTTTATCCGTCTTAAAAAAAGAAAATTGATGGTCAGAAGTGTTGACTTGCTTTTATTTTTAAAAAATGATGGTACTGGTACACAAATACATTTAGATTAATAGAATCTACTTGAGAATCACTGTGCTGTGACTAAGTTATGGTTATACTTCCATAATTCATGTCCACAGACATCAGAGGTATATTTCCCTTGGTTTTTAGGTTACAAAAAAAAAAATCAAACAAATTGTATTTTATTTTATTGCAACATACAACAGATTTCCTTATGTACCACAAATTGAAAATTCTCATGCAACATATTTTATTAGTAGTACAACATAGACATTTTAATACAACATATTTTATTAGTTCCACAAGATAGAAAATTCTCATACAACATATTTTATTAGTACTCAGCATAGAAATTCTTGTACAACAGATTATATGAGTACCACACCATAGAAATGTTCATATTTTATTTTCAAAAACATTACTCATGTTACACAAGATTTCTGTTGTTTCAGCTATATGAAAATTGTCTTAAAACTATTTTTGTAATTTGTTGTCGTGCAATATTTTACTCAACTGTTTATTAAAATTTGCTTTCAGGAACTTCCTGTCTTTGTTGGTTTCTCCTTCTTTCTGGTCCATATTTTATCATCCATGTTTCTTGGGGTAACTTAATGATGAGTGCAACTAGTCCAGTGTTGCCAACATCATCATGGTCGTACAATTACACATGTTCTATGAAGGAAGTGGCTATCCAAGGGCGGTTTGAAAAGGTGGTGGCCCCCCCCCCGTGGCACTTTTAGGTTTTATATATAATATAAATGATGTTTGTGAGTGTGTTGGGGGTGCACCTTTGGGGCTTTGCCCTTGGCGGCAATAAGTCTAGGTGTGGAGATACGCCCCTGTGTTGGATAGACATCTTATAAGAACTTGAGTCATAAAACTTGAGTTACGAAAAATGGTAAAGTACTGGAAGGGTGGGATGAATATTTTGAGGGCATACTAATTGCAGACAATGCACAAGATGAAGATTATCAGCCACCACATGGAGGACCAGACCCTTAAATAAACTCCCCAACTTCTGAAGAAACTACAGAAGTAATCCTTTATTATGAAAACCACAAAGCCCCCGGAGAAGAGCTAATCTCAGCAGAACCCCACTTAGAGGGCGTCCGACCCCTCCCCGGGATGGGAAGATATTAGGACGTAAATTTACCATCCCGACTCCTAGGAAAGTCGATCGCGTGCACTGTGTGTATGCGCAGTGTCGGACCCACCGGGTGTCCTTGGGTTGGGGTGGCCTCCAGCAGAAACCCCGATCGAGCGGACTCGGGTGGGGGCTGTCCTGGCTTCGGGGCCCAATATTCGGGCTTGGGGGGTGCTTTGGGGAGGGCATAAGGAGCAATGAGCTCGACGGCCCGCTGATGCCATTTCCTAATGTGACATAAAGAGAAGAACAGACAGATGAAACCATTAGAATTAGAAACAACACTTTGGAAAAAAAGTAAATCAATTCAAATACCTAGGCTCTTTGTAAAATGAAAGAAATGAATCGCTAACAGAAATAAAAGAAAGAATATCAGCCGGAAACAGGGCGTACTTCAGTCATCAGAAAACACTCACAAGTAAAAACATTACAAGAAAAACAAAGAAATCTATAAATAAAACGGTCATCAGACCAGTTGTAACATATGCAAGAGAAACTTGGACTCTAACAAAAACGGCAGAAAACCTACTAAATACATGGGAGAAAAAAATTCTCCAGAAAATATATGGACCGGCAAATGATGAATATGGATGGAGAATACGAACCAACTAGGAATTGTATAATCTATATAAGAATCCCACGCTAGTGGCAGAAATAAAACAGGACCGGGAACTCTGGGTGGGACACTACGAAAGAATGTCAAATGACAGAGGAGTGAAGAGGGTGCACCACGAAAACCCCAGAGGATGGACGGGGTGTCTAAGACTCACATCTGCCAAGTACATGTACTTGTTCAAAGAAACGAAAGACTGCTAAATTGAACAAAAAAGGAAATATGAAATTAGAACTTGTTCCCGCTATCCAAATGTTTTTTTAAAATAATATATATAGTTTTCTCAATATTATGTCTTATTGAGAACCTTTATTTTGGTCCAGTTCACTCTAAGACCCAGGAGTATGTAACATACAAGTATTGATTGCGTTCAGAGACGTACCGGGGGCTTATGGCGTCCATGGACAGAACTAAAAATACACACATATCAAGCTCGAGAAACAAATTTTTTTAAAATGTATAATTGAGATTTACCATTAAGTGTGCCCAGAGCGTCGCATGTGAGTGGTGCCCAGAGCGTCGCATGTGAGTGGTGCCCAGAGCGTCGCATGTGAGTGGTGCCCAGAGCGTCACATGTGAGTGGTGCCCAGAGCGTCACATGTGAGTGGTGCCCAGAGCGTCACATGTGAGTGGTGCCAAGAGCGTCACATGTTAGTGGTGCCCAGAGCGTCACATGTGAGTGGTGCCCAGAGCGTCGCATGTGAGTGGTGCCCAGAGCGTCACATGTGAGTGGTGCCCAGAGCGTCACATGTGAGTGGTGCCCAGAGCGTCACATGTGAGTGGTGCCCAGAGCGTCACATGCGAGTGGTGCCCAGAGCGTCACATGTGGGTGGTGCCCAGAGCGTCGCATGTGAGTGGTGCCCAGAGCGTCGCATGTGAGTGGTGCCCAGAGCGTCGCATGTGAGTGGTGCCCAGAGCGTCGCATGTGAGTGGTGCCCAGAGCGTCGCATGTGAGTGGTGCCCAGAGCGTCGCATGTGAGTGGTGCCCAGAGCGTCACATGTGAGTGGTGCCCAGAGCGTCACATGTGAGTGGTGCCCAGAGCGTCACATGTGAGTGGTGCCCAGAGCGTCACATGTGAGTGGTGCCCAGAGCGTCACATGTGAGTGGTGCCCAGAGCGTCGCATGTGAGTGGTGCCCAGAGCGTCGCATGTGAGTGGTGCCCAGAGCGTCACATGTGAGTGGTGCCCAGAGCGTCACATGTGAGTGGTGCCCAGAGCGTCACATGTGAGTGGCAGCCCCATCATATGCAGGAGACCTCGAATATTTAATAGGCCGAGCGTTGTGATATGGAGAAAAAAAATAATGTCACTATACACTTTGAATGCAGGGTCACAAAACCGAAAAGTGGCACTGAGTCTACTTAAAGGACAGGGGGGTAAACAGGTTATTGTGCAGCGTTTAAAAAAAATAAATTATTAAGTGAAGGCAAAGAAACCGATTCGCTTAAAACAAATTAATAAGAATTTTTTGCCCGGCTTGCCAAATTATTGGCGCCTCCTTTCAAGTGGCTATGATCGCACGTGCCGCGTTTTACAATCCACTCGGTACGCCTCTGTTTGCGCCTGTTTTTAATCCACGAGCTGGTTAATCTAAATTCCGTAAGCTGACTTTCCCAAATAATTTTTTTTTTTTACATTTTTCGTATTGTTTGTGCAATTAGTATAGGCCCTAAAGCAACAATTCTTTCAATGTTCCATTCCTTAGCTACTTCAGAAAAACTTGCGATGATTTAGTGATGAATCATCGTGAAGTGTCTTTTATATTGAAATAATATCTACCGAAATCTTACACTGATTTCAGTATGTTGATTTTTTAAATAATATAAATATTATGCACAAGTAAAAGGGATAAATTGCTCTTATAAGTGCATACTGAAGTTCAAGCGATATAACGCAGACGTCATCAAGGGAGATCAGTGAGCTAATCTGCTCGCTGTTGTGTTACAGATGCCATCTAGGGAGTCACATGCATCGTTTTATGTTAAATAAGCCACTCTACGGGGACATACTTCATTTAATAGGTAGGATTACAACTATCCAGTGAACTGTTCTATGGTTATATTAATACTATCCAGTGAACTGTTCTATGGTTATTTTACAACTATCCAGTGAACTGTTCTATGGTTATTTTACAACTATCCAGTCAACTGTTCTATGGTTTACAACTATCCAGTGAACTGTTCTATGGTTATATTATAACTATACCATGAACTGTTCGATTGTTATATCATAACTATCCAGTGAACTGTTCAAGGTTATATTACAACTATCCAGTGAACTGTTCTATGGTTATATTACAACTATCCGGTGAACTGTTCTATTGTTATATCATAACTATCCAGTGAACTGTTCTATGGTTATTTTACAACTATCCAGTGAACTGTTCTATGGTTATTTTACAACTATCCAGTCAACTGTTCTATGGTTTACAACTATCCAGTGAACTGTTCTATGGTTATGTTATAACTATACCATGAACTGTTCGATTGTTATATCATAACTATCCAGTGAACTGTTCAAGGTAATATTACAACTATCCAGTGAACTGTTCTATGGTTATATTATAACTATACAATGAACTGTTCTATGGTTATTTTATAACTTTACAATGAACTGTTCTATGAGTATATTATAACTATACAATGAACTGTTCTGTGGTTATATTATAACTATACAATGAACTGTTCTATGGTTATATTATAACTATACAATGAACTGTACTATGGTTATATTATAACTATACAATGAACTGTTCTATGGTTAAACTGTTGATAACTGAAGCTCATTTTGAGTAACGATTTAAGACTGGCAATTAATCCAGTGACTATCCTGTTATCTGGAATCACTTACCACCGCTGTCACCTTACAAACCCGGTTTGATAATTTAAAAAATTAGCTCGGCTTATATCATGATAAGCGTCCTTGACCTTTCAAACGGCAGCCAAGTAAATTTATTTAAAAAAAAAAAAAAAAAAACACCAAAAAAAATATTGAGTTGTTTGAAAATTGCGTCATTCAATTTTGAACATTCCCTTCGATTTTGATCTCTTGCCTAGAAATTCAGTGGGGGAAAAGAAGGTGGGGAGGGGGTGGGTGGGAGTTATCTCAAAATAACGAGCATCATTCTTAGTAAGTAATGATGCGTTTCGCTTTTAGCTGTTTGGCAGTGAAGCTACCATGTAGCCGAACATGCCAGTTTGTCACTCGACATGAGAGTAAATATACAGTTGTTGGTGAGTATACGCCAGTGTTCTCCCCCCTAGGCTGGGGTACCGCGCTATATAAGACAACATATAATAATAATAATAATATTGCGGCAAGTAGTTGCAGTTAGCGAACTGGCGAGTGGTGAATTACTGGAATGAAAAGTCATGAATATGCACTGATGGAGCTTTTGTGAAGGGAAATGAAATGCACAGTTGAACGGCTTAAGTGCCTCAAAGAAAGAAAAGTAATAGCATTTTTTTTTAAAACATAAGACGTACCGGTACATTATGTCAGCCACTTAACACGTACCGGTACATTATGTCAGCCACTTAACACGTACCGGTACATTATGTCAGCCACTTAACACGAGCAATTTCAGCTTAAAATGGATACAATTTTAGCAAGGTTTGCCCTGCATTCGAGTGAATTCATTAAGTTTTGGGTCAGTGTGAAGTAGAACCGTCAAGTGACTTTTGGAAGAAAGCCACCCCCGCCCCTTTTTTTAAAACCACTTTTTGTTTTTTTTTGTCTCCGCATAAGAAAAATGAGAGCTGTTTTTTTCCCACAAGACATATTTGGGCCCTTGACGTATATATATCCGAAGCCCCCCTTGCAGTAAAACAAGTGAATTCTCCTGGGTTGGATGTAAATGTGAGTTACTTGGTATTAAGAAAGTGGTTGTAAATCAAGATATTGGACTGCTAGGCTAGATGAAAGGTTCGTTGCTGGTTATTTGCCTTGATGAAAGCGTGAAACTCGTTGACACCCCCCCCCCCCCCAAAACCACCCAAGTCCTCTCCAACACCCTGGTTATAAGCTGAATATATGAGAGTTCACTTACTTTCAACTACCTATGATTAAAACACAATTCAATGTCCTTGGACCGGAGGCGTTGTGGGACATAAGTCCCCCAGGCGCCAGATTAGTGAGGGCGCAAAAAATGGGATTTGATGGTATTTTATTGATGGAAATAATGGGTTTTAAGAGTTGAATTTTTTTGCGTGGTTTGGGGGGGGGGGGGGGTGGTGTGCGTAAAATGAATTTTATCACCGAACTGTTAAGAAAGAAAAACAATGTGTTTTTACCCAATTGGTGACTCAAATAAAACAGCCAGGACCGTCATGTTACTATGTGGGAGCCCCTGCAACTATTCCGCCTTTTGCTTTTTATAGCTGTTCAAAGCAATTAAAAATACTTTCAAACTTCCAGTAAATGTGTATTAGCATAACAACTTTGGGTTCCTTAAATATATGCACCCATTCTTCCCCCCCCCCCTCTCCTCCAGTTGAAACCGTAGTGGTTGCAGGACTCACACGACGGCTCTGACATATTTTGTGGGTTTTCCCCATTTTTGGAGGTCAAAGAAATGCATCCGTTTTACCGACTTCCGTTGTTCATGGTTACAATCACGTCACATCTACGTCACATCAACGTCAGAACTTCATTTGATCTGTGAGCCAATCACGTCATTCTTGAAATATTTAAACTAAATGTCCCATCAACTGACGAAATATCCTTTATCCTAAATTATCACTCGTTTCTAGTTACAGATTGTGGAGAAAAAATACGCAAAAAAGAAAAAAAATGACCCAACAAAAACAGCAATGACAACAAAATAACTGATGAAGACGTTCGACTAACAAAAATTAGGATCAACATAATTTATTCATGATAAAGCTGATATTTTGGGTTAGCCAACATTTGATAGACTCGGACCACTTAAAGCATCGTTTCAACTTGAGCCATTGAATATAATCCTCAAGTGGATTCACCTCAAATTACGAGAGTGTTTTGATCAGTTGAACAAATACTTTAAAATCGCTTCATATCCTCATTACACTTGGTCTCATACTTTAAATGCCATAGGGAAAAAAAAAAGGGTGAGACGGTTATCAGTTATTATTTTATTTGATGTTTGGCCGTTTAAGATCACCCCCACCCCCAAACCTCGCGTTACAATAAATCTGACAGTCGTCAGTTCAACGAAAGTTCATCTTAAATGACCGGGATTATTAGAGGTCCAAACGGAGAATTTTTTTTTTATTCTGGCATCTTTGGAATGCATGAAGAGTGAGCAGTGCTAGGTGGCTCTCCTTGCAGACTATTCTCACAGTGTGAACGGCAAACACGTGAGCTCCCAGCCAAAACCCTTCGGACGTAGATGAGTGGATTTCTCGGCTGTCAATCTGACACCGTGACAATCTGTCAATCTTGACAACGCGGCGAAAGATGGACGTGGTGGTGGTGGGAGGGGGGGATAAGTATCGTACGACTGTTGTGTGAGACGGCTAAACATAGGAACGGTTGGGGATATTTTTAGCAGCCCTAAGTGTTAAAACATGTGTACGTATATCTATAAATATCCTCATACACCTGTAAATATCCCCATACACCTGTACACAGTTTTCAATGGCAAATGTGGGGAGGAGGGGAGTAAGAAGGTGGGGAGAAAAAGACGAAGCGTAGAACGCAGTATGGTTTTCATTCATAAGAGAGAAGGGAGGCTACTAGGCTGCGAGCTGGATACGCTTCAGTCACCGTCTGGTGCTTGCTGAGATGTTCTCCCTTACACACCAGGGGCCCGATTAGGGCAAGCTGCCTGACCTAGGAACAAAGTGCCATATACTAATGTGATCGCATTTTCCATTAAAGGGAATATACTCTAGCAATTCAATTACGCCTCCTAATAGCCACATTTATATAGCCAAGTTTAAATAGCCACGATTAAATAGCCACGTTTTTAAATAGCCACGTTTTAATGACTCCTTTAAAAATCGACTTTTTTGGCTACATGGGAACTATTTGGCTACATGGGAACTATTTGGCTACATGGGAACTATTTGGGTTTTCGTTTGTTCAAGAAACACTATGTTGTCTTGATGTAAAGAATATTTGCAGGTTATAATTATAATAAAGAAAGGATATAACAACAAACATTAAGATGTTTTTTCAGCTTACGATTTCCATCATTACTCAAACTAGACGACGACGTTTTTATCAGAGATTACCAAAACTAAATGATCGCCAATTACGTCATTATTGTCACTAAAGGAATCAGTTCATCGGTGGCTCCTCTCTAAGCTAGAGAAATACTCTCGGTGTCCTGTGCTTAACGTTTTACAATTATAAAATGTTGCCGTGGTTAAGATATGTATTTATTTATATGATGAAAATTGATGTGTACAATAGTAATAAACCATTTATTTGGACCAATAAAAAAAATCTCATCTCATCTTATCCTCTCAACCTAATTAAGTTGAAAAAAAAAAGTCAGGTTATTCGAAATGTATGAAAACGTTCTAAAATGGCTCTTTGCTATAGTTTGAAAGGAATGCTAAGTTGCTCTTGAAATAATTAGATAATAATTGAAATAAGACCTTTTTGAAAAGACCCTTGCATATCTTGTTTTTTTTTTGTTTGTTTTTTTTTGGGTTTTCTGTTTTTTTGTGTGCAACTAATTATGTTTTGATTTATTGCATCTGAGGCCCGCATAACTACTCTCTATTATAAATGTAAAAAAAAAAAATGTCGGTTTACATTGAGGAAGGATCACTTTCAATTCTAAAATTAAATTCTAACGGAAGTGGGCAGTGGCGTAGTGAGGGGGGGGCAAGGGGGGGGGGAATCATTCCCCGGGCGCTACTCACAAAGGGGCGCCAAATGGTATATTTTACTATAATATTGTATGGTTTTCGAATAGGGGGGGGGCGCTAAAAAGGTATTGGGGGCGCTAAAAGGGTATTTTGCCCCGGGCGTGAGTTAAGCTCGCTACGCCACTGGAAGTGGGTGTATCAGACCCGTGAATCAAATGTGGAAGATCTCTTTATACCACGTGTTCAAAGAAGAGGAAGAACGGCTATGAGTTATGAGGCCTAATCTTTTTTTTTTTAATTTAAATATTCAACAAGTGTCTGTTTCCGGCAACAGTCACACATTTAAACCCTGACATGAATATCCTAACAAACGCCATAAAAAGCACACGCACACGCACACTCACACACACACACACACACACACACAAAAGATGACAGTGACTTTGTAAGAACTACAAAACCGTTAGTGGGGCTTTGTGTGTTTGGGATGATGTAGTAATTATAGCGCAGATGCGAACACAGTAATTAAGTGTGCAAAGAGACGTTTTAAAAAAAAATGCTTATTAAGCCTACTCGAATCTACTAGGAAAAGATGTCATAGCACGTTATTAAATCATCAGTTTAGTGCGAACGCCTAGGCCATAGAGTGATTGAGCTTTTTGGGACATTGCAGATTCTCATTATGACTGTGTTTTTTTTTTCTTTAAGAGTTTGTTCGTGGAGGTGAAAAGGTGGACGAAACAAAGTTATGCAGTTATTTTTACATTTTTTTTTCACGATTACATATTTTGTTTTATAAAAAAAAAAAAAAAGGAGAAATTAAAGGGAATATTATTAACCCATATTTTATGAATGATTTTTCGAATTAGCCTGGTCCTGTCACACTCTACAGTATCGAGTACAATATTAACATCAAGTATCTCTTAATTTATTGTATTCATTGGAACTATTGCTAATCTCAATATTAACTTACTTTCGTTTATGGAGACGGAGTTGGATATCCACCCCCAACCCCCCCCCCCACACACACACACATACCTCGTTTTCGCGTTTGGGTCTGGTTTCTTGTGATTGGTTTGCTGGCTAAACAAAGTCGGTGACAAGTAAAAATCAACATCTCAGTCGGAGATTCAAAACAATTTCACTATTGCCAAACACTATTTCTTTTGATTTTTCTCTATTTTTTAAATGTGCTCACAAAAATTATCAGAGAATGTCTGAATAATAAAAAAAACAAAACCTAAACATTACGTCATCATTAATCATGTGATTTCACTGTACATTCTGTTGGTAAAACTCATGCCTAACAAAAAGATATTGGCTGACTCATTTAAAGCACCAAAAAGTCATTAAAAATGTCATGGATGGAATTTGGCTCTACTATTTTAAAACGGGCGATGTTCTGTTTTTTGTTCTGTTTTTTGTTCTGTTTTTTTTTTTGTTTTTTTCTTGATGTATGTCATTCGTTTCAACAGATCCCAATTGGTTTATTTTGAGGGGCGTACTTTTGTCTTTAAATATATATTGGATGAGTAACATTGATCACGTAACAGTGTGGGTTTTTTTTTTTATTTACCCCATCCTTGCGAAGCAAATCGTTTTCGGAGAACCTCGGAGACGTTTTTAATGGAACAAAAAATTGTTTGATTGGCCGACGAAATAGAGTAGTTTTTTTTTTTTTTTTTCCAAAGCGCGTGTCTGGTTTTGAGAGTATATAATTCGCGATATTCCACGTCTTGGAAGTCAAGTGGATCAAAGCTATTTTTAGAATCGAAAGACTTTATCACTACATTTTTTCCGTCTGTTGTAGTTATTAGATGCTAAAATAGCCCAGCAGTCGTCTTTATATAGAATGAAATAACAAACAGGGCGAATTCTTGGCTAGGGGTTAATTTATTCAAAGTGAGCTACACAGATAGGTTATCGCGTCTCCCTCCGCTCAGTACGAGCGCAGATGGAAAAAAAAAAGTGAAAATGTTCTAGGAATGACTATTCGCGATAAACTATTCAGACTCACGGCGATGATAAGTCGCTGGTCTTGTCAGATTGCCACGGAGACAAATATATTACGATACAATTTCACGAAGAGATTAGGCGCAACGTTCCAGTATTGCCTGGCTGTCATTTGTTTTAGAAATATTAAGGTCGTCCAAGGGATCTGTAATAAAGGCGCATCTGGGGTGGCGCCAATGGGGCGGAACAAGATTTCATAGAGGTGGTAATCGAACCCTCTTTTTAAAACCCTCTTTTAGAACCATCTTTATAACCCTCTTTTAAAACCCTCTTTTAGAACCATCTTTATAACCCTCTTGTAAAATCCTCTTTTAGAAGTTCTGCTTAAGGTTCGGTTGAGAGACAGACTAAGTTCGGGTTCGGTTTGATTCGGTAACAGTTTAAGTTTGGGTTCGGCTCGAATCGGTAACAGCTTAAGTTCGGGTTCGGTTCGATTCGGTAACAGCTTAAGTTCGGGTTTGGTTCAATTCGGTAACAGCTTTAGTTCGGGTTTGGTTCAATTCGGTAACAGCTTTAGTTCGGGCTCGGTTCAATTCGGTAACAGCTTTAGTTCGGGCTCGGTTCAATTCGGTAACAGCTTTAGTTCGGGCTCGGTTCAATTCGGTAACAGCTTTAGTTCGGGCTCGGTTCAATTCGGTAACAGCTTTAATTCGGGCTCGGTTCAATTCTGTAACAGCTTTAGTTCGGGCTCGGTACCAACTTTGATGCTGGTTCATTTTGGGGTCTCGATATTATATAGGTATGTAGATCTAATACCGATTTTTTTTTTTCTCTCTGAAGAGCATGTTATCGGTTTTAGAAATTGCGTCGCATCGGAATTTGATGTTGATCCCGTAGAATCATCCTACTACTAAGGTGTGGTGGCCTCCCCCCGCCCCCTCTCCACCAACGCCCATCTTGCATCATCTAGGTGTTGTCAAGTGTGTATAATTTCTTTGATTGAAAAATAAATAGGCCTGTATAATTTCGTTGGGGTTTGAACGCTACATGTTGAGGACACCGGACTAAAAATGAGTCGGCTTGATAGCGTTTACAATTTTTTTTGTGTGGATTTAATCGGTGATCGCTTCATAGAACTCCAACTTAAACACGAAAGCGGGTTGACGCTTAGGAGGTGGTGAGGAGGGGCGATTTAAAAAAAAATAAAATAATTTTGCAGTTTGATTTTGTAGTTAAAATTAAAAGCATTACTTGCCTCAGTTTCCGAAAAGAAAATATTACGCACCAAATGCAGTTGCATTGTATAAAAAAAATCATTTAGCTTAGTTATCGGGGATTGTAATTTGCACGTCATGGAACTCATTATTGAACCATACATTCTTTCAAAAATATATAATTATTTGTAATACACTCTCAATGCTAAATTCAGTTATTAGGAAGCAGCCACGATTTTTAGGAAGCAGCCGGCTGGAAATCGAAGCAGACCACGGGTCACACCAGAAGAGTAATATATTATATATAAGAGATTGAATTTATTAATTATTTTTATAAACCTATGATTCATGTAGCTAACGTCTCTTTATTAAATAAAGAACTCAACTACTAACACACCATTACTAGCTATATACACAATCGCTCCTGCTAAAACATAACATTAACAAAACCATTTCCCCTACCCAAATATACGTCACAAAATACAAAGTATATAGCAAAAGCTACGAAAATAATCTCAGTACCAAATACGCTGAATAAGAAGCAGCCTGCTTGATAGGAAGCAGCCGGAAATGGAAGCAGTCACACCAGACGCGTAATATATATAAGATATATCATTTTTTTGGATTTGAAACACCTGAGCGCAATCTTACGTTCCAGCTCACCACCCTACAAACCAGGGCACCATCATATGACCCAGAAAACCATCATTTAAGCCAGTGCACCGTCCTATGGCTAAGATCATGTTTTTTTCTGCAACTTATGAAAGCTATGCCATAACCCCGTAATGCAGAAACTATTTGAAACAATTAATCAAATATCATATATATGATCCCATTTTGGATACCGGGATACCATCCGAAAATGGGATCCCATCATGAAACGTGATCCGATTGGGATACCTCCGGGATCGGGATTCCATCGGGGAACGAAAGGTTTAAAAATGTTATTACAAATGTGTTTTTATAGGAGACAAAGTATTTTTTTTTATTTTTTTATTTACATGGCGCTTACTTTCAATATTAATTAAAAGGTTGTAGAAGTGGTTGTCGTTCCCGAATGCTATCCAGCGCGGGCAACAAATTCAAGTTTCTACGACATTCAATTCCAATCCTTTGACTTCATAGAATGCTCATCTACACTTCTGTACAGTCTTTCTGTGTCTACATAGAGTGCTCATCTACACTTCTGCACACAGTCTTTCTTTTGCTTCATTGCGTGCTCGTTTACACTTCTGCAGTCTTCATGGGCCAATGTGATCGTTTGTCAAACTTCTGCATGTCATTAAAACTAATAAAGAGAATAATTGCGATCAAACGAAAGATCCAAAATCTATATTATATAATTAACGATGTGGATTGATCGCTCAATATATGCGGTTACTTGTAGGGTGGAAGTGGAGCATCCTTTTAGGGTGGGGGACAGATGTGGATTTCCCAGCCGTAGGTTGTCGGATTGATTTTCCCCGCAGTACGCTTTTGGGACGGATTTCACAATTAGTACGTTTTGGAATGGATTTTCTCATCAGTACGTTGTGGGATGGACTTCCCCATCAGTACGTTGTGGAATGGACTTCCTCATCAGTACATTATGGCATGTACTTCCCCATCAGTACGTTGTGGGATGGGCGTCCCCCATCAGTACGTTGTGGGATTGACGTCCCCCATCAGTACGTTGTGGGATGGACTTCCCCATCAATACGTTGTGGGATTGACTTCCCCATCAGTACGTTGTGGGATGGACGTCCCCCATCAGAACGTTGTGGGATGGACGTCCCACATCAGTACGTTATATTATTACATGTGAAACGATGTAGGAATAAGGAAGGGAGCAAACTTTTCTAATAGTCTGACATGCTTCTGTCCAAAAACAACGAATTCAGTTCGAGGCATTGAAAGAAGCATAATCCTGTACACGAACAAACATTTCGTTAATATTCTTTATCCTCATCATTGCCAGCGCATGCATCTATGGCTAGCGCCAAATTAGGCAAATGATTTTTGTCAATCGAAATAACACAAATTATCTATTTTAAAAGAAGCCATATATTGATACAGTATATCCCACCGTCTCATTAACAAGTGGCATGGGATAGCAAATATCTAAAATCACTTCAACATCTTTAAGATGAAACGAAGTTTTAAGAATTAAAAAAAAAACCACCTCAAAATTGCCACCATTTGTCCGGTCTAGAGCTTCGTGGCGACTACACCTCTTCTTCTTCTTCGTATGCCTTTTTACCTCGTCTGGGAGGCATGCAGAAGAATGTAACTACTTATGAATAAAATACAGAATTAACTGCGTTATTATAATATACATATACTTAACACAAATAACATACACATATTTAACCCCAAGTGATAATCAAACCACGATCCTAATGATGCGTCTTTACTTTTATTTACTGATACTTAGTATAAAATAAGCAATTATATGGACTTACGAATACAATTACGGCTAATAAAAAGTTGTCCTGTGACTTTTACCTGTGACTTTTACCTGTGACTTTTACCTGTGACTTTTACCTGTGACTTTTACCTGTGACTTTTACCTGTGACTTTTACCTGTGACTTTTACCTGTGACTTTTACCTGTGACTTTTACCTGTGACTTTTACCTGTGACTTTTACCTGTGACTTTTACCTGTGACTTTTACCTGTGACTTTTACCTGTGACTTTTACCTGTGACTTTTACCTGTGACTTTTACCTGTGACTTTTACCTGTGACTTTTACCTGTGACTTTTACCTGTGACTTTTACCTGTGACTTTTACCTGTGACTTTTACCTGTGACTTTTACCTGTGACTTTTACCTGTGACTTTTACCTGTGACTTTTACCTGTGACTTTTATCTGTGACTTTTACCTGTGACTTTTACCTGTGACTTTTACCTGTGACTTTTACCTGTGACTTTTACCTGTGACTTTTACCTGTGACTTTTACCTGTGACTTTTACCTGTGACTTTTACCTGTGACTTTTACCTGTGACTTTTACCTGTGACTTTTACCTGTGACTTTTACCTGTGACTTTTACCTGTGACTTTTACCTGTGACTTTTACCTGTGACTTTTACCTGTGACTTTTACCTGTGACTTTTACCTGTGACTTTTACCTGTGACTTTTACCTGTGACTTTTACCTGTGACTTTTACCTGTGACTTTTACCTGTGACTTTTACCTGTGACTTTTACCTGTGACTTTTACCTGTGACTTTTACCTGTGACTTTTACCTGTGACTTTTACCTGTGACTTTTACCTGTGACTTTTACCTGTGACTTTTACCTGTGACTTTTACCTGTGACTTTTACCTGTGACTTTTACCTGTGACTTTTACCTGTGACTTTTACCTGTGACTTTTACCTGTGACTTTTACCGCTCACCGCACTATATTACTTGAAGTAAAAGGTTAAGAAAGAAATGTTCAATAAAAAAAAACAATCTAAACATATATATCATAAAGTAAACGCCAATGTCTCATCTAACCCCTTGAAATACCTGCACAACCCAACCCCCTGAGATTGAGGGCAACTCAGTTCTAACTGTGCTGCCCAGTGTCGGGAATAAGACAATGGTTGGCTAGAATGATGCAATACATAGAAAAGAGCCCACGTGACATATTCACGACACCAACCAATAGGGCAGGTGTGGGCAAACTAGGGCCCGGCAACTGATATTATGTGGCCCTCGAAGGCATTTAGAAATTGAAAAAAATACTTTAAAAAAAAAGATTTTGTTGAATTTTCCAGAATTTGATTTACTGTTATGATTGTTTTAAACATTTTTTTTACCAAATTTCTTTCTAATTTTCTTTTTTTTTAAAAACAGTCCTTGAATTTTGCTAAGTAATGCTAAAATGCGAATTTACCGATTTTAATATAGAGAAATGTTTATCGACATGTAAAAATTGGACATAATATACACGTTTCCCCCCAATAGCTTAACAATTGTCAATGTGGCCCTCCGGACAAAAAGTTTTCCCACCCCTGCAATGGGGCAATGTTTAAATAACTTATATTTTGTCTCCATCAAGGTGGTAAAGTGAACCAAATAAAACAATTTATCAAAATAACACGCGCGTTCATTCATTGGCCCCCAAATCAACCCCTTTATTTCAGCGCCAAATCGTTTAATATTTTTACCCGGTCACGCGGCAGCAGGATCCGTAACTCTCGACATCCTGGCACTAATAATTTAACCCCTGCCTTCCTGGTCCGCATGAGTTCATTCCGGTACCTGACACAAGCCATTATTTCACTAAGGCCGTTATCGATGATGTTATTCATGTGTTCAACTTTGCTGCTAATCTTTTCTGGCTGGAATATGTTTAATACCGCCATCCTCAAATGCGGTCACAAAACTGGATAAGGCTTTTGTGTTTTCTTATTGTACAGAGCAATGGCATTAAGTGGGCCATTAAAAAAAAAGATTATAAGAGATTCGATTTGTAAAGAAGCGGCAGGCAAAGGTAATAATATCACATTGAGAGTTGGTGTTGACCAATGACAGACAGTGATACCAAGTAGAGAGTTTGAGTGGACCAATGGCAGACAGTGATACCAAGTAGAGAGTTTGAGTGGACCAATGACAGACAGTAATACCAAGTAGAGAGTTTCAGTTGACCAATGACAGACAGTAATACCAAGTAGAGAGTTTGAATGGACCAATGACAGACAGTAATACCAAGTAGAGAGTTTCAGTTGACCAATGACAGACAGTAATACCAAGTAGAGAGTTTCAGTTGACCAATGACAGACAGTAATACCAAGTAGAGTTTCAGTTGACCAATGACAGACAGTAATACCAAGTAGAGAGTTTGAGTGGACCAATGACAGACAGTAATACCAAGTAGAGAGTTTGAATGGACCAATGACAGACAGTAATACCAAGTAGAGAGTTTCAGTTGACCAATGACAGACAGTAATACCAAGTAGAGAGTTTCAGTTGACCAATGACAGACAGTAATACCAAGTAGAGTTTCAGTTGACCAATGGAACACAGTAACTTAACTCTTTAATCAGGGATGAAACTAAAAAGTAAAAGTGAACGACTGCCTGTCATCCATTGATCAGAGCTTGTCATCCATTGATCAGAGCTTGTCATCCATTGATCAGAGTCTAACAGACGAAATGCCCTGCCCCTACACGCCTTCCCCCAACCCCATCCTCCACCCCATCCTAAAATCCTCAACTTAGGACCGATGGTTTGTTGTAAGCGAAGGAGGAGGGGAGGGTTGCTGTATTTTAAATCACCTTTTCTTATTTCCCCAGCACTGACCACAGCAAAACCCCCTCCCCTTTCTCAACCCAACATGCCGGAGATGTAATTCTGTTATCATCAGCTCAGGCGACCTTTCAGGTCAGCACGAGACAGACGATGAACCGACCGAGCGAGAGGGTCACATGTGTCAACAAAAATTATGCTTTAACTTACTGACAAACTCCATGGATTTGTGAGTTGTAAGAAAGTCTACAATAGTTGTGTTTTTTTTTAAAAACCCCTAAAAGCAAAGTTTTAAAAAACAGTAAAAATTGATCTTAAGGGTTTGGATGTGGGGAGTGGCGCTGAAAAATCAAAAGAATGTGTTGTACAAGGAAACACATTTTTATACTTACAAAATTTTATCTTGTTTGTTACTTGAAGTCTGGACAGTTACAAAGATGAGCAACTCTCTAACACAGGAGTGCTCATTAATGGAAGAGGAAGTAGCAGAGCAACAATCTTCTAGCGCCATAAGAGAAATGCGGAAGGCATAGGAATCTGTTGCATCGTACATTGAGAAGCATTACCCTAATTAGGAGGTGGCTATTCGTGCTACAAATTTATTCAATGATAATGCTGTGACACATTTTCATCAAATTTAGAAGCGTCGGCAAAAACAAATGTCTTTAGAAAGTTTTCTAGTTTAAAAGGATTAATTATTTGTCATAAATTCATATTTTTTTTTACGTTTTTTGTTTCAAATCTAAATTGTATTCCAAGTTGTTACACTCCTTAACAATTCATAAGTAATTTTATTTGAATAAATGTTAATAAAAACTTTTGAAAAATTAGTATTTTTTCAGCATGGAACGCGTTATCGTATTTTACATTCATAAGTATGGGAAAAATTGTTTCGTTTAACGAGTGTTTTGCTCAACGAGTAAGAGTCTGGAACGAATTATGCTCGTAATGAGAGGTTCCGCTACTTGATTATGTTGTTTTTTTGTTGTTCCAAATTATTCAACTTTACTATGGGAAATGACTGTTTCCAACGTTGAAACTCATTGATCTCAAATAGCACGTTACCCCCACCCCCCCCTTTTTTTTTTCCAAAAAAAGGAGCAATTACATTTTCATGTCTCAGCTCAATTTTGCTAAGATAAAAAACATAATCACTAAACTGCTAACGCATGCGCAGCTGGAAGCAAAAAAATCGGGAGTTTCAAATAAAAAAAAAATCTTTTGTATGCAAAATGTTGAAATATATTTTTGAGGTCGGCTGAAAAGCCCAGGGAAAAAAATCGTCCACTCTCTTCTTGGACTGTTAGCTAAGGTCAAGGTGTTGTGTCCGCCGGGTTACCAAACCTGATGGACGGAAAGTGATGTCTCGCTTGGTTTTCATCCTGGGTCGGGACGATCGGTAAGAGAGAGTCGCAAGGCCAAGAGACCCGAAACGGACAGACTTTAGTGAGGGACTACCCCCAGTATTGCAGTACTTCTGGGGGAACCGTTACAAAAAAATAAAAATAACTTTTGGACATTGAGTCATTTTATTATCATTAGCACTCCTGGAACAGGGCGGGCAAGGCATTTATATAACAGCCGGAAAAGTTGATGGCCTGTCCGTCGTCATCTAAAGCAAACATTTGCTGTTCTTGTCATCAGCCGCTGTACTAACCTGTTATCGCCAGCCAACACTTAAAACCCCCTCCCCCCCATGCTCTCATATCACGGCTTTATAAAGTCACCCCTCGATGTCATCTATTCCCACTAGCCTTTTATTGGCCTCGGAACACACAGACAATTCATAGACAAATTTTGAATTCCCGGACCGACATAAGGCGAGACAAGGCAAACATGGCCGCTCTCATTAACGACAACTCATGTTGACCGTGGCAATGGATCACGTCAACATGGGGACCCCGAGGGGAAATAACAGAATGGATGACTTCGCTAAACCTGCCGAGTCGACAAATAAAGTGGGCGCGACAATTAAAAGCTTTGCACATTAAAGCCGCCATTTTGACTTCTCTTTGGCACGGTCTTTAATTCTGGGCCAAACCTTAATTATTATTATTTTTTTGTTTAAATTTGATTGGTTGTGAAAATCGGGAAAGCCAATCTATGAACTCAATAATCCCCTGACAGGAGAAGTTTTGCTGTGGTCAGGAGGCGAATAACAACGCAAAAAAAAAAAAAAAGATTATTTCACTAACACATATCTGGTCGATGTTTCACTAAGACATATCTGGTCGATGTTTCACTAAGACATATATGGTCGATGTTTCACTAAGACATATCTGGTCGATGTTTCACTAAGACATATCTGGTCGATGTTTCACTAAGACATATCTGGTCGATGTTTCACTAAGACATATCTGGTCGATGTTTCACTAACACATATCTGGTCGATGTTTCACTAAGACATATCTGGTCGATGTTTCACTAAGACATATATGGTCGATGCTTTGTCGATAAGCAGTTCTAAAAATAAAGGAATTGTATTAGTTTATTGTTCTCAAGCTCGTAAATAATATACTTTTAAAGAATCGCTCTATTGTCTAATCCAGGGATGGCCAGACCTGTAGTAACTGAGAGACATTTTTAAAATAAAAAAAATTGTTGAGAGCCTGCTAATAAGTATTTAAAAAATTGAATAAATATTTAAATTGCTTTTTTTTTGTTTTATAAATTTGACAACATTTGGATTTCTTCGTTACCTTTATCAACTCATCCATTATGACTATCTGAAGACATACATTGGTAGGTATACATACATTGATAGGTATACATTCATGGGTAGGTATACATTCATTGCTCGGTTTTCATACATTGTTAGGTATATATATATTTATAGATATACATACATTGGTAAGTATACATACAATGGTAAGTATACATTCATTGATAGTATACATTTATGGGTTGGTATATTTACATTGATAGGTATTCATACATTGTTAGGTATACGTATATTTATTGGTATACATACATTGGTAGGTATACATACAATGGTAGGTATACATTCATGGGTAGGTATACATTCATTGATAGGTATTCATACATTGTTAGGTATACATATATTTATAGGTATACACACATTGGTAGGTATACATTAATGGGTAGATATACATTCATTGCTCGGTTTTCATACATTGTTAGGTATACATATATTTATAGATATACATACATTGGTAAGTATACACACAGCTCAGATTTGGTCATCCATTTCATTAAAAAAAAATAATTTCAAAGTTTTGTTCAGCGTTAAATATAATCTAGAATAAAAGAGGCCACGAAACATCACAACATAACAGATCCATCTGGAATACTGAACTGTGACGTCTGTCAATAACAAAGTATTCCCAGAGTTACGAAGTCGCTGCGACCCCAGAAGAGCAGAGGCGTACCGAGGGTAAGGCTAAAGACTGTCACGTGGCCCGTAGCGTAAGCGCCACTTGAAGTGGGGCGCAGAATAGGCGTGAAGGACAAACACTTTTTCTGTTCAACAAAGGATCGTTTTGTGTTTGTTGATGATTTTTTTGGTTTATTGTTGGACAAAAGGATAACAATATTACAATCTTAACTGTAGAAAAATGGGTTTCTTAGTTCCAGCCGCGGATGCTGAAAATCCCCGGTATAATGCTTCTTCATCACAGACACATCTGATATTAACTTCTGCTGGATAGCTTGACCAAACTAAGGACGTAAATGTAGGAGACTGTCAGCTGTGTCCATCTCGTAACAACACAACTATTGACACGTAATTAGCGTGTCCATAACGGGGATATCTCCGTCAAGATCTATTTGTCTATGCGGAGTGAGGTGCCGGTGTGCGGAGTGAGGTACCGGTGGGGAGTAAAATGGTTTGCAAAGTTAAATTGTTGACAAAACGCCAAGGGTACTCAGCGCCGTGGTCAACTTTTTGTGTTGGTTTTTAAACGCGACGGCTCGATTATGTCACGGGCCATTGAACGTACCGGTTAGTGTTGAAAGCCGTTGGGACTGACTAATGGAGACAGAGCTGGTCACCAGTCGCGACCACACCAACACAGCCGAGCTGCTATGACTACCAGTGTTCAATCGCGTTGTAGGAACACAGAGATTTAAATACGACTTTAATTTAACAAATGTATTTGGTGTACGGAGAAGAAACCACGCGGAACATCGTTAACAAATACCATCGTGCGAGTTTCACCCGACAGCCGTAGATGTCTGCCGGGGCACGCTTCTATGAAGAAGTCATTTTTTTTATAGTGTTCTTGGTCCCTGAGAAATTGGACTAAGTGCGCGTTCTAAGTCAGCAGCATATTGCATATTATGGCTCGCGGGTCAGTTTGAATTTCATACAATGGAAAAAGTAGGAATAATTTATTCTAAGTTACTTTATCAATACCTACTTTTTGGTCCCTAACCTTAAATTTTGTAACGTTGTATTTAATATTTAAAAAAAAAATGTTAATCACAATAATTTCATAGAGTCTAAATTAATCTTTTAATTGAATGATGGGCGAAGGTGTGAGCGAACGTGTGGATGAAGGTGTGAGCAATGGTGTGGGCGAAGGAGTGGGCGAAGGTGTGAGCAATGGTGTGGGAGAAGGTGTGAGCAATGGTGTGAGCGAAGGTGTGGGCGAAGGTGTGGGAGAAGGTGTGGGAGAAGGTGTGAGCGAAGGTGTGAGCGAAGGTGTGGGCGAAGGTGTGGGCGAAGGTGTGAGCGAAGGTGTGAGCGAAGATATGGGCGAAGGTGTGAGCGAAGGTGTGGGCGAAGGTGTGGGCGAAGGTGTGGGAGAAGGTGTGGGAGAAGGTGTGGGAGAAGGTGTGAGCGAAGATGTGGGCGAAGGTGTGAGCGAAGGTGTTGGCGTAGGCAGGGGCTGAAGGGGGCGTCCGGGAAATGTGGGGCTGCCAAGGGTGCCAACATCGGGGCTGGGGGGCACCATAATCGTATTTAATCGATATGCTTATATAGGCATATATCCATTAGCGTGAGAAGGGGGCGGTCTGCCCCAGATGGTACTTTTTTAAAATATATGTAACAAAAAAATGAAGAAAATAATTTAATTAAAAGTCTCTGCGCAGAATTGTATTTCTCCACTCAAAATAACCAGCCAGTCAATGTAGTCGGCACTGAGTGAACGGCCATCTAATAATGTGCTCCACCGAAAGGGATTGCTATTGTTCACTTAAATGTCCAGACATCAGTCTTCAGGGAGCTATTTGTTCCTCTACTCTAGACCATACTATTTCTTTTAAAACATGCTTTCTTATTTGAAGACATTTAAATTTTTAGTTTATCCGCAACTGTTATTCATCGGGAAGTTTTTAAACTTCATTTGATGATGGTGTGGAATTCGCCGGACGATTCTTCTTCTATAAGATTATAAGCTGGTTTCTAACAGCAAATCAACTCTCTCCACTTACTTCCCCAAGGGAACATCACGTGGATGATACAACTTGGCACCCGTGGCGTCGAAATTAGTTGTCACAATGTTTCATTGTATCAATGTTATCCGCCTACGGGACTCCATCTCTGGGTTTGAATTCAGAGTTTCCTTCTCTGAGATGAGTTGCCGTCCAAGGTTAACGAGTCCCATCCAACCGGGGTGCTGGTGATGTTTTTGTGCTTTTCTGGGCTTTGGTGGGGATTGAACTCCAGACTATCAACCCAGCACCCCTGTACTATAACAGGGAATAAATAAACATACAGTATAATTATATACATAATTATTCGCATGTCTAATGAAGGCCACATTTCAAAGTAGATGGCTGACGTTTATATATTTATATACTGTGCATTATTACAAATAAAGTTGTATACGTCACTGCAACTCTAATAGACGAAGATGTGTTGGGGGGAGAGGAAATTGAGGACGCCCATCGGAGTCACCTGAACTAAAGTGGGGATGGGATAGCAACTTTCGGCGCCGAAACCGAAACCGAAATTCGATCGGTCTTTAGCAACGATTTATACATTGAAGATTTGCTCACAGCAATACATAAATATATTCATACCTATAGCACTATTGTTTTGTCCATAAATTATTTCTTGTTATTTTTTGACATTTTTACTCTAAAAATGAATTTTGGCTGAAGTCTTCGAATCATTTTTTAAATTCAGATTCAGTTCAAAGAAACATGGGAGACAACAAATATAGCGAGTGTAAACACAACACGCCAATGGTAACTAACGAGCTAGTCAACAAAGTCCGGCAGGTCGGTGTATTTTGATGACGTCAAGATGACCGATACCTATTTTTTGGGGTCTAATTTAAAAAAATATATATATATTTATAAATGAAGTAGTTTTAAAAAATCAATAGTTATTATAAAATTATAAAATAACATTACTAAAAGTATCATCATCATCATCATCATCATCACCATCATCATCATCATCATCACCATCATCATCATCATCATCATCATCATCATCACCACCATCATCATCATCATCATCATCATCATCATCATCATCATCATCATCATCATCATCATCATCATCATCATCATCATCATCACCACCATCATCATCATCATCATCATCATCATCATCATCATCATCATCATCATCATCATCATCATCATCATCATCACCATCATCATCATCATCATCAGCATCATCATCATCATCATCATCATCATCATCATCATCATCACCATCATCATCATCATCATCATCACCACCACCATCATCATCATCATCATCATCATCACCATCACCATCATCATCATCATCATCATCATCATCACCATCATCATCATCATCATCATCATCACCACCATCATCATCATCATCATCATCATCATCATCATCATCCTCATCATCATCATCATCATCATCATCATCATCACCATCATCATCATCATCATAATCATCATCATCACTATCATCATCATCACTATCAGTATCATCATCATCATCATCATCATGTCCCTTAGTCTTTGGACCGTTGCGGCGCCACAGCTAACATGAAAATTATCCTTCTCCACGCCTCCCTGTCTCCTGCACTGCACTAATAGTATAAGAGATTCAAAAGGGTGAATAAAATTTCAAGAGTATTTGTTTTGATATACAATATTAGTGACCTCTAAATAAAATTTGCAAAGAATGCGTGGGTTTGTGTATCGAATTGGAAACAGTGTTTCTTTCAGAAATTTTCCCCCGAGGGGGCACTTTTGACGTTCGGGGGGGGGGCAGTGCCAGTTTTTCAGTGGCCAGAGACGTAGCTAAGGGGTGGCAGATGGGACATATGTCCCCGGGGCGCCAGACTAGCGGGGGCATCTAATGGGCATTGTGTTAATGGAGGAAAATAATAGGTTTCAGAGTTTAGCGGGGGGGAGGGGGAGGGGGGGTGTAAAAATGAATCTTGTCCCCTGTCATCAAAGACTCACGTCAGTGACGTAGCAGTGTGGGGGGCGAACATTTGGTCTTCCCAGGTGTCATTTTTCTTTACATAGAGCGGCGGGATTTTACGGACATCTGCAGAGTTTCTATCGAGAAAGGTAGCGTAGCAAAAAAGTTAACCCACCTAGGGTGGCGCTAACACTAGGCACGCCGCTGGGCAGTATATATCAGCACCAAATTTGGCTGTCATGGCAAGTAATTTTTATCGGGAAGTAGGGCAGCAGAAAATGTGTGATTGTTTAACAATCAAAAGTTGCATTTTGGAGTATACATGATTCGAATGTTTTGATAACACTTTCATTTGATCGGGGGAAATAATTTTTCAAGCGTCGGGGGAGGCATTATGGCGACCAGTGCCAGACACAAACTAAATTTCTTCTTCTTTTTCTGTCTTTTAAGGGCCCACGATCAATTTATTGATCATTATGGCTCCTATGAATGTAGATGGGATTTGCAAAGTTTCTGTGCCTGGTGTTGATGTGGATATTTCACTGGTAACAAGAGTTACCTAGTAAGGGTATCATGCACTGTATTCAATGTATCATTTAAGGCAATGTGTGAAGGGGCATTTCAAACGTTCATATATTTACTGTTAGATGTCTCGTAGAAAAATGCGAAGAATACATCAACATAAACCAACTATATCTGAACTACAAATCAGGTTATGATAGCATAGACAGGAAATACATGAACGATGCTGTGCTTGAACTTGGAGTCCTTAACAAACTTACCCGACTCATACATATGACGATGGATAACTACAAAAGTAGAATCAAAGTACAGAGGGAGTACTTGAGGGAGTTCCCAATCAATCTGGGCCTCAGACAAGGAAATCCGTGTATCATTTTCAACATCACTTTAGAAAAAAGCATTAGAAACATACGTGTGAGCACCTGAGAGGTGGTACAGAACAACCATAAGGAACTTTATAAAGCCAGCCACTGCAATACCTGGCCTACACAGACGATATAGCGCTACTTGGTAGAAACATCATTGATGATATAATTAAAACTTTCAGGGAACTTGAAGGTGTGACGGTCAAAGCTGGTCTTGATGTAAATAAAGCGAAGGCAATATTTATGATAATGTCAGGAAATACGCACTGATGACTTCATCAATATGAACATCTACGCCTTTGAGAGGGTAGCTACTTTCAAAGATCTAGGGGTGACTATAAATCAAAAACTACTTCAAAACAAAAATCTCGCTAAAGGAACAAAGAAGGCAGTATACACCACTATCGCAAGACCAGTAGTGAGACTTGGTTCCTACCAGAAAAGCAGAGTACCTGTTAAATATATGACCCGATGATAGACAATTTTGTTTTTAGGAATCCGTACAAACTAAGAGCTATATCAATTGTACAAATACCCATCCATAGTCACAACAATATAAAAAAAGGGCAGACTGCCCTAGGCAGGACACATTGAAAGGATGCCGGATTCTGGAGCAACAAAAACGATCTACAGGCAGAAACCTAGGGGCAGACGGCTCACCGGTCGACCAAGACTGAGATGGATTGACGATGTAGAGAAGGGCTTACAAAGGTTGGGGTTCGCACATGGAGTTGTTAAGCGATGGATCGATCCCAATGGAAGAATGGGGTGGAGCAGGCCAGGGCCCTAAATGGGATGAAGCGCCACTGATGTAAACATTTCAGATATTTGGGTGGGAAGCGCTAGAAATAACCATAATAACAGGACATCACTAACTCTTCCACCAGCACAATATTAAATAAATTCAGTCCAATTGGGAGCCCTTAGGGTATGTTTTTTTATCGAGAGATACTCCTTAGCTTAGACTCGCCCCTTAATACTTTATAGGCCCCGGAAATTTTTTGATAAATTCAAAATGCAAGAATGCATTTTTTTTAAATACCGTAGTTAAATTTAGTTTCGCATCATTAAACACTTAACTGTAGAGCAACGGGAGAGATGCTAGTTAATATTTTAGGTGTCATTTGACCTAAGAGCCATCGTGTGAGGTCTGCAACCCACATAGCTGCATGGGGCCTCGTATATTTTAGGGGCTTAAAGTTGGGCTGTAATTACATTAAATTATCAACTTTTATTGCTAGGTAGGAAAGGAAAAAAACGAAAAGTAGCACGGGTGCCATAAAAATTCAAGTGACGTCTCTGCTTGACTAAGTGTGGTATGCTAACATTTTTTTTTAAATTGAAAAGTAATGTATTTTTAAAGTTATTATTTTAAAATATTTTTGGGATCAACTACATAAAAATAATGAATTTACTAAAAATATTTGTAAAATTAAGAAAAAAAATTCCCTCCAAAAAGGTATCCATCACAAAAAAGAAATGCTAAAATAGTTTTACATTTTTAACTAAAAAGAAAAAACAAAAACATACGTTTATTTCAAAATATTTCCAAGTTTCACCAAAGTCAAAAAGAAAAAAAGATTTTCTGTACAAAGGGCTAAAGACTATATCTTTATGGGTTTTCAAAATTGGTATTTATTTATAAATCATATGTAACCGACATAATTGTTCAGAATTCAAGAATTGTTTATAAAAGAATCATATATTTATTAATGTGTGATTTTTTTCCGTATAAAATTAATGTTTCAATTCTCAATCTCAATATTCAGTTGATTGAAATGTTAATTAAGAAATTTAGAGTACTATAATTTGCTTCAGATCATTACAACTTGCCTCTTCGATATTATACTTGAAAACAATTTTTTTACCAATTCCAAATGATTTTTTTTTAACTACTACAAAAATGGCATTTACAAGATAATCGAAATACTCGATTTTTTTTATTCCTTGTTTAAATATATATTATATTCTTTCTACTGGATTATCATCTTAAAATAATTTTTTAATAGTTCAAACAGCTGGGGAAGATTGTTTCTTATTATTATATTAACATAGAAAAGTCATTGGGGATTTAATAAATAAAGACTATTTTTTAAATCATTTTACTCTGTTCCCGAAACTGTGTTAAAAAATTAGAAACACTCGATTTTAATAATTATGATGAAATGTCCACTAATTTTATGTAACCGGTAAATTCCTAATTTTTTGTTTTAAAATTATAATTATTATTATTTTTAAATTTTCATTTTATCTATGTCAGCATACATCTATGGAATCTACTACATTAAAATGTTTGCTAAAAATGATTTTTTAAAGCATGATACTATTTTACAATATCATTTGAAAACAAATTGCACATGTTTATTTCTTAGCAAGAACTACCGGTATATTTAATTTACAGACATTTATATCGATGAAAAGGTAGTTTAATACAGGGTTATTAAAAAGTCTTTCAACTTTTGCAGCTGCAAAGTGTAATTAAATAAAAGATACCGATATCTGTGAATCAGAAAAAGTAAGTTTAGCTTATGATCAGGAGCGGCCAATTTTCAAAACAATACCATATTTATAATCGATTTCTGCGAGCCTGTAACAAGATTAACCTGAACGCTATGGATCATCAACATATATCGAACAAAGCGATATTTTATTTGTTCCAATAATTGTAATCGATTAAAGGCACACATTTCAATAACTTTTAAAAATTTTATAAAAATAAAATTTAGAGTAGTTTTTTTTTTCTTTTCTTACACATTTCCCCCCCCCCCCCGGGGGGGCACTTGACTTGCTCCGGGGGGGGGCAGTACCCTCCCCGGAGGTATGCCTGAAAGAAACACTGATTGGAAACAGCTCTAGCCCGCGTAGCACTGGAGTTACTCCATTTTTTTGATCCAGGTTATTGACGCGGCAGCGCTCTGCTCTGAGCTTTCAGGAATAAATCATCGAATACAAAAAAATGCGAAAACCGAATATGTGCTGGGTTATCCGTGCACCAACAAATTAGTAGTGGTTTTCCTCTTCGTATATTTTTGACTTTACCGACATCAGTGGCTAGTGCAGAAATGGGTTTCTCAAAGCTCGAATTAATACAAAAGCTATCTCTGCAGTTCCATGAACAAAGAGAGACTGGTGGGACTAGGCATATTTTGATTAGATAAAAAAATATATGTTTAAAAAAGACTTTCTATTAAAGACGAGTTTAACCCAAAGAAAAGTAGCAAATAATTTTGGCAAATATTTTCTGCACATACTTTCTCTGTCTTAAAAAAAAAAAATAATAAAATATTTTTTTTTGTTTGATACTTTCTAGTATTAAAATTATAATTAGTATGTTATCGAAAATATTAGTATTATTTAATTATTTTTTTGAAATCTCAAAACACTATAGGTCTCTAATGACCTACCCTAACCAACCCTACTTCTTTTTTTCTTCTCCCGCCGTTCACAGAACAAAACAGACGCGATGTGGACACAAATTGGATGCGTTCTTTCAGGTAACCTCGAGACAGACGATGACCCAAGAGAGCTCATCCAGTTACGAGTGTTAAAAAAAATACGCTGGACAGACAACCAGACAAGATGGGAATGTGAGTAGAGAAAAAGTCTATATAAAAAAAATTAAGGACATGGCTTACCAGCTTGACATGAGAGATCTCAATAATAGCTGTGGTAACATAAAGATAATGGATGGACCAGTGGATGAACATGGAAAGCCTAGCCACCGTTGAAGTTAGAAGAGTTAAATTTAAAAACGAAATACAATAGGAATAGTGATTATTTAGTTATTCTATGTTTGATGTCTTTTGTTGTTTGATATTGAACACAAGCTATTTTATATCTAATGCATTCATTCGTCTAGCCTTATAGATGACATGGGAAGGAGTGGCATTTTTCATTTCGCGCATAGGGCAGCAAAACACCAGGTCCTAGTAATGCCCCTGATATTCGTCTAGTGAAGGATGGTTAATTTTATTATTTTGTATACTACAGCAGACTGTCAGAAATTATTAATATTATTATTGGTAGTTCTCTATAGCGTGGTACCCCGGCCTAGGGCTGGGCTCACCACGCTGTGCATATAATTTAACAAAACATAAATCATGAACTTAAAAATCTATTTACATTAATTAAATAAAACAAAACAAATGTGTATTCGCTTCAACCATTCCATAACTATTTAGATTAAATAGACACGAACGTTCTGTGTCGATATAACAATATATATTAAGCTTTAATAATATCTTTACATTACAAATAAGTCGTATCCGGAAATTTGATCGAAAGAAAATTGGTCGACGGAAAATTGATCGACGGAAATTTGATCGAACGGAAATTTGGTCGAATCGTTTTTTTTAAATTTATACGTTAACATTTTCGTCAAATTTCATTTTGAACGCATTATTTTGTTTTACTAAATAGTATAGTGCGTTCAAAAAGAAATTTGACGAAAATTTTAACGTCTCGACTGAAAAATAGATTTGACCAAATTTCCGTTCGATCAAATTACCGTCGATCAATTTTCCGTCGACGAAATTTCTAATTTCTTTCGATCAAATTTCCGGTAACCCAAATAAGTAGACGTTTCGGCACATGCCTTCATCAATACAACAAGACATACAAATAAGTATTAATCAAATTTACATAATATATATATATAGAGAGAGATAAATCCTACCTAAGAAATAGAAAACCAGACAGAAACAAGGTAAAGAAAACAAAAAGAATGAAAAGGCAGTGACTTGCAGTACTGATGATTGTTCGTGTCTATTTAATCTATTTTAAAGCCTTATCGCAGTCCAACACTTTAATAACTATTTACACGTGAAGCCATGGACGGCACTCAGCAGCATCGTTTAACGGCCAGAAATGCGCTCCTTGGTAGCATTCTTAAAGCGTGGACGTGTTGGTAACACGCTATTTATTTAAAAAATATCAACACAAATTAAATAAAAATAGTTTAACTTTAAATACCATTTAACAAAATTTGAAATGTGTTTTCTACTACTACATCAGGAATTCCTAACAGTACTTGATCACCCCAAGCCCTGTCGATCTCAAAACATTTTCTGAATACCTCTTTATTTCCACACATTTCCCACACACTCCTCTCGAACTCACATTTTTTAAACGTTAGTCCCCCACCCCATCCTTTCCTGATAGTCAAATAACTGTAATAAAATAAATTAATGAGAAGATAATTCAGTTATGGTAGCTTTCATTTATTAATTAACTTACCAGAAACACACACACAAATGCATCACAAATAATACCAAAACAGAATGCCCAAACAGAATGCCCAAACAGCAGTGTTTCTTTCAGAAATTTTCCCCCGAGGGGGCACTTTTGACGCTCGGGGGGGCAGTGCCAGTTTTTCAGTGGCCAGTGGCGTAGCTAAGGGGTGGCAGATGGGACATATATCCCTGGGAACCAGACTAGCGGGGGCATCTAATGGGCTATAGTGTTAATGGATGAAAATAATAGGTTTCAGAGTTTAGCCGGGGGGGGGGGGGTGTAAAAATGAATCTTGTCCCCTGTCACCAAAGACTCACGTCAGTGACATAGAAGTGGGGGGGGGGGCGAACATTTGGTCTTCCCAGGTGTCATTTTTTCTTTAGATAGAGCGGCGGGATTTTCGGACATCTGCAGAGTTTCTATCGAGAAAGGTAGCGTGGCAAAAAAGTTAACCCACCTAGGGTGGCGCTAACACTAGGCACGCCGCTGGGCAGTGCATATATCAGCACCAAATTTGGCTGTCATGGCAAGTAATTTTTATCGGGAAGTAGGGCAGCAGAAAATGTGTGATTGTTTAACAATCAAAAGGTGCATTTTGGAGTATACATGATTCGAATGTTTTGATAAGACTTTCATTGATCGGGGAAAATAATTTTTCAAGCGTAAGGGGAGGCATTATGGCGACCAGTGCCAGACACAAACTAAATTCATTTTGGTTGTGGTGTGCCGAAGAAAATCATTTGCCACAAGATTAGATTCAAACCGTTAGTCACATTGATCGACGTCAAGGAAAAAAAAAAGGGGGGGGGGGGTAGCAGAAATTGAGGAATCCGAAGAGTTTGAGCAAAAGTGAGGGCAGGGGTCACCTTAATTTAAAAATAATGTTCAATTCAAAATGCAGTGATGCATTGTGGTGCAAATTTTTCTTCTTCTTTTTCTGTCTATTAAGGGCCCACGATCAATTTATTGATCATTATGGCTCCTATGAATGTAGATGGGATTTGCACTGTTTCTGTGCCTGGTGTTGATGCGGATATTTCACTGGTAACAAGAGTTACCTAGTGAGGGTATCATGCACTGTATTCAATGTATCTTTAAGACAATGTGTGAAGGAGCATTTCAAACGTTCATATATTTACTGTTAGATGTCTCGTAGAAAATGCTAAGAATACATCAACATACACCAACTATATGTGGACTATAAATCAGGTTATGATAGCATAGACAGGAAATACATGAACGATGCTGTGCTGGAACTTGGAGTCTTTAACAAACTTACCCGACTCATACATATGACGATGGATAACTACAAAAGTAGAATCAAAGTACAGAGGGAGTACATGAGGGAGTTCCCAATCAATCTGGGCCTCAGACAAAGAAATCCGTGTATCCTTTTCAACATCACTTTAGAAAAAAGCATTAGAAACATACGTGTGAGCATCTGAGAGGTGGTACAGAACAACCATAAGGAACTTTATAAAGCCAGCCACTGCAATACCTGGCCTACATAGACGATATAGCGCTACTTGGTAGAAACAGCATTGATGCTATAATTAAAACTTTAAGGGAACTTGAAGATGTGACGGTCAAAGCTGGTCTTGATGTAAATAAAGCGAAGGCAATATTTATGATAATGTCAGGAAATACGCACTGATGACTTCATCAATATGAACATCTACGCCTTTGAGAGGGTAACTACTTTCAAATATCTAAGGGTGACTATAAATAAGCAAGAGGAAATAAAATCGGATGTACAAGAAAGAATAACAGCATGAAACCGTTCTTATTTCAATTTACAAAAGCTACTTCAAAGCAAAAATCTCGATAAGGGAACAAAGAAGGAAGTATACACCACTGTCACAAGACCAGTAGTGAGACTTGGTTCCTACCAGAAAAGCAGAGAACCTGCTAAATATATGACCCGATGATAGACAATTTTGTTTTGGGAATACGTACAAACTAAGAGCTATATCAATTGTACAAATACCCATCCATAGTCACAACAATATAGAAAAATGGCAGACTGCCCTAGGCAGGACACATTGAAAGGATGCTTGATTCTGGAGCAACAAAAACGATCTACAGGCAGAAACCTAGGGGCAGACGGCTCACCGGTCGACCAAGACTGAGATGGATTGACGATGTAGAGAAGGGCTTACAAAGGTTGGGGTTCGCACATGGAGGTGTAAAGCGATGGATCGACCCCAATGGAAGAATGGGGTGGAGCAGGCCAGGGCCCTAAATGGGATGAAGCGCCACTGATGTAAACATTTCTGACATTTGGGTGGGAAGCGCTAGAAATAACGATAATAACAGGACATCACTAACTCTTCCACCAGCACAATATTAAATAAATTCAGTCCAATTGGGATCCCTTAGGGTATGTTTTTTATCGAGAGATACTCCTTAGCTTAGACTCGCCCCTTAAAACTTTATAGGCCCCGGAAATTTTTTGATAAATTCAAAATGCAAGAATGCATTTTTTTTTAAATACCGTAGTTAAATTTAGTTTCGCATCATTAAACACTTAACTGTAGAGCAACGGGAGAGATGTTAGTTAAGATTTTATGTGTCATTTGACATAAGAGCCATCGTACAAGCGACGTCTCTGCTTGACTAAGTGTGGTATGCAAACATTAAAAAAAAATGAAAAGTAACGTATTTTTAAAGTTATTATTTTAAAATATTTTTGGGATCAACTACATAAAAATAATTAATTTACTACAAAATATTTGTAAAATTAAGAAAAAAGACTTCCTTCCAAAAAAGGTATCCATCCCAAAAAAGAAATGCTAAAATAGTTTTACATTTTGAACGAAAAAGAAAAACCAAAAAAACATACGTTTATTTCAAAATATTTCCAAGTTTCACCAAAGTCAAAAAGAAAAAAAAAGCTTTTCTGTACAAAAGGCTATAGAATATATCTTTATGGGTTTTCAAAATTGGTATTTATTTATAAATCATATGTAACCGATATAATTGTTTAGAAGTCAAGAATTGTTTACAAAAGACTCATATATTTATTAATGTGTGATTATTTTTCGTATAAATTATTAAAGTTTCAATTCTCAATATTCAGTTGATTTAAATGTTAATTAAGAAATTTAGACTACTATAATTTGCTTTAGATCATTACAACTTGCCTCTTCGATATTATACTTGAAAACAATTTTTTACCAATGCCATATAATTTTTTTTTAACTTCTACCAAAAATGGCATTTACAAGATAATCGAAATACTCAAATTTTTTTTATTCGTTGTTTAAATATATATTATATTCTTTCTACTGGATTATCATCTTAAAATATTTTTTTTAAATAGTTCAAACAGCTGGGGAAGATTGTTTATTATTATTATATTAACAGAGAAAAGTCATTGGTGATTTAATAAATAAAGATATTTTTAAAAATCATTTTACTCTGTTCCCGAAACTGTGTTAAAAAATTAGAAACACTCGATTTAATAATTATGATGAAATGTCCACTATTTGTGTGTAACCGGTAAAGTCCTAATTTTTTGTTTTAAAATTATTATTATTATTATTTTTAAATTTTCATTTTATCTATGTCAGCATACATCTATGGAATCTACTACATTAAAATGTTTGCTAAAAATGATTTTTTAAAGCATGATGCTATTATACAATATCATTTGAAAACAGATTGCACATGTTTATTTCTTGGCAAGAACTATATTTAAAAAGTATTTCAACTTTTGCAGCTGCAAAATGTAATTAAATAAAAGATACCGATATTTGCGAATCAGAAAAAGTAAGATTTAGCTTATGATCAGGAGCGGCCAATTTTCAAAACAATACTATATTTATAATCGATTTCTGCGAGCCTGTAACAAGATTAACCTGAACGCTATGGATCATCAATATATATCGAACACAGCGATATTTTATTTGTTCCAATAATTTTTATCGATTAAAGGCACACATTTCAATAACTTTTAAAAATTTTATAAAAGTTAAATTTAGAGTAGTTTTTGTTTTATATTTTTTTTTTTACACATTTTCCCCCGGGGGGGCACTTGACTTGCTCCGGGGGGGGCAGTGCCCCCCCGGAGGTATGCCTGAAAGAAACACTGCCAAACAGAATGCCCAATCAGAATGCCCAAACACAATGCCTAAACACAATGCCCAAACAGAATGCCCAAACAGAATGCCCAAACAGAATACCAAAACAGAATGCGCCTTGAAAACTTAAGTGGTGCAAAAAAATGTAAATAAACCTTAATTTTCTGGGTCTTTCCGTGTCTCCTGGCACTCCCCCCCCCCTCACAGCCTCACGGGTGCGGTCAGCCGTGGTTAAGAGCCCCTGTACTAAATAGGGTAGTAAGCCACGATGCAAAATCAACTCTAAATATAGAGTCCCTTAGGTAGTAGGCGACTTTACTGGGTGCCACCTCTGGCAACTCCTAACCGACGCCCTGGTGCCCCTGGTGCCAAACCAACCGACCAGTGGCGTAGCTAGGGGGGCAGGGGGACATATGTCCCCGGGCGCCACGTTAGGGGGCGCCGAAATGAGTATTAAAATTAATTATTTAATTTTTTTTTGATTTAAACTAATGTATCCCAAATACGTTTGCAAGATTGAATTTTGGAGCTCCACAAATATCTTCATTACAAACCAGTTGGCAAGCATGATTTTGCGCCCCCATTTAGCATTAAGGGGCGCCATTCTACTCATAAACAAATGACACATCCACAATGTAGGATTGCTGATGGCATTTTTTTAAAAACAAAGATCAGTTTGGGTTCAAATATTATTCTTCATATACTGAAAGTGGCATCTGGTTTTAACAATTCTACAGGTTGGATAATTTCGAGTCGAATATAGGATTTTACGTGAGTGCAAGGAAGAAAAAGATAGATAACAAGTATTCGTCTCGTTGAATCTAATCTGTAGCTTTCTCTCACTTCCACCAGTATAAAACAGTATCTCCCATCCTTTTCTCAGACGCTATATTCGATTTTAGTGAAACAAAGACAGGGGACCCCCCACTTCTAATTGGGCATTGCAGCTTAAGGTAACATCAAATTATGATGAAGAAGCTAAAGATTGTGTTGTTCTTGTTCCTGCTGTCCTAAGATTCCATGATGTTGGCTACTTAGAATTTGATCAAACGACAAAGCTATCGATAATAACACAGCCTCTTCGTGATGAAATGATAACTCTCAGATCTATACACTTTCAGCATAGAGCTTTTACTACATGGAAGGAAGCCGAGCGGAGGATAATTGATCAAACTGGTCCAAGCTTAAATTCAATTGGAAAAACAACGTTGGCACGATATTTTGAAAATAATACTTAATTGTATTAAGTTTCTAGTTTCACAAAATTTGGCATTGCGTGGCCATAAGGAACCTCTGCATAAGGACGAGGATAAAAATGTTGGAAACTTTATCTCTGAGATCTAACTCGTTGCTCAGTATGATCCACTGTCAGAAAAACACCTGCAACATGCCCGAGAAAATCCAGGTTTAGTATCTTATTTATCACCGGAAATCCACAATGAATTTATCCACCTACTTGCATCAACTGTAAGGAATCAGCTGTTGAGTGAAATCATAAAACAAGTACATGTACTACGGTATCTTACTTGACACAACACACGATCTAGGACACCGGGAACAGTTTTCTCAAGTCATCAGATTTGTGGATTTTCCAACTAAAAAAGTAACCATCCAAGAATAATGTTTATGTTTTGTTCAGATACATTCCAAAGACGCAGCAAGCCTTGAAAGAGTTATCGTAGAGAAACTGGAATCTGATAACATACCTCTAACCGACTGTCGGTCACAATGTTATGACAATGCTGCTGTAATGACTGGGCATATATACGGCCTTCAACAGCCAATATGTGCCAGAAATCACAGAGCATTGTTCGTCAACTGTGACAAACACAGCTTAAACTTAACAGGAGTACACTCAGCTAAACCGGATCCAGTTGTTATCATATTTTTTGGAACAGTTGAAAGTATATATTTGTTTTTTTCTCCTTCAACAACTCGTTGGGAAGAATTAAAAAGAGTTGTGCTAATCACAGTGAAGAGGGAGTCTGAAACACGCTGGAGTGCACGAGCAGAAGCTGTTAAAGCATCATTTATGAAGGACTAGATTAGCTAGTAGGGCTGTTGGAAAAATTATCAGAAGATGCAATTATGACGCCTGAAACCAGAAGTGATGCAGAAACTTTGCTGGCAGGTATATTAAACTTTAACTTCCTAGTTTTGTTACATTTCTGGAACATCATACTTGGGAAAATTGATCGTGTCCAGAAACGGTTGCAGGATCCTACTATGAATTTCAAGGAAGCAGCATCTGATTTTTAATCGTTGGAGCAAGAACTTGTCAACATTCGTGATAATTTTAGCCAGGTTGCGGTAGACAATGGAAAAACAAGATGCACAACTTGGGGAATCGACGTTGACAGAATGATTAGACGACATCGGAGGATGCCTGGAGAATTAGCAAGAGATGCAGGACTTTCTGCAGAAGAAGAAATTGCACGTGTTATGAACAGCGTAATTGATAGACTCCAACAGGAGATATCAATACGGTTTTTACGTCTAAAAACACCAAATTTGGATTTTTACTAGATGTCAAAACTCTTCTCGCTGAGACAAATGTCGATACACTACGTCAAAATTATTTAGATTTTGGAATTTTCTACGACACTGAGGTCTATGGTCACGAATTGTGCACAGAAATCGGAGACTGCGAAGTGCTGCTCAGTACCCGGACTGAAGTTCTACCGGAAACTCCTTTGGATCTTCTTGGTTTTATTGTTTCATATATACTTATGACGTATTTCCGAATCTGCGCATTTCACTGCATATACTTCTAACAATTGCTGTTTCAATTGCAAGCTGTGAGCGGTCCTTCAGCAAACTGAAGCTTATTTTGTCTTATTTACGTGCTTCAATGGGACAAGATCGTCTGAGTGATCTCGCACTTCTTAGCATCGAAAGAGAAACACTCGAGAATATTAATTTAACAACGTGATTGACGAGTTTGCGACAGTCAAATCAAGGAGGATCAATTTGTTGTAGACTGTGTCTATTCCAGTCATGTATAATTAGTAGAGTATATATATATTTTTTCAAATAAATTGTTTACAATCGTATAGATACTTATTAGTCTGTATTCTATTTCATTAAAATACCAGATGCTTCGAAAATGAACCATATAAACCGTAAAATTTCAAAATTTTCTTGGGAGCTCAGACTGAGCCCCCAGACTCTGTCGGTCCGAGAAGGGGCGCAGACTTTGTGTCATGTCCCCGGGCGCAGATGACCCTAGCTACGCCACTGCAACCGACACTCCTTGTGCCAAGCTGTACTGTCCATTGCATCCATTTCATTGTATTAGAAGACACACAATGGTCTATCTCGGGATGAACGGGTGCGAAAACAAAAAAAATTACTGCTAGCAATATGTAAAGAAATGTTTATTATACTTAATCTACAAATTAAAACGAATATTATTTTCGAAAACATAAAAATCCCCCCCCCCCCCCCCACCTATTGCAAAACAGTTTTTAATATGTTTATTTCTTCCTCATAATGATAGCATTGTAGTGAATCGACCTTGTTTAGTATGTCATGGACATACATTATGTACGCATTATGACATTTTCTAGACAACGCAACCTTATTCATTTGGGGATTATTTTTTTTATAAAAAGACAGTGGGAAAAAAAAAACCACCAACTCTAAAAATAAATAAATGAAAAAACCATTAGCCAATCCAATTATTCCATTAATCTAAGTTTGACAGTTCTTGCTTGACGACCCTACTGGGAATTCCCCCAGCCTCTTTTTGGAATACTACTGGGATTCTAAAACAGCGGTCTATAATTAGCCAATGTTTTCGCTTGTGTTCCCCAACATACCACGAACATGGTATTAAAAAGATGTAAATTTAGCTCGAGATATTCAGTAACATATCCGACATAGTATGGGACACGTACATATAGGGATTTTGTTTGAACCATTTTGCAAAAAAAAAAAAAAAAGTTGCAGCACTTCTAGTTTTTTTCAATTATCCATAGCTTTCATCTAAAAACGTCTTCATTTAAAGTTCATTATAATTTATTTCACCTTAAATATTTTGCCCCAGTGTAACGTAATTAAGGCTAAAGTCTGCCAGATTGTGACGTCAATACTGACGTCAGTTAGGTGATTGTCTCCCACCGGTTTGACGTCAACTTGGGTTTAGTTCAACTTTCTAAACACGACTCATGACGTCGTAGTACTTGTATATAATATATATGTATATATATATATATATATATATATATATATATATATATAAAAGACACTACTTTTAAAATTTGTGAAGGGGAATTACATTTTTGTCTGATGTCTAGTGTCTACCAAATATGCCAATCAGGGCTGACCGCCCTCAGTCACTCTTTATATGCCAGTGTGTGTGTGTTCGCGAGTGCGTGTGTGTATGTGTGTGTAATTATGTGCACTTCCGGCGGAATAAATGAATTCAACAGACATATTCCAAGCTTTTTATTTTCTCAGCAAAACGCGGTTAGCTTGGGTTTTGAAAGAACCTTCACTTTTATTTTGATTTGGAACACTATTTAATGCCATCTTATACGAAATTACCAGCAGTGACCACTGCTCTGGAGGAGGAATGCGTTGGAAACTTCTTTCAGAGAGTATGAAAGTTTGGGAACGTTTAGCTGGCGATAAATCTGAGATTTTATTTAAAAGATTGACTACTTTAAATGAAACAAAAAATCAGCAACAAAAAAAAAAAAACTGTTTGCTATAAAGATCGCCATCCACAAAGATGTCGGAAATAAACAGCAAAATATCTAAATCATCTTTTAAAAAAAAACAAAAAAAACAATTTCCTTTTGAAAGAATCTGTCGTCTTATTACCACAACCACCCGAAGTCCAATCATTGCTCCGTTCTGATTTATTTGCTGGCATGGACTCACAACTTCCATGCCCCACCCCACCACCTCCACAAAACCCCCCTTCCCCCAAACAACACATTGCCGTGTAACAACAGACTCTGATTGAAACGAATCAGTTATTGATTGGTGATCGCTAAAAGATTCGATTGATTAAAATGAAATGAAAATGCGGTTCGCTTCCACAAGGAGAAAAATGTGTATTGTCTTTGTGTTAATTACCTGATCACTTGTTATTCTAATGACGTCAGCTTTTGTTATCGAAATAACGGTACCCTACGTGTTGTAACGGCGCGGGCTTTACTTGCCTGAGCGTGACTTCTCGCGTGGTCAAAAATGTTTTGCTCCAAATGGAGGTGGCTGAATTTGTTTGTTTTTTTATGTTGACCCGATCTCTTGTTAATATTGCCTGACCTTAAATATTATGACCTGAAAATTTGTTACTATGATCACATTAGGAATATCACATTAGGAAATGGCGTCAGCGGGCCGTCGAGCTTACGCTCCTTATGCCCTCCCCGGCGCCCACCCGCACCTGCCGGCCGCCTCGGCGGCAGGCCGTGCGGAAGGGCGCCAGAGACCTCCCCGGGCGTGGAGCGTCCCCGCTCGCAACCGCTCGATCGGGTTCGCCGACGGAGACCCTCCCCGACCGGAGACATCTGGTCGACCAAAGACGCTGTGTTTCAAGCGTCCGTAGTCCACTCTCCCAGGGGCCGGGACGGTAAATTAACGTCCTAATATCTCCCCCCACCCGTCCCGTGGAAGCATCGGACGCCCTCTAAGAGGGATTCTACAGTGGGTTTCCACCTCGCGACTAGTTCGCGAAATAGCTTGGACGAAACGGTTGCCTAGGAGCAGCTTTCTCAGGGCTGCATATTTAGAATCACCGGCTATAGGCTTCCACCACAGCCTATAGCCTCATATCCCTTAACGGCAACTTGTAATCATGATCCCTACCCTGTGTTTGCCTTTTCTTCCCCCTGTGAAGCATCACAGGTGGCAGCCCTGTAGGAGCTGTTTATTCCAGCAACTACCATGCATGGCCGTGTCTGCCACGCGGGACACGCAATGGTTGTAATGTGCCCCGGGTTAACGCCGAGGGGGTCGGTGGCCAGCGCTTCCAAATCGGCAAGTCACTACAGACTTGTCAACCGGAATCCCGGGGGGGGGGGGGGTGTTACTATGATCTGACATTTCGTTCATATAACCTGACCTCATAATATTGTGACCTTAACTTTTGTTGTTACGATTTGACATTTTGTTAATGCCGGTATAACAAGACCTCATACTATTATGGCCCAAACAAACCTGTTCTAATGATGACCTAACATCTTGTCGTTGTGATCTTATATCTTCTAATCATGACCTAACATCTTGTCATAACGACATGATTATATCTTGTTATGATGACTTGACTTATATAGGGTCGTTCGCAAATTAGGTCACGCCAAAAATGACATTTTCATACCCCCTCCCCACTGTCACAAATGTTTACCCCCCTCCTTTTTTTAGTGTCACGTCACACCTAAAAAAAATTAAAAAAACATAAATGCAATTGTCTTAACTAAAGTAAGATTTTTATATTTATTTTTTTATCATTTTCCCATAATGGATTAAGATGAAGTATTATTAGAAAATTGTGACGTAAAACGCAAAACAAGGAAGTCATCCCCGAGCCGAATGTAAAAAGACCACATTATTTTTCGATATGCGCAGAAGATTGTTTTTCCACGAGAAGCTCTGTAACTTGGTAGAACATGCTATTGAAAAGGCACTTTTAAAATAAGACAAAAAATTGAATTTCTGTAGAAAGAAGATTACGGTTTAAGAAGAGAATGGCATGAGAGCAGTTACTAGATGCTGGACTCTCTCTGCCTGAGGAAAACAGTATGGAGATGCTGGAGTGTATTGATAGCATTCATTCTGAACCCCAGATCAGATCGTCTACGATCAAGAAAGTAGAAGCTATGTTTTGAGCTCTTCAACCCAAGAGTCTACTATCAGTTAGTGAAGAAGAGTTATTTTTGTCGTTCCAAAATTAACTTCTTTCTATGTTGAATTATCAGAAGATGAGCTTTTAAAAGAAATATTAAGGCTTAGAAGACACCTAAAGGCAGCTGATTTTGAATTTCACAAAGACATGGACTGGTCAGTATTTGATGTTTTTAAATTCATAGCTGAATGAGACTTCCTGGAATTTCTTCCAGTACTCTCGCTAAGCCTTCAATTCTTTCTTACGATCTGTTTGTATGTGGATCCATGTGATCAGAGCTTTTCAAAATAAAGGCTTATCAAGAACTATGTACGATCCACCATGGGACAGTCAAGGCTTTTTGATCTGGCTCTAATATCAATTATAATAGATACGGTGAAGGATATTGATTTCGCTCAAGTGATTGACAGGTTTGCCACCTTGAAAACCAGGAAAGAATTTTTTTTAATAAAGTAAATTTAATGTAAAAATAACGATACCGTAACGCTGTTACAGTTCTTAAATACATTACCTCCTGGACTTCAATTGTTTTTGTTTCTTATCATTGTTACTGTGGAATTATTTTAACAAGGAGAATTCCATCGTGGAAGTATTGGGGGGTGGGGGGTCGACACCATGAATTTACTGCACCGGGTGACACCAACCCTAGCTCTATGCCCCTGAATTGAAGTAATTTGCACTCTTTGTATGCGTCCGTTAAATTCCAAATTAAAAAAAAAAAAAAATCTCATTTTTTAAAGTTTCCATTTGACATAACTCAACACACATGGAATCGATACAATTATTATCTTTTAAAGACTAATGCCATCATACAATTTATAATTAGCACCTGTCTCTACTTTACAGGTCACGATTTTTATGGTGAAATATCATTTGAAAATAGATTGCGCATGTTTGATACTTAGCAAGAACTATTGTTATAATTGTAGACCTTGATACTGATGCAAAGATAATTGAATACAGTGTTATGAAAGTCTTTAAACTTGTGAAGTTACAAAAAATAAATGAATAAAGTTACCGATATATTTTGCGAACTACAGGAAGTAAGACATCGGCTTATACACTGGAGCGGCCAGTGCGATATTTATAATCGAATACTATACGCCTTTCACAACATTAGCCTTAAGTTTACAGATCATCAAATATATCGAGCGTAGCGATATTTCATAGGTTCCACAACATGTAATCGGTTAAAGCCACCAGATGCTGATCTTTTTAAAACTTAAAAAATAATTATTATTCAGTCGTTTAAAAAAATATATATTATTTATATTGCTCCGGGGGGGGGGGGGGGGGCACTTGACTTTCCATTTGGGTGGGGGGGGGGGGGGGGGGGCACTATGCCTGAAAGAAACCCTGAGGCAATTTCGAACTTAAATTAAAATTAAAAAAAATAAATAATTGAATTTAAAAAAATTCAAAATGAGAAAATTTTAGATTTAAATATATTTTTTGTGACGACACGATTTTTTTTACCCACCCCTCCCGCCTGTCACAGAGTGTCCCAAATTCTAGACCCCCCCCCCCCCCCCCCTTGATTGTGACGTAATTTGCGAACGACCCCTATTTAGATATGACATGGAAGAATTTTCCAAAGCACCGACTTAAAACAAAGTTATTTGTTTTTTTTTACTCAGCAAATACTTCCAAGTGATAACAATACAAGTGTACTTTGCTAGAAATGAGACTTCAGGTCAGCGGCGTAGCGAGACATTGTTCCAACCGGAGCAGACTTTAGGCACCCATTATCGAAAACATATAGTGCTTCTGGCACAGTGAAATATGGAAGTAACGAGCCTTGAACTAGCGCTGTGCCTGGCATAACGAGCCTTGAACTAGCGCTGTGCCTGGCATAACGAGCCTTGAACTCGCACTGTCCCTGGCATAACGAGCCTTGAACTAGCGCTGTGCCTGGCATAGCGAACATTGAACTAGCGCTGTCCCTGGCATAACGAGCCTTGAACTAGCGCTGTGCATGGCATAACGTGCCTTGAACTAGCGCTGTGCATGGCATAACGAGCCTTGAACTAGCGCTGTCCCTGGCATAACGAGCCTTGAACTAGCGCTGTCCCTGGCATAACGAGCATTGAACTAGCGCTGTGCCTGGCATAACGAGCATTGAACTAGCGCTGTGCATGGCATAACGAGCCTTGAACTAGCGCTGTCCCTGGCATATCGAGCCTTGAACTAGCGCTGTCCCTGGTATAACGAGCATTGAACTACCGCTGTGCCTGGCATAACTAGCCTTGAACTAGCACTGTGCCTGGCATAACGAGCATTGAACTAGCACTGTGCCTGGCATAACGAGCATTGAACTAGCACTGTGCCTGGCATAACGAGCCCTGAGATAGCGCTGTGCCTAGCATAACGAGCATTGAACTAGCGCTGTGCCTGGCATAACGAGCATTTAATTAGCTCTGTGCCTGGCATAACGAGCCTTGAACTAGCGCTGTGCCTGGCATAACGAGCATTGAACTAGCGCTGTGCCTGGCATAACGAGCATTGAACTAGCGCTGTGCCTGGCATAACTAGCCTTGAACTAGCACTGTGCCTGGCATAACGAGCATTGAACTAGCACTGTGCCTGGCATAACGAGCATTGAACTAGCACTGTGCCTGGCATAACGAGCCCTGAGATAGCGCTGTGCCTAGCATAACGAGCATTGAACTAGCTCTGTGCCTGGCATAACGAGCCTTGAACTAGCGCTGTGCCTGGCATAACGAGCATTAAACTAGCGCTGTGCCTAGCATAACGAGCCTTGAGCTAGCGCTGTGCCTAGCATAACGAACCTTGAACTAGCGCTGTCCCTGGCATAACGAACCTTAAACTAGCGCTGTGCCTGGCATAGCGAACATTGAACTAGCGCTGTCCCTGGCATAACGAGCCTTGAACTAGCGCTGTGCATGGCATAACGAGCCTTGAACTAGCGCTGTCCCTGGCATAACGAGCCTTGAACTAGCGCTGTCCCTGGCATAACGAGCATTGAACTAGCGCTGTGCCTGGCATAACGAGCATTGAACTAGCGCTGTGCATGGCATAACGAGCCTTGAACTAGCGCTGTCCCTGGCATATCGAGCCTTGAACTAGCGCTGTCCCTGGTATAACGAGCATTGAACTACCGCTGTGCCTGGCATAACTAGCCTTGAACTAGCACTGTGCCTGGCATAACGAGCATTGAACTAGCACTGTGCCTGGCATAACGAGCATTGAACTAGCACTGTGCCTGGCATAACGAGCCCTGAGATAGCGCTGTGCCTAGCATAACGAGCATTGAACTAGCGCTGTGCCTGGCATAACGAGCATTTAACTAGCTCTGTGCCTGGCATAACGAGCCTTGAACTAGCGCTGTGCCTGGCATAACAAGCATTGAACTAGCGCTGTGCCTGGCATAACGAGCATTGAACTAGCGCTGTGCCTGGCATAACTAGCCTTGAACTAGCACTGTGCCTGGCATAACGAGCATTGAACTAGCACTGTGCCTGGCATAACGAGCATTGAACTAGCACTGTGCCTGGCATAACGAGCCCTGAGATAGCGCTGTGCCTAGCATAACGAGCATTAAACTAGCGCTGTGCTTGGCATAACGAGCATTTAACTAGCTCTGTGCCTGGCATAACGAGCCTTGAACTAGCGCTGTGCCTGGCATAACGAGCATTGAACTAGCGCTGTGCCTAGCATAACGAGCCTTGAGCTAGCGCTGTGCCTAGCATAACGAACCTTGAACTAGCGCTGTCCCTGGCATAACGAGCCTTGAACTAGCGCTGTGCCTGGCATAGCGAACATTGAACTAGCGCTGTCCCTGGCATAACGAGCCTTGAACTAGCGCTGTGCATGGCATAACGAGCCTTGAACTAGCGCTGTCCCTGGCATAACGAGCCTTGAACTAGCGCTGTGCATGGCATAACGTGCCTTGAACTAGCGCTGTGCATGGCATAACGAGCCTTGAACTAGCGCTGTCCCTGGCATAACGAGCCTTGAACTAGCGCTGTCCCTGGCATAACGAGCATTGAACTAGCGCTGTGCCTGGCATAACGAGCATTGAACTAGCGCTGTGCATGGCATAACGAGCCTTGAACTAGCGCTGTCCCTGGCATATCGAGCCTTGAACTAGCTCTGTCCCTGGCATATGCGCTAGCCTACCCCAAAACGGCATACTTGTTTACCACCAGCTGAACCTGTAAATAGCACTACTTTTGCCTCATTCCTAGGCGTTTTAGTTGCATCTAATTGTCACTGCCTATAACGTCACTTTGATCGGTGGGGTGAGGGTGGGACAGAGAAATCAAAGGCACCGAATGCTCCCGAGCCAAACTAAAGTGCTTGCAGAAGTCTGGGGAGTGGGGAACGTTAAGACCCCCTGCCCCGAAAATTTTGGATAAATTCATCGGACGTTACCGGGATTTAATTTGACGTTTACCTGAATGTATTTTTGCATCAATTGCAACTTATTTGATAATCAGCCGGGAAATGCCGTGAAACTTCACTGTCCACCGCCTTGGCTGTGGTTGTAGGAATCTTTTATTTTATATTGTTACCAAGCCGTAAGGTTGTGTTTGTAATATTCATTTAAGCCAGCTATTCTCAACCTGTGGGTCGCGACCCCTATGGTGGTCGAATGACCCTTATCGAGGGGTCGCCCAAGACCATCGTAGAATACATATACTCTACAGTTATGCAGTAAAAGCGAAAATAATTTTGTGATTGGGGGTCGCTACAACATGAGGAACTGTATTAAAGGGTCGCGGCATTGGGAAGGTTGAGAGCCACTGATTTAAGCTATTATGACACAGATGAGAGTATTTAATTTTTTTAAATTTCTGCGTTAGTAAGTTATATTTTTTTAAAGTTGCCATTGCGACGTACCGAAGCTTAATGTCTCAAAAAGGCATACATACATATATATGATATCTATACTGTTAACCCGGTGCGTCGAGTAAGTTGTGGAGCTGAGTTATATTAGGCTCAGTGCTGAGTGGCTAAAGACACGGGTTGTTAAGTCTGCCATTCTGGCTTCCTTCTATTTTTTTTTTTTTTTTTTTTTTTTTTTTTATAGAAAAAAAAATAGAAGGAAGCCAGAATGGCAGACTTGTTAAGTCTGCCATTCTGGCTTCCTTCTATTTTTCTATAAAATTTAATAGTGCAGTTGGTTGTATTTTTGCTTGGTCTTCTTTACTAATGTCATTACACTACATGGTCAATCCTTTTAGCCCACGGGACTCAAGGGGCTCCAGCCCGGGCGGACTACAACCACTATCTATAGACAATAAATAGGCGTATCTGTGTCCTTATGCTGTCCGAACCCAGTGTCTCAAACACCTTAATCCGACCATGCATAATAACAAGGAATAATTCAATTGCAAAAACGTGATAATTTTCAAAGTCATAATCACAGTGATGGAGTGACCATAAGACGAAAGGAAGCCACGTCTTTTGTGCTACTTCACCCGAGGGGGGGGGGGGGCATACAATAGAATCATTACAATTATAATTTAAGCATAAAAGAGATGTATTGAACATATTCCAAACATGAACTGTACTTACAATTATACTTAAAGCATTAAAGCTGTGGTACTTAAAGCATTAAAGAGATATGTATTGAACATATTCCAAACATGAACTGTACTTACAATTATACTTAAAGCATTAAAGCTGTGGTACTTAAAGCATTAAAGAGATATGTATTGAACATATTCCAAACATGAACTGTACTTACAATTATATGCATAAAAATGACAAAGGCCATGTTTAAAGATAAACATTTTAAAGTGTATCTTTATTAAAAATGGCTGCTTCTAAAGGGTCTTACTTTCTGGAAAAAAAACATGTTTCTCAAAAACAAACTCTTCATACGTTTTAAGAGATTATTTGCTTTGTTTTTCTGCGACGAGGAGTGCTATGGTATCCTTTTTATTGAAGAGTTTCTTTCTGCTCACATCTCCATTCTGTAGAGCGTAACTGTTTTGTTTGCTCGCGTGACATTTTCAAATTCAGTCTTTCTCGTGCAGTGCTCACCCGGTGAACCACTGGAAAAGAATCCTGGGTCGATGGAGACGGGTTGACGCTGTGGCTCAAATTATCTTAGTTGGCTGCGTCTGCTTTTTTTTTGAGGGAACGGGTGGGTGGGGGAGCTCATATTTACGTTCTTAGTTTTATGCCTAGGTAAATAATGACGTCACTTTAACTGGGATTTTCTAACCATTCCATGTTTTAAAAAAGATAAATAATTCTACCTTTCTTTCGATAATTTAAAGGTAACACTTTTAATGCTAAATAGTAGAATTATTTTTTTTTATAAAACTTAAGAAGAGACTTTCTATTAAAGACGAGTTGAAGACACACTAAAAATTGAAAAACAATATTTACAATTTCTTAAAATGCATTACGCAAAGAAAATATTTGAAAAAATTAATATTAAAAAAACATACTTTATTTAAGTTAAGTCTACATTCAGTTCGAATCCTTTGACAACGGATGTATATTTATAAAGCTCACCAGCACCTCTGCACAGTCTTTTTTTTTTTGCGTAAGAACTTTAAAATTAATTTCTACCTCAACCAAGTCTATTTATATTAGAATAGTCTCGGGAATTTATATAACAAAACTATCAATAAACTGGTTAAGACAGAGCTTAAAGTGGTTGTGAACCGCCCACACGCCTTCGAAATTTGAACCACTCAGTCCGAGAATCTTGCATTGTGTTGCGCACCGATTTTTGGCTCGCCTTTATTTGCTGTATGCGCACTGAGAATAGAGTGAATGTCGAGAAGCCACTTCCACCCACACTGAACTAGGTCACGTCTAGAGTTAAACAATCATGACATAATTAATTGATTTTTCTACATGTCCCGAACATCAGATAGCGTTAATAGGTCTTAGAAAACTCCCAACAACTTTTTTTTGTACAACCATCCCTACAGTACTCTTTCCCAATCCCACGGAATTGCCTTACACTTCCCTTACATTTCTCACCTACACGCCCCGTACACTTCTACACTCGCTCTACAATGTCATTACACTTCTACAGTCGCCCTAAACTGCCCCTACCATCACCCATTCAGTTGTACTAATGGAGAGATAATTCCAAGTGAGATCACAAATTCATTAACGGGCTGGAAAAAAACAAAATAAAAAAAACTATTGTTCCTTTTCGAAAATAGCTAAAATCCTTATTTTGGGGCTACTCTGTGACGTGTTATGGCTGGAAAATGCCGTGTTTAGTAACTCTTAACTCTTTTTGAATGGCCTCGACATTGAACAGCGCTCTCACAATTTGATCACAATTAGTGGCTTAATTGACGCACTGTTAATCTGGGAAGTTAAGTTTAAAAAGAACTTCCCATTTGATCTTGTCGAGGTGAAAAATATTGCTTTGCCCTGTTGTGTGTTTGTGTTCAAGTGTGATATGTCTAAATTGTGTCAGAGATGGAGCGTGGTCATGTGATCGTTGTAGATTGAGAACTTATTAGAAATGGGCAACTTATTTTTTTAGGCAATGTGCATTTGTAATTTGTACCACCGAAAATCGCCATTATCTTCCCTAATCACCACATCTGCCCAATCATCCCGATCTCATCGTCTCAACCTCCACTTCATCCATCCCACCAAACCCAAAGATAAATTTAAACAGACGAATCATAATTACTATATTAGCATGAGCTAATCTAATCTACTTAAGAAAGTCAGCAAACTATCGAGCCGAAGCTTATGAAGTCTTCCCCAGCGCACCCCCTCCACTCCCAACCGGCATTCAAACACTCCCCCAGTGGTCTCTATTCCAGTCAGGCCGCGAAGCGGCACGCCTGGGGCCCTCCGCTCCAGAGACAGCCTCACTCAGCCTTCCACTCGATTGACTATGCGAGTGAGTCAGCACCAGATAAGGAACGCCTGGCCGGCCGTAGTGCTGCTTTCACACAGTAACCGGGCCAGACTTTTTTGGGCTGGGGTGGATATATTTTACGTCACTAATGTCCCACCTCCCACCCCGGGGAGACGCGTAGATGTTTTACAGACGCCCTCTAATAGGGTTTACGTGGTTTTCTGCTGTGTGACTAACTCACACCGCAGCTGGGAGAGAAAAGAGGTCGCCTAGAAGCAGTACCCTCAAAGACTGCATATTTAGAATCATCGGTGAGGGTCGCCACGTTCCCCCACTTCATATCCATACGGCCACTGTAATCATTTCCCGACCTGTTTCTGCGTTATTTTCAACTGCATTTGGTAGGAAACCATGCAGCCGTGCTCTTTATAACGCAGTATCCGTGCGTTATACCTTTGCCTGTCAGCGCAGGTCCCCTACACGGTCGTCCTGTGCCCCGGGTAACGTTTCAGGAGGTTCGTGGCAAACTATAAAACACGAGCCACTATAAAGCATGAGCCACTATAAAGCATGACTTTTGACCCCCCCCCCCCCATTTTTCCCCCAAGACCAACACCTTCCTGACTCCAGCGTGCTCAAAGTTGTTTTGTGTTGAGATGAAAGACTGAAATAGAAACTACCTCCAACAAATTGTGTTTACTTTTTGTGGCCAATCTTTAAATTCTACCCCGCTAGGAATCATTTTACATTAAGTTCAGATGCCAATCGATACCCCCCCCCCTCCCCACACACACACACACTCCACATGACTCCGGGTGTCAGTGTCATATAGACGTCCGACCTAGATAACAAAAAAACTCACTCCCTTCGCAGGTTCCAACAAGTGCCTACCCACAATCTGATCAGAGTCCCATGTGAAATATCGCATAACACCCCCCCCCCTCGCACACACACACGTAAGCAGTGAGCTTGGTTCCAGCCAATTTGGCCATTACAATTTAGCTTGAACTTAGCTAGGGCAATAGTGTTTATTTAGCTTGAACTTAGCTAGGGCAATAGTATTTATTTAGCTTGAACTTAGTAAAGGCAATAGTGTTTATTTAGCTCGAACTTAGTTAGGGCAATAGTGTTTATATAGCTTAAAATTGGTTAGTTAGGGCAATAGTGTTTATTTAGCTTAAAACTAGTTAGTTAGGGCAATAGTATTTATTTTGCTTAAAACTAGTTAGTTAGGGCAATAGTGTTTATTTAGCTCGAGCTTAGTTAGTTAGGGCAATAGTGTTTATTTAGCTCGAACTTAGTTAGTTAGGGCAATAGTGTTTATTTAGCTCGAACTTAGTTAGTAATGGGCAATAGTGTTTATTTAGCTCGAACTTAGTTAGTTAGGGCAATAGTGTTTATTTTGCACGAACTTAGTTAGCGCAATAGTGGTCATTTAGCTTAAACCTAGTTAGTTAGGGCAATAGTGTTTATTTAGCTTAAACTTACTTTGTTAGGGCAATAGTGTTTATTTAACTTAAACTTAGTTAGTTAGGTAACTAGTGTTTATTCAGCTCGAACTTAGTTAGTTAGGGCACTAGTGTTTATTCAGCTCGAACTTAGTTAGCTAGGGCACTAGTGTTTATTCAGCTCGAACTTGGTTAGTTAGGGCACTAGTGTTTTTTCAGCTCGAAGTTAGTTAGTTAGTTAGGGCACTAGTGTTTTTTCAGCTCGAAGTTAGTTAGTTAGTTAGGGCACTAGTGTTTTTTCAGCTCGAAGTTAGTTAGTTAGTTAGGGCACTAGTGTTTTTTCAGCTCGAAGTTAGTTAGTTAGTTAGGGCACTAGTGTTTATTCAGCTCGAAGTTACTTAGGGCAATAATGCTTCACCAAAGGGGTGTCAGGGGGAATTTCAGAGAATGCGAAGAAATAGAAAACAGATGAAGGTTTGCCTTGTAACATTTGAGATAAAAGTTTAGTCTTAAAAAATAATTCATTAAGATTTTACTTTAGGTACTACGTAATTTTAATTTAGGTAATTAATTTTACTTTAGGTAATAAGTAATTTTCCTTTAGGTAATAAGTAATTTTTACTTTAGGTAATAATTAATTTTACTTTAGGTAATAAGTAATTTTTACTATCGGTTATAAGTAATTTTCCTTTAGGTAATAAGTAATTTTTACTTTAGGTAATAATTAATTTTACTTTAGGTAATAAGTGATTTACTTTAGGTAATAAGTTATTTTACTTTAGGTAATAAGTAATTTTTACTATCGGTAATAAGTAATTTTTACTTTAGGTAGTAACTAATTTATCTTTATGTAATAAGTAATTTACTTTAGGTAATAAGTAATTTTACTTCATATAATTACTAACAAGCTTATTTTCACAGTTTTATGTGTATTTCAATAAACGAATAAGAAAGTGACGTTTTCCCAATGTTAAATCCAGTCAAGTTTTCCCAATGTTAAAATCCAGTCAAGTTTTCCCAATCTTAAAATCCAGTCAAGTTTTCCCAATCTTAAAATCCAGTCAAGTTTTTCCAATCTTAAAATCCAGTCAAGTTTTCCCAATCTTAAAATCCAGTCAAGTTTTTCCAATCTTAAAATCCAGTCAAGTTTTCCCAATGTTAAAATCCAGTCAAGTTTTTCCAATCTTAAAATCCAGTCAAGTTTTCCCAATGTTAAAATCCAGTCAAGTTTTTCCAATGTTAAAATCCAGTGTTACATCTGTAGCTGGGTTTGGGGGAGTCGGATACTTAATAAAATATTTTGTTAAAGGTGTGTGACTAGTAAAAATATGGAAGGGGCTGCAGAACACAGAAACATTTTGGAATCACTGTTGTGTACGGCTACAGGGTTTTTGTCACACCATCCAGCCCCGTAGAAGCGTCTTTCCATGTACGTCTCTTGAAGCTGTGAACGTAGGTATAATTTGGACTAATGGTGTACACATCCTACAGTCTTGCCGCCCGTGCCTACTGGGAATCTTGTTTAGCGGCTATCTCCTCTAAGTACAGCTTGGAAGTCTGCATAATCATTTCCAAAGCTCATAACAAATTGCCATCGTTTTGGGATTTCCTCGTATGGTGGCGGCATTGTGTGCTACACCAAAGGGACACAATTCAAGTACTGCTAAAAAATCCCCCCCACCCCCCGGGGCGCAACTCAATAAAGCACACCAAGAGTTCCACACGTTTTAATCGAGACCGACGCAGTAGTTGATTGTTACGGACCAGCCGTCCAATACTGTTTTTATTCACATGTGTTTAGTACGATTTGATGATGATACTTACGACAGTGTGATAGATCCCCCCATCCCTCCCTCCTCCTACCATAGCATCAGCACCACTCCCGACAGTCCTAATTAAGAAATAACTTCCCCATTTCACCCACTTCCCCAGCCACTTTCCCCACCCACTTTCAACCCCACCTCCCACTCTTTCAGCTCAAATGTACTCTTACCGCGGCTCGCCGTGCACCTGACCTCAAACTGTTATATATATGACTTTACACAAGCATTGCATATATACACGCACGGCTGGCCTTAGGTACAGGCATGACAGGCAGAGGCGTAGGTAAATGGGGGCATATGGGGTGACAGATGTACCCCGGGCGCCAAAATGTGATTTGTAAAATTATTTCATTGATGAAAATAATGGGTTTGAGGGTTGAAAAAAAGAAAGGGAGGCTCTTTAAAATGAATCTTGTCCCCGGGCGCCAAACACTCTAGCTACGCCTCTGATGACAAGGCACTGCCTGGTGCACATACACGCACGGCCGACCTTAGGTACAGGGTAAATAATAAATCTATATATCTTTAGTTGATACTGTTATTAAATCTTTGGTAGATTAACATAGTAACTTAAAACAAAATAATGATGGTTAGGATTAAAAACATTTAAAGTTGTCTATTTGATAGGAATATCTCAGACATTGATAGATTTGAATTGTGTAAAGTGTCAAGAATTGTTTTTTTCTAATTTCGTCTAAATATCCTGCCAGACATGTTAAGTTAAGGCCTGGAATATTTTTTTCCCCCGCATACAATTGTCTTCGAATGGTCCTGATAATGCCAGGTCAGCGTTTCAACTGGAGGAAGACGTTTTTCAAAATTAGAAGTGATGAGAACATGTTTAACATCGTGTGAACTCAGGGAAAAGTTCACAATTCTGGCGATGCTGTTTATTGAAAATGATGTTGTCAGTCGACTAGATTATAGAGATGTCTGCAGCAAAAGTCAGACGGTTCGCTAGGAGAATAGTTCAGACGTTTTAAATTTTTTTTTTTTTTTAAATAAAATAGTAAATCAACGTTGAAATTTGGAATTGTTTCTTGTTAGAGTTACGCCTCTTCAATAAAAGCTATTTTAATTTCAAACAGAAACGATTTTTTTTTTTATGTTCTAGTAACAATCAAACTAATAAATTTATTTTAAGGTTTATTTATGCTTACTTGACACAATAAGATTGGTTCCTTCAGGCCTCTTATCTTCTGTCTTTCCCAGCAGAACATTTTTAATCAATAACATTTAATATCAACCTGAAAATCGGTAAGAGGAAGGGGCGCCGAAATGTTGAACTGCCTGGGGCGCCAAAATTGCTAAGGCCGGCCCTGTATACATGATTAGATTAAATATAGTGGCAATGTCAATATCAGTAGCCGTAATTAGCACCGGACGTGCGTCATTAGATACGCAAAGGTCTCCATAAAATCTAAATCTTTTCACCGAACGAGCGGAACAAAAGATCGCTATGGTTATGCTTCAGGCCTAAATAAATAGCAAACTGTTTAGGAATGAGCTCCCTTTGACAAAATTGTGCTTTGCAAGTTTATTTTCTTTGGTTGTTGTTGTCTTTGTTAAGAGGAACATGAAGCAGGATGAATGAAATCCTGTGACGAGATAATCGTCGGTGCCTGCACCACGTGACGTCAGCGGGATGTTTTTCAGGCATACAGGGGGCATAAGACTGGTAGGTCACCAATGAAAAGCTGTACCCGGGGCAAAGCCAGAAAGTGGCGCCCCAATTCTATCAATAAATAACGTTGGCCTCATAGAGTTTATATTTGTTTTGATGTATATATAAAAGGATAATTTATGAATTAGGCGACCATCTTTTACAAGGCCAAAAGTGTACACTGTAAAACAGTGCTACTCAAAGGTTGGCAAAACAATGCTGCTGAAAGGTTGGTACAACAGTGCTACTGAAAGGTTGGTACAACAGTGCCACTCGAAGGTGGGCATCATAGTGTTAATCAAAGGTTGGTACAACAGTGCTAGCTGAAAGGTTGGTACAAGAGTGCTACTCAAATGTTGGTTCAACAGTGCTAGCTCAAAGGTTGGTACAACAGTGCTACTCACAGGTTGGTACAACACTACTACTCAAAGGTTGGTTCAACAGTGCTAGCTCAAACGTTGGTACAGAGTGCTACTCAAAGGTTGGTACAGCCGTGCTACTCGAAGTTTGGAACAACAGTGCTACTCAAGGGTTGGTATCACTGTGCTACTTAAAGGCCGGTACAATAGTGCTACTCAAAGGCTGGCACAACAGTGTTACTCAAAGTTTGGTACACCAGTGCTACTCAAAAGTTGGTACAGCAAAAGGTTTAAACATTAATTTTTTAAAAAACAGATTGGAAAAAGCATAAATAGATAAACTGAATTCAATAATGCAATGCACATAAATTCATACCGTCCCGTTACACTGGAAAGCCGCCCCCCCCCCCCCCCCCGAATCGATTGCGTTGTGAAACTGTATATCTGTGAAATCGGAGAAAGTTCTTGATTCACTAAAGAAAAAAAACCCCATCTTTTTATTTTTAATGATACAAATTTCCAACTGAAGTGTATGGTATTATATGATGGTGAGCTGTGAAGCAATGTGGAGGACTAGTAAGATTATAAATACCGTCTTCTAAAAGTAAGATTATAAATAATGGGTTCTACTAGTAAGATTATAAATACCGGCTTCTACTAGTAAGATTGCAAATACTGTCTTCTATTATATAGTAAGATTATAAATCCTGGCTTCTACTAGTAAGATTATAAATACCGGTTTCTAAAAGTAAGATTATAAATACTGGCGTGTACTAGTAAGATTATAAATACTGGCGTCTACTGCACTTTGGACAGAGATGGCTCAGCACTGCAAACGTAGCAACAAGCTTATCATTATCAATATTCTTATTTTCATTATAATTGTGCAACAGAATACAGAACAATATAATAACGTATTGTAAGTAATAACTTTTTCCAATGGAAAACTATCATGAAATTCTGTGTTGAAATGGTGAAAACTTAATATCGTTAATTTTAATTTTGAATTATAATGTTTTATTGAATTCTCTCTTTAGTTGCTCCTTGTCGAACTTTTCTCTTAGTCTTTCTTCCCATCATCATAGCTGTATCCTCAAAGCCTTTAGTCTCATCTTCCCATCATCATAGCTGTATCTTCAAAGCCTTTAGTCTCATCTTCCCATCATCATAGCTGTATCTTCAAAGCCTTTAGTCTCATCTTCCCATCATCATAGCTGTATCTTCAAAGCCTTTAGTCTCATCTTCCCATCATCATAGCTGTATCTTCAAAGCCTTTAGTCTCATCTTCCCATCATCATAGCTGTATCTTCAAAGCCTTTAGTCTCATCTTCCCATCATCATAGCTGTATCTTCAAAGCCTTTAGTCTCATCTTCCCATCATCATAGCTGTATCTTCAAAGCCTTTAGTCTCATCTTCCCATCATCATAGCTGTATCTTCAAAGCCTTTAGTCTCATCTTCCCATCATCATAGCTGTATCTTCAAAGCCTTTAGTCTCATCTTCCCATCATCATAGCTGTATCTTCAAAGTCTTTAGTCTCATCTTCCCATCATCATAGCTGTATCTTCAAAGCCTTTAGTCTCATCTTCCCATCATCATAGCTGTATCTTCAAAGCCTTTAGTCTCATCTTCCCATCATCATAGCTGTATCTTCAAAGCCTTTAGTCTCATCTTCCCATCATCATAGCTGTATCTTCAAAGCCTTTAGTCTCATCTTCCCATCATCATAGCTGTATCTTCAAAGCCTTTAGTCTCATCTTCCCATCATCATAGCTGTATCTTCAAAGCCTTTAGTCTCATCTTCCCATCATCATAGCTGTATCTTCAAAGCCTTTAGTCTCATCTTCCCATCATCATAGCTGTATCTTCAAAGCCTTTAGTCTCATCTTCCCATCATCATAGCTGTATCCTCAAAGCCTTTAGTCTCATCATTCTATCTTCATGATGTTTCCACTCATTTCGAGACAAACCTCCCTTTACAACTTTATAACTTTACACCTTTACAACTTTACAACTTTATAACTTTATAACTTTACAACTTTATAACTCTATAACTTTATAACTTTACAACTTTACAACTTTACAACTTTATAACTTTACACCTTTACAACTTTACAACTCTATAACTTTATAACTTTACAACTTTACAACTTAATAACTCTATAACTTTATAACTTTACAACTTTATAACTCTATAACTTTACAACTTTATAACTCTATAACTTTATAACTTTATAACTTTATAACTTTACAACTTTACAACTTTATAACTTTATAACTTTATAACTTTATAACTTTACAACTTTATAACTTTATAACTTGATAACTTTACAACTTTATAACTTTATAACTTTCTCCGCATTTGTCGCATGAAAAAAAAAGACCACCATTTTGCGTCTCGTCACAGTTCAATTATCAGAGGCGTAGCTAGAGGTAATGCCGCACGGGGAATCCTTTGATGTAAATGCCAAAACTTCGGGACATAATCTCCATAAACTATGGGATGTTGTTGTTCGCGGAGATGACAAAGGCAGCTGGAAAAGCCTAGATGTGAGTAGTATTTTGTTTGATGAGAGGGAGAATTCGTCAGCCTCACTCCCTCGTCCTTGCCTATTTGAGCCAGTAGCAAAACTTAGTCAAGACGACTGGAAACAGACCAGGATGCAGTAGATGACCAGATGTGTGTCTTGTACATTTCAATGTGATCTTTATGCGTTTTACGTCACAGGATTTGGTGGAATTTTCATTGTGTCAATGTCATACCGCCTACGGGACTCCATCTCCGATTTTGATTCCAGAGTTTGCTTTCTCTTAGATGAGTTGATATTGGTGCTGGTGGTGTTTTGGTTGTCCAGGCATTGTCTAGGGATTGAGCTCAAGTCCACTAGCTTGTGATTGACTCAGTATAGACCGCCCGGACACCCTTCGCGGGATATAAATTCAAACACTACGGGATATTTTTTGAAACACAATGGGATATAAATTCCAACTCTAAAAGGTATATATTGAAACACTATGGAATACAAATCCCAAAAGTACGGGATATAATTTCAAACACTACGGGGTTATAAACTAATCAATAGCGTGGCCGTTAAAATTAAGCATAACCGGCATTTATTGATTTCTTTCAAATCAAATCTTGTGCACTCGCGATCAACTCACCAAAATTCATCAGTTGGTACCAGTAATAGTTTTATTCATGGATAAATATCTTTTGAAATTAGTGAGTTAGACTGACCCGGAGTGACCCGAGGCGCTAAAGTAGAAACATATGTGACGTAAGCACACAGTCTCGCTGATAAATTTGTGACAATTACACTTCATTTAAACGTTAACACGGTGACTACACAGTGAAAACACAGTGGCAACACAGTGACAACACAGTGATAACACAGTGACAACACAGTGATAACACAGTGACAACACAGTGACTACACAGTGACAACACAGTGACAACACAGTGACAACACAGTGACTACACAGTGACAACACAGTGACAACACAGTGATAACACAGTGACAACACAGTGACAACACAGTGACAACACGGTGACAACACAGTGACAACACAGTGACAACACAGTGACAACAAGGAAGGCGAGTGAAATGTTTTCAAACATTTTATTTGACATCGCGTCTGAAAACAATCTGATAGATAACACTCAAAATAGAAGCTAACGGCATAGTTGACCTCTCTTCGAACCCCGCCCCCGGTCATTTTTGCACCAGCCCCTCACAACACTGCCTCACAGCCCTCCCCCCCTCGTGTTCTTGTCTCCTACACTCCTCCCCCCCCCTACGTCCCACCCTCTCACCTGGCACCCGCGCACAAAACACACAAAAGCTATGGATGAGTTTAGTGTCACATCAATACCAATTTTTATTTTTTGCTTTCAAATTAAACAATAACAAATGTATTATGACATGGCATAGTGCTCTTAAAAACCACAACCTACACTCTCTCTCTCTATCATACACTTTTATTTCTCTATTTCTCTCGTTCTCTCCAACTCATTATGCATGCCTCTCCTCAATTTGACATCTTTTCTCCATTGAACTTTCTCTCTTTCTTCCTCTTTTATGTCTTTCACTGTTATTTTTACTCCCTTCTATCCCTCTCTATACCTCTTGCTTCCCCTTTCATTCTCTCTCCAACGCTCTGCCTCTTCTCTATCTACTCGTACTTTGCTTTGTCTCTCCCCCTCATTCGTGTCTGTCTCTGTTAGTCAAGGTCTTTCTTCCTTATGCTGCTCCATTCATTCATTTTTTAACAACCACTCAACACCACTGGTACCCAAACAAAACGTCATGCCCATGTGCTTGTTATACCCCAAATTTACCCCGTCTTTATCCTCACCCCGAAGTCCATGCACATTACACACTCATGACGTCACTCCACAATAATAAATAAATATATTCTAAAACATTCTGGGCCTATTTAGACAGAGTAATCTCCCTCACCTAAAGTCATAAGTCATTTCCTTTTGGTAGAGACAACAAATCATCTCACAAGAATACAACCAATTATCTCACAATATACAACCAACTATCTCACGATGTTGACATTTTAATTTGGTCATGTGTTGTTAAAAAGCAAACGTACAACATCTGACCAGCACAAGGTCCCCCCCTTAGAGGGTAGATAATACAGTTCAAATAGCAAACTGAAATAGCATGATATGTATCACAGAATGTGTGGGGTGTGGGGGTGGGGTTAAGGAAGGTAAGGGGCAGTCATAAATACCAAACAGAAGTGGACTTGGTTTGAAAATAATTATCGCCATCAGGGGACGTAAAAGAAAAAAACATAAGAGTAAAAAGGAAAGAGGGTCTAGCAAATATCGAATCTGTGACAAACTACAGGCGACATGGCTCAAAATAGGCTGGTTTCATTATCAAAACAGCGACATCAGTGTCACTCGGGTCACAGATACGCTTCATGAGAGTCATTCGTGGATGCATGTAAAAATGAATTGTCAATGTTACAGTGTAAAGCTCAAATAAATAAGATCTTTAGAACCAGGTGATAAATAGGCGATACAACATCAACGATGCAGTTTAATATTGCACATGCAACTCAAAATAAACACATTGAGGTTAAAACAAGCCGTATGTGGGTTTTTTTAGTGTAATTGTAACTACATCCTATGTCCGTGACCGGAGACTTGTGTATTGTATTGACAAAGGGGTGCTGGGGGTCTTTGGGGTGCGGGGGGGGGTCTTTGGGGTGGGGGTCCTTGGGGTGCGGGGGTCTTTGGGGTGGGGGGGAAGCTCGACACCCTAAATTTGCTAAGCATCAAATTCTTTGAACTCAGCGGACGGCTAACATGTGTATATATATAAAGCCTACGAAACGTCATGGTTTCAAAATTAAAAAAAAATGACTTCCATGAGTTGTCGATAGACTAAAGAACCACAATTTGTCTGCTGAAAACAGCCGCATCAGTGTTACACTTTGAAACTTAAAACCGGGGCAAATTGAACACACACACACACACACACACACAAACACACACACACACACGTACAAAATAGATAAATTAATAATGAGCGCATATAATTCCTTTAAAAAACTTGGATGTTACAACGGACATGAATGAGAAGTAGGATGTGGCTGCAATATGAAGGACCGAATAATGAGCACTTATGGAAATAGCAGCTTGTTTGAAAATAGATCAAGATGGAAATTAAGAAAGTGGGGGCGTGGGGTGGGGGGGGGGGCGGGATATACTCAGGGGATGGAATTAGTAGGCTGTTGCGTAGGGGGGCGGAGGGAGCTGGTGTAGTTTTTAAATGGTGGCGGGGGGACCACAATTAATATTGAGAATTCTGGGGTAGGTTTGAACATATGCATGTGGGTAGTATGTGGTTGAGTGGGTGGGGGCGTGTGTGGGAGTGTGTGGGGGTGTATGTGTGTGTGGGAGTGTGTGGAGAGTGTGTTGGGGATTGTGGGGGAGTGTGTCAGGGAGTGTGTGAGGGAATGTGTGAAGTATAGTGGTGGAGCGTTTGGGCAAGTGTGTGGGGGAATGTGTGGGGCAGTGTGTTGGGGAGTGTGTGAGGTAGTGTGGTCGAGCGTGTTGGAAAAGTGTGCGGGTGAGTGTGTGGGGGCAGTTATAGGTTCAGTGATTTCGTCAGTGTGGCAGTGAGTTCGTACGTTTTGTAATGCTGTTAGTTGTTTGTGTCTGCTAGAGAACGGATGTGGTGCGCTGTATGTTTTTTTTAGTCCGCTTTTGACAAATGTCAAGGACATAGCAAATAAAATCACGATAACAATTGTTATGTTGTCATGGCAACTGATAAGTCGGATAATAATATTAATAACAAGTAAATTGAAAAAAAAAATAACACGTAAAAAATAGATTTTATTTTAGCGGTCCCACCAGCAGACCGTGAAGATCCAAGGACCAAATATTGGTCTCACAGTGGACCACGCAGATCTAGATACAAACAAAGTTTAAAATAATTGAATGCGCCGCCGCTGAAAGTTTCACTTCTTTGACTTTTACTCCCTCTCTCCAGGTTGTTTAACCGCCCCTGAAGGTTTAGCATCGTGACTCAGCAAAGTTCAACTTCTGTTGGATTTTTTTTCACATTCCAGCGTGGCGGGTAACTGCTCGTCTATAGATCACTGAAGGGAGATGTGCTCTCACAGCGGAGACTTGAGTTCAACTGCAGTGTCTGCAAGTGTCGTCTCCTGCGGTAGGCATCGTCCGGGGGGTATGGCAAGTTGGTTTAGTTCGAATGGCAAGAATCGCCACGAGTCGTCTTCATTTCGATACCACAGATGAACAGTTTGGAAAAAAAGGTCAGGAACCATAGGTCGTAGGTCATGGGGAATGTCAGGTTTGGAAAAAGAGCTGGGAACTGTAGGAGAGATTCAAATCTGGAAAAAGGAGAAAGAAGGGAAAAAAATGTAAACATTTGAAATGAAAACATGTATTACAATTTTTTAAAATTAAATCACTTTATACAATACACATTTCTATGCACCGCCAAGACTTGACAGAATAATGCATCCATTTCCACGGAGATATTAGTCAGTCAATTAGTAACTAGATATTTGATGGAAGCAGAAATAATATATATATATATATATATTATTTTTACAACGTTTTCCCATTGTTCTTGCAATTGAGAATAAAATGATACAATGACTTGAAAGATGACTTGAATGACGACTTGAATGATGACTTGAATTTAATAAATTAAGTCAGTTTATGCACGTCATTGTTAAACCCGGATGAAACTGCAACCGGAAGTGAGGGATACTTTTAGTTTAAATGACGTTACCATGCCAGCAAAAGAATGATAATGGGAACTGTTAGTGGTTTTAAGACAAAAAATAGTAAAAATTTATTTGCAAAGCACATAAAAAAAACTATTTCGGTGTGTCGTTAGACTAATATAACGATTGTTTTATTTAATGTATTTGCCAAAAAATAGAAGTTACAGAGTAGGAGATTTGGTCAACTTTGGAGATGGTACGCCGGGAAAAAGCTCGCGGCAAAGAATGAGCTGACCTAGTTTTGAAACCACGTCATCACTTGCTATTGGAACATCATCTCTCCATCTCCAGCACGAGACCGCAAATGTGCCTGGAATGTCCGACGTCGGCCCAGGCATCCGGGCAAGAATTTAAGTTATTTCACCAATATCCGTTAGTGCGGTGTCGAGTGTTACAGGGTGGAAGCCACTCCCGGGGGGGTTGGGGGGTGGGGGAGCTGATAGCGCCACTATCCTCGACACTTCTTTGACAGGGCCTCAGATAGGGCAATTGTAACAACTGGTACAGGAATGTCGAGTGATCACAGCGAGATCCCGGAGAGCTTCCATGATTATCTCTGTTCCGTGAAAAATACAAGGGATCTAAAATTGTTGGCAGGAGGGACCATCGTATCAGATACAGAAATCTTAAAGCTACCTTTGATTGTTCCTGTTAAATGATAACCAGAATCGCACCCGAAAGTATAACCACAATCTGAACGTGTTAACGCTGCGATGGAAACACATTTTTAGCTGTTAATTTACTGACTAGTTAATTTTCTCTGCGTTTTTCGAGGAAATCTAGAAAATAACTTTTGTTTTCTCCAAATGTTACATATCGAACTAAAAAAATTGGATCACGTAAATGTTAAAGTTATTATCCAAAATAACAATGCCGCGTTTTGAGAACCGCTCCATAAATTGCAAGTCATCAAGTCACACCTAGCTAATGTGATAACTGGCGCAAGTGGTAAATTCGTTCTGATTTCCTAATCTGTGATATGATCACAAGACGTATCAAATGCTTCACTAGTCGTACACAGTCAAGATTCTTTCCATAAATGGTTTATTATGAGCAAAGTTCAAGTGCGATGTACAACAAAAATAATTTTTTAAAATCTTATTTTAAAAAAATTTTAGTTTAATTTATTTCAAATAAAATTGCGATAACTTTATTTCAAATTTTATTTGGATTTTTGAAAAAAAAAAAAAGTGTGTGTGGGGGGGGGGGGGGGGGGGGGGTGTGGAAGACATGATACAAAAAAGTCTAGATTGTTGGCCTTGATATGAATTTATTTGTTGGTATGTTAATGTGCATTAAGTCAGTCATAAAACTTTAATTTATTACCATTTTTTTCATCTTCTTCTTTTTTTTTTTTTTTGGCATGTTTCCTTCACGATATATTTGAATCTATCGTCTTGGATTGCATGATCGCACGCCGTACAATCACAACAAACTGTGATGTAGTCTGACGAGCTGTGGTGGACTGGGCCACCGGGACACCGGAAAAATTCCGACAGGGTCGGTGAAATGTGGACCGACAGGGACGGTGAAATGTGGGCCGACAGGGTCGGTGAAATGTGGGCCGACAGGGTCGGTGAAATGTGGACCGACAGGGACGGTGAAATGTCGGCCGACAGGGTTGGTGAAATGTGGGCCGACAGGGTAGGTGAAATGTGGGCCGACAGGGTCGGTGAAATGTGGGCCGACACGATCGGTGAAATGTGGGCCGACAGGGTCGGTGAAATGTGGACCGCCTCTACAAATCAATAAAACTAACGCATTAAATAACTACATTAAGATTTTTGTCCCGGCCCGCTAGGACACCACTGCTGACGGGCGTCAGATTCATCAGCATGAGAACCATTCACTAGGTGAGAAAAAGAGAATAAGGTGTGAAGCTGAAAGAGCCATTCAGTGGGTGATGTAAAGAGGATAAGGTGTGAAGCAAGAAGTAAGAAGGATAAGCGTAATGTAAAGGTATGAGACACTTTCAGTAAGCGAAGTAAGAAGGATAAGGGTTAGGTGTAAAGGTGTGAGACACTTTCAGTAAGCGAAGTGAGAAGGATAAGGGTAAGGTGTAAAGGTGAAAAGGTTTTGATTTCATGATCAATTGAATTTTTTTTCTTCCAATTTCTGAACTATTTCTTAACGTGCTGAGCTGAGTAACGAAATCTTATCAATATGTCACATCCCCGTTTTTGTTCACCTTCCAGGAAGAGTTATGTGCAAAGACTTATTTCATTCACAACGTCTCATGACTGGACTGCGCGGGTGTGTGGAGCGTGGGGGAGGGGGAGTATTTGTGAATGTGGTGGCAAGGCAAAGCAGGGGAGAGGGGAGAAGGAGTGTCGATCCGTCATGGTGGAGGTAGTGCATGTATGTGTGTGTGAGCTTTTTCATTCACAACCCTTCTTGAATGGACAGCTTAGGGATGGACTGAGGAATGGAAGGAGGGGGTGTAGGGGGTAAGGGATATGAACGATTGGGGAATGTGTACGGTCGGAAAAGGGGGGGGGGTGGAATGGTGGAAAGGAATGTTACGCTTAGTCACTTAAAGTGTTAAGATCTGTTATTATACCAATTTGTAAGGCTCCTACTAATTGTGTTTTGAATAAATGTCTCTAGTGAAATAACATTCAGGTGAGGTTATGGGAAGGGAACAATTGTGGGACTGTGACATTTTAGTTTGAATTGAACATTTTAATGTTGGGGTTCAAATTTATATATACATAAAATATATATATTTATATATATATATATATTTAAAAAAAGTTGGAGTGTATAAAGGAAAAAAAAATATGAACGTAATAACGACACACCTCAGGAAAAATGTAGGCCATAGTCTGTAACGTCATAGGAATGAATTGGGTCAAATGGAGACGTGGGAACTGAATGAGTTGGACCAATGACGGGTAACTTCCCTTATATAATCTTGTTACGTCAGGCACTACAGCACGCTCCAAAACCAAAAAAAAAAAAGGTCAACGAGGTTGGTCTACTTAGCGGTTCTCAAATATTTTTAAAACAGTACGTAATATCATGGGCGAAATATCAAAATTATCAAAATTTCAAAATATAAGCAAGATTATTACTGAAAAAATTCATTACTATTATTATTATTATTATTATTAAAGTCTTTATATTAACTTCACTGCCTGGCGGTCAAAATCTTCGGACGGCTAAATGACCCTCTTCCCGTCAACCTATCGAGCTGAAACTTAGCAAACAGACTCAATGCCGATGACAACAAATTCTGTCAAATTTTCAGTCGCCAAATACCACCAAAATCCGTTTTTTCCTGTTTTTTCAAGATCAAATAAAATTCCCGATGACTGCACCAAATGAGATTCTGAAAACCAAATATCGCAATTGCGTTTGGTGCGTAACATTTTCTTTTTTGTTTTTCAGAATTTGTTGGTGAAATAAATCTGGGTTGTCAAAGTGGGTGAAATAAATCTGGGTTGTCAAAGTGCGTGAAATAAATCTGGGTTGTCAAAGTGGGTGAAATAAATCTGGGTTGTCAAAGTGGGTGAAATAAATCTGGGTTGTCAAAGTGGGTGAAATATATCTGGGTTGTCAAAGTGCGTGAAATAAATCTGGGTTGTCAAAGTGGGTGAAATAAATCTGGGTTGTCAAAGTGGGTGAAATAAATCTGGGTTGTCAAAGTGGGTGAAATATATCTGGGTTGTCAAAGTGGGTGAAATATATCTGGGTTGTCAAAGTGGGTGACTTATTAGAATATTAATATAGTTCCAGGGCGTGAAAACAAATGTGCGAATACGAGCCTGGGGGGGGGGGGGGAGGGGGGGGGAGGGGCACTAATTGGTATTCTTATAAAGTGCGTTACTTGCATGGACGTTCTGTCATATTTTCCGTATGCTCCATATTACAATTGTTAAGGTTTTATACGAACAACTTAGTTTTTTTTAGGTTTGTTTCATTTTTTTCGAATCGAGTTAAGAATGTTTTTAAAAATCCACGCATCTCATCTCTTAATCTCCTTTCGGATCTTTTATCTCAAATAATTTGATAAAATTAACCTGAGATAAAAATAAATAACCACTTGTTTAACTCAAAAAAAACAAAAAGCGCTAGTTTCTAGGCAATGCCGACATGACGTAGAATTAATGCACCCTTGCCGATTTTGGACTGTAAAACTGTTGACCACTTCAATTACGCCCACTTTTGGTCTTTGGTCCTTGAAATAGTTTTATTCCGCAGTGTTTTTTTTTCTTCTTTTCATTTTTCTAATTGAAACAATTAAAATGCTTTTTATCAATTAAGTATTCGGCCATCCATACGAAGAGTTAAGTCCTCGATGATGACCCCTCCCCTCCCCCCACACACAGACAGACGGTACATGACATTTCAGAGCACAGGCGACATGTCCGTTATGCTTTCTTTGTTCTGGATATCGCTTAATTAATAAAAAAATAATATTTGTATTTTTGAAACGATGTTTAGGTCAATTGCAGTTAGCAAAGAAAATGTTTTGCATCCCGTTAGACGCACCACAATTATTTGCGACGCTAGCGTAATCTCAAAATTGTATAAAGGAAATTGTTAACGTATTTAGTTATAATTTAATGCATTTTAAGATTTTAGCATAGACACATTCGGTGACATTTGATTTCATAACTAACAGGCCGAATGGCGGTTTTAAAATATATAATTATGTTGTACTGTACACTTTGATTCTTATATGATATTGTATGGAAAATGATTTTTTTACACATGCTGCATGGCTTATATTTTATACGTGCTTAATTGGGATATAGTGATTAACTGAATTGGAAAAAAAGGGCAAAACAGAATGATTTTTTATATGGACAAGAACAGGTCTTAAACATGTGTCCCAAGATCAAACTATCAGAAACATTAGGAAAAGAAATTCTATACAAAAATCGTACATGCAGAGGCGTAACTGGGTTTTTGGCGCCCTTGGCTAATTTACTTTTTAAATAATAAAAATTTAAAAAAATTAGAGATTTAGCGGCGCCCTTTTGAACTGGCGCAGGCCGGCGCCCTTGGCAACTGCCCCAATGCCAAGCCGTTGTTACGCCACTGCGTACATGCAGCCAAAATGAAAACAAGGATGAATTTTTTTAAAAAAAAAGATATAAACTTTACTTACATCTATAATTTTTCTAGAAGTCTGGAGTCCAGGACCGTCTGGGACGGTTGTAATTGAAAGAATCTAAAGATGTTTCTTCCACTGCCGAACTGTTTTCAGGATCTCCAACCTCGTTTTGATTGTCATTGAATTCACTGCCCATCTCTGTCTCGCTGGCCTGCTGACGGGCGCTCAGCCGTTCAGAGATAGCCAAAAGTCGTTGCCGGATTCTCTCCAGGACCTCAGAGCGTTCACTTCTCCTCGTGGCCGTATCGGCGCTCCGTTTTCGCGCCGCCTGATACTGGCAGTAAGGGCCGACGAATCCTGACGGACACCGACATCTGCAGTTGCCCCACACGCTGTTGGAGACAAGGAGTCGACCGCCGTTGGCGCAAGGGATCCCATTGCAGACGCCGACACTCCGGGAATCGGTCAGGACAACAAAGGTGGACAGAAAGACGAACAGGAGGAGAACTGAGACCGCACCGTCACGGAAGAGCTTTCTGGGGAGGCTCGAATGGGTTTTGTCTGTGAAGGCTGAAGATAAAATAGTTTTGGTGGCGGAAAGACCACTGGGCGCCCGCAGAGGGGCGCTGACACCGTACACTATCGCCGTCAACATCGAGGAGAAGTATATGCTTACGGGGCTACTGTTTGTTTTCGTTGATCGAGGCACGCCGGCCGTGGATGGAGGCATATTGGTAAAAATTATTTCTTGATCTGAGGCTACAGTTTTTGAATAATGATCAGCAGACTTTCGATGTGTGGCCTCCATCATTGTCAACCGAATAAAGCGTCCGATCCAATAATAGCCTGGACCCTCAGAAAAGAAGCTTGTAAATTAAATAATCAATCGTTTCGAATCTTAAAACAGTAAAACGAACTCGTGGAACCGTCTTACCAGATAATCACGGAGTGTATAACTTGAACTATGTGAACTTTAATGCGTCGGAAATTGATACTGTCGTTTTTTTTAAATTATTTTCTTTAAACGTAAAATCTTCTCGATAATATTGCTCTATGTTGTTGTTTAAAAAAGAATGAGCAGCCAAACGAAGTTCAAGATGACAGGGCTGTATACATCACTTAAGGAGTTCTTTATTAGTTGAACGGACTGAAGTAAACAGCTGTCAGATGGCCCTTATATACCGCCGGCCGGTCATCTGCTTTTTTTACGCCCACATCGCCATTGGCTGAGGTGTAGGTAGAACCCTTCCCACGTGGAAACCCTGTCAATCTGGCGTGCGGCTTACGATGTTTCGCCGCGTGGAATGGTGAGGGGGGAGGGAGTGGTGTATAAAACCTCCGGAGCTTTCTACTGATATTCAGTTTGATTCACTATTGCCGTGACATCTCCCCACCCCTCGATAGTTCACCAGTCTGGTTTCATAGTCAACCCTTAAGTTCACCAGTTTGGTTTCACGGTGAGCCAATAAGTTCACCAGCTTGGTTTCATGGTGAACCGTTAAGATCACCAGTTTTGGTTTCATGGTGAACCGTTAAGTTCACCAGTTTGGTTTCATGGTGAGCCAATAAGTTCACCAGTTTGGTTTCATGGTGAACCGTTAAGGTCACCAGTTTGGTTTCATGGTGAGCCATTACGTTCACCAGTTTGGTTTCATAGGGAACTATTAAGTTCACCAGTTTAGTTTCACGGTGAGCCATTAAGTTCACCAGTCTGGTTTCATAATGAACCATCAAGTTATCTAGTTTGCTTTCATGGTGAGGCATTTAAAGGAAATGGTATTGTCACAAATGTTTGTTATTTAATCATTGCAATAAATGATATCGCCGAATCCGCCCATGATTAATTCTCAAACTGACAGTTACTGGATCTGCCATACAATTAAAAAAAATGCTCCGACACTGTATTCTCACAGTACAACGGTTGGGTACCGTACATTTTTTAAAAATAAATAGCATCGTGTTTAAAGAAACTTCCCCCTACTCTATTTTACTATATACATTTTTATCGTTTCTTGCGTTTTTATTCCCCTAAAAAGATGTAGTTCGGTTATGTGTCCTTATTCATACCAACACATAATTTTTGATACCTGATGATGCCTTCAAACCGAAGGATAATACAACTTATATAATATATATATACATATTTATTTATTTATTTAAATTTAAACGGTTACCAACACACAGTAATCCTGTGACTCAAAAATGCAAAAAACAAAAAACAAAAAAAAAAACAAACTATGAAGTGGTTCCTGATACAAATGTATCCGAATTCCTCAATGCGCATCACTACCAAAATTGCAACGGCTACACAACGGCTACACAATGGCTACACAATGGCTCACCATTGTACACCTACTAAACAGCTAAGGACATACAGATGCCGGATTATCCAATGTGTCATGTGGCCAATTAAGCTCAGGGACCCAAACCTGGGCTTTGGGGGCTCCCAAGAAATGATCGTCTAATTTTCACAGGCAATATAATGTTATATATAAGTATAATCTACCTCTGCGTTTGCTGTGCCAAGGGTTCCCAGAGAGCTTTACTGGGGTCAATTTCCTAATGTAGCATTGCTACATTTGGCTGAATACTTGTAGGGATAATAGTTTCTTGATAGCAGATATATCTTTTCTAACTTTCAATTTAAATGATATAAAACGTGTACTTAAAAATATGTTGTGTTTAAGAAATAATTTAAAAGTACATGGCAAAACTTAAGTGAACGTAGCTTAATTGGTCAAACATCTAGCATAAGGCAAATTTGAAAAGAAAGTAGCTTATTTGGTCAAACATCTAGCAGAAGGCAAATTTGAAAAGAAAGTAGCTTATTTGGTCAAACATCTATCATAAGGCAAATTTGAAGTGAAAGTAGCTTAATTGGTCAAACATCTAGCAGAAGGCAAATTTGAAAAGAAAGTAGCTTATTTGGTCAAACATCTAGCAGAAGGCAAATTTGAAAAGAAAGTAGCTTATTTGGTCAAACATCTATCATAAGGCAAATTTGAAGTGAAAGTAGCTTATTTGGTCAAACATCTACTATCAATTTTTTAAGGAAGTCTGTATCTTTATTTATATGGGAAAATTCCTAAGATGGTAAGAAATACCTTTCCTTCCTCTTTTGTCAACATAAGTGGAGACTTTCTGCACCTATACCGTCTCCAACAGCCTCGGCCCGTGATGAAATCCGGACAGGTCCTGGACTAGACTTACACCATACGTCACTTGGATAAATATCCGGCTGCCCTTCCTGGTCTCGATGCGAGATTTCATAGAATTTTAAGGAAAATCTGGTCATTATATATTCACACAAAAAAAATATATATTATTAGGACTGAATAATTTAAACTGTTGTGAATTCAGTGTTGGATAAGTTTATTTACTATTATTTAAAAGAAGAAGAAAAAAACTAGTCAAGGAAAATGCATGGGTTTAACGTGATAAATCAAAGTTTAAGTATAAGTATTACTTTAAATATTTAAATAACAATTAAACATATATCTAAAATATTGATAACAATAATAAAAAAATAATACAACAATAATAACAATAAAAATAATAAAAATAACACAATACTACTACTAATAATAACAATAATAATAATAATAATGACACTAGTGACTTAAATTTACTCGATGCAAGATTGTCTTATCTTTTGTCGTATGATCAATCCACAAAAAAAGCTTTACTAATATTTAAAGACATTATTAATTATTCATTACTATATATATATTTCAAGACATTACTAATATTTCAAGACATGACTATAAATATAATTCAAAACATTTCTAATATTTCCAGACATTACTAATATTTCAAGGGCTGTTAGCCCAATATTATTCCCACTTGTGGACAGTAAATTATTATTTTTCTCTTAAAATTATTGTTAAAATAATTTGCCTAATTTTACCCAGAAAATCTACTTTTATTCTAATAATATTTAAATTTGTTTCGTTTCTCTTTGTCTATTTGTATGTGTCTTTAATTAGTTAGTTAAATATTGTAATCAATGTTTTTAAAAACTATTTTTTCTAGTTTCATAAGATTTTGCACGCATATGAGAAAACTTAATTATGGGTATTTTGGCCTCGAATATAAGTTCATTAGTGACCCAAATATGCCATATGACTGTTACAGACTGCAGCTCGACTAAATCACGCCAGGTAAATCACATTTAGAAATTTGCACTCGGGGCTCAATTAATGTGTGAATAAAATGTCCAAACAGGCCAGAACTTTTAGTAAAGTACGGATAAAAGATGACCCCCCCCCCCCCCTCTGACCGATAAACGATGCTCCTGGCTGCCGTCCCTGGCTTAACATGCAAACTTCTGTTGTGGGTGGGGTGAATATGCATTTCTTTTTGTTTTGTTTCTATACAACTGTTCTTTATTACATCAATGTATTTCATTTGATTGTCACGATTATGTCTCTTTTGCTAATATTTTTATGTACAGCGCGGCTACATAAAAATAATAATAATAATAAAATACTCAGCAGAGGGAAGATACTCGTGAAAATGATAATATTCAGCAACAAGATGATACACACAAAGGTGATACTCGACAACAAGATGATACATTTGTTACGGTAGACGCTTGCTCTGTTTACATTGTGTTTACGTCATGTTTATCGTGCAGCTCGTGCATGAACTCTGGTTGACCCCAAGTTTAGCAACACGATGAGTGTGGTTTAATTATAAATTGTCGGCATTGATTTTGACTACATGTAAATGTAGTCTATAGACGAATTCTTTAGAACTTACGAGACAAGTCGAGGTGCATATGCAATGCGTAACCCCTTTCTGGAAAAGTCTATATGAAAGACTATAAATAAGCCCTTCGGTAGAGAGCTAGTGGGGAGACTTCGAGACAAAAAGAGAGACGGAGTTTGTGATTACGATACTAGTCGAAAACGAGACTAATAGACAGACACACTGCACCGATCGTACACATTGTATATTATATGTACAGTGTATGCGTGTGCACCCTCCCAACATTGTACCGGTACCAGTACATTGCTGTACTGTAAGTGAATTGCCTTCGTTTTATTCTATTTGGTTTTGTCATTTTAAAGCTAACTTAATCAATTATTATTTGTAATTGCTTGGGCATCGTTCTTTATCACTGTATTTAATTAACGGTATCGTCCTTTGTTATGTACTGTTTGTCACGAGCCATATATAGACAAATAAGAGATTAAATTCTTTGCACTTTATAGCTGTACGCAACACACTGCAAAAGAAATCCCAACAAAAGGAAAAGCTAAAAGTAACGATGTGGAAAAAAAAAATAATCTTATTTTGCAGAGATTCAAGAATGAGTGATAACTGCATTTTCTTATTTTGTTCCGGATTGTATTTGAGTGAAATGCTAATCCATCTTAAACAGCGGTTCTCAACCAATGGGTCACGACCCCTTTGGGGGTCGAAAAACCCTTACACAGGTTGCCGTTTAAGACCATAGGAAAAAAATATGTATGTTGTAGCAACGAATATAATTTCATTGTTAGGGGGTCACCACAGCATGAGGAACTGTATTAAAGGGTCCAGGCATTAGGAAGGTTGAGAGCCACTGATCTTAAACAAATAAAGTGAGCTATATGAAACGTTTTATAAATTATACTCAAAACTTTTCTTAAAGAAGTACATTTTCTATCGCCATCCTGCATTGTGAAAATGTTTAAGTGTCTTTTTGTTGCGTCATATGAAACGTGGTTTTTCGTTTGTTTTCCACTAGTAATGAAATAGACTTCACATTTCTGAATGAGCAGATATAATTGTCCAATACGATGACTCTTAAGAAACTTTTAAAATGATGTTATCACTGTCAAGCTACAAGGCCATCACTGCCAGGCTACAAAGCCATAACTGCCAGGCTGCAAAGCCATCATTGCCAGGCTGCAAGGCCATCACTGCCAGGTTACAAAGCCATCATTGCCAGGCTACAAAGCCACCTTTGCCAGGACACAAAATCATCATTGCCAGATTACAAAGCCATCACTGCCAGGCTACAAAGCCATCATTGCCAGGCTACAAAGCCACCTTTGCCAGGCTACAGAATCATCATTGCCAGGTTACAAAGCCATCATTGCCAGGCTGCAAAGCCATCACTGCCAGGCTGCAAAGCCATCATTGCCAGGCTACAAAGCCACCTTTGCCAGGCTACAGAATCATCATTGCCAGGTTACAAAGCCATCATTGCTAGGTTGCAAGGCCATCACTGCCAGGCTAAAAAGCCATCACTGCCAGGCTAAAAAGCAATTACTGCCAGGTTACAAAGCCATCACTGCCAGGTTACAAAGCCATCATTGCCAGGCTACAAAGCTCTAACATTAACATTAAGTGCACATTGAAGCATTATATTTTTAAAAATGAAATATTTGAGTGAAAAGCTTTACCTTGAGTTTAATCGACTGTTAAAATTTTTCCTTTTATCGTGTTTTTATAGTCCTAAATAAAGTGGTCCACATCCTTTATTACCATTTAACGCCCGACCGAGAAACCAAAAGAGGTGTAATGCATACACCTAGCAGTGAAAGAGCTAAAACAAATCTCCATGCTGTAGTGATGACGATTGAAGTTCGATTTTGCAACCTCGAGATTCAACTGAAGTTCTATTTCACGACCAGATTAGGCCTCGGGATTCCAATGAAGTTCTATTTCACGACCAGCTTAGGCCCCGAGATGCAAATGAAGTTCTATTTCACGACCAGATTAGGCCTCGGGATTCCAATGAAGTTCTATTTCACGACCAGCTTAGGCCCCGAGATGCAAATGAAGTTCTATTTCACGACCAGCTAAGGCCCAGAGATTCAACTGAAGTTCTATTTCACGACCAGTTTAGGCCCAGAGATTAAAATGAAGTTCTATTTCACGACCAGCTGAGGCCCAGAGATTCAACTGAAGTTCTATTTCACGACACGTTTAGGCCCAGATGTTCAACTGAAGTTCTATTTCACGACCAGTTTAGGCCCAGAGATTCAACTGAAGTTCTATTTCACGACCAGATTAGGCCTCGAGATTCAATCGCCAAAATAACTGAAAATAACAGTTGTTGACATTTAAGAAGTGTCTCTTTCAAACATTGACACACCTCCTTTTTTTTATTTAGTTGAAATCTAAGTATATTTTACTATCTCAAAGACTTCATTTCCATCCACACACATTATCCTTTTTTTTGCCCCCCCCCTTTTTTTTGTGGGGCGTATGCTCCAAGTTGGGAAGCACTGCCGTACAGGATCGTTCAAACAAGATGTCCGAATGATGTTTACAACTTGTAGGGATGAGTTTACGCAACTTAGGGGGCGGTTGAATTAGACGCTGAGAGCCACTGACAGAGCATCAAGGTGTAATGAATGGGGTCAAAACACTGGTAAATATAAATTAAAAAAACAAACAATTTGGAACACTTTGATGCAAATATATCCTATGATAATTGTTATAATCGATGTGTTGAAAATATTTTTATCTCCGCCCCCCCCCCGCCCCCCCCCAATAAAAAATAAATAAAAAATTTGTTTTTACTACTTAAATTATGGCATAAACACGCCTTTAGGTTGGGTATGATTGTTAGCATTTCTTGGGTCATATTATACTTTGGGATAATGTGAAGTTGTGAAAATTTGAAAGAACGCTTTGTCATCAGCATCGGGTCTGTGTGCGAAGATTCAGCTCGATAAGATGATGTGAAGTGGGTCAGTTAGCAGTCCGAGGATTTAGCCAGCCAGCCAGCCACGAACGAAAGCGAAGTTAATGTAACAGATTTAACTAAATAAATCAGTTGTATTACAGCGCGACGAGATGGTTTATATAAGTTAAATACAGCCCCTAATAAGACACATGTTCTGAGTTCCACTGATTCCTGGGATGAGGTTGACTGGGCTTTCGTCCGGGACTCATTTGTCTTAATGTTGACTGGTCCTACCGTAAAAAAATATGTACAAGTTTTGTGTCGATCCTAAGAGTTCGTCCCGTCCAACTTCAATGGCTCTAAAATTTTAGTGTCCAAAAAGTGTAAAGGTAGTGGCCAGGATACGATTTCCATCTCTTAAGAAAAACAACCTAACTACTATGAATAAAGGGGAGTAGTACCTGGGAAATGACCGAAAGTAGTTCGTATGGTAATATTTGAAATTAGGAATCTTTTTATACCTTCTAGCAATATCTATATTTTTGACATATATATTATATATATATATATGTGTGTGTGTGTGTATTTCACAACTAAGTATTTGGGACTGAGTGTTACAACTGTAGCAGTTGGGATCGTTGGGCGGGTTATCGTCACTGACATAATATTATGGCATCCAACTTGAGAATCACTGTTGTAAGAATTCATTCCCAGTCTTGTCTATTTACACATAGGGATGAGTTAAGGTAAAGATCGCATGAACGGAAAGTGGGAGGGATGAACATCAGAACAGTGAACTTAGTGAACTCGGTGAACCGGTTGTGGGGCGTCTCCAACAAAGCTGTCTGTAACTCAACATTGTCTGGGTTGTCAGCTCGATTGGAATTAGGAAGTTGAGCTAAATATCGGAATTAGGAAGTTGAGCTAAGTAATGGAATAATGAAGTTGAACTAAATAATGGAATAATGAAGTTGAACTAAATTTAAAATTCAAAAATGTAATTTCCCGTTTAGTGAGTAGTAGGCGTTCATGTCCAGGTAGGAGATTATATGTGAAGATGAGCATGGGGGAAGTTGATGCGCGTGTATGGGGAGGGGGCATGTGGGACTGTGTGTGTGTGTGTGTGTGTGTGCATGTAATAAGTCGTAAAAAATCGATGGCAAACAAAAAAAAAGAATTGCTGATTATTTTCACCAATTTCTGCATCAATTTTTTCCAACACTCTTTATACCCCCCTCCCTCCCCAGTCCATAGGACACATTATTAACTTATTTTACTGTGAGTATCACGCCCACTACTCAGGTCTATCTTATAAATCCATCCTCTTTGCCACCGTCTCAATCGGTGACTTTCCCCCTCCATCACATTCCCCATTCACAGTCCTAAATCGCCCCCCTCCACCCCCATCTCATTACGCACTAATTCTCACCCTCTCCATTTGACTAAATATTCTGTAGTTTCTAGCCTTCATCGAACATTAGAACTTTAAGCTTATATCATCATTTCAAACTAAGTCAGTAAGAATCCACCGAAACGTGCATAGATTAAAACATGTCCCCCATACCAAGCTATGTACCATGTTCAGCTATTTTAGAATCAGAGGTGGCGCACAAAAATTCCTGTCTCTCTAAAAAAATGTTGAAGACAACCTTCCAAAAATGCGCCCTCCATGATAACAAAGAACGAAACATAACCATAACAACAAAAGTAGAGCAACACCTTTTTGTTCAAATCTCTTACACTTCTATAACATAGTAAACTGTGTCAACTATGTGTTAGGCCACTTGTTATCATGAATCTCGTTCAAAAATGTTTTGAAAATGAATTGTAATCTCAATTTATTTACGATTTAGAAACACAAATCACTCGCATATTTTTAGGAATTTTTTTAATATAATATCATTCAATTTGTGTTGGTCAAAATGTTTCTATTAATCTTTCATAAATGTGTGCAGAATCTCAACCTTTAAGACAATCTTGCCCCATACCTAAAATAACGCATATTTATATAATAATGTGTTCCAACAAGAAAGATCAATTTATATAAAACTATATACATAATAGCCCAACTTATCAATTCATTGGCTGCAGCTTTGATACCATTTATTTTGATTCAATTTTTTTTTTGTGGACAATTCTGAAACAAATAAAAAAATTTAAAAAACGATTGAATTCAATAAGTGTGCAAGGAAACAAACTGATTGGGTGAAGATTGGGTGAATTTAAATATCACGTGATACAACTCTGTCTACCTTAAAATATTCAAAGCTCTCCAAGAGTGTTTACTTCCTGTTGATACTGGGACAATCTTCTTTTGGAATTCAATGACTTTTTTAAACGCTTTCTTCTACTGTATTGTCTAATGGCGCTAGTCTCCATATCACATTTCAGGGCTAGGAGCTTTTGTATAACTCTAATTTTTAATTTTAAAAAAAACCCCAAAAAATAAACTCTTTTATAATATTTTTTTTGGCGCCGGAAAAAAACGGTGTGTGTGTGGGGGGGGGGGAGGTACTATTACTTTTGACATGGTAAAGTTAAATACGTCACTAATTTGCATAGTCCATTATTCAGAGGTTTGATTCGTGGTGGTCAGGGTGTAGGTGTAAACAGTAGAGTTACGACCTCCCAGTGTGAAAGTGCAACGTCGGTTCAGGATCAGGTCGAATATATTTCAGTGTATCGTGGCCAACGATGGTTGCCAAATCGGGGCGTAATTCTCTGGGGGGTTCGCTTAAAGGGTTGAAAAGCTGATTATCCAAGACACCATCACTGGTTACATCATGAATATTTATGAGAATATGTGCAGGAGTGTCGGGTGGTGCTATTTTTAGATCTCGGATGTCTCTTGACGACGGCCAGTGCTTACGATTGGGGAATATTTTTTTTATCGATATTCGTGCGGCAACGACGGCGATTTTTAATTTTGTAAAAATATCCCTTTCCTTTAAATGAGAACGAATCTTAAAGCGATAAAGGAAAAAATTGGCAGACGATCGTACGACCTGGTAACGTGAATTCTGTAAATGAGATTACAGAGAGCGGTTACGTCATTGAAATATTGACCGGAAGAGAGCGTATATGACGTCATCTCCAGAAATTTTTGGGCCGATGTCCGTGCATTGGTGGGATTCTTTTGAATCACGCGTTGAGTCATTCGACACGTCATGGACTTTTGTCTCGTCATGTGTCATATGGAATTTATCCCTTATATGAGTAATTATATGTCATCTTGGCTCATCATGTGCCTAACTTACAAGTAGTTTTTTTTCACGAGTTGTCCCTATCACATTCGGTGGTCAGTTCAACAGTTATGGCACATGGTAGGGGAGGTAAGTAGAAAGTCAAGTCTTGTGTTTTCTCGCCAGGGCCGTCGTTTTGGGTAGGGCGTTTGCCCCCAAGCGGACCAAGTTCTGGTTTCACCCCCCCCCCCCAAAAAACCCCACCTGAAAGGACGTCCTTGTTTCTCGTTCTCAGTTATCTCATCTTTAAGGTAACAAAAAATATCATTGGTGTGTGTAACAGTATAACTTTGTAACTAGTCACTGGCACTTTATTTCAGTAAAATTAAATATAAAAAATAAATTAACAACTTTACTTATAGTACAGGACATCTATATACAGTGGCGTAGTGAGGGGGGGGCATCATGCCCCGGGCGCTACTCATAAAGGGGCGCCAAATGGTATGTTTTACTATAATATTGTATGGTTTTCGAAAGGGGGGGGGGGCGCTAAAAAGGTATTGTGCCCCGGGCTCGAGTTAAGCTCGCTACGCCACTGTCTATATATGTTTATTTCTGTGTTGATTAATTATTTTAATCATCGTCCTCATATTACAACACAATTTTTTTATAGCACATAATTTTTTTTTTTAAATGACCTTTCGAAGATGGCTACATAAACTAGTCCGTTATATCTCTACATGTGTGTGTCTCCATTGATTCCACGCAGCATCAAACTAGCGCACACTTATACTGTTATACGGTTACGGTGTGTAAGTTCAAACACAACCCTCCCCCCCCCCCCCCCCTTTTTTTTTGTTTTGAAACCAGGACTGCAATTAAAGTCCAGAAATAACAATGATTTGTGCTGACACGGAGGGACAGCTTTTCTGTCAGTGAGGTGGTCAGCAGTATCCAAATAATCGTGGTTCCCATTTGGATGAATTATATTTCGTTTGGTTCTATCACTCTGGATATGCCTGAATATGTCTGGATATATCTGGATATGCCTGGATATTAGGTGTACTCGATCTTTTGATAAATTTAAAAAATATCAAAATAAAAAATATTGACTGTGCTAGTTTTACGAAACACCAGGACGATTGGTCCACACTCAAAACAAAAAAGAAATACTGCCCAGGTAAAGACAGTGGACAAAAGGTCCAAAAACAAATACTGTCCACGTAGAGACAGTACGAAGGGTTACCTTGTTGTTGTGACATAACTTACTTTCGTCTTGGTTAGTCTCACACAAATGTCATATGTTTTCAGCCTTCAGTGTCATCTATCATGGTCGTCAGGGATATTTTGTGCATCTTTTTTTTGTTGTTTGGTTTGAGGATACTTTGCACCATTGACTTATCTGTTTAAGCGTCAGTTCACACGATCACATTTCGCGTCAAATTAGTGTGTGAACACACTATTTTGTGCGTGGTTTCTTTTTGGGGGGAATTTGATCAAATAGTAATGTGAAAGTTGTGACAAGGCTTCATACACGAATTGCATCAAATGCTTGAAGGACAATTTGATCGTGTGAACCGACCCTAAGACTTATGTTTAGATATTACTATATATAAAAATATGTTTTTTAAATTCGTGTCAGTTTTGATGGCTTATACATAAGTCATTCCCTGCTGATATTGAACAGGAAATGAGTAAAATAAATTATGGTCAAAAATGAAAAAAGGAACGCAGCAAAACAACCAACGTGTCGACAGGAAGCCTTCGTCAGCGAACCAACAACAGGAGAAACATGATAAAAATAAAATTAAACAATTACACTTAGCTGAAAAGTAGTATCCGCGAGAGCAGCAAAAGAATTGTGACAGAAAATAATATTAAACATACTGTACTTATACGGTGGGCAGAAGAAATGACTTAAATGAGGCTTAACAGTCTTGCACTCAGAATATCAATGACTTTAAAGATGACTTAAAAAAGATGACTTTAAAGACGACTTTAAAGATGACTTAAAGATGACTTTAAATATGACTTTAAAGACGACCTTAAAGATGACTTTACAGTTGAATTTAAAGATGAATTTAAAGATGAATTTAAAGATGAATTTAAAGATGACTTTAAAATACAACATTTCAAATGAAAGACTAAATGTGATATGAATTAACATTAGTGGGGCGAACATTAAAAAAAATAATATGACGCAAAACAATTGAGAAAAAAAAGTTATTGTAAATACTCTTTTTATAACTGGTAAAATCCCCCCCCCCTTTTTTTTTTCCCCCATCCCGTACAAACAAGATCCCTTTCAAGATCAATTGTAAAAGAATTGTGTAGATACAAAATCTCGAACAAGATAAAATGGAATTAAAAAATTATGTAGATAAAATGAAAGGTGAGTCTAAACATGAACCAACATGGCGCACATTCTAAATATAGAAACGACCGAAGTTCCGAGACATTTTTTTTTTCGTTACTGTGAGGGCTATCCCAGCCTTGATGACGCAATAGCTGCAAATGTGGGCAGGCAACTCGTAGAGTCGCCGTAACTCCCGCACGAAGGTGGCACGACAACAAACTAAGAGAAATTAAACACGGACCAACTCGATGGTGTTATACGGTCGCACTGGAATGCCAACAACAGAAAGTTAAATTGATTCTCCATCAAATGTGGGTGTGGAAGAGGAGTTGGGCGGAGGTCATGGATGAATATGTAAAACCCGGGGGGGGGGTATCTATGGCGTCATGATTGCGACAACTGGGGGTGGAAAAAAAACTATTTGACGTCATGAATGTGACGACATGGGGTGAGGTAATTCTATGGCGTCATGAATGTGAAGATAAGGGGTAAGGTAAATCTATGGCGTCATGAATGTGAAGATAATGGGGTGGTGTAAATCTATGGCGTCATGAATGTAAAGACAAGGGGTGAGGTAAATCTATGGCGTCATGAATGTGAAGATAATGGGGTGGTGTACATCTATGGCGTCGTGAATGTGAAGATAATGGGGTGGTGTAAATCTATGGCGTCATGAATGTGAAGATAATTGGGTGGTGTAAATCTATGGCGTCATGAATGTAAAGACAAGGGGTTTGCGTAAATCTATGGTGTCACGAATGCAAGGGTGTAGATATGTTGCATGAGCTACAGAAGTAGGGGACACGACATAGACATGATCCTCAATGCTCGGGACACACACACGGAACGGCGATATGCGGGTAACAGCGCCCTCAACGGCGATATGCGAAGCGCCCTCAATACTTTAATACTCTCCAACCAAAGATACGTTCAGCAGCGTTTCTCAAGCTATTCTATACTCAGCACCCTTTACGAATAACTTAGTCAAAGACGCACATCCCACTAATTGTTGGACTAAAGTCGTCCACTATAAAAATAAAAAATGTATTTTATCATTTAAAAGAAATGGGAGTTCTACTTTTCAATTGAAATTTTTTTTTTTAAATAATTAAAAATAACTTTTAGTTTCATTAAAATTAATTACTCTAAATATTACATAAATATATTTATCGTGACTTAAGAGTCAATGGCTCCTCTCTTCTGATAAACAGACTTCCTCGCACTCCGTTAAACGCCACCCCCCAAAACCCTTGAGGGTTTTAACACCCCGGGGTTGTGAAACCCTGATTGAAAGTCAATGGCTATCAACTACAACAGGCATTTTGGAGCCGCAATAGAAGAAAGTATCCATTTTGAAACATGAGAGCAGGGTTGGGTAAAACTGTGTAGCTGTGAGCCAGGTTGAAGAGGTAATAAGAGGCGTATGAGACATCAATGGGGAAAGCGTGTTTTTGTTTGTTTGGGGGGCGGGTTTTTTTTTTTTACATGATCATGGGGAAGTTATTATATCAACAAGAAAGCGAAACAACCACAATCACAATATAATAGTGACATCTGAAAAAAACACAATATGGTAGTGACATCTGAAACAACCACAATATAATAGTGACATCTGAAACAACCACAATATAGTAGTGACATCTGAAACAACCACAATATAATAGTGACATCTGAAACAACCACAATATAGTAGTGACATCTGAAACAACCACAATATAGTAGTGACATCTGAAACAACCACAATATAGTAGTGACATCTGAAACAACCACAATATAGTAGTGACATCTGAAACAACCACAATTTCAAAATAATAGTGACATCTGAAACAACCACAATATGGTAGTGACATCTGAAACAACCACAATATAATAGTGACATCTGAAACAACCACAATATAATAGTGACATCTGAAACAACCACAATATAGTAGTGACATCTGAAACAACCACAATCACAATATAATAGTGACATCTGAAACAACCACAATATAATAGTGACATCTGAAACAACCACAATATAATAGTGACATCTGAAACAACCACAATATAATAGTGACATCTGAAACAACCACAATATAGTAGTGACATCTGAAACAACCACAATATAATAATGACATCTGAAACAACCACAATATAGTAGTGACATCTGAAACAATCACAATATAATAGTGACATCTGAAACAACCACAATATAATAGTGACATCTGAAATAACCACAATATAGTAGTGACATCTGAAACAACCACAATATAGTAGTGACATCTGAAACAACCACAATATAGTAGTGACATCTGAAACAACCACAATATAGTAGTGACATCTGAAACAACCACAACCACGATATAGTAGTGACATCTGAAACAACCACAATATAGTAGTGACATCTGAAACAACCACAACCACGATATAGTAGTGACATCTGAAACAACCACAATATAGTAGTGACATCTGAAACAACCACAATATAGTAGTGACATCTGAAACAACCACAATATAGTAGTGACATCTGAAACAACCACAATATAGTAGTGACATCTAAAACAACCACAATATAGTAGTGACATCTCAAAAAACCACAATATAGTAGTGACATCTGAAACAACCACAATCACAATATAATAGTGACATCTGAAACAACCACAATATGGTAGTGACATCTGAAACAACCACAATATAGTAGTGACATCTGAAACAACCACAATATAGTAGTGACATCTGAAACAACCACAATGTAGTAGTGACATCTGAAACAACCACAATCACAATATAGTAGTGACATCTGAAACAACCACAATATAGTAGTGACATCTGAAACAACCACAATATAGTAGTTACATCTGAAACAACCACAATATAGTAGTGACATCTGAAACAACCACAATATAGTAGTGACATCTGAAACAAACACAATATAGTAGTGACATCTGAAACAACCACAATATAATAGTGACATCTGAAACAACCACAATATAATAGTGACATCTGAAACAACCACAATATAATAGTGACATCTGAAACAACCACAATATAATAGTGACATCTGAAACAACCACAATATAGTAGTGACATCTGAAACAACCACAATATAATAGTGACATCTGAAACAACCACAATATAATAGTGACATCTAAAAAAAGCCACAATATAATAGTGACATCTGAAACAACCACAATATAGTAGTGACATCTGAAACAACCACAATATAATAGTGACATCTGAAACAACCACAATCACAATATAGTAGTGACATCTGAAACAATCACAATCACAATATAGTAGTGACATCTGAAACAACCACAATATAATAGTGACATCTGAAACAACCACAATATAATAGTGACATCTGAAACAACCACAATATAGTAGTGACATCTGAAACAACCACAATATAGTAGTGACATCTGAAACAACCACAATATGGTAGTGACATCTGAAACAACCACAATATAGTAGTGACATCTGAAACAACCACAATCACAATATAGTAGTGACATCTGAAACAACCACAATATAGTAGTGACATCTGAAACAACCACAATATAGTAGTGACATCTGAAACAACCACAATATAGTAGTGACATCTGAAACAACCACAATATAGTAGTGACATCTGAAACAACTTCAATATGGTAGTGACATCTGAAACAATCACAATATAATAGTGACATCTGAAACAACCACAATATAGTAGTGACATCTGAAACAACCACAATATAGTAGTGACATCTGAAACAACCACAATCACAATATAGTAGTGACATCTGAAACAACCACAATATAGTAGTGACATCTGAAACAACCACAATCACAATATAGTAGTGACATCTGAAACAACCACAATATAGTAGTGACATCTGAAACAACCACAACCACGATATAGTAGTGACATCTGAAACAACCACAATATAGTAGTGACATCTGAAACAACCACAATATAGTAGTGACATCTGAAACAACCACAATATAGTAGTGACATCTGAAACAACCACAATATAGTAGTGACATCTGAAACAACCACAATATAGTAGTGACATCTGAAACAACCACAATATAGTAGTGACATCTGAAACAACCACAATCACAATATAATAGTGACATCTGAAACAACCACAATATGGTAGTGACATCTGAAACAACCACAATATAGTAGTGACATCTGAAACAACCACAATATAGTAGTGACATCTGAAACAACCACAACGTAGTAGTGACATCTGAAACAACCACAATATGGTAGTGACATCTGAAACAACCACAATATAATAGTGACATCTGAAACAAACACAATCACAATATAGTAGTGACATCTGAAACAATAACAATCACAATATAGTAGTGACATCTGAAACAACCACAATATAATAGTGACATCTGAAACAACCACAATATAATAGTGACATCTGAAACAACCACAATATAGTAGTGACATCTGAAACAACCACAATATAGTAGTGATATCTGAAACAACCACAATATGGTAGTGACATCTGAAACAACCAAAATATAGTAGTGACATCTGAAACAACCACAATCACAATATATAAGTGACATCTGAAACAACCACAATATAGTAGTGACATCTGAAACAACCACAATATAGTAGTGACATCTGAAACAACCACAATATAATAGTGACATCTGAAACAACCACAATATAGTAGTGACATCTGAAACAACCACAATATGGTAGTGACATCTGAAACAACCACAATATAATAGTGACATCTGAAACAACCACAATATAATAGTGACATCTGAAACAACCACAATATAGTAGTGACATCTGAAACAACCACAATATAGTAGTGACATCTGAAACAACCACAATATAATAGTGACATCTGAAACAACCACAATATAGTAGTGACATCTGAAACAACCACAATATAGTAGTGACATCTGAAACAACCACAATATAGTAGTGACATCTGAAACAACCACAATATAGTAGTGACATCTGAAACAACCACAATTTCAAAATAATAGTGACATCTGAAACAACCACAATATGGTAGTGACATCTGAAACAAACACAATATAATAGTGACATCTGAAACAACCACAATATAATAGTGACATCTGAAACAACCACAATATAGTAGTGACATCTGAAACAACCACAATATAGTAGTGACATCTGAAACAATCACAATATAATAGTGACATCTGAAACAACCACAATACAATAGTGACATCTGAAATAACCACAATATAGTAGTGACATCTGAAACAACCACAATATAGTAGTGACATCTGAAACAACCACAATATAGTAGTGACATCTGAAACAACCACAATCACAATATAGTAGTGACATCTGAAACAACCACAATATAGTAGTGACATCTGAAACAACCACAACCACGATATAGTAGTGACATCTGAAACAACCACAATATAGTAGTGACATCTGAAACAACCACAATATAGTAGTGACATCTGAAACAACCACAATGTAGTAGTGACATCTGAAACAACCACAATATAATAGTGACATCTGAAACAAACACAATCACAATATAGTAGTGACATCTGAAACAATCACAATCACAATATAGTAGTGACATCTGAAACAACCACAATATAATAGTGACATCTGAAACAACCACAATATAATAGTGACATCTGAAACAAACACAATATAGTAGTGACATCTGAAACAACCACAATATAGTAGTGACATCTGAAACAACCACAATATGGTAGTGACATCTGAAACAACCATAATATAGTAGTGACATCTGAAACAACCACAATCACAATATAGTAGTGACATCTGAAACAACCACAATATAGTAGTGACATCTGAAACAACCACAATATAGTAGTGACATCTGAAACAACCACAATATAGTAGTGACATCTGAAACAACCACAATATAGTAGTGACATCTGAAACAACTTCAATATGGTAGTGACATCTGAAACAATCACAATATATTATAGTGACATCTGAAACAACCACAATATAGTAGTGACATCTGAAACAACCACAATATAATAGTGACATCTGAAACAACCACAATCACAATATAGTAGTGACATCTGAAACAACCACAATATATTAGTGACATCTGAAACAACCACAATCACAATATAGTAGTGACATCTGAAACAACCACAATGTAGTAGTGACATCTGAAACAACCACAACCACGATATAGTAGTGACATCTGAAACAACCACAATATAGTAGTGACATCTGAAACAACCACAATATAGTAGTGACATCTGAAACAACCACAATATAGTAGTGACATCTGAAAAAACCACAATATAGTAGTGACATCTGAAACAACCACAATATAGTAGTGACATCTGAAACAACCACAATATAGTAGTGACATCTGAAACAACCACAATATAGTAGTGACATCTGAAACAACCACAATCACAATATAATAGTGACATCTGAAACAACCACAATATGGTAGTGACATCTGAAACAACCACAATATAGTAGTGACATCTGAAACAACCACAATATAGTAGTGACATCTGAAACAACCACAACGTAGTAGTGACATCTGAAACAACCACAATATAGTAGTGACATCTGAAACAACCACAATATAATAGTGACATCTGAAACAACCACAATATAGTAGTGACATCTGAAACAACCACAATATAGTAGTGACATCTGAAACAACCACAATCACAATATAGTAGTGACATCTGAAACAACCACAATATAGTAGTGACATCTGAAACAACCACAATATAGTAGTTACATCTGAAACAACCACAATATAGTAGTGACATCTGAAACAACCACAATATAGTAGTGACATCTGAAACAAACACAATATAGTAGTGACATCTGAAACAACCACAATATAATAGTGACATCTGAAACAACCACAATATAATAGTGACATCTGAAACAACCACAATATAATAGTGACATCTGAAACAACCACAATATAATAGTGACATCTGAAACAACCACAATATAGTAGTGACATCTGAAACAACCACAATATAATAGTGACATCTGAAACAACCACAATATAATAGTGACATCTGAAACAGCCACAATATAATAGTGACATCTGAAACAACCACAATATAGTAGTGACATCTGAAACAACCACAATATAATAGTGACATCTGAAACAACCACAATATGGTAGTGACATCTGAAACAACCTCATACAGTGATAACATCTGTAAAAAAGATATTACACGTATACATTTTTTTTCTTTCCAATTTTATAATTATTTTAATTATTATTATTATTATTTTTAAAGGGACCACTAGCATTGAAAACGGAGGCGCCTGCCACAATATGGCTCGGGAGACATAGTTTTCGACATAGTTTGCCCCCCACCCCCACCCCCACTTTTCTGCGTTAGATATCAATTATGTAAAATATGTTTCTATATAAATGTCATACATGTTGTTCTGGTTCACTATTTTCAGTGGCTTATAAAGCAGTCTATGCGTTTGTGACGTCATCGGGAAAACACAGTCATCATGACACCACGGTAGCAGTAAATTTTTGTTTCATATCACCGGAACTCCAGCCAGCACAGGAAGTGATATCAAAAGAAATCCAGCGCACTAATAAGCTATTGTATCCCCAGTGCGCCGATGATGCATGATATTACCAGTGCACGGGCCTACACGTATTATATCATACAACGTGTGTGCACCTAAATACGAGTATGTATTGCTGGTGTTCCCTTGTAAAATGGGCTAATGCCTAGTTATGGAGCCATGGCGTCATTTGCGAGTTTTATGTTGCTGATGACTTTAGAGTTCAGGTTAGGTTTAGGGATAGATTTAGGGTTCAGGTTAGGGTGAGGGATAGATTTAGGGTTCAGGTTAGGGTGAGGGATACATTTAGGAAGTTTTTTCATTATTTTTAAACGTTTTATTCTTAATTTTACGGGTGGTGTCAACCAAGATGGCGGCCATGTTAAAAAAAAACGCGGACCCATCTCTCAAAATTTACCGTAAAATGTTTTTTTAATAGCCTGTGCTCATTAAAATGTATTTTTAGACTATTTTAAGGTCGTCTCTCAGCGAAGACGTTCCCAAATTAGCCACGCCTCCTTCCTGTTATTAAATTTTTTTTAAAAAGCTTGAAGAAACTGGCATTGCTTGAATAGAGGGTGTAATACAAATTTCATGTTAAGGTGTTTATGAAGAGGTAAGAAGTGGATTCAAGGCTGGGTCAGGTCTCACACGGCACGTCTGGGAGAATTCTGTTTTGTCTTAATACCTGACCTAATTCGACATGCGCAGGTGTCACGTGTGCGCAGAGGCGTAACTGGGTTTTTGACGCCCTTGGCTAATTTATTTTTGGCGCCCTTGATATTTAAATAAAAATTTAAAAACTAGAGATTTAGCGGCGCCCTTTTGAACTGGCGCAGGCCGGCGCCCTTGGCAACTGCCCCAATGCCAAGCCGTTGTTACGCCACTGCGTGTGCGCAAGTAGCCACTTCAGAAATGTTTCTTTGCACTGTTGAAATAGAATCGTGGGAAAATGATGTCATTGGTTGACAATGGAAGCTTCTCGTATTGGCTAAATGGCGGTGACGTAGGCATTTATTGTGTAGTTTATTGGACGTCTGTTTGGAAGGGTTGCCATGACAAATACAAAACAATAGAGATAGAAAAGGAGCGGGGGGGGGGGGGTAATTGTTTTATTTTACATAAAAATATCCGAACAGTTTATGGAAATACATTGGACAAAGTTGTTTATTTAAAAAAAAATATTTTTAAATTTTTTTTATTTTGAAATTCATTTCATGGACCAGTTGTTTTCTTTCTAATGAGAACAATGTTAGGTTGTGTTTTTCTTTTTTAACGCCACTTGTGGCATACTTCTCACAGTCACAGGATGGTCACACTACAACCTTTATGGAATGTCCCTACCATATATGGTAATACTGTGCGTTCCGTGTTGGCATGGGTAGGCAGAGAAGCTTGTCAAAACACGTTTATCATTTTCACACATACATTTTTACTTAGAAACAGAAGCCACTGAAGAGAGAGAGAGAGAGCGCTTGATAAGTTGTCGTTTTGTTTTGTTTAAAGATGCCTTGAAGCAGTTAAGTGCAGGGGGTCCTCGGTTCTCGGCGGGTTTCCAGTTTTCCATGGCGAAGTAACATGAAATCCGTCGTAATTAGCCAAGCACCCCCACCGAAACGTAAACGGCTCGTATACGTAATGAACGTACTTAGTAAAATACATATATTTGCATGTACATACATCCGCTTTAACAAATTAAGAGATATTAAAACATGAATAAGAGGAGTTGCTGTGTCCTACTCCGCGAGCTAGCTGAACAACTTCCATGACGAAAGAGGGCTTACTCCCTGCGCGCTGCAAATGAATCCGTGACATCATCGAACCCGCTATAAAATGATGACCTCCTGCAAGCATGACAATTATTTATTTAAATTTCCGCCCCTGATTTCATTAATTGTTTTAAAATTTGCCCATAAATAGAACTGATATTTAAAAATAAAAAAACATGAAAATTTGACTTCTTAGTGTAACGTTGTTGTTTTAAGGTCATCTGCGTAGCCAACAATTGCAATTGATATTCTAAATGGGCGGCTAAGATGTGAGGCAGGCCAGCATTAAGGTAAGTGAGGCAGGGCAGCATTAAGGTAGGTGAGGCAGGGCAGCATTAAGGTAGGTGAGGCAGGGCAGCATTAAGGTAGGTGAGGCAGGCCAGCATTAAGGTAAGTGAGGCTGTGGACAAAGACATCAAAGTAGCGCCGGCCAGTGAAAAAAGGGAACACTCGGCATAGACAAAAAAAAAAAAGAAGCCCTGGTCAGAGAAAGCAATGGGGCACTGGGTCAAGACAACAAGGGGCATTGGACAATGAAAACAAAAGTACCCCAGCACCCTAGGCAGAGGTTACAGAGGGGCCCTTGACAGTGAAAACAAAAGCGACCCGTGGCAGAGACAACAAATGTGCCCTGGGAAATAACAACAGAAGAGCCCTCAGAAACAACAAAAGGGCCCTGAACAGAGACATAAAATGGGGCCCTAGACGGAGAGAACAAATGAGCCTTGAGGAGACACAACGAAGGAGCCCTGGACATAGACCAGAAAGGGGCCCATCTCTTAATATCAAAAGTAAAGAAAAGCAGACGATTATTTAGCGAAGATTCTTGATTCCAGCTTTGGGGACACGGAGGCTCAGGGAAAGTGGGTCGAGAGTTAGGGTTAGGGTGCGGGGAAATGGAGGAGGGTGGAGTTGGTCATCTTGAACAATGTAAAATCCTGACCTAATTGATGGTAAAAAAGGGGGTGGGGCATAAAATTTGTGGCGGGGGGAGTAAAGGACATGGAAGGATAAAGGAGGAAATGGTAATAAATTATTCAAATAACATAATGCCCGTCATATGTCTGTCTGGAAATAACACTAATAGTGCAATTCTTTGAAACAGCGTTTTATTTTCAAAAGTATGCGACTGCGTCCTCTCTAAGGGACAATATCCCCACGCACTGAGAAAGGAAGAGAGAGAGAGAGAGAGAGAGAGAGAGAAGGAGAGAGAGAGAGAGAGAGATATAATAGTGTTGATTAGATTAAATCTAAATATTCCCTCTATGGAAATATACGTCATTTTTATGGGTAAAAACCCCTCGTCGGTGGCTCAGCTAGGGTTCGTGCCGCCCCTATTTCACGAAAAAGAACAACAACTTCGCAGTTGGCCGAAAATGTAAAGAAAAATGTACCGCCCCAACCTCCACCCCGTACCTACGCCACATGTATTAGTACACCTTCGATCATTTGCGGGTGTTTTTACCAGTTTTAATTACATAATAAAATTCAACTACACAATTTGCCCATTATTCCTGGAATGAATGCGTGTAGAGTCGGTTCTTTCAAACGATTTAAAAATACTTTGAAAAAAAAACAACATCACTAAGAGTAAAATTTACTTTTCCTTTTAAACCAGGAAACGCGTACACGTTTTTTAGTGCTCACAATGTTTGATGTACATCAGTGGTCCTCAACCTGCCCCCATTGCCGCGACCCTTTAATACAGTTCCTCATGTTGTGGTGTCCACCCAATCGTAAAGTGATTTTCATTGCTGCTTCATGACGATTTGTTTTTCCGTCCTAGTCTTAGGCGGCCCCTGTGTAAGGGTCGTTTAATCGCCAAAAATGGAACGTGACCCACAGGCTGAGGTGAGAACCGCTGATCTACATAGACCCACTGAACACTTGGCTGCTTTTGGATTGAATGAAGTTAGATAAGGAGATATGGGGGTGGGGAAGGTGGGGGTGACTAAGATTTAAGTGTACACGTTAGGGAGAAATGGTCAGTTGTCTGCGTCGTTGTCTGCGTCGTTGTCTGCGTCGTTGTCTGCGTCGTTATATGGATTAATACTAAAATTTTACAAAATGTATCCACCAATTACTTTACATAAGACAATTACTTTATATAAGACACTTACTTTATATAAGACGATTACTTTATATAACACGATTACTTTTTATAAGACAATTACTTTATATAAGACAATTACTTTATATAAGACGATTTCTTTATATAAGACGATTACTTTATATAAGAGGACCTCAGTACATCAAATTTACACATCAGTATATCAAATGTGATCATCAGTAATTAAATGTACACATCAGCACATCAAATTTACACAGCAGTACATTAAATGTGCACATTAGTAATCAAATGTGCACATCAGTACATCAAATGTGCACATCAGATCATCAAATGTGCACATCTGTATATCACATTTGTGTTACGTCGGACTTGGTTTTGACGAAGATTTCTTTAGATTTTCTTCTCAATATTAAATCACTCCAACAGGTGCTCCTAAACTGGAAAGGAAATCGTTGAAAAAGGGGTTACCGGAAATTTGATCGAAAGAAATTTCGTCGAAGGAAAATTGATCGACGGTAATTTGATCGAACGGAAATTTGGTAGAATCTTTTTTTCAGTTCAAATGTTAAAATTTTCGTCAAATTTCTTTTGGAACGCACTATACTATATAGTAAAACAAAATAATGCGTTCAAAAAGAAATTTGAAGCAAAATTTTAACCCATAAACTTAAAAAAACGATTCGACCAAATTTCCGTCGATCAATTTTCTGTCGACGAAATTTCTTTCGATCAAATTTCCGGATACTTGAAAAAGGTCTATTGAATCCTGAAGCAAAAGAACAAGCCAATAAAAAGAGAACGTGTCGACTAAAAGTCTTCTTCAGCAGACATGGCCAGACAAACCAATAAGTAACAAAGAAACAGAATAAATGAGCTAAACAACTTCAGTGTCAGTAGCTCGCTGTCTTGTAGAGGGATACGCCTACTTAACGACCAGCTGCGCCAATAACATAGGTCCGTTGGTTTAAATAAGTTGATTCCAATAGCTGCTTAAATATAAATGTTAATTTTATGACTATCAATTTGACGACGCGTAGAATCGATTTTTCTGTGTTGCAATTTTCAACTGTTGTTAATCAACATGGTTTCCTCCGAGAATTTTGAGTAAGAAATTGTTTTCTTAAATCTTACCCCCCAAAAAATCTTCATTATACAATCTTTTATTTTTTAATTAACTTTTTTTCCCAATCATTTGTTGTTGTTTTTGTTGTTGTTTTTGTTATTGGTTTGTTGTTGTTTTTGTTGTGGTTGAAGATAACATTCTGATGAGTTTTTGTTGTTGAAATTGTTAATTTCAATTCCCAATTAAAAGATGTCATTTCAATTTCTAAATAAAAGATGTCATTTCAATTTCTAAATAAAAGATGTTATTTCAATTTCAAATTAAAAGATGTCATTTCAATTTCAAAATAAAAGATGTCATTCACATTTCAAAATAATAAAAGATGTCATTTTAATTTCAAAATGAAAGATGTCATTTTCAATTCAAAATTAAAAGATGTCATTTTAATTCCAAATTAAAAGATTTCATTTCAATTCCAAATTAAAAGATGTCATTTCAATTCCAAATTAAAAGACGTCATTTTAATTTGAAGGCAAATAATGCCATTAATAAAATAGATATCTTCCTTCCGTTTTAAAGAATTTTCTTTGATATCAACCGAATTTTAATTTTTTTTTTTATGAGTGCATGCTTCTCCAACTGGTGTCTCTTGGATCAGCGTTTCTCAAATGATGGTCCGCAGACCGTTACAGTTCCCCAAGCCTTCCTTTGTCGGTGCACACAACAGGAACAGGTATGGTGAAATATTAGGAAAATATTATTAATTAACCTGGTACTGGTCTCTGGTGCAATTTTGAATGTTATCCGCGGGTCCGCCAATCTTGAACGTTTGTGAAAACGCTGTCTTAGAGGTCAAAAAGATGCATCGAGGTCTTGAAAGGCGAAATAGCATTAATCATCAATTATTTTATTGACACTTTTATTTAAAATGAAAATGGAAGCATCAGACGTTTAAAAGCAGTGACATAGCTAGGGTTAGTGCAAAAGGGCTGGCAGAGAATTTTATATACCTCCTCCAATGAAAAAAACCCAGCAGTAGGCCGAAAATTCCGCCCCTAATCATACAGAAAAAGGTGCTGCTTCAGGTGGACCTCTCCCCTTGCACCCCACAGTTTCGATGCCTAATGTTCACAAAGTACTCGCGATATAACATTTTAAGAACCCTTTCTCTATTTGAATTCCAATTTCTTTAGAAATCGAAGTAATAAAGAAAGATTTAGGCCCGGTATGCATACGAATAAGTGTCAGTAGGAAGACTAGCCTGTTTGATACTACAGTGGTCCAACACGAAGGCTAGTGAAAGATATATGGCGCCAACGGCATGAATTAAAATTTGGGTCCAAAATTAACTCCAACAGTTTTTCTTACGTAAGGTCTAACGATCGGTCTAACATCAGGTCAATCAGTGGATCCAGAATAAGGTCAAACATTATCTCCATCAGTGGTTCAAAACATTTGATCCAAAATTAGATTCAACAGTGTGTCTAACATTGTTCCAGCATTTGGCTCTCTCTCTCTCTCTCTCTTTCTTTCTCTCGCTCGCTCTTTATCTCTTTCTCTCACCTCTCTCTTTTTCTCTCTTTTTCTCACTCTTTCTCTCTCGTTCTCTCTTTATGTCTCTCTCTTTCTCTCTCTATGTCTCTCTTTCTCTTCCTCCTTTCTTTTTTTCTATCTATCTCTCTCTTTCTCTCTCTCCATCTTTCTCGCTTTCTCTCTCTTTCTTTCTCTCTCTCTCTCTCTTTCTTTCCCTTTCTTACTCTCTCTCTCCCTTTCTCTCTCTCTCCCTCTTTCTCTCTTTTTCTCTCTCTACACTCTCTCTTTCCTTGTCTCTCTCTCCTCCTTTGTCTCTCTCTCCTCCCCTCTATTTCGCACTCTCTCTAAATATTTATTTTACTGATTGAAAAACTGAAAGATAGATCTTTTTTGGGGACAAAATTCAAAATTATCGGATGAAAAAGAATGGTATAAAATGAAATCTAACATATAACGATATCCCAATGCAGTCCAACAGATCTCTATCACAAAACATGACTTTCATATATCCTGTATGCGCTATTACATTCCAAATAAAGTGCTATAATGCTTAACTGTCTCTATGGTCAGAAATCTACATGATTAAAAAAAATTAACAACAGCCTAGACTGCCACAGAACAAAGCCCCCTTCGTTAGTGACCACTGTTAGACTGCCACAGAACAAAGGCCCCCTCGTTAGTGACCACTGTTAGACTGCCACAGAACAAAGGCCCCCTCGTTAGTGACCACTGTTGGACTGCCACAGAACAAAGGCCCCCTCGTTAGTGACCACTGTTGGACTGCCACAGAAGAAAGCCCTCCTCGTTAGTGACCACTGTTAGACTGCCACATAACAAAGGCCCCCTCGTTAGTGACCACTTTTGGACTGCCACAGAACAAAGGCCCCCTCGTTAGTGACCACTGTTGGACTGCCACAGAACAAAGGCCCCCTCGTTAGTGACCACTGTCTTTTTAAAAATGTTTATTTATTTTGTTATTTGGGGGGGGGGGGGGGGGGAGGGAAAAAAAGGAGGGGTGGGAGTTGAGTTCTAACAATAGTTGAAAGCCATTTATTGTCATAAAACCAAGGGACTTAACTTTTTGTGTTGGTTACTAACAGCAGTCACTCTGCGGGAATTCTTTTGGGGGCTTGGCCCGAACAATTCATTAATGGCGGGCGGGGGGGGGGGGGAGGGTTGGAGTGGGTGTGACCAACGTGACGCTTCGTTATGCTCAAAAATTTCCCGCCTTCTGCTTAGCACTGCACGTGACAGAATCAGGATTAACCATCAGCCCCGTTAATCCGCTTGGAATTGATTTTTTTCTCTCCTTCCCCTCTCGTCTTTTCCCGCCTAGAAATTGTCCCCAAGCAGACGATTTATCGTGACCACATCTCCGCGCCAGATTTTTGTGCGTGCTCCCCCCACCCCCTTTTTTTCTAACGCATTCGGAAACGGTGTCATTTTCTAATTTAATCCCATGAAATAATAACTCGCATCGGTTAATACATGTTTTTTTTTGTTGGTCTCCACAGCCGGTGTCGTTACGAAGCGTTTATAATGGAATAAGATTATGTGTGATTGCCGGCGTGTCTGCTCGTGCGTCAGCGATATCGGTTTGTTCATTTGATTTGTTTGATCGTCTGTATGAGAGGCAGGGAGAGGCAGGCCTGAACTTGCCCTCTTGTTTCGGAATTTTGTCAAGAAATGTCCATTCACGATTGCAATGGTATAAAAAAAAACGAGGGAGGGGGGGAGGTGTCGGGTTGTGGAGGGGGGGATGGGGGTAAAGGAAGTGAGGTATGGAGGGTTATTGAAAGTAGTATTCGGTCTGTGAATGGTACGCCTGTAAAGAAAATCTTCAGGGTGTGGCCACGTGGGTGACACAAACACGTCACGCTTCCACGTTATTTTGATTCTCAACAAGATTAATTGAATCACAGAAAGCAAGCTTTCATGAACACTTGAGATGTAGCTATGGATACAAGAGAGGGTCTCAAACGGTGGGTTCTAACAGTGGCGATATCCTTGGTGGGTTTAGGGTGGTGTGTATTAAAGTACTTTTTGAATAGTGGTCCTATTACAAAAGTACTGTTTGAATAGTGGTCCTATTACAAAAGTACTGTTTGAATTGTGGTCATATTACAAAAGTAATATTTGAATAGTGGTCATATTACAAAAGTACTGTTTAAATAGTGGTCATATTACAAATGTACTGTTTAAATAGTGGTCATATTACAAAGGTTCTGTTTGAATAATGGGAATATGACTTAAGTATTGTTTAAATAGTGGGCAGGCTACTAAAGTACTGTTTAAATAGTGGTCATATTACAAAAGTACTGTTTGAATTGTGCTCATATTACAAAAGTACTGTTTGAATAATGGGAATATGACTTAAGTATTGTTTAAATAGTGGGCAGGTGACTAAAGTACTGTTTAAATAGTGGGCAGGTGACTAAAGTACTGTTTAAATAGTGGGCAGGTGACTAAAGTATTGTTTAAATAGTGGGCAGGTGACTAAAGTATTGTTTAAATAGTGGGCAGGTGACTAAAGTATTGTTTAAATAGTGGGCAGGTGACTAAAGTATTGTTTAAATAGTGGGCAGGTGACTAAAGTATTGTTTAAATAGTGGGCAGGTGACTAAAGTACTGTTTAAATAGTGGGCAGGTGACTAAAGTACTGTTTAAATCGTGGGCAGGTGACTAAAGTACTGTGTCCTAAATCGTAGCATTGTAATAAAGTTCTAGAATAGTGAGTCTATAAATAATTCTTTAAAATATAAACAGCTGGCATATAATAGTTGTTCTCAAATTATGCCTGGTAGTTATTCTTTGTTAATATGTATGGAGCATTAGAAGTTGAAGAAACAGGGACTCTGATTTCTTGGGATTTTTTTTTTCGAGTTCCACACATCTCTCAAAAATAAATTTAAGACAGATTTCCCTCGCCTCATATTTAATGTCTTCCACCTTGGACGACAAAAGTTGCTTGTAGTCACGTGCTAGAGTCGGAATCGAATTATCTATTACATTCGATTATGCAATAAAATTTCAAGGCAATTACAAATTAGAACAATTTTATTTTCAATAAGAAATCCACCTTCCCCAAACCACCCCCTCCCCCAGGCCACACACATCTGTCCACCCCTTTGAGCATACCCAAGCTGTCGAATCTAACCACTACCCCAGGCCACACACATCTGTCCACCCCTTTGAGCTTACCCAAGCTGTCGGATCTAACCAATACGAACATATTTGGCTTAGTTTTTTCCCATAATAAATGACAGGCAATCTGTTAGTTCTTTCGTAGGTGGGGCTGCAAAAAACGATGACACGCCCCGGGCAGTACTTACCCTAGCTACAAAGCTAACCTTAGCTACACCACTAATCCTCGCTAAGCCGTTGCTTAGCGTACAATCGCCAACAATCTTTCTTGCTAAAATTTTAGCATAAATTTACCCATGATTTTTGTATAATGTTGTTGTCATAAAGGGACCAAGTAACATTTAAAAAAAAAGGAAGAAAGAAAACATCTAGTGTAACTATAACCTCTTAACTGTAACTTAATCACTTTCGTTATAGGCTGCTGCCGATAAAATTTCCGATAGAAATATATATTGACGTTGGCTCCTGAGTGTTGAATTTTGAGAACCACTTCTGGCGTTGAAGAAAAAACAATCCCCGTTGTCCACGTTGAGATCACGGCATGGTAATGTTAGTCCCGCGTGACCCCACGTGCAGAGGATGTCATTGGTGTACCTGTCCAGATCTTGTTGCTCTGCAGGGTGATACTGCAAGCCGCACGCCCCACACTCCCTCCCTCCCCCACCTCCCACCCCACCCTCCCTCCCGCACCCTCCCTTCCCCAGGCCCAAAATTTTAGTGCTGTTTTAACAAAGTCCTTAATCACGTGATTGCCGTTAATCCGCAGTCAAGCTTGGGTGGTTAGCGCAATAATTTCCTTGCAAAGAGTCATGCAAGGAGTCAGGTAAGGAGTCATGTAATGAATGAGTCATGCGAGGAATTAGATTACATTTTGACTAAGTTTTTAAAAAAAAAATTTTTTGAATATAATTGGTCAAAATTTGTTTGCATCTTTGGTTTAAATTTTAGGGAGTGGGTAGCATTTAAAAAAAAGAAAGAATTCGAAACGTTCTATTTAATATATGACATAAAATGGTCTCAGAGCGTCCACTCAAGTGCCTAGAATTGATTCAATGCCAAAACTCCAGGGTGAGCTGAGTGTGTAGCGATGGCAGTCCAAACCCCTTAAGAACACGCGAGCCTACGTGGTATCAAATCCACTGGAAGATTCAATACTAGTAACAAAAAAAAATATTTTTAAAAAACCCAAACAAATTATTTTTGGGGGGGAGAGGGGGGGGGGGGGTAATTTGTGACACTTTGTGACAGGAGTTTCAAAAATTTGTGACGTCACAATTTTTTTTTTTTTTAACCTAACATTTTCTAATTCTGAAAAATCTTTATTCAATTCATTAAAAAAACAACTCTCATTTGAGGCCGAAAAACTGTTTTCCATTTTATATTCGGCGCGGGGATGACTTCATTGTTTCGCGTTGCAGATTTATAATAATACTACATCTTAATCCATTATCATTATGGGGAAAAGTTAAAGAATAAAATAAAATCTATGTTTAGTTATTAAAATTTTATGTATGTTTTGAAGTTTTTGTAAGTGTTACGTGACATTAAAGGGGGGAGGGGGTAAAAATTTGTGACACTTTGTGAAAGGGGAGACCGGGGGGGGGGGGGTCTAAAATGTTCATTTTTTTGCGTGACGACCCATATGCATCCAATATATATTATCTTTGCATCGTCTTTTTTAAGGACTTTTTTCCAACTAGCATTTCCATCTTGTTTGTCTGTATGATGGTAGCATACTTTTTTTTTTGAACACCCGTGACCCTCTCGTTCGGTCGATTCAGTGTTCCTTATGCTGAACTGAAAGGTCGCCAGAGTGGATGATACAGAATTACTGCTCCTGGTTAGTCGGGGGGAGGGTGGGTTTGGAGTATTGAATGATGGGAGGAAAGGAAAATTTGATTTTATGAAAAGGGGAATTTGTAAGCATTCGTATGTTAGTTTTTATTTTTAAATATTCTTTTGTTGATAATTCACAGATTAAAATTTTCATACTAAAAAGTAGAAAGAAAAAGTAATTCAAAAATTTTAAAACGAGATTAAACGCACAAAAACTAAGGAAAAGCTTTAAATTTCTTAAGAAAGTATGTAGAGAAACTATTTTAAAATCAAATTAAAAAAATAAAATAAAATACAAAAAACCTATTTAAGCTTCGTCTATACATTTGATTGGAATCTTTTTGTCTTCATATAGAGCCTCGCTGCCCTTCTGCGCAGACTTTCTTTTGCTTCATAGAGTGACCTACTATCATTCTGCACAGACTTGCTTTTGCTTCATAGAGTGACCTACTATCATTCTGCACAGATGTCACGAATTGGTTCGTAAAGCGTCCTTTGTCTAGGGGTTATGATACTCTAATACACTGAACTGCACACAAACACTGGACACAAGAGTTCCTTCAGTATTAGTTCTAAACTTTTATTTCAGTACTACCGTATCTAATCTAATAAGATCTCACTTTAGTAATGTGGGCTCTGCTAACAAACTTAGCCAAAGAACCACACATACTACATGGATCACTGCACAACACTACTATCTAATCTAATAACACCAACTAACAATAACACTAGCACTGGTCAACTGATCTAGTCAGCGCCGTACCCGCTTGCTCTTCCCTGCTCTACTGACCCCCTGCACACTACTTACTACCCTACCGTACTCGCCCTTTGCCTTTCGTATCCCTACACCAATAGTCCGATTTGCTATCTATATCAGGCACAACACAGACGCTCAATTGTTCTTACACCTTGACAACAGACTTGCTTTTGCTTCATAGAGTGACCTACTATCATTCTGCACAGACTTGCTTTTGCTTCATAGAGTGACTAACTGCCCTTCTGCACAGACTATCTTTTGCTTTATAGAATACCTTACTACCATTCTGCACAGACTATCTTTTGCTTTATAGAATACCTTACTACCATTCTGCACAGACTATCTTTTGCTTTATAGAATACCTTACTACCATTCTGTAAAGACTTTCTTTGCGTAGCATTGTGAGAAATGTACAATTGTTTTCTTCTTTTTAGTGCGTTTAAACTCATGCTTAAAAAAAAAAAAACTTTAAAAAAAATAATTCTGAAATACTTTTTAAAATGTATGTCTTTGATTGGTCTAGAAATTCATGGGTGGAAAAAGATCGAAATACATCAACATATGGAGGTGACCCTAAAATACTAAACCAAATTACTGCTCAAGGCACAGCGGTGATAATTACAAGATGCTTAATTTCTCCACATCTGCGCAAGAGACGATACGAAACTCAACGGCCTGAAAGAATTGTCAGTGACGTCCCTTTTTTAAATAAAAATCTCCTAAAAATTATTTAATGTCACGCATCAGAATAATTTAGAGTAGACACCTTCCTTTTATAATGATCGGTTTTCAAAACATGATAATTCGTTCGCGATCATCGTTTAAATAACTGACATAGCTGACATCACGAGCATGACTTAACGCCACATTCAGCACTCGTTCATCTGTTGATCCACTCTCCTGTTGTATCTCACCTCGCTCTCACAACCACAGACCTTGTGTGTTATCTTTCCACCTCATTTCACCCGACATGCGCCATTGACTGACTGCAATCTCGAGGGCCAAACAGTTGGGAGGGAAGGGGGGGGGGAGGGGGACAATCGGGGAATCCTAGACGTCACCAGCAGCAAGTGGAACAAGTTGACACGGTGCAATATGTAGCTTTGAAGTTTTGGGGTGGGATGGGGACCTGCGTTCATTAGTTGCAGTTGATATTTATACACGCAGCCGCACGTGTGTGAAACCCGTCTGCCGTTCAGAGTCGGATATAGACTGGGCCGCAGTGCGCAGTGTCTATAAATAGATCAATGAGCTTCCGTTTAGAGAGTAATCTTTCCCTGTCCGTGAGTGGAAGAATGCAAGGACCGCCAGAGGAACCGGTGCGTGCTAATTCCGGCGCATGAAAAAGGTTGGATGCAATTAGTTCACTAGAGATCGATAATTATCCGTTTTATCAAATACGTAATCGATGTATATAACAAAGTGATTCACCTGACGTTTGTTTTTGATTTATAACTTGTGTATTTTGAACACTCCAAGTGTGAAGGGTGCAGTGGAGTAGCTAGGTTTAGTGTGGTCCGGGGTGGGCAAGGTATTTTTACCATACCTGCCACCCTTCCACAAAAAAACGTTGAAGTTGGCTAAAAATGACAACCCTTAATAATTATTGATATATGAAATAAAAGTGCCACTGGTGGCAGATCGCCCACCCCCCTTCCTCTCCTCGCCCCCTTCCTTCCTTCGCTACTAGACAGTAGTCAATTAATGTTATTTTATTCGGAAGACATAAACCTTATTGACAAGGACAATTATTTCCCTTAATAATATTACATTTTGTACATATTATATATATAAGTTATTTGATATTTCAGTGCAGTTGTCATGTTGCAACTTCTAATGCACAATTTAAAAAAAAAAGACGTATATAAGCTCAGCGGTCAAGGAAGGATGGGTGGATGGGGTTGGTCCGCCCCGGGGTGAAAATTTTTCATTTTTATGTGGGGCGGCATTTTCAGCCAAAGGCATAAGCTTTTTTATCGTGGAAGTGGACGGCATAAAGCTAGTCCCGCCCCTGGCGGTGTTAACCATTGCTACGCCACTGGGTAAGCTTAATTAAAACAGCAATGACAGTGTAATCAGTTGCATGGTTGTCTAGAGGTCATTGAGGTATTCGGAGTTTAGCTCCATCTGTACATGCTCTGTTGTTAGCATTTAGAGCCCTTAGTAACCTGATGATCAACCGGTGGATGAAGTCAACCACACCTTTATATAAACCGATTCAGCGCCCCCTAGAGTGAAATTACAATCGCCATGTTTGTTTAAACTCATCCCCGTTGACAACCCGCCACCAACCGATTGGTCCGTGTCTAATCAATGACGAACGTGCTATGAACACTGAACTCGTATTAGGACTTGGGAAATCCCAGAAAATTTTGCGCGTGTGTTTTTTTTCTCCCTGACATCCCGGGATGATGATGAACCTCAAATATTTGATAAGTTCACTCAGGCGTGCCATTAGATTTAGTGAAACATTGTCATTGTTGTATGATGGGTGTGGGCTTTAGGGCGGTGCTTATAGTCTGTTTGGAGAGGGTGAGCTGTCTCTAAAGTAGCTAAGTACCAAATGAAGAAGAACGTGTTTGGAGAGGGTGAGCTGTCTCTAAAGTAGCTAAGTACCAAATGAAGAAGAACGTGTTTGGAGAGGGTGAGCTGTCTCTAAAGTAGCTAAGTACCAAATGAAGAAGAACGTGTTTGGAGAGGGTGAGATGTCTCTAAAGTAGCTAAGTACCAAATGAAGAAGAAAGTGTTTGGAGAGGGTGAGCTGTCTCTAAAGTAGCTAAGTACCAAATGAAGAAGAACGTGTTTGGAGGGGTGAGCTGTCTCTAAAGTAGCTAAGTACCAAATGAAGAAGAAAGTGTTTGGAGAGGGTGAGCTGTCTCTAAAGTAGCTAAGTACCAAATGAAGAAGAACGTGTTTGGAGAGGATGAGCTGTCTCTAAAGTAGCTAAGTACCAAATGAAGAAGGAAGTGTTTGGAGAGGGTGAACTGTCTCTAAAGTAGCTAAGTACCAAATGAAGAAGAACGTGTTTGGAGAGGGTGAGCTGTCTCTAAAGTAGCTAAGTACCAAATGAAGAAGAACGTGTTTGGAGAGGGTGAGCTGTCTCTAAAGTAGCTAAGTACCAAATGAAGAAGAACGTGTTTGGAGAGGGTGAGCTGTCTCTAAAGTAGCTAAGTACCAAATGAAGAATAACGTGTTTGGAGAGGGTGAGCTGTCTCTAAAGTAGCTAAGTACCAAATGAAGAAGAACGTGTTTGGAGAGGGTGAGCTGTCTCTAAAGTAGCTAAGTACCAAATGAAGAAGAACGTGTTTGGAGAGGGTGAGCTATCTCTAAAGTAGCTAAGTACCAAATGAAGAAGAAAGTGTTTGGAGAGGGTGAGCTGTCTCTAAAGTAGCTAGTTACCACATGAAGAAGAACGTGTTTGGAGAGGGTGAGCTATCACTAAAGTAGCTAAGTACCAAATGAAGAAGAACGTGTTTGGAGAGGGTGAGCTGTCTCTAAAGTAGCTAGCTACCACATGCAGAAGAACGTGTTTGGAGAGGGTGAGCTATATCTAAAGTAGCTAAGTACCAAATGAAAAAGAACGTGTTTGGAGAGGGTGAGCTATCTCTAAAGTAGCTAAGTACCAAATGAAGAAGAACCTGTTTGGAGAGGGTGAGCTATCTCTAAAGTAGCTAAGTACCAAATGAAGAAGAACGTGTTTGGAGAGGGTGAGCTATCTCAAAAGTAGCTAAGTACCAAATGAAGAAGAAAGTGTTTGGAGAGGGTGAGCTGTCTCTAAAGTAGCTAGTTACCACATGAAGAAGAACGTGTTTGGAGAGGGTGAGCTATCTCTAAAGTAGCTAAGTACCAAATGAAGAAGAACGTGTTTGGAGAGGGTGAGCTATCTCTAAAGTAGCTAAGTACCAAATGAAGAAGAACGTGTTTGGAGAGGGTGAGCTATCTCTAAAGTAGCTAAGTACCAAATGAAGAAGAAAGTGTTTGGAGAGGGTGAGCTATCTCTAAAGTAGCTAAGTACCAAATGAAGAAGAAAGTGTTTGGAGAAGGTGAGCTGTCTCTAAAGTAGCTAGTTACCACATGAAGAAGAACGTGTTTGGAGAGGGTGAGCTATCACTAAAGTAGCTAAGTACCAAATGAAGAAGAACGTGTTTGGAGAGGGTGAGCTGTCTCTAAAGTAGCTAGTTACCACATGAAGAAGAACGTGTTTGGAGAGGGTGAGCTATCTCTAAAGTAGCTAAGTACCAAATGAAGAAGAACGTGTTTGGAGAGGGTGAGCTATCTCTAAAGTAGCTAAGTACCAAATGAAGAATAACGTGTTTGGAGAGGGTGAGCTATCTCTAAAGTAGCTAAGTACCAAATGAAGAAGAACGTGTTTGGAGAGGGTGAGCTGTCTCTAAAGTAGCTAGTTACCACATGAAGAAGAACGTGTTTGGAAAGGGTGAGCTATCTCTAAAGTAGCTAAGTACCAAATGAAGAAGAACGTGTTTGGAGAGGGTGAGCTATCTCTAAAGTAGCTAAGTACCAAATGAAGAAGAACGTGTTTGGAGAGGGTGAGCTGTCTCTAAAGTAGCTAAGTACCATATGAAGAAGAACGTGTTGGGAGAGGGTGAGCTATCTCTGAAGTACCTAAGTACCAAATCAAGAAGAAAGTCCCGTCGAACTTCGGAGACAGCCGAAGAGTACAAAAAAAGAAGATATTTAACAACCCTTGAAAACAATGTTTTTCTTATAAATCCTTTATAAAATGTATTATCGAGCAATGGGGGTGTATGGAGAAATTAATCTCTTATTTAAGTATATGGCTCGTTCTAAAACAGTACACAACAAAAGACGATACCATATGTTAAATACAAGAACAAAGAATACGATACCCATACCAGGTCCAATTACAATTAATAAATTTTATCAGTTAATAAAGATTTACAAAATCAAACAGAAATAAAATTAAAGCTACTGGCTAACAGAATAATAATTGGCTTGTATCGGTACAATGTTTAAGAAGATACAATGTTGTAAAAACGGTACAAATCTCTACCTCGTACAGCAAAAATATCTCGCTCTAAATGATGGCACACGCTAAAAAAATCTCTCATCTCCGCTTCCTCAACCTCTCTAGGCTTTTACATAGTCTGTTTCATAAATACTGCTTGACCGTACTTACACATTCATAGTATTCCGTTCTGGATATTTCTACATAATTCTACACAATTTTAATAATACAGTCCATAGATTTTAGTTAGTTGTAATTGAGGTCAATGGTGACTATTTTTAAATTAGTCACACCATTAATACCGCTGCCGAACTTGGGGTCAGCTTAAGTTCATTCACCAGAAAATATGAATTAAAGTAAACGAGATGCCTGTAACAACATGCATACAGAAAATGTCACATAGGAGATGGCGTCGGTGGGCTGTCGAGCGCGAGCTCGTAATGCCCTCCCGGCACGCCACCACACGGGCCAGACGCCGGGTCTCCCCGCCGACAGACCGTGCGGCGGCACGCCGGGAACCTCCCCCCCCCTGGCCTGGGGGGCGTCCGCAGTCCACTCTCCCAAGGGTCTGGGCTGGCTTGCTTCCACTCCGCGGGGGTAGGTGTAGCGTTACCTCCCCCACCGCTCAGGGAGTCTTTCATACAAGTGGCGCAATTTATAAGAATCCCAATTACTCCCCACCCCCACCTTTACGGCTCGCAACCGCACATTTATTTCACTCCCCGAACTTTATCAATATTCTAATGACACACCCGCTTTACACCGCAGATTTATTTCACCAACTATTTCAGAAAAACAAAAGAAAATATTTCGCAACAAACGCGATTTTATTTTTACGAATCTCGTTTAGCGCAGTTATCGGGAATTTTATTTTGTGAAATCGGCGTCATCACATTTCCTTCACCTTTCCCTCGAAAAACAGTAAAAACTGATTTTTGGGTGTTTGATGGTGGGGCTGAAAATATGTGATATAATGTGTTGACATCGGCAGGTGTCAATCCGCCAAGTGTCAGCTTGATCTGTTGAAGGGAAGTGTGTCAATTAGCCGTCCGAAGATTTTGCCAGCCAGCCGCGAACAAGAGAAGTTAATATAAAGGATATAAAAATATTGACTAATGCAGGGAAGAATAAGCCTACAGAGGCAATAAAATGTAATAGCATCAAGAGCTCAGGAAGAAACAATATGTCATGTAATTAACCAGAGATATCGGCTGATCAAATATATTTCCTCTCTAAATCGCAAAATCTATTAATTTGGATTCGTTTACATTAAAAAGTAGTATTTTTTTTAAAATAACAGCTATAAACTAAAAAATTTACAAATTTTTTAAAAAATTCATTTAAAAATCATTCTCACCATCAACTCATTTGTAAAAAACTATGTCACTTCTTTCTAACAACAACCTGTATATTATGGTAAACTTTGAACGATCTTGTCAAGCAATCAAGGCGTTGTCCCAGAGACAGCTTAACATCTACTTACTTCCTGTCCCAGGGAGTTCTAAGGGCGGCAATCGGGTCCTAAGTCACAGATTTGTTGTATCGCACAGCCGCACAGATGGCGCTTGTGGCCAGAATGCTATAGCCAAAGTCACAAAGAGCAATTAAGTACGCACTACCATTAGTGATGGTTTGATGTTTTAAAAGTCATGTTTCCTTGGGACCATAAAGTTTAATGTTTTAAAAGTCATGTTTCCTTGGGACCATAAAGTTTAATGTTTTAAAAGTCCTGTTTCCTTGGGACGATAAAGTTTAATGTTTTAAAAGTCATGTTTCCTTGGGACCATAAAGTTTAATGTTTTAAAAGTCATGTTTCCTAGTGACCATAAAGTTTAATGTTTTAAAAGTCATGTTTCATAGGGACCATAAAGTTTAATGTTTTAAAAGTCATGTTTCCTTGGGACCATAAAGTTTAATGTTTTAAAAGTCATGTTTCCTTGGGACCATAAAGTTTAATGTTTTAAAAGTCATGTTTCCTAGTGACCATAAAGTTTAATGTTTTAAAAGTCATGTTTCCTAGGGACCATAAAGTTTAATGTTTTAAAAGTCATGTTTCCTTGGGACCATAAAGTTTAATGTTTTTAAAGTCATGTTTCCTTGGGACCATAAAGTTTAATGTTTTAAAAGTCATGTTTCCTTGGGACCATAAAGTTTAACGTTTTAAAAGTAATGTTACCTAGGGACCATAAAGTTTAATGTTTTAAAAGTCATGTTTCCTAGTGACCATAAAGTGTAATGTTTTAAAAGTCATGTTTCCTTGGGACCATAAAGTTTAATGTTTTAAAAGTCATGTTTCCTTGGGACCATAAAGTTTAATGTTTTAAAAGTCATGTTTCCTTGGGACCATAAAGTTTAATGTTTTAAAAGTCATGTTTCCTTGGGACCATAAAGTTTAATGTTTTAAAAGTCATGTTTCCTTGGGACCATAAAGTTTAATGTTTTAAAAGTCATGTTTCCTAGTGACCATAAAGTTTAATGTTTTAAAAGTCATGTTTCCTAGGGACCATAAAGTTTAATGTTTTAAAAGTCATGTTTCCTTGGGACCATAAAGTTTAATGTTTTAAAAGTCATGTTTCCTTGGGTCATAAAGTTTAATGTTTTAAAAGTCATGTTTCCTTGGGACCATAAAGTTTAACATTTTAAAAGTAATGTTTCCTAGGGACCATAAAGTTTAATGTTTTAAAAGTCATGTTTCCTAGTGACCATAAAGTTTAATGTTTTAAAAGTCATGTTTCCTTGGGACCATAAAGTTTAATGTTTTAAAAGTCATGTTTCCTTGGGACCATAAAGTTTAACATTTTAAAAGTAATGTTTCCTAGGGACCATAAAGTTTAATGTTTTAAAAGTCATGTTTCCTTGGGACCATAAAGTTTAATGTTTTAAAAGTCATGTTTCCTTGGGACCATAAAGTTTGAGAATAACTGCTCCAAAATGGTTGGGTTATAGGGTATTCTGACGTAATAGTTAAGTTGGTTTTTTTTTTGTAGCCCTGAAAGTCTGACCAATCTACAATAACTTCCGGTCTGTGTTAAAATAACGGGAGATAAGTACGGTGATGCTGTCAATGCGTTTTCTTTTATATTGGCCAATTTGTCAATAGAGGACAGTGCGTTTACGCTGAAAAAGTAAATCTGAGCGCTATGTTCATTTTATCAACTGTCTTGGGGCCAGATAACAGCAGATACCGTATATATTATAGAGATAGAAGTACAGATACCGTAGATATAATAGAGATAGAAGTACAACGTTCACTCACACCTTACATGAACCTTAACACTGTGAATGGTCTTAGACACATACTGGGGCCTTAAATTCACGAATAGCTTTAGACAACTACAGGGGCCTTAAATTCGTGAATAACGTTAGACACTAACAGGGACCTTAAATTCATAAATAGCTTTAGACACTAACAGGGACCCTAAATTCATAAATAGCTTTAGACAACACTAACAAGGGCCTTAAATTCATGAATAGTCTTAGACACTTACAAGACTATAAAAAGACACATCATTGCTAAAGGAAATTGTACACATATGTTTTTGAAGATGCCACCCCAAACCATTATTGTTTGACATATGCCAATCAGCAAAATTCTTAAAGATTTCTCAACTACATTTGCCTCTAATCTTCACGTTGCCTTCTATACTTTTTAAAGTTTGTAATATTTATTAGCACATCAGTTAGGGTTTAATTCGGTTACCACTTCATCCAACATATAATTTAATTTACTCCGCCTTTTTAATTCACTCAATATCATTTGGCTGCAGCACGGCTATCCATAAGATGAAGATTTTTATTTAAATTTTGTCTCTATTTTCTCATAGAAATTGATCAGGGTCTATTTACCAAGCTTTTAGTATTAAAATGGTCCGCAGGGGCTTTCGGAAACCGGGAGCAGATGTCAGGTTTCTCAATTCCGTAACGTTATATTTACCTCTGGGAAAACTAATATCGCAACTTTGAAATCACGTGATGTACAGGAATGTCTCTATGAATGTACTTGCCTTAAAATCACTCATGGGTACGCTCCAAATATATTTGGATTTCTCCACTATCTTCTAGTACCTTTTCCCAATCTCCTTGGACCTCTTCCCAATCTCCTAGAAACTCTTCCCAATCTCCTAGGACCTCTTCCCAATCTCCTAGAAACTCTTCCCAATCTCCTTGGACCTCTTACCAATCTCCTAGAAACTCTTCCCAATCTCCTAGGACCTCTTCCCAATCTCCTTGGACCTCTCTCCAATCTCATAGGACCTCATCTGAATCTCTTAGGACCTCATCCCAATCTCCTTGGACCTCTTCCCAATCTCCCAGGAACTCTTCCCAATCTCCTTGGACCTCTTCCCAATCTCCTAGGACCTCTTCCTAATCTCCTTGGACCTCTCCCCAATCTCATATGACCTCATCCCAATCTCCTAGGACCTCATCCCAATCTCATATGACCTCGTCCCAATCTCCTTGGACCTCATCCAATCTACTAGGACCTCATAACAATCTCCCAGGACCTCTTCCCAATCTCCTTGGACCTCTTTTCAATCTCCTAGGACCTCTTCCCAATCTCCTGGGACCTCATCCCAATTTCCTAGGACCTCTTCCCAGTCTCATAGGACCTCTTCCCAATCTTCTAGGACCTCATACCAATCTCCTATGACCTATTCCCAATATCCATGGACCTCTTCCCAATCTCCTAGGACCTTTTCTCAATCTCCTAGGACTTCTCCCCAATCTCCTAGGACCTCATCCCACTCCCCTCTCACACGCGAAAAATATCGTAAGTATAGATCACGCACTTCAAACGTACAAGTTCATTGTCACAGTAACCTACTCGCCCCCTCCCCCCAGCCCTGGGTTTTCCCATGAATCAAATCAAGAGTTCCGGTGAACTCACGGGTCAGTCAATGGGGTCAATAAATAGGTTCAATAGCTCGAAGCGATGACCGTATCCATTTATTTCATTCCCCAGACCGGGTGTGGCGTATTTCGTCTGTAGAGAGGCATATCAGAACCGACATGATCTCATTAGCTTATAATTACATTACAGTACAAAGCGTGTTGTAGGCTGAATGTGTATACATTCTTGGTCGTCTGTTTGGACTAAAGACATTGTATAGAATGCATTCATTAAAAAAAAAAAAAGCTTTGAAAATGAGATGCTCTACCGTTTAGATATAACGGGATGGTGATTGATATAATGGGATTGTGATTGGTATAATCGTCCTTATAATAATACTGACATTTTTATTTGTTCATCACTTGGAAGATTTCACTACACACATTTAAAATTGATTTTTTTTTTTAAAATTAAGCTTACTCCTGAAGGTCAATCAAGTTAAACATGAACTTTTCCATAAAACTACTTTATTGAACGCTTTTAATTATGAAAATCTGTTGAAAACGGAATAGAAGTTCTGGCTCATAACAGCAAAAGCTAGAATGATCAATACATTGATCTTGGGCGCTCCAAATATCGAAGAAGAAGATTTCAAACTAGAAATACGAAATATTTATAAATTGCTTAAGTTTTTTTCGGAAAACGTTATTCTAAGATCCTCCAAACTTTGAAAGCTTAAGATGTATCTCCAGATTAATCCGCGTATACCCGGCAACTTCAGTTCTCGAGGAAATCGGGAACTTTCTTTTTTTTTTTTAGATCATTAGATGAGGAGGACATGGGGGGGAAAACATCAGGGTCAGGTCAAGAATAATTAAAATTATCTAAAAATAGATCATATCAGTGTTTTCATTGGCTAAGGGATACGTCAGTGAAACAAGAGAGAGGCTCACGTTTGGACGCAAGACACAAATAGCACACAGGTGTCCGATGATCCAATGCGTCTACCTTGGCACACAAAATAAATTTTAAAAAATGATGAACAAATCATGGTACAAAACAAAGCCATATTCAAAACAGAGTTTTGAAACGAAATAACAAAAAAAAAAAAAAAAAAAAAAAAAAAAAAAAAACTCATGTCGGCCATTTTCTTAGAAATGATGATATAAATACAAAGATGATATTTACAAATTAATTCATTTAGTGCGAGCCGAAAAAATAATTGAAATGGGTGAAATGGGATTGGCTAAAGGCAACATAGAATTACTTCAACTTATTTCAAGCGATTATCACTTGTAATCACCAATTAAATGAGATGGCGGGTATTCGTGAAAACGTCACTAAAATATCATTCCGCCCTGTATGAATCTCACGAGAACGTGGCTTTGGCGTGTGGTAACGATGATCTAGTGAGAATCAGAGCCACGCTCGGAATGTGTTTATGATTAGGGAATAGAGGGCTGTGATACGCTCGCAGGGGGGAGAAGGGGGATTGAAGAATTTCGTTAAGACAGATTCCAGTAGAGAGGACGGCGATGTAGGTGTAGATTAAAGGACCGTGTGGTCAGTGATGAATCAGGCTCAAGATTAAGTCAGAACGCGTAATTCAAGAGAAAGGGGTTAAGTAGCCGAGAGGAAGAAACTGGTAGGAAGGAAGAGGAAAGATAGACAGAGAGAGAAATAGAGAGAGAGAGAGAAAGAGATTGAGACAGAGAAAGAGATTGAGAGAGAGAAAGAGAGAGAGCTTGAGAGAGAGAGACAAGAAAGAGACAGAAAGAGACAGAAAGAGATAGAAAGAGAAAGGGATTGAGAGAGAGAGAGATTGAGAGAGAGAGAGAGAGAGAGAAAGAGAGATAGATTGAGAGAGAGAGACAGAAAGAGACAGAAAGAGATAGACAGAGAAAGGGATTGAGAGAGAGAAAGAGATTGAGAGAGAGAGAGAAAGAGAGAGATTGAGAGAGAGAGAGAAAGAGAGAGAGATTGAGAGAGAGAGAGACAGAAAGAGACAGAAAGAGATAGACAGAGAAAGGGATGAGAGAGAGAAAGACATTGAGAGAGAGAAAGAGATTGAGAGAGATAAAGAGTTTGAGAGAGAGAAAGTGAGAGAGATTGAGAGAGAGACAGAAAGAGACAGAAAAAGATAGACAGAGAAAGGGATTGAGAGAGAGAGAGACAGAAAGAGACAGAGAGAGAGATAGATAAAGAGACAGAGAGTAAAAACTGGGTAAAGACTTGGGAACAATGGTAAATATTGCCTAAGATACGAGTTCATTTAAAAAAATACTAAAATGAATAAATAGAAGGTCAGAAGCAAATGATTGACCACCAGGACGGAAAAACCGATAATCAGAGTGACTAATAAAAAATGAACAACTGATAGTGCCATAATCAGGAGGACCAATCAAAAACGAACAACTGCTAGAACCATAATCAGGAGGACCAATCAAAAATGAACAATTGATAGTAACATAATCAGGAGGATCAATCAAAAACGAATAACCGTTAGTTCCATAATCAGGGTGACCAATCAAAAATGAACAACTGATAGTTCCATAATCAGGAGGACCACTAAAAAATGAACAACCGATAGTACCATACTCACAAAGGACCAACCAATTATGAAAAAGTCTCGAAGGACCAACCAATTATGAAAAAGTATCGAAGGACCAACCAATTATGAAAAAGTATCGAATGACCAACCAATTATGAAAAAGTCTCAAAGGACCAACCAATTATGAAAAAGTCTCGAAGGACCAACCAATTATGAAAAAGTCTCGAAGGACCAACCAATTATGAAAAAGTCTCGAAGGACCAACCAATTATGAAAAAGTCTCGAAGGACCAACCAATTATGAAAAAGTATCGAAGGACCAACCCATTATGAAAAAGTCTCGAAGGACCAACCAATTATGAAAAAGTCTCAAAGGACCAACCAATTATGAAAAAGTCTCAAAGGACCAACCAATTATGAAAAAGTATCGAAGGACCAACCAATTATGAAAAAGTCTCGAAGGACCAACCAATTATGAAAAAGTCTCGAAGGACCAACCAATTATGAAAAAGTCTTTAATGGAAACTTCCAAAGGGATCTTCGGCCGTCAAAAAACGTTTGCCTTTTGTTTGGCCCACTCTCCATAGTCAAAACGCCTCACCTAATGGCCCGCTACGTCTATTCTAGCAACTACTCTATAGACCGCCACTCCTTTTAGGGCTAACCCTATTGAACAAAAAGGCTCCTTTATCTAATGACCAGCCTACTCAACATGAATCAATATCCGAGATGAAATGTTGGATCTATACTGTTGAATGACAAGACGTCTCATGGCTTCCGTTGATCAGCGGCGAATTTTATCATGTAAGTCTATCAACAAGGTCCCGACTGACTGATCCACTCTGGAGACCACTACATCATTTGCATCCATAGATATTTCTAAAAGTCGGCGCCGGAGTAAAATAGGCGGGGAATGACTAATGAAATATGCAGTACGGCACAAAGATAGACGTCTGCATTGATGAGATCTGTTGGCTATGACACGATCTGTTGGGTATGACACGATCCGTTGGGTATGACATGATCGGTTGGCTATGACACGATTTGTTGGGTATGACATGATCTGTTGGGTATGACACGATCCGTTGGGTATGACACGATCTGTTGCCGTGAGTATGACACGATCCGTTGGGTATGACACGATGTGTTGGATATGACACGATGTGTTGGGTATGACACGATTTGTTGGGTATGACACGATGTGTTGGGTATGACACGATTTGTTGGGTATGACACGATTTGTTGGGTATGACACGATGTGTTGGGTATGACACGATTTGTTGGGTATGACACGATGTGTTGGGTATGACACGATTTGTTGGGTATGACACGATGTGTTGGATATGACACGATGTGTTGGGTATGACACGATTTGTTGGGTATGACACGATGTGTTGGGTATGACACGATTTGTTGGGTATGACACGATGTGTTGGGTATGACATGACCTGTTGAGTATGACACGATGTGTTGGGTATGACACGTTCTTTTGGGTATGACACGATCTGTTGCCGTGACTATGACACGATCCGTTGGGTATGACACGATGTGTTGGATATGACACGATTTGTTGGGTATGACACGATGTGTTGGGTATGACACGATTTGTTGGGTATGACACGATGTGTTGGCTATGACACGATTTGTTGGGTATGACACGATCTGTTGGCTATGACATGATCTGTTGGATATGATATGATCTGTTGAGTATGACGCGATGTGTTGGGTATGACACGTTCTTTTGGGTATGACATGACCTGTTGGGTATGACGCTATCAGTTGGGTATGACACGATGTGTTGGGTATGACATGATCTGTTGGGTAGGACACGTTTTTTGGCTTATAGGTCTAGTCACGGACATTTTCAAAAAATTTTTTTTTAAAATAATACCGAAACATTCCATGTCTTCAAAACAGATGTTCATCGATATAAAAACGGATTCTTTCGGTTTAAGAAGTTAAGGCGTCAACCTCAATCATGCTTCCAAAAGTTTGTAATACATTTTTTGTTAAACGCCAAAATTTAATTACTGAACAAGAACAACGTCTGCATTTTAAATAGTTGAGCAGAATAATGCTGGAGAGATGCTTGAATCTCGAGGTCTTATATTTCATGTTTGTGGCAGGGTGGTGTGGCAGGGCGGTGTGGCAGGGTGGTGTGGCAGGGTGGTGTGGCAGGGCGGTGTGGCAGGGTGGTGTGACAGGGTGGTGTGGCAGGGCGGTGTGGCATGGCGGTGTGGCAGGGTGGTGTGGCAGGGTGGTGTGGCAGGGCGGTGTGGCAGGGTGGTGTGACAGGGTGGTGTGGCAGGGCGGTGTGGCAGGGTGGTGTGGCAGGGTGGTGTGGCAGGGTGGTGTGGTAGGGCGGTGTGGCAGGGTGGTGTGGCAGAGTGGTGTGGCAGGGTGGTATGGCAGGGAAGTGTGGCAGGGTGGTGTGGCAGGGCGGTGTGTCCGTTTGTGTCTTTTTTCATCGTCCCACGCCAACATCAATGTGCATATTAGTTAAGTGGGTGTCGAGAGCCGTCACGACGGGGCGGAACCTGGGAATTATAGGCCGTGCTCGTGAGCAGAAATCAAGGGAGATGATTGCACTCAGGTGTCATGGGGTTAACTTCTCGTTCTGTGCATGTAGGCTGCGTAACATGGTCAGTTTGAAATGTGCTGTTATATATTTGTATGGACTTTTTTTTTTTGGGGGGTGGGGGGGGGGTGGAAGCTAAAAAAAAACATGAAGTTTAACAACTACATGAACAATTCTATGAGACGAAATAAATTTTTAAAAGTTATGTAAAGAGAAAAGACACAAACGAAAAAAAAGAAAACCTGCATTCTATATAAAGTAAAGGATGTGAATGACCTGTAGAATAAAGTAAATAAAGGGAATGACATTTAGATTATATAAAATCTTTTGAATGACATGTAGACTATATAAAGTAAATAATGGGAATGACCTGAAGACTGTGACTGTAAAAAAATGATGTGAATGACCTGTGGTAGGCACCCACGGGCAAGAGTTTAGCACGTGCCTGCTGAAACCAATGCCAGAATTAATTTTGATCTAATGGGATCCCGCGGTCAGACGGGATAAGATTAATGGCACTCATTTTTATTATACTATGATACTCTCTAACCATGTCCGTTTATTCAATGGTTCCTCCCAGCTATGCGCATGAGCACACGAACCATAAACCACGTGACAATTTAGTGCGCGCACAGTAAATATAAATCATGGATTATTTATTTTTAAAAAATAACATACTCATGTATTCAGCTTTCCAACTACTCAGCCAACCTTGTTATAAATTTTCATCAAACCACCCCATACGCCAACAATATTATTAAGCCTAGTATAACGACCCAACGCTACATGATATTGTACCTGCTTGGCTTATGTTTTGTTGTTAAAATTATATTGACCTTGTATGCTAAACCAACCAACAGCGTATGTTTAATTTCATTGGCATAAATGTTTGCACAGTTGGAGTGCACACACAACATTTGAAACGCAAGATGAACATTTTGATACTATTTATAAAAAATAATAATAAATAAATAATACTACATAAATAAATAAATTGCCGAGATCTGCGGGTCGGATGATAGTTTTATAGTGGGAAAGTCTGTTTTAAGGTACACTATTCCCGTGTGGATGGGACTCGCTAACCTTGGATGGGAACTCATCTAAGAGAAGGCCAACTCAGAAATCCAACCCGGAAATGAATTCCCGTAGGCGGTATGACATTGACACAATGAAAATTCCGACAACTTCTTGCGGTGACAAGGATCGCAAAAAGAGCACAATGAAACACACACAAAACACTGCTGGTTATCTACTGCATCCCATGCTATTTCCAGTCGTCTTGACAAAGTCTTGCCGCTGGATCAAATAGGTAAGGACGAGAGAGTGAGGCTGACGCATTGAGCAACTGTCACTCACTTTAAACAAAATAAGTATATTTTTTTGTATGTGTATGCTTTATGTTTTCGTGTGCATTTGTGTTTGGATTTGTGGAAGTGTGTCCCGAGGGGGGCCTGGGTCAGCAGAGTTCACTAGCGAAAATTATAAAACTAGATATCGGTATATATTACTGTTTGTTTACTTTTGAAAGACTTGATGGTAAACAGAATTGTGAGTGAAGTGACAAGATCGTCTGCCAGCGGCTTTCCCTGGCGTAACTTACTTTCAATGTCGACTCGTGCTGGGTTTTTTCGTGATGGTGCAAGCTCTTTGTTGCATCGTTATTATGGCACCCATCTTGTTGGAGTCTGTAGCCATCTCGGTGACATACTGGATTCATAGATTTAGGAGCTTTGAACATTGGGACACACGTCAGATGTACGCAGTGGCGTAGCTAGAGTGTTTGGCGCCCGGGGGCAAGATTCATTTTAAAGCGCCCTCTTTTCCTTTTTTCAACTCTCAAACCCATTATTTTCATCAATAAAGTAATACCAAAGCACATTTTGGCGCCCCTAACTAGCTGGCGCCCGGGTACATCTGCACCCCCCCTGACCCCCCTACGCTACGCCTCTGGATGTACGCAAAGGTTTCTGGGAGTTGACTCATCATGTGAAATATTAATAAATAGTTATAGCTTGCCAAACATTAGCGACAGCAATGCGTGAACTTCTCATCTACTAAAGTTACTTGACAAATCATGAACTGAAGTAACGAACATTTAAGATTCCCAATTTCACTAAATCACTTACCCCCATGATTAGTAACTACACGCTTTTTATGTCACGCCCATGAACTATATTAATGTTCTGTTTTCACAAACCCTTTAAACTGAATGTTTATTACACCATATTTAAATTGAGACGGTTTCTTTTTCCGAAAAGAAAATATTACGCACCAAACGTTTAAAAAAAAAAATCATTTAGCGTAGTTATCGGTAATTATACTTTGAACATCCAGAAATGGAAGCAGTCACACCACAAGCAAAATATGTATAAGAGATTTAACTAAAACCGTCACCCTATTTATTATCACATTCCGGAAGTTCACGCTTCTTTGAAGGTTCCATGAGCGACTCTACTGAAAGTCTGAATCAACTTAGTACTAGTGTAACATGTAGAAAAACATTTACTCGTCTTCTATGTCTACTTTTCAGGGAAATTGTCGTGCGTATTCATTCTTTAATTTGAGCTGACACCATGACTCAAACTTTGTTCTGTCTGTTTTGCCAGAAAAGAATCTTCTAAACTGCATTTAATTTCTTGTCTCGAAAGCGATTCTCTCCTGACTCCGCTGATGTAATCGAAGTCGCGTGACACAGTAACATCGGCCACGCATTTTTATTCCACATGTGTGGACATTGCTTATGGAGCGCTGAGTATTTGTTTAAAGTGTTGATTTCATTGCAGCCCAGCTCCTGCTGTTCTCCCATCGAGGTGGTAATGTTTACTTGAATGGTAATGTTTACTTGAATGGTAATGTTTACTTGAATGGTAATGTTCACTTGAATGGTAATGTTCACTTGAATGGTAATATTCACTTGAATGGTAATGTTTACTTGAATGGTAATGTTTACTTGAATGGTAAGGTTCACTTGAATGGTAATGTTCACTTGAATGGTAATGTTCACTTGATCGAATCTTTGGAGATGTTCTTGTTGGCTTCATTAGATGTGCAGATCGTCAAAATGTATACTACGTACATTTTAGTGACAGCACATAGGGATTGTACGGTGCGACATGACAGATTGTCCATCGCAGCGTCACACTTTTCTATTAAATTGTATGTTCTTATTTCTCTGAACTAAATTGGTAATATATGTCCTGCTCACTGCACGAGGCCCCCCATTAACCATTAGCATCACTATATGGTAAGAAACACTTATTAACCATGTATAATCCATTGTTTTCAAAGAATCCCCCCCACACCCACATGTGCATGTTTGAACTTTCAAGCATGGGGAAAACCCGGCCAGGATTTAATTTAGTGATTCGCGTGCAGTGTAGGGTTGTAGACAAATCGTCATGTTACTCCAGTCGCCAAACGGAGGGGGATCAAATTTGGGCTGGAGGCGACGTCATTTTATGAAATAATTACCGAGCTCCCCGCAGACACAATTGTTAGGGCTCTTTTTTTTTTTTTTACGTCCTTCGACTCGTTCTGCATTGCCTTTATTGATCTGTTGCTGGTCGGTATAGTTGAGGCTTTTTTGGGTCTTTGTTTCTGGTGTCAGAACACCAGCACAAAGAACATGATACTTTCCTGTAACTGCCACTTGAGTGTCGGAACGGTCTGTTCTGAAAATGTCACATTTAAACGCATGAAGCAAATGTGGGATATTACAGCAGTTCAGAAACCCTGGTTCATCCATGCAAATCAGCAAAGGAATTTGTAATGTATTAAGTGATTTGTTCCCCAGATTTACAAGAAAATAGAGCTTGCTCCACCCACATCCTTCCATACGGTTCGATCCATGGCGAAGTGTAGGCCAAACGTCATCATCACCAGTGGCGCTACAGCCCATGCAGGGCCCCGGCCTGCTCCACCCACATCCTTCCATACGGTTCGATCCATGGCGAAGTGTAGGCCAATCGTCATCATCACCAGTGGCGCTACAGCCCATGCAGGGCCCCGGCCTGCTCCACCCACATCCTTCCATACGGTTCGATCCATGGCGAAGTGTAGGCCAATCGTCATCATCACCAGTGGCGCTACAGCCCATGCAGGGCCCCGGCCTGCTCCACCCACATCCTTCCATACGGTTCGATCCATGGCGAAGTGTAGGCCAATCGTCATCATCACCAGTGGCGCTACATCCCATGCAGGGCCCCGGCCTGCTCCACCCACATCCTTCCATACGGTTCGATCCATGGCGAAGTGTAGGCCAAACGTCATCATCACCAGTGGCGCTACAGCCCATGCAGGGCCCCGGCCTGCTCCACCCACATCCTTCCATACGGTTCGATCCATGGCGAAGTGTAGGCCAAACGTCATCGTCACCAGTGGCGCTACAGCCCACGCAGGGCCCCGGCCTGCTCCACCCACATCCTTCCATACGGTTCGAGCCATGGCGAAGTGTGGCCAAAGTTATACATAAAAAGGAAAGAATCCACACTGGTAAACATTTCCACCATTAACCTGCATGTTAGTCGGCATTTCATTTAGTCCTTTGGCTTTGAGTGTGTGTGTGTCTTTTTGTGGGCGTGTTTTGTGATTTCAACGTTTGTCGTTCAATTAACTTTTAATCTAAAAAACAACACACACAAAAAAAAAACAACCTTGATAGAATTAAAACAACTGCTGTACAAAAAAGACGGGAAACTGTACAGGACTGAAAATCTTTGCACCGAAAGCCAGTTTTCCTGCTGTGGCTGTGAATAAATCTTTGCACCGAAAGCCAGTTTTCCAGCTGTGGCTGTGAACAAATCTTTGCACTGAAAGCCAGTTTTCCTGCTGTGGCTGTGAACAAATCTTTGCACCGAAAGCCAGTTTTCCAGCTGTGGCTGTGAACAAATCTTTGCACTGAAAGCCAGTTTTCCTGCTGTGGCTGTGAACAAATCTTTGGACTGAAAGCCAGTTTACCTGCTGTGGCTGTGAACAAATCTTTGCACTGAAAGCCATTTTACCAGCTGTGGCTGTGAACAAATCTTTGCACTGAAAGCCATTTTACCAGCTGTAGCTGTGAACAAATCTTTGCACTGAAAGCCAGTTTACCTGCTGTGGCTGTGAACAAATCTTTGCACTGAAAGCCCTTTTACCAGCTGGGGCTGTGAACAAATCTTTGCACTGAAAGCCAGTTTAACAGATGCGGCTGTGAACAAATCTTTGTCACCGGCTGCAAACCGCTATACTTAAGAACGCCTTCGAGGGTGCGCAGCAAACGTGTGGCACCCAGGGCGCCGAAAACCCACCCCTGTGGTCGGTAGTAATGTATTTCCGAACAAGGAGTTTGTTGGTCATTTTTTGGTTAGGTCACTGCGACGAGGCTGTGTACAAGAGGCTCAGGTAAGGTCACTGCGACGAGGCTGTGTACAAGAGGCTCAGGTAAGGTCACTGCGACGAGGCTGTGTACAAGAGGCTCAGGTAAGGTCACTGCGACGAGGCTGTGTACAAGAGGTTCAGGTAAGGTCACTGCGACGAGGCTGTGTATAAGAAGCTCAGGTAAGGTCACTGCGACGAGGCTGTGTACAAGAGGCTCAAGTAAGGTCACTGCGACGAGGCTGTGTACAAGAGGCTCAGGTAAGGTCACTGCGACGAGGCTGTGTACAAGAGGCTCAGGTAAGGTCACTGCGACGAGGCTGTGTACAAGAGGTTCAGGTAAGGTCACTGCGACGAGGCTGTGTACAAGAGGCTCAGGTAAGGTCACTGCGACGAGGCTGTGTACAAGAGGCTCAGGTAAGGCCACTGCGACGAGGCTGTGTACAAGAGGCTCAGGTAAGGTCACTGCGACGAGGCTGTGTACAAGAGGCTCAGGTAAGGTTACTGCGACGAGGCTGTGTACAAGAGGCTCAGGTAATCTTATTTAGAAGGTAGGAAACTACAGAAATTGAATTAGCTTACTATGTGTAAAAATAGAACAGACTCGTACCGTTTCAGTTTAATAATAGAATGTCCCCGTACCGGTACAGTTTGTTAATAGCTTAGTCCCTTACCGGTCCAGTTTAATAGCATTGTCCCTCTACCGGTATAATTTAATATAATTTTCTCGTACCGGTACAGTTTATTAATAGAATCGTCTCATGCCCGTACAATTTAATATAATGTTCTCTTACTGGTACAGTTTGTTAAAAGAATAGTCTCGTACCGGTACAGTTTGTTAATAGAATAGTTTCGTACCCGTACAGTTTGTACACATACCAAATAAAAAAAAATAATTCTTGCCCCGCCCTCCACAAACACCTCTGCGTCTCAATGCCTCTGAACATACGATGAATAATATATACAATATCTTTGATTCGTTGGACTAAATCAGTGGTTCTCAACCTTCCTAAAGCCGCGACCCTTTAATACAACTCCTCATGTTGTGGCGACCCCCAACCACAAAATTATCTTCGTTGAAACTTCATAACTGTCGAGTATGTCCCAAAGGGGTCGCCACCCACAGGTTGAGAACCGCTGACTAAATAATAAAATAGAGCTACGAAATTTGAAAAACATTCTCATGGGAAATACGTGACTGTTAAACGATTGTATAAAATGTGGTTCCTTAACCATTCACAAAGGCTGGCGTATCTGTGTGCTCACGAAATATTACCATGTGCTACGTCATCATCCAGTAAGCTAAAATCTTGTTTAAAGCTCGTGAAATAAAGTTGTTGGGTAACAGCAGCTGTTCATTTCTGTATTTCTTCTTCTTCTATATATTAAGGGCCCACGATCAATTTATTGATCATTATGGCTCCTATGAATGTAGATGTGATTTGCAATGTCTCTGTGCCTGGTGTTGATAAGGATATTTCACTGGTTACAAGAGTAACTGTGTTAGGGTATCATGCACTAGGGGTTGGAAGGCCTGAGGCAATAGACGCAAATGAGTCAAGTGTTGTCGCCTCAACTGTTCCTTTTGGAAGCTTGTTCCAGTCCCTGATTGTCTTTGGTAGGAATGAGCAGTTCCTATACTGGCTTCTCGCTGGGAAACAGCACTGTTCATTTCAGTATTTGTGTGACAGCATTGTTCATTTCAGTATTTGGAAAGCAGCACTGTTCATTTCAGTGTTTGGGAAACAGCATTGTTCATTTCAGTATTTGGGAAACGGCATTGTTCACTTCAGTATTTGGGAAACAGCACTGTTCATTTCAGTATTTGGGAAACAGCACTTTGGTTTGACAGTGTATTTTCCAGAGTCTTCTTAGTATTGACAAACAAATGACACCTTGATATGTGTCCACCCCAAAAAGGTATATTTCTAGTGAACAATTAAGTTTAGTAAAAATGTATATTAAATCTTATGTACAGTATCCCATTAAACATATTTGAGGGAGGTAACAAGTATAAATGTCATCTCTAAATTTCTTAATATTACATCCCCCTGAATGAATTCTGGATCAATCATTTATCGGACTCCGGTGATTCACTATAGTAGATTTTACTCACACTTTTCAAAGAGATATCTTATGAAGGTAGAAAACATCTTAAAGAGATACCGGTACTGATTTAAGTTTAAAATCCAGAACGGACATTTTAACTGACAAGAGAAAGGGGCTGGGAGAGTATGGGGAGATTAGAGAGGTTGGATTTTAAGGGCAAAGATAGAGAGGGTGGATTATTAGGACAATGAAATGGAGGTTGGATTGTAAGGGCAATGATAGAGATGCTGGATTGTTGGGGCAATGATAGAGATGGCGATTGTTAAGGCAATGATAGAGATGGTGAATTTTAAGGGCAAAAATAGAGATGGTGGATTGTTAGGGCAATCAGGAAACGAGACTTGGTTAATAGAATTTAATGAGGGAGGTAAAGAAAATAAAACCATATAGGAGAAAAAAAAGGAGTCAATAAGTTCAGAAGGTAATAGATGAAAGTAAGGAAAACAGCAGATGTCTCACTGTGAAAATAAAGCCCTTCTATCCCAACAGTCGCAATGATCAACTTTTATCCCCAATTCCCAAGTTTTTTTAAAATACTTGTTTTTAGCCCAGTTGCCCTGATGTTAAAATAACTATTGTCTTGTTTAGATGTCTCATCCTTAAAAATCCCAGCTGTTGTTATGCTAACTCAGTGGTCGAGAAACCGCGGCATTCGAGCTGCATGAGGCTCTTTAGCGACCTGAGTGCGGCGCGGCCAGTCGATCACAAATTGGTTTTGACTGCGAAAAATGGTTCGTGACAAGAAATTTGGCTCTCAAAATTTTTTTAATCACCCTGCTGCTGATTTTTGGCTCCTTTTGACAGAGTTTGCCAACCACTGTACAAACTAATTAAAATCCAGTTCGTTGCCCAGTCCATTTTATTTTAATTTTACACAACAATGGAGATAATCAAAGGGAGGTTACCCAACTCATGACATGAGTGACATAAGATTAAAAAAAGATTATATAGTAGATCATTAGAGACAACACATTAAAACAAAACAAAAGTCAAAGTTGATAAGATTATTCCACTTTATTTTGACATGGATCAGATCTGTGAAATGTGCGAAATGATTTAAATGTGTAGACAGACAGACAAATGAGTTCATATAAGAAGCAAACACATTTCTTGCTACACATTTAGGACATATAATTCTTTCAAAGACAAATGCAATCATGTATGAATATAATATATATGGCTAGTCATCTGTCTTAGCCTGTCATGTTTAAATATGTTTTGCATAAACTGGTTTGTTCAACAAAGAAACTTAAACTTTTTAAAACAACTACACTTAAAGATAGTTCACAAATTAATCACAAGGCACAATAAATCTTTGTCCTCAGGGTTTTCTAACTTAGCTCACATCCGTTTAGAAATCTTTGTATTTAACACAACCAATATTTGCCTAAAGGAGTACGGTAAATAGGACTTTGATAAAATAAATGGTGTCAGAGGTATCATCAAACCCACAGACAATTTATGCCCATAGAGTAGCTTGCCAGGTGTTTTGTTATCCCCACAGTGCATCTTGCTTTGTGTTGTATTAGCACCTTGGAGTCATTTATTTGCTATCCATCTGAATTATCTTGCCTGGTGTTGAATTACCCCATGGCATTCCTTGAAAGTTATTAGACCCAGGGCATAACTTGTCATGTTTTGTATCAGCCCCATGGCATTCCTTGCAAGGTGTTGCATTAGCCACTTTGAGTAACTTGCCAGATGTTAGCCAGCCCCATGAAGCATGTTATCAGATGCTGTGTAGTCTACATTACATGTTATGTAAGTCTGATCACCTGAGACAACCACCTGGCCACCCACATAGCCATCACCACTAACCGGAGGAGCAAAAAGTGACAAGGTGCCATCCATCATGTCCGTGCCACCCTCCCCTTCCACGGTGACCATTTCATTAGCTGACACAATCAAGCTGTGGTTCCCTATGACCATCACAGACTCCTCCTTGGAGTTCCTCCCCAGCAATTGATTACCTGTGTTACACTGACCACTCATCAAGAGATCTCCTTCATGGTGACCCATCATTCCACTTTGGTCAGTCCCGTTACCACTCTCATCAGATAACATGATCATTCCAGTGTCTTCCAGATCTGCTTTGACAATCCTGCCCCCATCGCCTACTATGTGTGTACCATCCGACACTGTGATGTAACTTCCACCAGAGCTGTCCAGTCCCTCAGCCTGGAGGTGGCCTTGAGTGCAAGTGATGATAGCATTAGATCCATCTGTTGTAAGAACCTGTGTGCCTGAGCCGTCTCCTGTGGTCATGTTGAAAGACCGAGCCTCAATAATAGCGATGGGCTGTATCCCCATACCCCCTGGCCCGCTCGCAAAGATTTGCCCCCCAGAAACTGCAGGTATAAATGCTGTCTGAATGGTCGGTCCACTGCCGTCTACTGATTCAGTCAGGTGAACCACATAGTGATCCACAAGTTCACCGTTGCGACCAAGACTGATCTGCTGGACATGGTGACCCAGAGAGGCGCCCACATCATTCTTGCCAGCATTAAGGCCGGGAATATGTAAGCTCATGTTTCCTGCCCCGTCCATGTCAATCACTCCTTGAGCTTTCCCTGAATTTGTCATCAAAGGCAGAGCTTTAACAACTTCTACAGAGAGTGTGTTTGACTCCTTACAAGCCTCGCTTTCCTTGGATGAATCTGCCTTGGCCAACTTCTGCTGTTGTTTCACAGACAAGGTCTGCCCTGTGGCATTTGCATACTGCATCATTTTACTTTTTAACCTTGTTCGAGATGTGTATTGCTTTCCTCTAGTTTTGGACATGGAGTCGGGTGCAATACTGATCATCCTCTTCCGTGGCCGACCAATCTTCCTTCTGTTTCTAGGACGGAATTGCTGATCAGGGCCTGATTTAGATGGCTGACATTTGTGTTCATTAAATAATTTTGGTCTGAAAAAACCTTTCCCACACTTGTCACATTTGAACCTGTAATCAGAGTTGTGGCCCCTCTCATGCTCCATCAAATGAGGCCGCCTTGAGAAGCCCTTCCCACATATGCTACACTTGTAAGGTTTGATACCACTGTGTGTGATGATGTGCGCCTTCAGCTTGTCAGGACGGTTGAATTCTTTTGTACAGCCTGAAGGTAAGAAACAATGGCTTTCAAACATTTGAACCGAAATATGACAGATTTCTGACCAGTTCTTTTAACTTTAACCAAGTTTAATAATACAGGTCAAAAGTGTCATAAAGTACAATGACATATTTTAAATTTGATTATTATTATCATCATAAAATTATAGTCATACTACGAGCCAGTCATTTAACAGCAAACTATACACAGAGAAATAATTCTTAAAATAAGCACAATGAAAAAGTTTTAGCTTGTAGAACATTGCGCTTGAAAAAAACAACAACAAAAAAAAAAAGCAAAGAAAATCAATTTGAATTATAAATTTGTCTTTATTACACCCTGATTTCTTGCTCACTATTAAAATATCATAGAATGAAGGGAAGTTACAAGAGAAAAAACATTGTTGCTGTTAGTTTTAAAAAGTGATCATATGATATGAAGTCTAGCAAGTCTCAATAGCTTACAAATACAGTGAAAAAAAGGCTTACATGCTAAAGCAAAAGGTTTAAATTTAAGAAAAGAATGGCTAATTCTACTACAGAAATATATATTGATTTTTTTAAATTTTATTTTAATGAGACAGAAAATCATTTAAGAATGCGTACCTGCAATATTCCTGAAAGGACATCTATATTTCTTGATGGAGTCATGGATGGTCAAATGTCGTTTCAATTTGTCCTTGCGGTTGAAGGCCGCCTGACAAATGTCACAAGCATAAGGGGTTTCTCCGGTGTGTATTAACTTGTGGGACTTCAAGTAATGCTCTGTCTTGAACCTTTTCTTACATTCCTGACATTCAAACTGACCTGAAATTAAAGCCAAATTTAGTTCTCTTGTGTTAACAAATTTAGTTCTCTTGTGTTAACAAATTTAGTTCTCTTGTGTTAACAAATTTAGTTCTCTTGTGTTAACAAATTTAGTTCTCTTGTGTTAACAAATTTAGTTATCTTGTGTTAACAAATTTAGTTCTCTTGTATTTAACAGATTTAGTTCTCTTGTGTTATCAAAAAATCTGATTACAGGGGGTAAAAATGCATATTAAATTATTCTCTTTTTTTTATATCATGATACCAATAGACATTTCAATATTCCTTTTCTAGTGAAGTCAGGCTTTAAAAAAAAAAATCTGTTATACTTTTAAGTAATAAATTATCTATAATAAAAGTTTTTTAAGCAAATAATAAAATATCTGTTAACACTTCTACTGCAACCAGTATATCATACTCTAACACAACATCCTTATTAGCTTAATTCACTCCCCTGGATGACAAAGACAGTTTTATTCACTGCCTTCTTTAATAAGCAAGAAACTCACCATCCCCATATTCAGCATTAAGCATACATTTACCCTGAGTAAATAAATCACAAGTATCATGCTAGTTGAATAAAGGTATATTTCACAACATTTTATGTCTTTGGAAAATTTCTTATAGGGAACCTTCAACTTATCTTTATGAGTTAAGTTATTATCATGACCTTTATGAGTTAAGTTACTATCATGACCTTTATGAGTTAAGTTATTATCATGACCTTTATGAGTTAAGTTATTATCATGACTTTTATGAGTTAAGTTATTATCATGACCTTTATGAGTCAAGTTATTATCATGACCTTTATGAGTTAAGTTATTATCATGACCTTTATGAGTTAAGTTATTATCATGACCTTTATGAGTTAAGTTATTATCATGACCTTTATGAAATCATTTAACATCAATAATCAGCACTACTATTTTTGCTGGCCTAATGACATGTGTTTTCTTTTAGGCTAGTGGTCAGATTTTTTTAAATATTGTCCACATTTATGCCCAGCAACTGCCAATAGACATGTTAATAAAAGATCTATAAAAGCTTTAAAATATGACTTATGACTTGCAGTATACATAGGTTAAGGGAATAAATGATTGGGCTCCAAATATAACATTTGGAATGTGGCCGAGCAACAACATATGAACTTATGGAAGATCATGCACAGATTACTTCATACAGGTGACCAATTTCAAACACAACTTTTCTTTATATATCTTAACCCATTCAATCCATGGCGCTCAGAAATTTTATAATTGGAAACCCCAACCAAAGGTGAGCAACTCCACCCTTACCGTGGGTAGGTTTTGAAAAAAATTTAAAACAAATCTATTTAACAGTATAATCATATGAAATAAATTGATTTGCATCCATAAATGGTTGCTATATGTGTTGTGTAACATTATTTCGTAATGCTTTTTTTGTGTAAATTCCTAAAAGTCAAATTTCAACGAAGTATTTGAATACAAACGATCACAACACTAAAATAAAAAATCTGCTTTTAAAATAATGAATACTCTTTATCCAATAAATACAAATATTTTTAAAAAGAGAGCAATCTCCCTTGGCTCGTTTCTAGCGAGATTTACGTTTAAATAGAGAGATTTCCGCTTTCTTTTTAGCAACGTGTAAACAAAGGGTTGAGTGGCCGGATTTGGCCGTAGTGGGATTGATTCGGTACTGGCCGGATTTGGCCACTACGGGATTGAATGGGTTAAAATTTACTGTAATTGCTAAGCTTTGGTAAGAACTAAGATGTAAGAATAAACTTTTCTGCAGCTACGTCAAGGCCGCACAGCACTAAAAGTACAGACTGCTCTCTAATATCATCAAGTCTTGATCACCTTCAGAGCCATGGATTGGCAGATGTCTGCGCAGGAACCTCTCACAGGTGAACTGTTTACTACAGTGGGGACACTTGTAATCATGGCTGGTGGTGGACATGTGGTGCTCCAGGGCCTCGGGGGTCGTGTATTTATTACCACATTTAGTGCACTGAAAGTGTCTGAAAGAGAGACAGCATTTGCGTTCTGTCTTATTTTGGTGTCTAACAATAAATCAATAAATATATGAATAATATTTTGTGCCTATATTTTATATCTGGTCATTTGTAATGTAATTCCCTTCCTAAAATTATTTTTGCAGTTGAAATTATATGTCAAGGGGGAAAAATATATCCCCCATTTACTTTTGAGATCAACAATAATGAGTCATAATAAAATACTGCTTTTTAAATAATGAAGTCACAATAAAATTAAACAATTCACATTGCTATAGATGTGATATTCAGCTAATTATAAGAGTGTAGTAAATTATTATATGTAGGAGAGACAGGTCCTCGTTTTGGAGACCTTTTTAGAGAAAACCTCTATAACATAAATAAATGAGCCCATTGTCCAGTTCCCAAACATTTCAATAGTACTAACATAATAATATGGAATTTTTGTATGCCATAAATACATGAAGCATAATGTATGCCAGTAATGCACCAGAACGAATTTATATGGAAAAAATTAATAAAAAGATTTGGTACGTTGACTCCATACTGTATAAAACAAATCCACAATTTTAAATAGCTGCCATGTCTTTTTCCTGTTTGGTTTTTGAATTTTACTTCCTTCCTTCCCATTCTTCTGAACTTTATTTTTATCAGGCTTTTGTGCCCGCTCTGATTCTTTTCTCTCTTTTTAGCTAGGATACATGTGTGTGTGTATATATATATTAAATAAATTTAATTTATACTTATATGAATGTTTTTTGTTTAATTTTTTGTACTGATGAAGGCATTTGCCAAAACGTCTACATTTGTATTTTGTATAATCATCATTAAGGCTTAACATATATTGTTTTATTTACACAAATTTTTTGTGTCTAATGATACTAAGCTATAAAATCCCACCTAAGGCTTGACTTGACTCCTTGGTTCATATAAATATGTGAGTATTGGTGAACGCCAAGGTCATAAAGTGTCTTGAAGTACTTATGGCACTGATGGCAGCGGTAGCTCATTTCATTCTCATGAGATTTCACATGTTCCAGGAAAGTGTCAAGGTCTTGGAAAGACTCTCCACATTTTTTCATCACACACTTGTAAACCTAGTTGTGAATCATTGGACAGAGAGGGCAGTAAATAAAAATAGTGCCTGCATATATTCAAGCATAAACTTTTAAAATAATGTCTTAAAATTGGGATGCTTACTTTAAAATTCCACCTATTCATATGCTATATTCAAACTTACCTGTTCACTTTTGTGGTGGACTAGATGTGTTTTCAACTGGTAGTAGGTTTTGAACTTGGCTGGACAGTACTGACAGATATAGGAGTTGTCTACCAGCACTTTGACCTTATGACCATCATCATCTGTGTCTTCTTGTAAGCTTGTCTTTAACACACTGAGCTAAAACCAGAAGAATAGATAGAATAAAATAACAATATAACAATTATTATCATGGTGCCATGTAAACTTTGTTTAGTTGGTTAATGCAGTAAATAATTCACCTGATGCACAGCTGACTTTAACAGCCTCTGTGTTTCATGGTTGACAGTTGCTGTGGTGGTGGCCACTGAGACAGGCTGGGAGATGGGTGCTGATACTGTTACAATTGATGAGGATGATGATATCAGGTCTTTCTCTTCTGGCAATGTGTCAGGTTGTTTGGGTAAAGTATTGGAGGTACCAGACGGCCAAACCTGAAAGAAAACTCACTAAAATAACCATGGATTCTTTTAAATCAGGTTATGAGAGCTCCTAAGACATTCACATACCTAGTAAATTACTTAACATCCAGTAAATGAATTATTAGTCTTAAAATTAAAATTATTCCCATTAAATGAATTATTCCACAATTAATATATTAAATAAATTAGTCCTGGAATATGGTGATGTTTTAGCCTATTTCTAAATAAAATATTTAAATTAAATATATAAAGCCTATTTCTAAATAAAATATTTAAATTAAATATATAAAGCCTATTTCTAAATAAAATATTTAAATTAAATATATAAGCACTTACTAAATAGATGATGTTGATTGAAAAGTTTCAAACTAAGATAAAATGCAAATCATTACAAGTCATATTATTGACTAGCAGCTACTCACTAAATTTAAATGGTTGGAAATATAAACCTCCCACAGATATCAATATTAGTGACCAAACACATATGCAGCTTCTCACCTTATGAGTGGCCATATGCTTCTTCACATTAGACTTCTGAGCAAAAGCTCTCCCACAAACAATGCACTGGAAGGGCTTTTCCCCTGTGTGGGCCCTCACGTGTTGCTGCAGGTCAAAGTTCTTGGTAAACTGCTTGCTACAGAATTCACACTGTTGACAAAACAAAAGACATTAAAATCATCAACTATTCATATCAGGGGAAGGCAACCTTTTTGTGTGGGGGATCACATGAAAATTAGTAATATTTTGGGTGGCTATATAATATTCTAGGAAAGTAAGAGTTCCAGACAATAAATTGAAAATAACTTTTAAACACGTGCAGGGGAATAATTATTAGGTTTTCTATGATTATTACCAGTTATATAGCTTTACAATTTTACACAGTGATTATTAATTTTCAAAGGCTTTTAAAAATAAAGTAATCATTCACAATTCTTAATTTTACAAAGACATTCTCTAGTTTAACTTTTTTTTAAAAATGACATTAAAAAAATTATGCAAATTAACTAAGTATTGTGTTGCACCTGTAACTTGGGTTTAGCATTTGCCTCCTCCTCAGATGTTTCTGCACTGTTCTTTGCATTGCGTGCTGTCTTTCCCTTTCTTGTACTTAGAAGATTGTCAGGGTTGAGAACAGAAATAAAATTATTTTGTGCTGACTTTCTACCTGAAATGCAAGATAGTGTTTTTAAAAAAATGTTACAATCTATCGACATCTTAAATATGTTGTTCTAACTGTTCCCAGATGATACGGCTAAGCTTTAACTAATAATTCGTACAACCTTTTCCATATCAACCATTAGTCAACTAAAAAATAAAATAAGGTTTACAAAATTTGGTGAAAAGAAAAAAAAAGACTAAAACCCGATGTGATCAATTTAAAATATATGGTTAAGAAAATTGGTTCACTCACCAGCTTTAGTGGGACTAGGTTTAAAAACTTGTGGTTGGATCTGCTGTAGAGGCTGGGATATGGTTATGGTAGCAGGCTGCTGGGGAGCAGGGGGAGGCCTCACTTGGGCTATGTGCTGTAGAGGTTGATGAGGTTGTGCTTGTAGAGTATGCTGCTGAAGGGTTTTGTCTGTGAAGGTTGTCAGGGTAATGTGTTGAGGCTGAACTAGGAGTTGACTAGAGGGCCCACCAGTTGCTGTGTAACTGTTGGCTGTGCCCGCAAGGCTGGTGATAGGACTGAAGATGGTCACTCCATTGGAACTGTTTGCTGTTTGACCATGCACTGGTCCTGTGACCTGGAAATATGCAGAAACAGATATTTTATTATTATTTATAAATAAATGTTTTGAACAGGTCAGAATTAAGATTTTAACATAAACAAAATTAATTGAGAGCATGGTTCTCACATTTTTTGCAAAACTAAATTCCTTACTTTTTCCCAACTTTTTCCAAACTGAAAAATGAAAATTCCTGACTATATAAAATGCGGATTTATCGACATTATTGCGACTGATTTTCAAGCTTTTTCATTAACAATTTACATTCATAATCCTGGTACATTTTAAAAAATATAATGCTATCAGTAACAAAATAGACTTCACAAAACAATATAATATAATAGTATCTTTACTAACCATTAACTTTCCAATGCCTGGACTCAATAATACAGTAGTAATACATTATACATCCATCATATCATAAAAATATAAAGTCACTTTACATAATAATTCAATGCACATGTACTGTAATAATTATTTAAACATATATTGATGTGGACATGCTAAAATTAAATGAGCTTATTTCAAATAATGAAATGGTACACACTAAAATAAAAACAAAAGATGAAAAATAAGTTAACAATTCAATGTTTTATGGAGGATGATTAATTGCAAGTGATGTTACTGAATTAAATTAAAGGTTTCCAAAAAACTTCATTTTGTCCTCAATCTCAACATTGATATTATTGAGCTGTTGTAACTTTTCTTTTGCCTTCACTCTCATAGCATTTGCTTTAGAAAGATGAGGAAAGCTTTGCAAAGTCTCAGCTTTCTCTGCAGTTTTGTCAGCATCTTCTGTCAAATATGTAATCTCTTTCTCCAGCTTCTGTTTTTTTAATTTCAATCCATCTAAATCAGTCTCTGCTAACTTTCTTTTTGAAGACTTTTGCCTCTTCTCTTCTTCAGTTTTTTTGCTATCTAAATATTCACTGTAAAGTTTTCTTCCTTGCTGAGCGGCAGTCGGAAGCTCTTTGGTCACAACAATATTTACAAGGCCTCCCACATGTTCAAGATGGTCTTTTATAATGCGTTTGCTTACTAAAACCTTCTCAGATATGTTTGTTTGAGTGGTATCCCGGTTCACTGAAAATCCACAGTTGCCTGTCCGTGTGACAGAAGCAATCAAACATTAATAATCAGCCATAGCTTGGAAAACTGTTCTTTTCCATTTAATAATGAATAATACAGGGAATCAAGTCTTCCTTCAGATTGACTAAATGTTGATATTTCCTGGGATTGCCTATAATTCTCCAGGAAGTCTCTAAATAGAGAAAGTATATCATCACACTCATTTAAATGAGCTCTTTTAAGAGACACTAAAATGTTAAGGACATGTCTAAAACTAGACAGGTTATAGTCAATTTCTTTGTTGCAAATTTGTTCTGGGTCCAGGCAACTCATGTGTCTAACTAAATTATAATTTAGGGGAGACTTTGCTGTTAGTTTTTCTACCAGAATCGCAATCATCTCTCTGCACTGCAATTTAAATTCCATAACTCCTTTATCACTAATTAATTTCTTTACTTTTGCTTCCTTGAGAAGGCACTCTGCAACAAAACCAATCTCAATTTCTGAATAATTTTTTAAAACTTTATCTGATTTCCTGTCAACTTTGAGTAACTTTTCAACACTATTTGCTTCCTCAAGTGTTTTGGGTTTTATAAAACGAGACATAAGCCCTCTCAAAAGCTTTTCTAAATCTTTTGCCATGAAAGACAACATTGGCTTGTCACCTTGATAAATAGTTAAAAAAAGTTCTATAGGTCTTGCAAGACTTATTATAAAGGCAAGTCTTGTCTTTGATAGAGGGTTATTGATCCAGTCTCTAACTATTTCATAGGACTTGGTCGATGGATTCTTTAATTCCCGTTTTTCTACTTTTGCAACATATTCCAACATAAAGGGAAAAATATCCAAAGCCCTCTGGCATGCTGCTGCATTCTCGACCCAACGATGGGAGCAGAAGTTCAGGGAATACATAGACTGTCCTGTTATTTTTTCATAATCTTCCCTGTGAGCTGGAGTGTCCTTAAAAAGAGTGTGCAGTGCTGACAAAATCTGGGATATTCCCCAATGAGTAGAATCCATAGCTGCCTTGAAACTATTGTGCAGTGTATGAAGTCCACAAGATCCAATGTCAATTAGATGATTCTGGAAATTCATACTTATTTTATCTTGCATTTTTTTAAATATGGCCCAATTAACATTGGGTCCATCCATCGACAATTGAACAATATGATTGAGTCCAATGCTGTTGACTACTTTCTCTTCAAACGACTCCAACACATCAGAGGCACAAGAGTGGCCAATGAAATCCGAAGTGTAGTAGAGAGTCTTGACTTTATCATAATCCCACATCCTGATATGAATGTCAAGTTGTTTCTTTTTAAGGTCCTTGTTTAATGACTCATCAAACAGGAGGACATATGGACAATCCTTTGTGACTCATCAAACAGGAGGACATATGGACAATACTTTGTGACTCATCAAACAGGAGGACATATGGACAATCCTTCGTAGTTCTTTCCAGCAAGGAAGTAAAATAAAGGGCAATACCAAAACATGACATGTACATCATTTTGGTTGCCCCTAAGCTCATTGATTTTGCAATTTCACAATTCGTAAACATCCTTTCAAATAGTGGCACAATGTCCTCTTGCGAAGAAAATGAATAGTTTGAACTGACACATTTTAACGCCCATAAAATTTCTGCATTTAGCGTTTCATTTTTGGAAACAAAATTGGTCAGCGTTGACTGTGACTTTGAAGTGGAAACTGCAGCAAAGTGAGCAGATGAATTTGATGGGATCTCAACAGCAGGTTTATTTTTAGTGAACACTGTTATTGGAGACGATTGGCTAACTTTAAGCTTATCTGCGTGTTTTTTCCCTTTCATGTGGGAGATGAGTGCTGTCCTGCCCATTGATCGGATATCAATAGATTTAGAACAAATCCTACAATATGCATTGTGCACAAACTTGTCCCGGGAAAGCCATGGTTTGAATTCAAGTTGTTCCATCCAGATATCTTGGAAAGTACAGTTAGGCATAATTATCTGAAACAATAGAATTGATCATTGATAAGTTATTTTAACATTTGAAAAAATTATGAACTATTATTATCATAGTCACAGTCTTGAACAATTCAATATATAAGTACCAATATTAGTATTAACAATATTAAGCACTAATACTAATTGATTTACTTTACTTCTGAAATAATTTATGTAATTAAACTTTTTAATTGAAAACCTGATCTGCCGATAAAATTTACAGTTTGCTTAATAATAGTAATACCTAATCCAATTCAATGTTAAGCCCTATGACTAATACTATAACTATGACTAACTATAACTACGGTGCTTCTGAATTACTGTCTGTGTCTGTAGTAATATACTATTTAATTTAATTAAAAATAAACCAGATTTGCCGATGAAAACTACATAAGTAATTGAAATAAATGAACACTCACCACAAAACTTTTAGAGTTTTTCCAAAAATTCAAAGTTTGAAAATTATTGATAGTAAAAGCCGAGCACCGAGCAACAGAGTGATCAAATTATTGAGACTCAAGTGGCGCAAGCAAAGTCGTTTTCTCTCACAATTTAAATGAGATCGGCATCGGAAGAACGATTACAACGCATGCGCAGATAAGTCGAAATTAATACAGTAAAATGCAGTCGATAAATGACCACGGAGGCATTATTGAAGCGATTCACATTATTTATTTATTTTTTTTAAATTGTGAATTTAAAAAATTCCCTACCATCCTGAAAATTTCCTTACTAGAATGCTCAATTTCCCAGTTTTCACGACCGGGGAAAAAAATTGAGGAAATCCCGACTATTTCCCGTTTTCCCGACTGTGTGAGGACCCTGTGAGAGGCTAATGCATAAATCAAACATTTCTAGAATTGCTGCTAACTGAAAGTATTTCAGCTGTTGGTGTCAACAGAGATGAATCTATTGCAGGAATAGATAATGGAAAAAAAAAGTGATGATATTTAATTAGTTCAAAATCTTGATATCACAGATAATCAGCAAATGGGAAAGTAGCTGAAGCTGATGTTGATAGATCTGACTGGTCTGACCAATTACATTCAACTGACATTGAAGAATGTGTATGTGCAACTCGTCCTAATGTAGACTTAGTTTGGTTAATTTTTTTAAAAATTTATTTTCTCTACAATCATCAGTAATTTTTTTAATGACTGGATGAAAGCCAACAAGCTATGGTCAAAATGGAGTTATTTCCCTTTGCTTGGTACTGGAGGTAATTTCTCAACCCATTCAATCCATGGCGCTCAGAAATGTTATAATTGGAAACCCCAACCAAAGGGGAGCTACTCCACCCTTACCGTGGGTAGCTTTTGAAAAAAATTTAAAACAAATCTATTTAACATTATAATCATGAAATAAATTGATTTGCATCCGTAAATGGTTGCTATATGTGTTGTGTAACATTATTTCCTAATGCTTTTCTTGTGTAAATTCCCGAAAGTCAATTTTCAATGAAGTCTTTTAATACAAACGATCATAACACTAAAATTAAAAATCTGCTTTTAAAATAGTGAATACTCCTCACCCAATAAATAAAAATATTTTTTAAAAGAGAGTAATCTCCCTTGGTCTCGTTTCTAGCAAGATTTACCCTTTAATAGCAAGATTTCCGCTTTCTTTTTAGCAACATGTAAACAAAGGGTTGAGTGGCCAGATTTGGCCATAGTGGGTTTGAATCGGTATTGGCCGGATTTTGCCGATATGGAATTAAATGGGTTAATGATAATGGATGCTACACTACTGAAATCGTTAATATAAAAATTAAACAAAAAATACCAACCATCTGAATAGTTTGTCCCCCTAGACTTCCAGGATCCAAGCTAGCCAGACTCATGAGATCATCAGTGAACAACATGTTTTGTGAGAGGTGTGACAATGGAGAAGGAGAAACACCACTCAGCGTTATTGTTGCCTGTTAAAAATGGATTATTCCAGAAATAATCACAAATTCATACTTTTTTTTAATCAAATCTATCTATATCAGTTAAAATTAAAAGTTTGGTAACTGGTAACTTAACAGCTCACGAAATTTTTTATAAAGTAAAAAACTTTTTTGGACGATTAAAAATAGATTAAATGAGCAACAAGGAGCCAATAACTTCCCATTTCCTTGTATACACTCAGGTTCAAGAGACATCAATACATAGATCAGCGGTTCTCAACCTGTGGGTCGCGACCCCTTTCATGGGGGTCGCCAAGGACCATTGGAAAACACACATTTCCGATGATGATTTTCTTAGAAACCGATTGATTTGGTCCAGCTGAAAAACCAGAAATGTCACCAATTTTCATTTCTTAGATATCCCCTTTGAACTATTCACCCTATAATAAAGCTTAAACCTACTGTGAAAACTACTGCACAAATCAGCTCGTTTACAGGTAATCGCGGATTATAAATAGGGCATACAATAGACGAATCTGACAAGTCCAGTGAAAATGTAGAAGAAAAAACTCAAAGTTGCCTCCTTTAATATCAAGTGATGCGCTTAACCAATGGCAGGTAAAGAAAACGTAAATAAATAAAGAATATAGGTCAAATGTCAGATGCTGAAATTACACCGACCAATAAATGCTACTATTGTTATCTACGATGAATTTAAAGTGAAAATTTAAAGGCAAAAGTAAATATCAGTTGAGGAGGAAAATTTAGGATTAAGTTTAATCAGTTTCAGTAGCCCTCACCTGCAGTCAGTACTATTTTGCTGTCGTACTAAGTTTCGTCTCTGTTAAAAATTGCCACTGATGAACGACAATTGCCTTATAAAGGCAAAAAATAAAAATAAAACCTCAAAATAAAAAGTATGCTATCTACTGCTTCACGCCTTCTTTTGATTCTGACCATTGAGTGATGAGAGCATTACAATGATTTACAACATAGTCATTGTCAATCATTTTAAACAATTGTATTTAGTCCTATCTGATTAAAGGCTGTTAAACACGTTATAAAATATCTCTATGTTTTCATTGGTATTGAAAATGCAGGCCATTATCTTTTACGTTATTAATCAAAGTCTTACAGTGAACTGAGAAATGACTGATGTGTATGCGTAAAATAGTTTAACATAAGCCTATTCCATAAATTTCAGTACCAGTTCAAGGTCATGAGTCATATTACTTATATGTCACTTATAATTTATAATAAGCTGAATGATAATAGCACTTCGAAAGTATAAACTTGATAAAATTTATTACATTATCATTGAGTCATTACACGGAAATTACACCACCTGTACAAGATTTCAGTGGCTTGTACACTGCTTCAGATAAAAAAAAAATTATAATTTTTTTGAAAAATAATTGTTTTTTTATTTCGGCCACAGTTTGTTTTCTTATTTAGAGAGGTCACTTAAGTTTAATAAGTGATCAATAAGAGATGTAATTGGCTTTTAAAAAACATAAAATATAGTTAAATTAATAATTTTCAATTTTCAGTGGAAAAAGTTGACAAGTTGACAAGATTGAGTCAGTCTGATAATAAACTGTAAAAATCTGTCACAAAATATCTAGTAACTGATATATTTTAAAAGTAAAATGGTATCACTAAATAGAGGCAAATTAAAGAATTGTATTTTTACTTGAGAATATGTTGGATACTTTCAAACTTTAAAATCCCCTTTTCTCAAACTCTTCAAAATGTTACATGTCTATTTTTAACATTGAGATCTTCAATATACCATCTTTTAGCAAACCATCCCATGACAATGAATCGTGTAGAGAAGAACATTAAGAAAATAAAATACAGTAAGGATTATTTGCATAATTACAACAGGGATTGAGAAACCGCAATGTGTTATTTGTTGTGAAGTTCTATCAGCCGAATCTATGAAGCCGAACAAACTAAAAGCCATTTTTATAGCAAGCATCCAAGCTTTGACGGCAAGGATACCAACTATTTTAGAAGTAAAGCTGATGGACTCCAGAAAGCCAGACTTGAAACTGGAGGCAAGTATCAAAAACAAAACGTAGCAGCCGTTGAAGCTTCATATTTGTAGGCACTCAGAATCACCAGAGCTATGAAACCTCACACCATTGCTGAAGATTTATTGTTGCCAGCAGCCAAAGACATTGTTCGCATTATGATCGGAGATAAATTTGTTACGAAATTGAGTACAATTTCCTATATCCAACGACACTGTCCGCAGAAGAATAGATGACATGGTAATCAAGTCTAAATACAGAAGTAGAATTGTTGTGGAATATGATCTTGGTTGTGCGCTTGCAAAGACTGCCCCGAGCATTTCTGATCTGGTAAAAAAGAAGCAATCTCAACCTTCGCACCGACGTTGGCTTTTTATGCATACTGTCGCAAAATGTAGCAATGTAGTTTACTGTAGTTATGTTAAGACTGTTAACCATGCTACACCATGCTTCAAGACAAAATCTCATTTATTTGTTGTTAGAAATAAATAGTTCACAATTTATAATTATCTATTGTTTTTTGTGATTAATCACCATGTTTGAATTATGTTCAATTTGTAACCATGGAAATAAATCCTGCATATTTTCATTACTATACATAACAGAAGCAACATAACAGTTAAGAAATAGCAACGAATATAAGTTTATGGTTGGGGGTCGCCACAACATGAGGAACTGCATTAAGGGGTCGCGGCATTAGAAAGGTTGAGAACCGCTGACATAGATGGTTTTAACTTTAAAGACATTTTTTTACACTATTAAAAAATGATATGAGAGACATACAGTGTTTGACGGCTGATTTAATGTTCTAGTCAAACATGGATGGGCCTGAAGTATAGGAGCATTCGTATTTATCTGAAATGAATAAAAGGGCAACCTTAAAAATTATGGTCGAGAAAAAAAAGGTGATAGAAGTCTTAGTCATGTTTTACTGGTAAAAAAAAATATTGTGTATTTCTATAATTTTTATGTTTATTAGAATATAATAATTAAATTATCTGATCTATCAAGTCTGAACTGAAAATTGTAAGAATTTTTTTTAATTTGTAGTAGGATATTCTTCATATTTCAATCTCAATTCTATCATTTAGTATTTATTTCAGCTGATCCAAGATGATAATTAGTTGTTAGTGATAGTTGGGATTTTTCATAACCTTTTTTCATTTATGTAACAGTCTTTGTTTTAGTATTCAACCTCGGGACATATACTTGATGTCTTAATTAATTAAATGTAAAAAATTAGAAACATACAATGTTTGATAATTAAAACATATCACAGTTTGTAGTAAAATGGGCTTAATAAAAGTAACTATGTCTTGTAAAAAAAAAATAATAGAGAACTGATTTCTTTTTTTTTGTGGCAATCATCTTTTCCTAAAACAAGATGATTTTATTAAAAATCAGACAATGATCAAATTGTCATATTACCATATTTTTTATGTTTTTTAAAACTTGGTATGATTGTAACTGAAATAATTTTATGAGCCAAGCAATTCTGTTTACTCACTGTGGAAACTGGCCCACTGAGATGGGCATGAGAAAATGGATGGTTCAAATTTATGGAGGAAGCAAAAGCACTGGGGCTTGCCCCAAGAGTAACCTGCTGAGTATGCTGTCTCTGCTGAAGTTGTATCTGTTGTTGTATCTGCTGCTGTTGTAACTGCTGCTGTTGCTGTAACTGGTGCTGCTGCAACTGCTGCTGTTGCAGCTGCTGCTGCTGTAACGACTGTTGTAGAGCACATTGTGTCTGCTTGTGGCCAACAAAGGCATTTAGTGAAGTAAACTGTTTCTTGCATTTGCCGCATTGAAAAATGTCTTCCTCCTCTTCTAAAACAATAAAATTTAAATTGCATTAGGTATTGAATATCGAAATAAAAAGTTTGATAATTATTCAATTTTCATTTTTTTTTAAAGTTACTTAACACAAAGCACAAAACATTGTCCTCAGCATCGGCTAACAATGTGTTATTGAATAATAATTAAGAGTATACACGTTTTTTTTTTTTTAAACACTCAAAATTTCCCATTTCATCTAAAGGTAGGTTCCAAAAAAACCAGGGGTCGTCCAACAGGCGTAAAAGATCCACAAATGGAGTAAAAATGAAAATCTTGGGGGGGGGGGGGGGGGGCACAATAGACACAATTGTTCCATTTTACCCAACATGATGTAACTAGTAACAGCAGCACATCTTGTCTTGTGAACATCATGCCTGTAGACAAGTTTTGTTTTACCATATGCTCTAACAAAGAGCTGCAACGGAGATCAAAATTTGCACATGCAAAGGCCTCAAAAGGTTGCTGCCTCACACAACAAGCTACTTTTTCAAACAATTTTGTCCAACACCCCCACCCAATAAAAAAAATTAAACATAAAATCAAATAGAGTAAACAATTATTGAGCCTCGTACACATAGACAATTGGTTCCAAACCTTGGCTCTGTTTTATTCTTCATAGATTCAATTAACCATTTTGAAATTAATGATCTTCCGTTTAAATTGAGGGCGTAAACGCGACGCAAACATATATTTTGTATTTATGTAGTTTTTTTATTTAAATAAATTAATTTAAAGGTAAAAAAAGTCCAAGCAGTGGGCACTAACTGGTTTTTCTGGACAATTTACTACAAGCTTGTTATTTTAAATCTTAATTTAAAATGAAATAAAACTGTTTTATATCTTATAAGATGTCATAATTAATAATACAAAAAACAATATGAACCAGTTCAAAAGTAACTAGAGCCCAGTTACTTATTTTATATAAATAAATTATAAATAAATGTAATTTACTCTAAATTTTCTTTATCAAATTTACTTAAACATAATATGTATATTATACAGTCATCAATAAAAAAAATATTTTGTTGACATAAATGTTTTTTTATTTATCCTAATATCTGCATGAAAGACAATAACTGAATAGTTAAAGTTCACCTTGTGTTTCTGCCACAGCCTGGGAGTCAAGCAGAGACTGGACTGCAATAGCCGTCTGATTGTCAACTGTTTGAACTAAAACAGAAAGTAAATCAGATTGAATTGTTTAAAAATCCATTCAGTTTTTTTAAGCTTCTTAACGTAAAATAATGGACAAGGAGGCAGCATCCCCACTCGGGTTATGGCTGCTTACCCTTGACATTATTCAACGGAGTTTACGCTTCTTTAAAGATTAGGAATTACTCTGTAAATATTATCACTAACAACTTTTCTTCCCAAAAAGAAAGACAAAACATAATAATTATATTTTTCAAAAAATTTAAATTTGTATACTTTCTCTGGTCCATTTCTGGAAAAAGAAACGTATAGCTGCCCATGGTGGAAAAATGGTTAATCTAAGTATATTCTGCCTATTTTAAAAAAGTAGACAGTTAATAATAGATAGCTATTGCCTTTTAAATACTTTTTATTTTTATCTATCTTAAAAAGCAGCATATTTGATATTTCAATGACATTAAAACATGAGAAATTGCTGCTTATAAAGATTGGATGTAAGTTTTACAAATGTTAATTTGAAAGTACTGGGCCTGGGTAAATTATTCATGATAAATCATGTGATTCTCATTTTGTTTAGCACAGGATGAGATTGTTAATACTTTGTATCATTCTTTGTATTTACATTTGATTTTTTAAATAGCTGTCATGACTTTTAACTTTAATAAGGGTGTAGATCAGTGCATCCAAATATTTTTAACTATCCATTAATTGACATTATTTTATTTAAAAAAATTTTTTTCACTTCACCATGTTTGCCACTAGATATTAGAATTGCTGCACATACCGGCAGCACAGCTGGTAGGAATGCGAAAGCAGCACCCACTAGTGCTATTTCAGATAAGATTAATAAGGTACCTCCATTAACTCTTTCATTGCGGTGCCCCGCACAGTTTGTTCATCCGCCGTTCTAAAAAGCACAGACCAACGCGATCTGCGTTGTTTCAATATCATGATTTTTCTTTGCTATTTCTCGTTTAAACTTTTTAAGAGCAATTGAAGACCTTAGTGCTAAAAGTACTTAAGTCACATTTTTGTCAAAATCAATCTAAACTGTGATCTTTTTCTTATACGGTTGAGCCAAGTGCACTGCAAAAATGTGAAAACATTAAAATGTGCTTAAGTACCTTAATTAAACAAGAACAATTATTAAAATGATCACATTTTATATCCAAAAAAAATATTTGAGCTTGATTATCTCAAAATGTGTATTTTGTGACTTAAGTACTTTTAGCACTAAGGTCTTCAATTTTTAAATAAGACTTTTACATTTAAGATAGGTACTTCATTGATAAAAAGCCAAACCAAGGTTTATTTGTTGTCTTTTGAAGCAATATTTTAATCAATTTTTTTGCTATTGTTTTCTATTGATGTTAAGGCTACCCTAGGCCCTAGTAGGTGAGTAAGTTTCCTAGACAATTAACAGGCCTATTTAAAAAATGTTTTGATTTTATAATGGTTAAAAAAACCATCTAGTTCTAGAAATACTTTGTGAAAGCCATTGTCTCTATGACAGCCACTATAATACTATAACTAGGCTATATAATATAGGCCTAGTCTATGTCTATACTGTCTTATTTCTATAGATAATACACTATGACAGCGTTCCCCAAAGGGTGGTCAGCGGGGCGGCAATGGCCCGCTAGCCTTACGATACTGGTCCACACAACATATATATTTATTGTCATGGTCAAAAGAAAACAAAATATAACCAATTATACTGCCACCGGTCCCTGGTGCGATTTCAAAACTTGTCCACCAAACTTAAAAGTTTGGGAAACGCTGCTCTATTATCCTGCACAAGGTAGGTGTGGCATAGCGGAGTTCGATACGGCTTAGGCCTTTAACTTTAACAATATCTCATCATTAATTATGCAGGCCTAGGCATATTTTATGTAAGTATAAGTTATAATTATAAGCATAAGTAAGTATGGCTAATGCCAAGGCCAATGCTAAGAGTGAAGAGATTGTCTTAAGTAGACCTAAGACGTCATTTGCGTGTTTTGTTAGTTGCTGTTTTATTATTATGTTGCTGATGACTTTAGGGTTCAGGTTAGGTTTAGATTTAGGGTTCAGGTTAGGTTTAGGGATACATTTAGGAAATTTTAAAATTATTTTTGAACGTTTCATTCTTAATTTTACGGGTCACGGCAATCAAGGTGCTTAGTTGGCAACCATGGTAAAAAAACGCGGGCCTATATTTTCCGTAAGTATATATTATAAAATTAATATCTGCCATGAAACAAACACTCAAACACTTACTGTAGTACAGTGGAGTGTAAATTTAAAGTCAACTGACAACTGCAACTGTACTAGTACTACATTTACTTTTGCTAGTTTTAGAGGGGAAGAGTGTCATGTTAAAATTACTGTAAAGTATCATTCTGATTCAATTTGAATTATTTCACAGGTCAAAACTGCAAAGAAACCGAAGAAATAACATTCTGAATGCAGACTCCACTATATAATTTAAATTTACATGTATTTTACGTTTACCATTGTTTAGAGGTTGGTTCAGTTGATAGCAGAGGGCAATGCATGCATTTGCGTCTGCTGTTGAACCTTGTGTTGACAGCCGTTCCATGAATCATCCCACAACCCGCAACTTGATATTGTGTGAAAAAAATACAGCTATCTTTTAAGGCTAACTTAGATAAGAAATATCAGAAAATATAATCTGATCGTAAATGCGATTTAATTTCTATGAGTGGTTTGTTAACTAATTCAAATTAAAATCTTAACACTTTTTGTTGTTTTTCCTTTCGAATGTAAAGGGTATTTAAAATGGCGAATATCCCCCCTCCGCTGAAAAAAATGTTCGCGTTAAAACTCGCAGCAAGTTACGAGAATAACGTGAAGCAAAGAGAAATAACAAATGAAAAATTGTAACAACTTCGAGTCTTGAGATTATTTCCCTTTTTTCAAAAAACGCAAAAGAACAGTTGTTTTTTTCATCCAATCACTAAATGAGTAAAACATAGCTAATGAACGTATTGAAATGAAATATAGTTACAGAAAAAACTAAAATGTTATGTGTATGTTATAATGTTTACTTAAGTAGATTGTTTTATAGTTAAGTTTCCATTTATTTAAATACACTATTTATGCACTTGATATTGCTCGCCAAACATTGGCGACGGCAATGTGTGAACTTCCCATTAAAGTTACTTGTCAAAACTTAAACTCAAGTAACGTAAATTTAAGAATCCCGTCACTGGACACTTTTTATTTCACGCCCATGAACTATATTAATATTCTGATGTCCTAACCACTTTTAAACTAAATATTTATTACACCATATTTTACCTGAGACGATTTGATTTCCCAGAAGAAAATATTACACAACAAACGCAGTTGTCATATTAAAAAAAAATCGTTTAGCGTAGTAATCGGGAATAATATATCGCGCGCTATCCGGTAATGGAAGCGGTTACACCACAAGTAAAATATATATAAGATATTGTTGCAATTACTGCCTCACACTTGATATCAGGATAATGCATATACATTGTGTTATTTTATTTATTTTACAAAGAAAATAATTTTTAAATTAAAAAAAAAGACAATCTCAGTATCTACTATCATTCGCTATATTATGTGACACACCGAAATTTATAAAGGTATGGGGAAACCCCGAAAAAAGACCCCGCCCCCCCCCCCCCCCAACACATTTTTTTAATAAAAATAAAAAATTAAACGAACACGTTGGCAAGATGTATTTTTGAGACGCGGAAAAAATCTGTAATAATAAACTTTGGCAAATGATTTTAAGTTATGCAGTTTATTGTTATAGCATTTATTGTGTTGACCTAAATTTTGTTTCAAAGTAGAGCTGTCGCTTCATTCACTTACCGCCGCCCCCCCTTTCTGTGTGGATGTTTTGATATTGACGTCACCAATTATATGTGTAGCGCTCTACTGTTACCCCCATCTCCCTTGTTTACATTCTGATTTGTTCTAACTGTGGCAATGTGCATCTTTTTGCAATGGGATGTATGTTTGATTTTGTATTCGTGGCTGGGTGCAACCTATGTTGCAAGGTGCCACCTATGGGGCAAAGAAAACACTCTCCTGTGGCACACGAGGTTTTCTGCCATGCGTGCTGAGCTGGGTGGGTCTGTCCCACCACTGACTTGGGTATGCCTGTCCCACCACTGAGCTGGGTGGGTCTGTCCCACCACTGAGCTGGGTATGCCTGTCCCACCACTGAGCTGGGTGTGTATGTCCCACCACTGAGCTGGGTATGCCTGTCCCACTACTGAGCTGGGTATGCCTTTCCCACCACTGAGCTGGGTGGGTCTGTCCCACCACTGAGCTGGGTATGCCTGTCTCACCACTGAGCTGGGTGTGCCTGTCCCGCCACTGAGCAGGGTGTGTCTGTCCCACCACTGAGCTGGGTATGCCTGTCCCACTACTGAGCGGGGTATGCCTGTCCCACCACTGAGCTGGGTGGGTCTGTCCCACCACTGAGCTGGGTATGCCTGTCACACCACTGAGCTGGGTGTGCCTGTCCCACCACTGAGCTGGGTGTGCCTGTCCCACCACTGAGCTAGTTAGATTGAGTTATAGACTGGGTTATAGATTGAGTCAAAGACTGTGTCGTAGACTGATTCATATACTGGTTCATAGACTGACTTAGAGACTGGTCCAAAGACTAAGTCATAGACTGAGTCACCGACATGGTCATAGACTGAGTCTTAGAATGGGCCATAGTCTGAGTCATAGACTGAGTCATAGACTGAGTCATAGACTGAGTCATAGACTGGGTCATAGACTGGGTCATAGACTGAGACATAGACTGAGACATAGACTGAGTCATATACTTGTCATAGACGGAGTCATACACTGAGTCATAGACTGGGTCAAAGACAGAGTCATAGACTAAGTCATAGACTGGGCAATAGATTGAGTCATATATTTAGCCATAGACTGGGTCATGGACTGATTCATATAGTGGGTCATAGACTGTCATAGACTTGGTCATAGACTAGGTCATAGACTAGGTCATAGACTAGGACATAGACTTAGTTATAGCCTGAGTCACAGACTGATTCATAGACTGAGTCATAGACTGAGTTATAGACTTGGTTATAGATTGATTCATAGACTAGGTCATAGACTAGGACATAGACTGAGTCATAGCCTGCGTCACAGACTGATTCCTATACTAGGTCATAGACTGAGTTAGAGACTGGTCCAAAGACTAAGTCATAGAGTGAGTCATAGACTGTGTCATAGACTGGGTCATAGACTGATTCATAGACTGGGTCATATACTGAGTCATAGACTGAGTCATATACATAGTCATAGACTGGGTCATAGGCTGGATCATGGATTGAGTCATAAGCTGGGTCATAGACGGAGTCTTAGATTGAGTCATATATATATTCTTAGATTGAGTCATAGACTGTGTCATAGACACTTGGTCTTAGACTGAACCATAGTCTGGATCATTACTGATTCATGGACTGATTCATAGACTTGGTCATAGACTGGGTCATAGACTGAGTCATAAGCTGGGTCATAGACAAAGTCTTAGATTGAGTCATATATATATTCTTAGATTGAGTCCTAGACTGTGTCATAGAAACTTGGTCTTAGACTGAACCATAGTCTGGATCATTACTGATTCATGGACTGATTCATAGACTTGGTCATAGACTGGGTCATAGACTGGGTCATAGACTGAGTCATTGACTAAGTCATAGAATACGTCATAGACTAAGTCATAATCGGGGTCATAGACTGAGATATAGACTGGCTCATAGACAAGGTCATATACAGAGTCATAAACTGAGTCATAGACTGGGTCATAGACTGGGTCACAAACGGAATAATAGACTGATTCATACACTGATTTATATACTGGGTCATAGATTGAGTCATAGACTGTGTCGTAGACTGAGTCATAGAATGGGTCATAGACTGAATCTTAGACTGGGTCAAAGACAGAGTCATAGACTGAGTCATAGACTGAGGCATAAACTGGGGCATAGACTGAGGCATAGACTGGGTTATAAACTGAGTCATATACATAGTCATAGACTGGGTCAAAGACAGAGTCATAGACTGAGTCATAGACTGAGGCATGGAGTGATTCATTGAGTGGGTCATTAATTCTTAGACTGAGTCATAGACTGTGTCAGAGACACTGGGTCATAGACTGAGCCATAGACTGGGTCATGGACTGAGTCATGGACAGTCATAGACTGGGTCATTACTGGTTCATGGACTGATTCATAGACTTGGTCATAGACTGAGTCATAGACCGAGATATAGCCTGGGTCATAGACTAGATCATAGACTGAGTCATAGACTGAGTCATAGACTGGGTCATAGACTGGATCATAGACTGATTCATAGACTGTTTCATAGACTGGGACATAGACTGGGTCAAAGACTGAGTCATATACTGATTTATATACTGGGCCATAGACTGAGTTATAGACTGGGTCAAAAACTAAGTCATAGACTGAGTCATAGACTGGGTCATAGATTTGTTATGACAGAAGATTTAATTTTTACATATTTTTAGGAAGTTTTAGATTACATTTTCAGTTAGTTGTTAATTTTTAAACAACTTTTTAATTCAAAAGTATAACGTACTTTGAAAAAGGGGGAGGTGTCTGTCGGAGATTTGTAGCAAGGGGGCTGAGGGGGTATTTTTTTCTAAACCTAGAGGTACTTACTGTATGGACGACCCCTATGAGTGTCCCTGTCATATCTAAATACGATAGAGGATAGACAAAAATGTGTAATTAAGCGATCGACATAAGCGAAAATAAATTAATGCATAAAAATAAACTTTAAAATTATTTTTTTTACAAAGAAATATTTGTTTTAATTTTATTTTATAACAACTCAAATGCAGTTAATGGTATTTGTGAAGCTCTCCTCCTCTTATATTATCATGGAGGTAGTTTGAGAGTGTAGGCCGCCACCTCTTATCACGGAGGTAGCTTGCAAGGTTCCTCCATAAAATATGCATTTCCCCCACCTTCTCAAGATATTATTACACCATAAAAAATGTAAAATATATTTGTTGTTATACTTTATAACCTGCACCCACCATTGTTAAGACTCTATAAAATGTGTCCTTGATCAAATATGTACTATCTCACCTTCATGTGATATCATCATACATTTTTTATTCAAATATTCTTTTTTTTTATAAAATCGATTCTTGATAAAAGTATGTTCACTCATGATTTACATTATATAAATGCATATACTTTTTTTTTATAAAATCGATTCTTGATAAAAGTATGTTCACTCATGATTTACATTATATAAATGTATACACTTTTTTTTAATAAAATCGATTCTTGATAAAAGTATGTTCACTCATGATTTACATTATATAAATGCATATACTTTTTTTTATAAAATCGATTCTTGATAAAAGTATGTTCACTCATGATTTACATTATATAAATGCATATACTTTTTTTTTTATAAAATCGATTCTTGATAAAAGTATGTTCACTCATGATTTACATTATATAAATGCTATACTTTTTTTTTATAAAATCGATTCTTGATAAAAGTATGTTCACTCATGATTTACATTATATAAATGCATATACTTTTTTTTATAAAATCGATTCTTGATAAAAGTATGTTTACTCATGATTTACATTATATAAATGCATATACTTTTTTTTATAAAATCGATTCTTGATAAAAGTATGTTTACTCATGATTTACATTATATAAATGCATATACTTTTTTTTTTATCAAATCGATTCTTGATAAAAGTATGTTCACTCATGATTTACATTATATAAATGCATATACTTTTTTTTTATAAAATCGATTCTTGATAAAAGTATGTTCACTCATGATTTACATTATATAAATGCATATACTTTTTTTTTCTGCCATCTGTTCGTCACAATGTGACGATGTGTGATTTGACAGGACGCAATCCACAAAACCTGGGATTGCTCTTGTGGGTGCATAAGCTGGTGCCCTAGACAGCGATTCGTCTGTCTTCGAGTACCAGGTTAACTCAAGGGAAAATCATGTGTGGATGACAGCTTGACACCAGTAGCTCCGCATGAGTTGACGGCATTTTCTTTGCACCAATGTCATCCGCCTACGGGACTCCATCTCCGGGTTTGAATTCAGAGTTTCTTACTCTTAGATTAGTTGCCATTCAAGGTTAACGAGTCCCATCCACCCGGAGTGCTGGTGATGTTTTGGCTTGACTAGGCTTTAGTTGGGATTGAAATCATGTCCTCATACATTTTGGTTTTGGCTCAGTTTAGACCGGTTGGCTACACGATCAAAGAACAAATTGAGAGAGGTTGTGATAAATTGATATTGTATTTTTGGTTCTCCGTGATTTGAATCCAAACTACATATATTAATATCTCTATTTTTCCTTACTAAAAAAAAATGCTATTTCTAACCAAAGATAGTTGATATTTTGGAGGACAAAGTTAGCATAACGAGTAGGGTGAGGGATGTAATGCGGAGACAATTTTTATTTGGGAAAATATACGAAGTAGACGAACCTATTTTTTTGGACATTCGGAGTTTGACAGACGTGTGTTAGTTCCTACGTCGAAATCGATCAAGACCATTTTAATCACCGGATTTGGTGCTGGGGGCTGAAGCTGTCTTTGGATGGGCAGGTGGCTAGTCAGGTCATTTCTGTCACGAAATGTTCTTGTGAAGAAGAGCTTTGTATAGGAAAGAGTCCCGATATTTTGTTTACTGTTGCCATGTGTCCTGGTTTATATAAACGAAGTGGATATTGGTACTAGGTACCGGAAGTGAGCGGTTGCTATTGGTACCCGGGTACCGGAAGTGAGAGTTTGGGATTAAAAAACGATTTAAAATATTATTTTTGTGTTTGTAAGACCAAACGAGATATCAAATGAAAGATAATTGAATGGACTATACGTTTGTAAACTTAATTCTTCATTTAAACTAAAATTAACTACCACAAATGACATCCGAATAGCATTAGTCAAAATGGACCCAGACACGCAGCGCCGCCATTCGCACCTGGGTACCAATAGACTCAAGGCTATTCGGATGTCATTTGTGGTAGTTTATTTTAGTAAAACCGAAGAATTGAGTTTACAAACGTATAGTCAATTCAATTATTTTTTTATGTGATACCTCATTTTGTCTTACAAACTTAACAATAATATTTTTAATCGTTGTTTATTCCCAACCTCTCAATTCTGGTACCCGGATACCAATAGGTGCAGTCTTATATAAATCGCGTTCAGTGATGCTATCACGATGTCTTGAAAACCATGTCTTCTGTCCCTATTAGGGCATGGAGGACACACAAAGAAAAGGAAATACCAAGTACCGAGGGTGTGTCGTCAGGTTCGCTGCTAGTTCTCCGTTAATTTTATTAAGACTTATAACAATAGTGCTTTTGAAATATATATATAAACAGAAATATCAAACAGAAATATTGAGATATAAATTCGTGTAATCATTTTATTTTCTTAAAAATTGCAAATTTAACATCAGGGCTTTTGTTAAAAACACGCACCAATCCAGACATGTAAGATATAGTATAATTTATACATTGTATAAGTCATTGTAAACCCCCCAGTCACGACTCTCAAATGACATGCCTCTTATCTAACCCAGAACACATCATACTTTCAATAAAGTCATAACCCTGAGGATCGTTAGCATAAAGAACATTTTACATAACAATACACATTTTGTACGCTAAAAGTCCTTGTCTGTCATAGACTAGGAGTAGTGTTCCAAGGTAAGATAGTTCAAGTCCCACGGCCGCAGTGGCGTAGCTAGGTCTAGTGCCACCGGGGCGGACTGTGAATTTTACCGCGCCCTTCCGTCCACTAAAAAAATCCGCAGTTGGCAGAATATGCCGCCCCTCCATTTAAAGAAACAAAAGTGCCGCCTAGGGGCGGACTACTCCCTTCGCACACCCTTTCTACGCCATTAAAAGGTCAAGCAAATGGTGCAAAACACTAAAAAGAACTTATTTTGGGATTCACCCGGATCTATTCTTAGCGAGCCAAGCAACCAAACCAACCAATCGCAGCCTACCTTCTTCTCACATAATCATTCGGTGGGTTTTCTAAAATGTTAACCCCCCCCCCCCCCCACCACCAATGGCTAGTTGCAGTCTTCACATTGAATTCCCACTTCAGAAGCTTTGGAATTGAAAAATGCACCTAATTATGAAGTCCTAATGAAGCTCTAAAAATGCACCTAATTATGAAGTGCTATTGAAGCTCTAAAAATGCACCTATGTATGAAGGGATTTTCAAACTCTACAAATGCACCTAATTATGAAGTGCTATTCAAGTGCTACAAATGCACCTAATTATGACGTGCTATTCAAGCTCTACAAATGCACCTAATTATATAGTGCTATTCAAGCTCTACAAATGCACCTAATTATGAAGTGCTATTCAAGTTCTACAAATGCACCTAATTATGAAGTGCTATTGAAGCTCTACAAATGCACATAATTATGAAGTGCTATTGAAGCTCTACAAATGCACCTAATTATGAAGTGCTATTCAAGTGCTACAAATGCACCTAATTATGACGTGCTATTCAAGCTCTACAAATGCACCTAATTATATAGTGCTATTCAAGCTCTACAAATGCACCTAATTATGAAGTGCTATTCAAGTGCTACAAATGCACCTAATTATGACGTGCTATTCAAGCTCTACAAATGCACCTAATTATATAGTGCTATTCAAGCTCTACAAATGCACCTAATTATGAAGTGCTATTCAAGTTCTACAAATGCACCTAATTATGAAGTGCTATTGAAGCTCTACAAATGCACCTAATTATGAAGTGCTATTGAAGCTCTACAAATGCACCTAATTATGAAGTGCTATTCAAGTGCTACAAATGCACCTAATTATGACGTGCTATTCAAGCTCTACAAATGCACCTAATTATATAGTGCTATTCAAGCTCTACAAATGCACCTAATTATGAAGTGCTATTCAAGTTCTACAAATGCACCTAATTATGAAGTGCTATTGAAGCTCTACAAATGCACATAATTATGAAGTGCTATTGAAGCTCTACAAATGCACCTAATTATGAAGTGCTATTCAAGTGCTACAAATGCACCTAATTATGACGTGCTATTCAAGCTCTACAAATGCACCTAATTATATAGTGCTATTCAAGCTCTACAAATGCACCTAATTATGAAGTGCTATTCAAGTGCTACAAATGCACCTAATTATGACGTGCTATTCAAGCTCTACAAATGCACCTAATTATATAGTGCTATTCAAGCTCTACAAATGCACCTAATTATGAAGTGCTATTCAAGTTCTACAAATGCACCTAATTATGAAGTGCTATTGAAGCTCTACAAATGCACATAATTATGAAGTGCTATTGAAGCTCTACAAATGCACCTAATTATGAAGTGCTATTCAAGTGCTACAAATGCACCTAATTATGACGTGCTATTCAAGCTCTACAAATGCACCTAATTATATAGTGCTATTCAAGCTCTACAAATGCACCTAATTATGAAGTGCTATTCAAGTGCTACAAATGCACCTAATTATGACGTGCTATTCAAGCTCTACAAATGCACCTAATTATATAGTGCTATTCAAGCTCTACAAATGCACCTAATTATGAAGTGCTATTGAAGCTCTACAAATGCACCTAATTATGAAGTGCTATTCAAGCTCTGCATCACACCAGCATGGCCACCAGCATGGCCACCAGCATGGCCACCAGCATGGCCATCCGACGGCCTGTCCAGAAATCACCCGAGCAATGATTTAACCGCTTTATTATTTTTTGGTTCTATCGATAAATCATTTATGACATAAAAAAATAAATACATAAAATTAAAGAAAGCATATAAAGGCGTGAGGAATTTAAACAATTAATTTTGCGTTGCGTGCTGCTTGAATCGCTTTTAGTTTAAGTGTCTTATTCAGTAACCAACCACCCGTCATTAGAGTTTTTAAATCTTCATTAGCTTTGCTTTTTGTCTTGGTTGATGCTGGCAACTGGAAAAAAAAGTAAATAAATAATAATTCCATCTTCACAACCGCAGGCGCCGCCAATTACAGTTGATAATCCGTCTACACAGACGTAGGCAGTGCCGGCCTTATACAGTTTTGTGCTATAGGTAAGAGGAACAACACACATTTTAATGCCACACCCTTAATCATAAATGTTTATATACATATATTTTTTTTTTTTAATATTTTTTTTTTTACTAGTGTGACCATCTGAGGCTGGACTTTATAAAATTCTTCTATTATAAATCCGCCCTTGGAAACCCTTGTAAAATAATACCATTCCTCCCCCTTGTTTTGACCCACAGTCGAATAGCCCGAGTGACTTCCCTTGGTGTTATTGCATTCTTACACCAAATAGCTCACGCAAAAGCGTGATTATGGAGTTTCTGCCTCACACCAATAAACTTTGAGGGTAGAAGGTCAAACCCACAGTAGCAAAAATGATTATCATTGGATGGGAAAATATACAACATTTAAATCACCCAATTGAATCATCACCCAACTCGAATAAATAGCCAGAACAAGCAAGAATATGTCTTTTATGATCTGATCACTTGAAGGTGGACGCTGGAAGGAACTAGACTTAGACCTTCATTAGCGTGATACATAACTGCAACCCAGGCTATTAGCAAGTATATGTCTTTTAAGATCTGATCACTTATCCGTGGACGCCGGCAGTACCTAGACTTAGGACTTCATTAGCGTGATCATTAACTGCGACTGCTACCTGGAGTACTAGTGAGTACGCAATCATGATTTTGATATTACGTTATTGCACTTGTAATGTTCATATAGCTATGTAGCAAATTTTCGATCGTGTTTGATCTTATTATTTTAATGCCTATATTACGTTATATTGATATTACGCATTCTATTATTGCCTTCGCCGCAGGCTACGTCACACCGCCATCCCATCATAGAGATGGTAGGTTGTTGTTCCAACTCGCTCATGTCTCTTTTAACAAGATGACATTATGTTTACTATGTACCTGTAAATATAATGGTTGTTAATGATTAAATGTCCCATACTTCATTAATTAAAATGTTTGCCTGGTCCAACATTGTCGCGAAGCAACATATGCTTACGCCGACAATGATCAGATTTATAAATCCATCCACAAATTGGAGGTATATAATGTACAAGCTATGTTACTTTCCATACATCGATCTGAATTCGTTGCTGTTGGAACGGGACTTATCAGCGTATGACTATTCGCTTGGATACTTATCCATTGTTGTATCATACTACCTTCAGCCTGGTTTCTATTGCTGGACCAACTGACCTTGAAGCTGGAACTAGGGGATTGATCTACATCCTAAACCAAGCTACCTAACGGCTACTAGGACTTCGAGATCCAGGGACTCTTATTACCACGATTCGTCGCTGGAGAGTCATCTTCACCATCGCAGAGATCCCACGGAACTTACGACCGGGAACTCCGCCTTCGCTACTCTGCGCTTGTGATCCACCGAGATCATCAAAGAAATATATATAGGCTAAGTCCCCAAGGAATGAACATAGTATCTTGAGCATTTATAATGATAACGTTAGTATGACAGTGACACTTGCAGTGCATTGAAATACCTGTTTTATTAGAGGACATTTATTTTATGTATATATATCGATCACCAAGAGTGTAATACGGAGAAATTTGTAAATATATAATATAATAAATAATTGTAGTATTTTCTCCTGTAACCAAGACTTCTTTTCAGTCTATACTATATGTATATAGATAGGTTATTATTTATGTGTGGTAATTTGGCTTAATTAACGAAACCCTAGACAGAGTGCCAAGAGGATATCTCATACGAGAGATATCCCTAAATATTATATCTTAAGTCAGATCACCACAACTAGTTATCACTGTTCTAAGAAAGTGAATGTACTCGGGAATTTCAAGTATAAAACTAAATGATACAAATATGTACTTTGAAACAAAATTATAAGTAGCCTACTTTAGATTGAATCTTAATTCAAAAATTGGCTAGTTCGTTATAGCGTTTAGAAAGTATTTAAATCTAGTAGGCCAGGGGTGGGCAAACCTTTTTTTGCGGAGGACAACTAAATGTAAAGCTATGGGGGGGGGGGGGGGTCGCATGTATATTATGCCCAATTTTTACATGCCGATAAACATTTTTCAATATTAAAATAGTTAAATTCGCATTTTAGCATTACATGACAAAAGTCAAGGAATGTTAAAAAAAAAAGAAAATAAAGAAAGTTGATCAAAAATGTTTAAAAATTCATACCGTACATGAAGTTCTGTACAATTCACCGAAATAACTTGAAAACAATTTTAAAAAACATGTCTAAATGCCTTCGAGGGCCGCATAATATCACTTTCCGGGTCGTACGTGGCCCACGGTCCGTAGTTTGCCCACCCCTGTAGTAGGCTACCAAACCAATTTTAATAAAAAAAAATTTATGGAACATTTATGAAAGTAATAAGAGTATATATTAAAATTTCATTTTAAACAAAAATTATTTCCTTGTAATTGCACAATTTTTAATAAATTTCGGAGTTTTTCAGTGATATTCAACTCTCCCATCATCATTCTTTCTGTTGTGGCTAAACCATACAAACGATCTAGAGCAGGGGTCACCAAACTACGGCCCGCAGGCCGGATCCGGACCGCGACGTCAGTTCATCCGGCCCGCCGACAGTACTTGAACTTGCTTCATAAAACGTATGGAACACGAGACGTTGTGATACAATTTAAATTTTAAAAAATTTGTTTAGAATATTAGACCTTCACACGTGCGGAGACCTTCTGGCTGCTATGCGCCTTAAATTTACCATTATCAATTTCAATTACTTGATCTAGATTTTCTTGTTTATTGCAGACCTGTTTACCCTCGAACTCCTAAAATCGTACAACATCCTCTCATAATCGTATAATGCAGTATCTAAATCGTGAATAAATAAGTGTGTATAATGAATACAATAACTACTATGTACCTAGTGGGAACGAGTCTTATATTATAATCTGCTGTCACTTTGTTTAGCAGACGTGTATTTGCTATCAATATTAATTTGTATTAATTGGACGTACAGATCACAGTACCACAGTCCAACACTGATAAATATAAAGTTACCGGTGAAATTTAACATGGTTTAAAATCAAAGACAGCTCAGCAGAAAGAATAATTATTTTAAATAATAATTAATTTAAAAATAATGACATCATCTAAAAAACCTACCAAGTAATTAGAGGGACTTAAAAAAGAAAAAAAGAAAAAGCTGGTTTTAAAAAAACGAATAAAATAAGCATCAATATAAATTTAGCCTATTTCCGCTAATATATTATAGTCTGATAACTACCACAAACTGTATATTGGTGAAAGGAAGGGGAGTGTTGGAAACATACGGGGGCATTAACAATCGTACTCACCATGGTTGGAACTACCAGCCTTTCGGCTATTTCAGTTGTGCGGAGAACAGAATAACTTGAAGTGAGCATATGGCTATAGCGACGTGAGAAATCTAGGAACTTGCAGTGGTATTCTCTGGTGCTGGATTAGTCTACTGATCTCTCGAGTTCGCCAAAACTTCTCATAGATGGTTTTTCTCGTCGAAAAAGATAGAGTTTATCAAAAGCTTTCCGTCCTACCTTGCTGTCCACGTTGTCTTTTTTGGTTGACATCACATCCTACATGAATGAAATGAACTTGAAACTTCAGGCAAAGGATAACCTCATCTGTGATCTCTACAGAATCAACAAAGGATAACCTCATCTTTGATCTCTACATAATCAACAAAGGATAACCTCATCTTTGATCTCTACAGAATCAACAAAGGATAACCTCATCTGTGATCTCTACAGAATCAACAAAGGATTACCTCATCTGTGATCTCTACAGAATCAACAAAGGATAACCTCATCTGTGATCTCTACAGAATCAACAATGGATAACCTCATCTGTGATCTCTACAGAATCAACAAAGGATAACCTCATCTGTGATCTCTACAGAATCAACAAAGGATAACCTCATCTGTGATCTCTACAGAATCAACAATGGATAACCTCATCTGTGATCTCTACAGAATCAACAAAGGATAACCTCATCTGTGATCTCTACAGAAACAACAAAGGATAACCTCATCTGTGATCTCTACAAAATCAACAAAGGATTCCCTCATCTGTGATCTCTACAGAATCAACAAAGGATAACCTCATCTGTAATCTCTACAGAATCAACAAAGGAAAACCTCATCTGTGATCTCTACATAATCAACAAAGGATAACCTCATCTGTGATCTCTACAGAATCAACAAAGGATTACCTCATCTGTGATCTCTACAGAATCAACAAAGGATTACCTCATCTGTGATCTCTACATAATCAACAAAGGATTACCCCATCTGTGATCTCTACAGAATCAACAAACGATAACCTCATCTCTGATCTCTACAGAATCAACAAAGGATAAACTCATCTTTGATCTCTACAGAATCAACAAAGGATAACCTCATCTGTGATCTCTACAGAATCAACAAAGGATAACCTCATCTGTGATATCTACAGAATCAACAAAGGATAACCTCATCTGTGATCTCTACAGAATCAACAAAGGATAACCTCATCTGTGATCTCTACAGAATCAACAAAGGATAACCTCATCTGTGATCTCTACAGAATCAACAAAGGGTAACCTCATCTTTGATCTCTACAGAATCAACAAAGGATTACCTCATCTGTGATCTCTACTGAATCAACAAAGGGTAACCTCATCTGTGATCTCTACGGAATCAACAAAGGATAACCTCATCTGTGATCTCTACGGAATCAATAAAGGATAACCTCATCTGTGATCTCTACGGAATCAATAAAGGATAACCTCATCTGTGATCTCTACGGAATCAACAAAGGATAACCTCATCTGTGATCTCTACGGAATCAACAAAGGATAACCTCATCTGTGATCTCTACGGAATCAACAAAGGATAACCTCATCTGTGATCTCTACGGAATCAACAAAGGATAACCTCATCTGTGATCTCTACGGAATCAACAAAGGATAACCTCATCTGTGATCTCTACGGAATCAACAAAGGTTAACCTCATCTGTGATCTCTACGGAATCAACAAAGGATAACCTCATCTGTGATCTCTACGGAATCAACAAAGGATAACCTCATCTGTGATCTCTACAGAATCAACAAAGGATAACCTCATCTGTGATCTCTAAGGAATCAACAAAGGATAACCTCATCTGTGATCTCTACGGAATCAACAAAGGATAACCTCATCTGTGATCTCTACGGAATCAACAAAGGATAACCTCATCTGTGATCTCTACGGAATCAACAAAGGATTACCTCATCGTGATCTCTACGGAATCAACAAAGGATAACCTCATCTGTGATCTCTACGGAATCAACAAAGGATAACCTCATCTGTGATCTCTACGGAATCAACAAAGGATTACCTCATCTGCGATCTCTACGGAATCAACAAAGGATAACCTCATCTGCGATCTCTACAGAATAAACAAAGGATAACCTCATCTGTGATCTCTACAGAATAAACAAAGGATAACCTCATCTGTGATCTCTACAGAATCAACAAAGGATAACCCCATCTGTGATCTCTACAGAATCAACAAAGGATAACCTCATCTGTGATCTCTACAGAATCAACAAAGGATAACCTCATCTGTGATCTCTACAGAATCAACAAAGGATAACCTCATCTGTGATCTCTACAGAATCAACAAAGGATAACCTCATCTGTGATCTCTACAGAATCAACAAAGGATAACCTCATCTGTGATCTCTACAGAATCAACAAAGGATAACCTCATCTGTGATCTCTACAGAATCAACAAAGGATAAAGGAGAAAGCTGTCATTGTTAACCTTGCATTTTTTTTATAACTTTTTAGTGCATAAATTATAAATACATTGGTTGTGGGTTTTTTTTGGTGTGCATTGCACGCCACTCACCCTTGATTAACATGGAATACTAAACTTAGTTTTTCGTCTTTCCCCACAGAGCTTTCGTTCTGGCTTGCAAGCATTTTACACAATGATTATACGGCCCGCGCTCTTTATTTTGTCCGTTATCCGCCCCGTGGTCAAAACAAATTTGGTGAACCCTGATCTAGAGAAACAGTATAGCGATATATTAGAGCTTCGAAAGGCTACTCTCATTACTTATAACTGTTTTGTGAGTGTTTTCAAAATAACCACGGCCCCTTACACAATTGGAAAGAGAGCAGCCAAGCCCATTCGACATAAATAAATGCTTTTTAAATATTTTTTTTTAAATTTAAAAAAAGAAATAAAAAATTATGTCATAAAGAAATCCAAAATAATTGACAGTGAGATCATGCGTGTAAAAGTGGATCATATACTGAGCGAATAGCTATTTTCATAATATTATGTTTAGATAATAAAGTTTTAAATTATTTTCTCAGTCCAGAATTGGAACATCTGGAACTTCCTATTCAGAGTATCCCTTTTCTTCTTTTCAGTGAGATCTTTGCTGCATTGTTTGTTCTCTTAAAATATATTTGTTTAAATATTTAGATGAAATTTGCCGCCCCTTAAAAAATTCAGCTCTAGGAAGCCGCCTATACCAAAAGCTAGAACTGGACGTTGGTGCCGACTATGCCGCCTATACCTAAAGCTGACGCTTGACATAGGTGTAGCCTAGCAATGTCAATAACTTTGAAATGCAATATTGCCTTCCCGGGGCAATTCAACAGAAGATATGTCTGTTATCGAGATTTCAGCTGGCATCAAATCATGGAGTGCTAAAACTATGTAGCATTTCAAATACTTTAAGCAGCTCTGTATAGCCACCCGTCTACTCAAAATAACTCTATTATGTTTATGGCTACAGAAAGACACACCTCGTGTTGCTAAGCTTAAAACGAAAAAGCTGTACTTGTTTCAGAATGCACGATTCTGTGAGACGAATGGCCAAATTCTGTTTCATATTTCCTTCTGTTATGTTAAATTTACTAATAAATCTGTTAATTCTTGTGCATCCTTCGGACAGCGCTTGGAAGCGTGTAAGATTAAATACTCTCTATTGACTAATGGAAAAAAAAATATGTGTTTTGAAAAGCCTATATTCTCTGATAACAGTTCGTAATCTGCAATGTCATTTTACATATGTTCAGGTTTTCTGTGGTAAAATAAAAGTATGGTCAACGTCCACTCTCTTAAAGAGTAGCACAATTTATTTGCAAATACAGCCTTCTTTTGATATTCGAGATTATTTTTTCAGCGTTTGTCGAAATATTCACCATGCATTGTCTCACAACTGAAAGTCTTGTCTCGCAACTGAAATTCTTGTCTCACGCCTTGAAGTCTTGTCTCGCGCCTGAAAGTCTTGTCTCACGAAATGAGAGTGTTGTGTCAAAACTTATACTACATTTACAGATGTGTCATTTGCATGCATTATCAATGATATTGGTCATGTAGAAAGATAGGACATATTTTGAAATATTTGCTTCATAACATTAATACAATTATTACCTAGCCTCAAATACAGGACAACCTCTTGCTTGTACTAACAGCCCGCCACCAAATTCAATAGAAAATTTACAGATACTTGTATGAACCAACTACAGCGATTTTGACGTCACTTACTGATGATTTACTCTTTGACATGACACACGTCACAGGGAGTCACAAGGAGTATCAAGTACTCTCAAACATTGGATCAACTGGGTTAAAAAAGAGAGCTCTAAATCACAGTGACACTGAGAAAATCGTGTTTTTTTAAAAAAGGAATTTTTTAGATCAACTCCGGTCAGCCCCTTACCCACTCTTTACTCACTAATTACCCACGCCTTATGACATTCGGATTTGGTTAAATTTATTTCTAATTTTTATATAGTATAAAAAGCATTCAATTTTATTTTCTCGAATGGTGCCATTTCAATGTAATACCAGCTTATTCGTGTGGTTTTTTGGACAGCAATTTGATGAGATTTAACATACGGAAAACTTATTTTAAAATGTTAAAATGTGTATTTTGTTCATGTCGTTCCAAGTGGCGGTCATCCTTGCACAGCTTGCCTTGAAAAGTATGGACTTCATGAGCGCTCATTTTGGCTTTGAATCTTTTCAATTTTTTAAATGCAAAAATTTTTTTTTTAATGGGACCGAACAAAATATTATTGTAAATTGTCAATGGAAATGCGTTAATAATGACCAGTTAATTGGCGTAGCTAAATGGGGACAGATGGGGCGGACGTCCCCGGACGCCAGATATACCCAATGTGTTGGAAATCTTGAGATCCCTGTGTGTAAACTACTCATGCCTACCCTGCCTGTGAGATTCCTCGTCTTAAATTAAGCCCCTTTATAAATGTCTTTCCCCTAATCCTCACCCTCACCCTAACACCCTCTTGTATTTCTTAATACTCAAAACTTCTCAAGTCCGTTACGTCTGAAGTCTTGTCTCTCCCTTTGTTGACACTACGTCTCAGCGCCAGTTTCCTTTTACGACCACTCACCATTCTACAAAGTGATAATTTAAGGTCTGACCTATTGTGGTGTCACACGAGTGAAGTCGCTGGCGATGCGATCACTGTATCAGCTACCGTTTACAGCCCCGTCAACTCTGTGTGACTTGGGGACTCAGTTCAGGACACAAACAGATTTACGCCGCCGTGTTGTAAAACCGTGGCCACTTACATTAAACAAACAACTATAGCAATGCGCATGTCACTCGTCGTGTGGCGGCTTTAAGACTAGACGAATCTAGACAAAAAAGGCACGCACAAAGAAAAAAAAATAACGCAATATGTAAAAAAAATAAATATATCGGTTAGGACTGATTGCACGATTTTAAGGTAATAAGTCATGTGGTAAACTTCTTCTCGCGCTCGGAAGATAGATCGGTTCCTTCCAGCATTAAAACATTTAACCCATTCGTTAAAAGTGGTTGCTTTATTTAAGGTTAAATATTATGGTTGGTATGTGGGAATGGGATTAGCATGCCTTACACCAATACCCTAATAATAAACTTGGTTATGGAAACAACAGCTATAGATAATGTAAACACAATCGGCTTCACTGGTGGTGCGGGCCAAGTTTTTATATTTATAAGGGATATTTACCAAAGTGAAAGGATATCTCCAGACACTAGAGCAGATCTCCGAATGGAAAGGAAATTGAAACCAGGGTGTAGTACAAGAATCATGCCGTAGAAATCCTGGCTCTGCAGACAACTCGAACAGAGACAGTGCGATAGGTGACGTTACTTGGCCGGTACCTCAATAAATTGATCGTGGGCCCTTAATATATAGCAGAAGAATAAGAAGAAGAAGATGGTTGAGTGAATGAATTTACCATGACGTAGTAGAAAAAGAAGCCCTCTAAATAAATTCTTTAATTTGCGCCAATATTCTAGTATGCATTCTTATAATGGTTAAGTGAATCAACACTGCACATTGACATTTCATCACAGCACCCCCCCCCCCCCCCCACACCTTTTTCCGTAACAGCTAAGAAAAGACTATTTATCCTCACTTGAGTTAATATACTTCAAATCAACGCAAAGTCTTTCAAATCAACGCAAAGTCTTTCAAATCAACGCAAAGTCTTTCAAATCAACGCAAAGTCTTTCAAATCAACGCAAAGTCTTTCAAATCAACGCAAAGTCTTTCAATTCAAACCACACACCGTTAATCTCACTATATAACCTTCTATCCTTTCAATCCTCCTGACTTTTAAGCAGGGGAGTCAATTGGGTAGAACCGGGTGGGGAATTCCCCGCCCCCTCACCCACAACCCCTGAATGTGCAAGTTTTATTTAAATTGCTACATACTGTTTCGCGTCTAGTAATGAACAACTTAAGTAGTTGACCAAGTTTTGGTCCCCCCCCCCCCGAAAAGAACCCGAAATGACGCCCCTGCTTTTAAATCACATCCATTACATTTCAGTATCACCAGGGACAATTCCCAGTATAAAAAATCCTCACGTTCCACAGAGACCTTACAGGATCACTGGAAAATTTCCAATCGAGATCACGGCAATTTAACTGAAACAACTAGATCGACATTTAATAAGAGTTTTCACCTCCATGATCTCTAAAACCCAACAAGACCTTTCAAACCCACCAAAGAAGCGTTGAAAACACACAGTACCATTCAATAGCACCCATTGACCTTAAAAATTGAACACAAGACACTTTGACACCACCTAAAAGAACGTTTACAAAACCCAAGTCACTTTGATCCCTCCCCACAAATAAAATCGTTTACACCCCCTCCACCCCAAAAAAATAAAAAAATAAATAAATACACAAAGTTTACAAGACACTTTAATCCCAACCAAGACATCTCATCCAACAGGATACAAGCGTTCTCGCGTGCCTGGCATTAGACACACACTGGGATTGGTTTATTACCATAGAGATAGCACAGTTATCTCAGCGACATCACAGTTATCTCACATTCATTTCGGATACTTCGCTGTGCTATGTTATTCTTTAGCTGAGGGTATTAACAAATAAATGTGAGTTATTAAATACATAGTATTGAACTGACGATTTTAACTAATCTTACCTGGTCTTAAGCATGCAGTTCATCATTGTTATCAACGACTCACTATAACCGCGTAATATAAAATTGTTAGCAACACAATCTTAGTTTGAAGCCAAATAAAAGTTATTGGAGCGACCCTCATAGTCCAAGCAAATTATTACTGTCATTAAATTGGATTAATTGGAGTTTTTTAACCGTGCATCTAAATCATATCCGTAATAGTTAAACTTCTCACAATTGTCTTTTTTCCAATAAGAATTTTTAATTAACTTGATAATTATATCAAAATTTAGCCCCGAATCTTTGACATTTTTACAAAGACGGCCACGATGATGTTTTTAAAACAGGTATGAAATCGATTCCAAAATTTGGTCAATTCCACATGAGTATGATAATAGGATATGCAATGTCCACCCAAATATAAGATAAACTTGTTCAAATTGTGTCGGACAGATATAGACTAGTTTAGAACATAAAAACAGTCTAAAATGTCCTTGTATTTATAACAGTATGGATAATAGGATTTTTATCAAATTCACAACCCTGGTCTCATTGACGCACAATTTCTTTCTAAAAAATCACCTGTCATTATTAATAATTGAATAGTATAATATGTGACAAGATCTGGTGACTTAGGTCAAGAGCCCCGTGCTTAGTGCCGCTTCAGTGGTTTTTTTTTTGTCAGGTGATTTAGGTACCAATGGGATATGATTATCTTTAAAAAGATCTATATTTCTGGAGAGAAAAAAGACGGCTTTTAAAAAACCCTAACCAAGTCTCTGGTCAAATCTATACTGGCATTTAATGATATCTCGTGTGTACACGGTGCGGCATTCGCGACGTTTTCGTTGTAAGCAAAAAATATATGGACCAACAAAGGATGAATAGGGATGGAGAATATGAACCGACCAGGAATTGTAAACTCTATATCAGGATCCCACGCTAGTAGCAGAATTATTTGCAGAATAGGCTATATACGCTGGGAGGGACACTTAAAAAGAATGCTAAATGATAGAGGAGTGAAGAGGGTACTCCACCGAAACCCCGGAGGAAAACGGCTCAAAAACGGCATACCCGGGATGGATGGATGATGTGGAAAAAGATCCACAACAGCTGGGAATCCAAGCAGGGAAAAGAAAGGCACTAGTCGAAGTAGTGATGCAGGCCAAAGTCCTACATGGGCTGTAGCGCCACAGGGATGGACGACTAATTTGCATTCGCAGATTTTTCAAAGATCTGAGGAGGAAAAAAAATCCGCAAAAGTGTTTATGTTTAATTTGTGAAGTAATGTACAAGTTTCCATGTACACGTTTCAATTTACAAGTTTCAATGTACAAATTTCAATGTACACGTTTCAATTTACAAGTTTCAAGGGAAAAATCTTTAAGAAAACTTTTGTTTATTTTTTTTTTTGGTTGGTGGTTTGGGGAGGGGGGGGGAGAAATGTTTGAGACAAAGAAGAAATTAGTTAATAGGTTATTAAAGGTCAACCATTTTTTTAAAGATAATGTTAACCTTTATGTGGAAGGAGAGTGTTCTGTAAGGATTGTTTGGGTCATATTTAGGGGTTTAACGCTAAAAGTGATCGAGGCATTACGGTATTATCTTGTTAAGAGAATGGACAAATACTCCTAAAACATTTTCATATTAGAAACATAACTATTTGAATAAGGCGCTATGCCCCGTATCAAACATAACTATTTGAATAAGGCGCTATGCCCCGTATCCTCTCATAATTGTTTTTTTTAGACATTGAAATCGACCAGGCAATAAATTTATTTGTTGTCGAAAACTCCCCATATTACATTAGTTTCCCGTCTAATGAATATTTATCTGCCAGGTCAAAGTTCACGTTCTCCGCGCTAATTACATAGCGTTAAGTCGCTTTTTAATGAAATAAAATTATTCTTGGTGGTTAGAGATTATGGTTTTATAACAAAAAATTAAGAAAATCAAGAACGAATTAACAAAAGCGTGAGATTAACTCAAGGAAAAATCAACACACTAGCCACTTATATAGTTTATTAAAAAAAAATAAGATTCTTTACAGCTAGTGTTATCATTTAAAAACGTGGGAGTTTAATTTTAATTATTTTTTTGGAGGGTGTGGAAGGGGGGGGGGAAGGGTTTAAACATCAATGTGATTCTACGTAATTTTAAAAATTAATTTCTGATTTTCATTTCAATATCATTGATCACCAAATACATTACAGACTAGTACATAATAGACCAAGTACATAATAGACCAAGCACATAATAGACCAAGCACATTATAGAGCAAGTACATTATAGACCAAGCACATTATAGACCAAGCACATTATAGACCAGGTTCATTATAGACCAGGTACATTATAGACCAGGTACATTATAGACCAGGTACATTATAGACCAGGTACATTATAGACCAGGTACATTATAGACCAGGTACATTATAGACCAGGTACATTATAGACCAGGTACATTATAGACCAGGTACATTATAGACCAAGCGCACAGTACGCCACACATAACTATAGCTCCAAGTGCACCAAACACCGAATGCAAAAGTTAATGCAGTAGAAATACCTATGCAGTTAACCATTAACATATGCCAGATAACATCATGGCTCGTCATTCATGAACGGCATGCTAACAAAATAATAATGGCCAACTGGCACCTATTGTTTTATGAAAAGACTTTGTCAGACGAGACGTGACCAACAAAGGGAGGTCAAAAAGTTCAACCTGCCAATTAAAACCAGGTCCAGCATGGCTTCGGGACACGGAGAGACGGATGACGCCATCACCATCAGACCTGGTCTTGAAAATTTGAGCATGTGCCTTTTAAAAACCTGACAATCTTTTTAAATCGGGGATAACAGGTACTCGTGCAGAATTAAAAAAGTTTTATATATATATATATATATATATATAAAGCTATATATATATTTTTTTTTTTCATCGTGTAAAGTTAATTCATTTAAAGTGATTGTGAAATAATAGGAATAATTAACTGCAATGCATTCCAAGTGTGGAATGAACTCTATATTTTGATTATCAAATTTGAAGTAAGTAGTTTTGAAATAGAAGCAAACGGCTTGAAACGGCTGCCTCCGTTGTTGTTCATCTTAATAATTCAAGTTCAATAGCCAGGGCCGCGCGACAGACGGAATCTTCTGAGGGCGCATAAATGGATATTTTTAATGTAAAATATGAAATTGAAAGTAATTATGCTTTCCGCTCCCCGTTAATTAAAAATAATAAAGACATGAAAATAAATGTTAATGTTAGATTCAATCTGTTATAGAATCATTATACAATTTTAATGTTAGATTAAATAGGTTATAGAATCATTATATAATTTTAATGTTAGATTCGATCAGGGGCGTAGCTACAGTGTTTGGCACCCAGGTACAAGATTCATTTTAAAGCGCCCTCTTTTCTTTTTTCAACACCCAAACCAATTTTTGCTTCAATAAAATAATATCAAAGCACATTTTGACGCTCCTAACTAGCTGGTGCTTGAGGACATCGGTCCCCATGAGCCCCCCCCCCTTTCGCTACGCCTCTGTATTTAATGGTAAATATAATCATTATATAATTTTAAACTTAGATTCAATGGTAAATAGAATCATTATATACTTTTAATTTTAGATTTATTGGGCTATAGAATCATTAAATTATTATTTTCCATTAAATTGCACAGGAAACACTTTATTTAAAAGCACTTCAATTTTTATATGCATCAATCAAAAGCCAAGACGAATGGACTAAGTCCCGATGCCGTAGATAAATAGCATTGTATATGTGTGTGTCACTGTACTCTTTAAATGTTCTACCTCGCATGCAGTTGTCAGAATTTTCATCGCGCCAATATCATACCGCCTACGGGACTCCAGCTCCTGGTTTAATTTTATTGTTTGCCTTATCTTAGATGAGTTGCCATCCAAGTTTAACGAATCCCATCCACCCGGGGTGCTGGTTTTTTTTTTTTTTTGGCGTGTCCAGCCCACTAACTTGAGCTTGACTCAGATTAGACCGCTCGGTCACCCACCACCCTCGGTCTAAACCACGTATTTTCAAACACTATAGCCCATCGTATTGAGTGGTAGAAGTATGGAACAGTCCACTTAACACACATCAAGTCATTATCTATTGTCAACAACGTCTGTACATCATAAGTGCTTTATTCACGCTAGTTCTGTGTGAGTTTTGGCATTCAAAAATGTGTACAAGTTGGTTGCTTTTGTTCTTGTTGTTGACTTTGTTTTTTTTTAAATGTTTTTTTTGGTTATGGGGGGGGGGGGGGGGGTAAGAGGGTGATTTTAAATATTATTGTTACTATTTTTGACGTTAACGGACAGTTTGAAAAGACGTGAACAGACTGAATGGTTACCGTATATGAATAAATTATTTTTAAATGAATAAAACTGAAGGTTTGTCTTTCTGCCAACGTCTTCCCAGTGAACAAGCTGTACTTCATTGACGTCTGCACTTGTCTTTCTGCCACGGCTTCCCAATGAACAAGCTGTACTTCATTGACGTCTGCACTTGTCTTTCTGCCTTGTCTTCCTAATGAACAAGCTGTACTTCATTGACGTCTGCACTTGTCCTTCTGCCTTGTCTTCTTAATGAACAAGCTGTACTTCATTGACGTCTGCACTTGTCTTTCTGCCACGGCTTCCCAATGAACAAGCTGTACTTCATTGACGTCTGCACTTGTCTTTCTGCCATGTCTTCCTAATGAACAAGCTGTACTTCATTGACGTCTGCCCCATCAAGCTTTTGTAACACAATAGAATTCACTTTTTCTCACTGAATAATAAGACAGTAAATTCTCATTACATTATTCTTACCGTTTACCACTAGCACGTCATCAGAAAAGTTGTAGAGCAGTGGTTCTTAACCTTCCTAACGCAGCGACCCATTAATACAGTTCCACATAGTGTGGCGACCCCCAGCCACAAAATTATTTTCGTTGCTACTTCATAACTGTAGAGTATATGTATTTTCCGATGGTCTTAGGCGACCCCTGGTAAAGGGTCATTCGACCCCCGAAGGGGTTGCGACCCTCAGGTTGAGAACCGCTGTTGTAGAGCTTGTTTATGATGTGTAAATTATATTGATGTTAATTTCTAAAATATGTTAAAAAAAATATTTTTAATAAATTCCGATGAGACTTGAATGCGGGCAGCTTCCGTAGTTCACAACAAAAAAATAAAAACAACAAACAACAACAACAACAAACAACAACAACAACAACAAACAACAACAACAAACAACAACAACAACAAACAACAACAAACAACAAGAACAACAAACAAACAACAACAACAAACAACAACAACAACAAACAACAAACAAACAACAACAACAACAAACAATAACAAACAACAACAACAAACAACAAACAACAAACAACAACAACAAACAAACAACAACAACAAACAAACAACAACAACAAACAAACAACAACAACAAACAAACAACAACAACAAAGAACAACAACAACAACACACAACAACAACAACAACAAACAAACAACAACAACAACAAACAAACAACAACAACAACAAACAAACAACAACAACAAACAAACAACAACAACAAACAACAACAACAACAAACAACAACAACAACAAACAACAACAACAACAAACAACAACAACAAACAAACAACAACAACAAACAAACAACAACAACAAACAAACAAACAAACAACAACAACAACAACAAACAACAACAACAAAAACAAACAACAACAACAACAACAAACAACAAACAACAACAACAAACAACAAACAACAACAACAAACAACAAACAACAACAAGAAACAACAACATCAAACTGCAAACAACAAACAAAAAAACAACAACAAACAAAAACAAACAAAAACAACAAACAACAACAACAAACAACAACCTAGGGCTAGGCTCACCGTGCTGCACATAACAATATTAGCAAACATAATGATGACATTTAAAATTGCATACATTTATTTCATTTTTTAAAAAAACAGCTGTATAAAAATATTTTTTACCCCGTTCACCCCATAACTATTTCCATGTCAAGCCATGGGCGGCATCCAGCAGCATCGTTTATCGGCCGGGGAGGGGAAACAGTCGGGATAGCAGAGTTTAAAGAGAGGTGTCTTGGGGGCCGTTTTGAAAGCTTGGATGGTCGGTATATTGCGGATGTGTAATGGGAGAGAATTCCATTGTTTGGTTGCAAAGAAAGATAAAGATCGTTCCCCGTATGTTTTAGTGCGTGTCTGTAAAGTTTATAGAATCTCAAATCTATAGATATATTAAATTTTCACTTCACATCATACGATATAATATGTGACGAAATTTATTTCAATTTCTTACAGGAATTAGTGATTTCTTGCGCTAAGATGAAGAAAGATGCTACTTCTATTTTAAACGAACGATACAAGCCCACAAGAGCGACATCAGTGGCGCTGAGAGCGTCCGTTGTGCTAATGGTATGGGTGGTTTTCACGTTCACACACCAAGACGTCCAGTCCAGTGCGTACAGCTGGATGAAGCCTGACCGCTTTGACGAGCTAGATGCCCAGTACAGCTCCGTCACGGCCGACAACTGCCGGGCTAAGAGCAAAGACCAGCTGGTGATGAGGGCAGACGTGGTGGCTCAACTTCCGGTCTACAATCAGCTGTTGGATAGGATCTGGTACAAGAACAGGACGTCGCTCATCCATATCCACAATATGGCGCTCAACAGAGCATTCTTCTACAGGTAGGTTTAAGGTATGACTTTAATTTTTTGTTATAACTTAAGATACTTAGATAACTATTATAACCTATGACACTCATTATCAGGCCTTTTCCCTATGCACCATGGATGTGCATATGTTCCATGAAAGGGACTTCCAATGGGCAGGGCTACAACATATTGACACATAGCAGAATAATGATTTAAGACTGTAAACTTGAAAATATTCCCGGCTAAAACATCTTCAAGCTTGCTGTACACGTCGCCACTTCCCCGCACCCCAAAGCAACATACGGCTACAACTCTAACACATTCACGTACACGTAGCACGTTTGTCTACGACAATATATTGAAGTCTTTAAGTAGTGGTTCATCGTGAATAGTGGCCCATACCACACCACTCCCCCAACATAATTCACCCGATTGACGCCGCCCCCTCACGCACCCCAGTTACAGCCATGCCACTCCTCACTTCAGTCACCCGACTGACGCCACCACTTCACACTCCCCAGTTACAGCCATGCCACTCCTCACTTCAGTCACCCGACTGACACCACCCCCTCACGCACCCCAGTTACAGCCATGCCCCTCCCCACTACAGTCACCCGTACTAACGCTGCCACCCGACTCCCCACCCCTCAGTTATATCCTACAGAAGATGAACACGTCGGAGACTTTCACCAAACAGCCCAGTTGGACGTATTACTACTACAGTGCAACGGCGGACATCAACGCCAATCCCAACATCCTCAACGGCAGCGCCTTCTACTTTGACAGAGACTGTCATTACCCCAACTGGTAAGTTACCCATACTGTTACGATTTGTCATTACCCCAACTGGTAAGTTACCCATACTGTTAGGATTTGTAATTACCCCAACTGGTAAGTTACCCATACTTTTAGGATTTGTCATTACCCCAACTGGTAAGTTACCCATACTGTTAGGATTTGTCATTACCCCAACTGGTAAGTTACCCATACTGTTAGGATTTGTCATTACCCCAACTGGTAAGTTACCCATACTGTTATGATATGTCATTTCATTATCCAAACTGGTAAGTTACCCATACTGTTATGATATGTCATTTCATTACCCCAACTGGTAAGTTACCCATACTGTTATGATATGTCATTTCATTTCCCAAACTGGTAAGTTACCCATACTGTTAGGATTTGTCATTTCATTATCCAAACTGGTAAGTTACCCATACTGTTATGATTAGTCATTTCATTATCCAACTGGTAAGATTTTCACTTTATTACCAAAACTAGTAATATTGTCACATCATTATTATAACTTGATTCTCTTTGTTCAAACATTTCCCATATATGTCCAAAAGGCTTGGACATCTTTCGGCTACATTTATATTAAGATACTTATGTCTCAAAACCCGTTGATGTTAAAGAAGTAATATTTAAAAAAAATATTTTGCGCTTTTTTTTCCTTCAATTGTTCATATCCTGATAATCAATTGTTCATATCCTGATAATCAATTATTCATATCCTGATAATCAATTGTTCATATCCTGATCATGTCACAGACGTGAACTTGTAGTTTTACATAATTCTTATTATTTTAGGAAAAAAAACAAACAAATTCTGTTCAGGGACATAGGGAAGAGCTTTAGGAAGATACCAATATCTGATAACGCAATTATAAGATATACGTAAAAATGATATACATTCTTATCTTTTTTTAAGACGTTGTAAAATTTCTCGAAAATACAGGTCTGGGACTTAGAAGTTGGGAAAAAAAATAGGCTGGGGGGGGGGGGGGGGGGTGTATTTTTAAGAGGATACCAATACATAAAAAAGCATTTCTTTAACAGATGTGAAAATATAAATTTAGCAAAGCACGTTTTAATAAAATTAAAACTTTGAAATTATTAGAAGCTCATTTTTTTTAGCACGCGAGTCTTTAAAAAAAGATTATATTTTCGCTAGTGACGGCCCCTGTCTTCCAGCGGGTTGTCTTTACACCAATTGAAAGCGATTGTAGAAGTGAGCGTTATATCTACATTAAAAATATCTACTCTACATCGGTTGGAAGACAATGAATTGTAACTGAGAGCAACGCTAGTATTATTTTTCATTTTTTCGCTTGACTGGTTTTGACTGGTATTGACTGGTATTGACTGGTATTGACTAATATTGACTGGTATTGACTGGTTTTGACTGGTATTGACTAATATATTGACTGGTATTGACTGGTTTTGACTGGTATTGACTGGTATTGACTGGTTTTGACTAATATTGACTGGTATTGACTGGTTTTGACTAATATATTGACTGGTATTGACTGGTTTTGACTAATATATTGACTGGTATTGACTGGTTTTGACTAATATATTGACTGGTATTGACTGGTTTTGACTAATATATTGACTGGTATTGACTGGTATTGACTGGTTTTGACTGGTATTGACTGGTATTGACTGGTTTTGACTAATATTGACTGGTATTGACTAATATTGACTGGTATTGACTAATATTGACTGGTATTGACTAATATTGACTGGTATTGACTAATATTGACTGGTATTGACTAATATTGACTGGTATTGACTAATATTGACTGGTATTGACTAATATTGACTGGTATTGACTAATATTGACTAATATTGACTGGTATTGACTAATATTGACTGGTATTGACTGGTTATGACTGGTATTGACTGGTATTGACTGGTATTGACTAATATTGACTGGTATTGACTAATATTGACTGGTATTGACTGGTTTTGACTAATATATTGACTGGTATTGACTGGTTTTGACTAATCTATTGACTAATATTGACTGGTATTGACTAATATTGACTGGTTTTGACTAATATATTGACTGGTATTGACTGGTTTTGACTAATATTGACGGTATTGAGTGGTATTGACTGGTTTTGACTGGTTTTGACTAATATTGACTGGTATTGACTAATATTGACTAATATTGACTGGTTTTGACTAATATTGACTGGTATTGACTAATATTGACTAATATTGACTGGTTTTGACTAATATTGACTGGTATTGACTGGTTTTGACTAATATATTGACTGGTATTGACTGGTTTTGACTAATATTGACGGTATTGAGTGGTATTGACTGGTTTTGACTGGTTTTGACTAATATTGACTGGTATTGACTAATATTGACTAATATTGACTGGTTTTGACTAATATTGACTGGTATTGACTAATATTGACTAATATTGACTGGTATTGACTAATATTGACTAATATTGACTGGTATTGACTGGTTTTGACTAATATTGACTGGTATTGACTGGTTTTGACTAATATTGACGGTATTGACTGGTATTGACTGGTTTTGACTAATATTGACTGGTTTTGACTGGTTTTGACTAATATTGACTGGTATTGACTAATATTGACTGGTTTTGACTAATATTGACTGGTATTGACTAATATTGACTAATATTGACTAATATTGACTGGTATTGACTAATATTGACTAATATTGACTGGTATTGACTAATATTGACTAATATTGACTGGTATTGACTGGTATTGACTGGTATTGACTAATATTGACTAATATTGACTTGTATTTACTGGTTTTGACTAATATTGACGGTATTGACTGGTATTGACTAATATTGACTGGTATTGACTGGTATTGACTAATATTGACTAATATTGACTTGTATTTACTGGTTTTGACTAATATTGACTAATATTGACTTGTATTTACTGGTTTTGACTAATATTGACTGGTATTTACTGGTTTTGACTAATATTGACGGTATTGACTGGTATTGACTAATATTGACTGGTATTGACTGGTTTTGACTAATATTGACTGGTATTGACTAATATTGACTAATATTGACTGGTATTGACTGGTTTTGACTAATATTGACTGGTATTGACTAATATTGACTAATATTGACTGGTATTGACTGGTATTGACTAATATTGACTGGTTTTGACTAATATTGACTGGTATTGACTGGTTTTGACTAATATTGACTGGTTTTGACTAATATTGACTGGTTTTGACTAATATTGACTGGTTTTGACTAATATTGACTGATTTTGACTAATATTGACTGGTTTTGACTAATATTGACTGGTTTTGACTAATATTGACTAATATTGACTGGTATTGACTGGTTTTGACTAATATTGACTGGTATTGACTGGTTTTGACTAATATTGACTGGTATTGACTGGTTTTGACTAATATTGACTGGTATTGACTGGTTTTGACTAATATTGACTGGTATTGACTGGTTTTGACTAATATTGACTGGTATTGACTGGTTTTGACTAATATTGACTGGTATTGACTGGTTTTGACTAATATTGACTGGTATTGACTAATATTGACTAATATTGACTGGTATTGACTGGTTTTGACTAATATTGACTGGTATTGACTAATATTGACTAATATTGACTGGTATTGACTGGTATTGACTAATATTGACTGGTTTTGACTAATATTGACTGGTTTTGACTAATATTGACTGGTATTGACTGGTTTTGACTAATATTGACTGGTTTTGACTAATATTGACTGGTTTTGACTAATATTGACTGGTTTTGACTAATATTGACTGGTTTTGACTAATATTGACTGGTTTTGACTAATATTGACTGGTTTTGACTAATATTGACTAATATTGACTGGTATTGACTAATATTGACTGGTATTGACTGGTTTTGACTAATATTGACTGGTTTTGACTAATATTGACTGGTATTGACTGGTATTGACTGGTATTGACTGGTTTTGACTAATATTGACTGGTATTGACTAATATTGACTAATATTGACTGGTATTGACTGGTATTGACTAATATTGACTGGTTTTGACTAATATTGACTAATATTGACTGGTATTGACTGGTATTGACTGGTTTTGACTAATATTGACTGGTATTGACTGGTTTTGACTAATATTGACTGGTATTGACTGGTTTTGACTAATATTGACTGGTATTGACTGGTATTGACTGGTATTGACTGGTTTTGACTAATATTGACTGGTATTGACTGGACTTGACTAATATTGACTAATATTTACTGGTATTGACTGGTATTGACTGGTATTGACTGGTTTTGACTAATATTGACTGGTATTGACTGGTTTTGACTAATATTGACTGGTATTGACTGGTTTTGACTAATATTGACTGGTATTGACTAATATTGACTGGTTTTGACTAATATTGACTGGTTTTGACTAATATTGACTGGTTTTGACTAATATTGACTGGTATTGACTAATATTGACTGGTATTGACTTGTAGTGAATAGTATTGAATAGTTGCTGGAATTGAAAAATGCAATTATCTACTTTGTTTTTTAAAAGTCTATTAGGGGCGGGGGGGGGGGGGGAGATCATTAATTAAAGACAATTCTAACTGTGGAGAAAGAAAATGTTTGTCAATTTTAGGAATATGTGTGTGCTTAGCAGCTATTGTGTTTGCCAAATGTTGGATGAAGTATGTGCTCAGCAGTTGCAAGTTTTTTGGATATGCTTTCCTTGACCTCTTAACCGTGAAATCAGGATTACATTATGTGTACCAGTCTGCCATGTTTTATCAGTAGCTTATACGGCATGTCAGGTGGCATGGTGAGGGGTGGTGGGGTTGAGAGGTGGTCGGGGTGAGGGAAGCTTACAGAGAGGGCTGGAGTAAAGGTCCCCCAGACAATGCATTCACGGGCGACTTTTAATTAAAATTAAACTCTAGCTGTATCAAGAGGTCAACCTGATTGTCGCACAAATGTCAAAGGTTGATGGATTAAACTGTGCTCTCTGCTGACGCATCTCCTCTTTGGACCCTATGCTCCTCTGATTTGATTGGTCCATTTATATTCGGCTAGCGAATATATCCGAGCTTCACTACGGGCTGGTGGGGTTCGGGGGTCCTTTCATTGACAGATTTTTACATAATGTGTATATGTTTATGCACAATATCTCCATTTAATTAAGTATGTGATAGTCCTTAAAAAAGAAACAGCTACTACAGTACAGGAAATTTGTACGTGGGGGAGCGTAAATTGTTTATTGGAAGTCTTAACTCATCTCTCTCTCTCTCTCTCTCTCTCTCTCTATATATATATATATATATAAATGAATGTCTCTTTGTATGTATGTCCCTATGCGCTCCTAAACCATCCATGCGATTACGATAAAACTTTGGTGATTTGCTGTCCACAAGCACGCACATTTTACGAAGTCATTACAACCCATTTAAAATATTCTGTTTTTGGCCGTTGGCCCTAAATTCGTTTTTTTTTCTTATATGAGCTTTGTAAAAAATAATTTCCGTATGCGCTCCTATAACATTTATCTGAAAGCGATACAATTTTAGAGAGATGCTGTACGCATGTCCTGCAAAGGTTTTTGACTTAACACAACCATTTTAAAATATTCCTTTTTTTAGCCAGGGGCCCTATGTTCATTTTTTCTTATATGAGCTTTATAAATATATTTTCAAACCGTACGCGCCCTTACACAGTAATGCGATTCCGATAAAACTTTGGTGAGTTGTTGTCCACAGGCCCGCAAAGGTTTATGAATTATAAAACAATTTTAAAATATTTAATTTTAAGCGAGAGGCCCTAAATTCGTTTTTTCTTATATGAGCAATATAAATATAATTACTTTTTCAAACAGAGCTAAAGCGTGCGTGGATAGAATTTTAATCAAATACAAAGAGCGACGTGAGTTTATGCGTGGCATAATAAGTAGGATTCTGAAGATATGAGGTAGGGGTGGCGAATAAGCCTATACCAATGATTTTAGCTACGCGGCCGTGAGAATCAAAGCCATCCAGACCCCTGGAGAGTGGACCGCGAACGCTTTAAACGCAGCGTTCTCGGTCGACCGGACGTCCCCCAGGCCAGGGGGGAAGGTTGCCGGCGCGGAAACCCGGCGCCCGGCCCGTGTGGGGGTGTGCCGGGAAGGGCATTAAGAGCTCGCGCTCGACGGCCCACCGACGCCATCTCCCATGTGACGTTATTAGTAATACAACCATTCTACAATATTCTGTGTGTTCCCGGAAGCCCTAAACTCGCCCCCACTGATATATTAGATATATAAATATAAATTTCGTATGCGTTCCTATACAATTCTTCCGATTGCGATAAAACTTTAGGGAATTTATATGCGTCCGCCCACAAAGGTTTCTAAATTTGTACAACCATTTTTAAAATATTTCGTTTCGGGCCGGCGGCCCTTTCTTTTTTTTTCTGATATGAACTATATAAATATAATTTCAAAAAGAACTATTGTATTGGTAGATGGAATTTTAGTCATATCAAATAGCGACATATCAATTTATGTTGGACATAATAAGTAGGTTTCTAAATTAGTATAACCATTTTAAATATTTATTTTGGGGCTGGGGGTCCTAAATTTGTGCGTGGATATTAAATGAGCTATCCAAATATAATTTTTAACGGACTTAACTTTTGAGTGGATGGAATTTAATCAAATACAAACAGCGATATTTCCGTTTGTGTGACATAATTTAGTAGGTTTCTGAATTGGTACAACCATTTTGCAATAATCAGTTTTCGACTGAGGGCCCTAAAGTAGTTTTTTTTCTAATATGAGCTATTTAAATACAATTCAGGGGTGCGTTCCTATACCATTCATCTGATTGTGATAAAACTTTGGTGAGTTGTTGTGTGCACGCCCGCAATAGGTTTCTGAATAAATACAACCATTTTACAATGTTCTGTTTGGGGGCGGGGGGGGGGGGGGCTTAAAAATGGTTTTTTTTGTTTCATATATGAGCTATGTAAATATAATTTCAAACAGAGCTGTTGCATGGGGTGGGTGGAATTGAATTACATCCAAACTGTGACATTTCGGTTTGTGTGTGGCTTAACCTTCTAGAGACGTAAAGGCCGATCTATCGGTGCACTATAGGTGCACTAGCGAGAAAGACAAAGGTCCGAGCCATCGGCCCGATAAATCGAGCCTCGTGGTTGGCTGGCTTGGCGTTCTACCAGCCAAACAAATTTATTCTTACGTATTCCTGCACATCCCGGCATTGTAATGGCGGTGTGCTTTGATGGTGAACTAAATTTATTTGTGTGCAGGAATTTTTTTTTGTGTGTGTAGTTACATCTTGAAATTCGAACATGTCTGACAGTGACTCTAATCAAACTGTGCTTAGTGGTTTTGATATTCTAGCAGTGAATCTGAAACTGGAACTGATAAAAACAATTAGGGAAATTAATGAAGACTTTCCAATTGAGGGTAATGCTAATGTTGTGAGCTCGTGGTTTATTATTAGGGGTCCTCAACTGGACAGAGATGACCCCTCTGAATTTTTAGACACCATAGGTCTTAAAAATAAGGCATAAGCACCCCAGTGAGATCTGGAACAACTGAAAAATAGGGGGAAGGGTTGGAAAAGGAGTAGAACCATGTGCCAGAGGTGTCCGAAGAGCCTCCATGGGCCTTTTTCCCCAAAAACATAAGTGATAGGACTTATTCAGGTTTCATCCATCAAAAAATTCACACAATTGATACACGTTAGTCATGTTTGTTCTAGTTTTTTTTTTAAATTACACGAATAAATTATGCAAATCAGGGCAGCTCATTTGCATAAATGTTTGTATTTCAGTTTGATTCATGAAGATTGTATTAGTTTATTTAATTTCCTACAAATATATATATAGTTTTACATATACCAAGGAAAAAGTTGTGGCACATAGACCCCGAAAATGAACCGTCTTAAGAGGGTGACAAATAGGTTTCTGAATTACGACACCTTTTATACAATATTCCTCTTGGGGCCGGGGGCCCTAAGTTTGTTTATATGTAATAAATGAGCCATATAAGTAAAATTTCAAACATATCTATTGTATGGGTATATCAATCGCTACAAGTGTGTGGACTATATTTTGAAAATCCAGACTTGGTGTCAGTGGGGCGTCGAGCGCGCGCTCCAAACGTTTAAACCTTTCGTCCACCCAGCTTGGTGTTCACATACAAAATATTTCATGTCTATCGGACAGCTTTTTTTCTTTTTTTTTTTTTAACCAGGTTGAACTTTTAACCTACCGGGCTACACGTGACTCATTTTCAAATAGGCGTCACAATGTTTCTGCTATACAACTGTACAAAAAAAAATAATCATTTCAATTAGCTTTTATCTCCCCCCCCCCCGCCCATATAACCCTGTGTATTACATTTAATTACACTTAATTCCATAAAGTACCGTTTTAGCTATGCCAGGGACAGCCCTCTACAACAATCACTTGCATATATAAAGGAGTCATGTTTTAAATGTTGTCTCATTACAATCGGCTTAAAATATTTAATGTAGGACATAATTCTACATCTATTAATTCAGGTCAGAACTATTGCGTTGTCTCAGTGGCGTAGCTGGGGGGGGGGGGGTGTGCCTGGGATGCCAAACGCACCGGATGACACCATATTAGGGGTGACACCAAATTGAAAAATGGCAAATTTACAGAGAAAAAACTGCTCGGTGTAACCGAATTTCATAAAAAGATAACAGAGCACATGTAAATTTTCCACACACGTAACCAATCCACATATGTGCTTTATTCAAAGTTCAAGGTTGATGCCTCATAAACGTGGTGCCTTATAATTAGGTCAGGAAAAAAAACACACCGTCTTGACCATGATTGAAGTGTTCGGTAACTTTCGTAAGTGACAGGAAGCTATATTTATCTAAATTCTGAGAGATAAAGCTTTCCATTTATACCAAATACGATGTGGTCGAACGATTCTCGGAACATGAATCAAATCGGTAAAAATTAGACACTTTCAAAAATTAAATTTTATCCATTTATAGAGTTAACAAAATAATATTTTACAAAATTTCTAATATCTTTTATTTAAATGTACAAAATGGTTTTTGAATCAAAATATATTAAAACTAAGAAATACTCAAAAATAAAAGTTTTCGCCGATTCGCAACTAGCACCGCCCTAAACATTTGAGCAAGATTGTCATACAGCACAAGGTCTTTTACATGCTCTCTGTGATTTCACGTTTATCTGCTACATTTCCATTAGGGCTCATCTGCTTAAGGAAGTTAATCTCATACAGCAGTATCTTCAGACCAAAGGCTTTACACTCTTGACAAAGTGGTGACCAACCCAGAGGCCTCAAGATTGTTTCTCCACGAGAAGCGCTGTAGCTTGGTGGAACATGTTATTAAAAAGGCACTTTTAAAATAAGACGAATGTGGAATTTCTGTAGAAAGAAGATTAAGGTTTAAGAAGAGAATGGCATGAGAACAGTTACTAGATGCTGGACTCTCTCTGTCTGAAGATATCAGTATGGAGATGCTGGAGTGTATTTATAGCTTTCATTCTAAACCCCAGCTCAGATTTTCTACGATCAAGAAAGTTGCAGATTTATTTTGGATTTTCAACCCAAGAGTCTACTATCAGCTAGTGAAGAAGAGTTATTGATGTCCGTTCCAAAATTAACCTCTTTCTATGATGAGTTATCAGAAGATGAACTTTTGAAATAAATACCAAGGCTTTGAAGACTCATACATGCAACTGATGTTGAATTTCACAAAGTCATGGATTAGTCAGTATTTGTTGATGTTTTTAAATTCATAGCTTCCTAGAATCTCATCCCGTTCTCTCACTAAGCCTTCAATTGTTTCTTACGATATGTGTGTCTTTGGCTTCATGTGATCAGAGCTTTTTTAAAATAAAGGCTTATCAAGAACTATTTACGATCCACCGTGGGACAGTGAAGGCTTTTTGATCTGGCTCTAATATCAATTAAAATAGATTCGGTGAAGGATATTGATTTTGCTCAAGTGATTGACAGGTTTGCAGCTTTGATAACCAGAAGAGGAACATTTTTAATAAAGCAAATTTAATGTAAAAATAACGATAACGTAATGGTGTTACATTAAATACATTTACCTCCTAAACTTCAATTTTTTATATTTTTTTTTTTGACATTATTATGCTGTGGACTTACTTTAACAAGGAGAAATCCATTGTGGAAGTCGGTTCGTTTGGGGGGGGGGGGGGGGTACAAAATGAATTTACCTCACCGGGGAACACCAACCCTAGCTACGCCATTGATAAGTAGGTTTCTGTATTAGTACATTCTGCCTGTTCACGCTTCGAAAAACCTTCTAATTTATTCGAGTTCGCACTAGATGGTAAAAAAATATATTGTGTTTATTAAAAGTACTTCAAAAACATAATTAAAACAAAAAAACACTTAATTTCTTTGAGTGGCATTGCAAGGCATGCCGGGTACTTGCTAGTCTTTAATGATTTTGGCAGATAAATCCGAAGTATGATGTCACTCATTTTAAGAATTCTTAAAATATCGCAAGTACGTTTGGTGCGTAATATTTTCTTTTGCTTTTCTGAAATAGTTGGTGAAATAGTTGGTGAAATAGTTGGTGAAATAGTTGGGGAAATAGTTGGTGAAATAGTTGGTGAAATAATTGGTGAAATAATTGGTGAAATAATTGGTGAAATAGTTGGTGAAATAATTGGTGAAATAGTTGGGGAAATAATTGGTGAAATAGTTGGGGAAATAAATATCCGATGTAAAAGCAGTTGTGTCATTAGAATATTAATATAAAATATAATAATAAATAATAAAATAATAGATTTATTCGAAAATCTTTGTTTTTTATGGGTTGTTTAATTTAATGATATTTTTTTTTTAAATTGTATTTTTATATGTGATATATTTATATTGACGTAGTCGTATATAAATGTGATGAAAGTTTATTGAATACATTTTGCATGTGATTTGTGACATATTGGTCTGTTAAAAAGAATGCATAGCTTTTCTCATCCAAAGGTATACCACGGTTCCATTCAACAAGACACTGCCCTTGTTCGGACCGAAGGCTTACAGGTGGGACGACACGAGGGACCAGGACAATCTCCTCAGGGAACCGACCAGACAAGTGGTGCAGGCAGTGGACTACGGCGCTGGTCACCATATGAACTATACCAACCCAAAGTTTAAGATGAACCCTTGGTGAGTCAACCCTCTCTGTTACAGGGGGAAACCCGAAACGTTCAAATCAGCCTTGAACTAACACCCAAGTCACCATATCACTACCATGAAGTTACCATTTAGATGAAGTTACCATTTAGATGAAGTTACCATTTAGATGAAGTTACCATTTAGATGAAGTTACCATTTAGATGAAGTTACCATTTAGATGAAGTTACCATTTAGATGAAGTTACCATTTAGATGAAGTTACCATTTAGATGAAGTTACCATTTAGATGAAGTTACCATTTAGATGAAGTTACCATTTAGATGAAGTTACCATTTAGATGAAGTTACCATTTAGATGAAGTTACCATTTAGATGAAGTTACCATTTAGATGAAGTTACCATTTAGATGAAGTTACCATTTAGATGAAGTTACCATTTAGATGAAGTTGCCATTTAGATGAAGTTGCCATTTAGATGAAGTTGCCATTTAGATGAAGTTGCCATTTAGATGAAGTTGCCATTTAGATGAAGTTACCATTTAGATGAAGTTACCATTTAGATGAAGTTGCCATTTAGATGAAGTTGCCATTTAGATGAAGTTACCATTTAGATTAAGTTACCATTTAGATGACGTTACCATTTAGATGAAGTTACCAATTAGATGACGTTACCATTTAGATGAAGTTACCATTTAGATGACGTTACCATTTAGCTACCATTAAACAACAGCTCAGTCTACATTAATGCTCAATTCACATAATCAAATTTTCGTCAATTTTGCGTCAAATTACTTTGTGAACGCATTATTATGTGTTACAACATAGTGCGTTCGAAAAGAAATTGTAGCGATAAAATACTAGCATGTAGTCACCATTTAACTAATTATTAGTCACCATAAGATTATCCAATAGTTAAAAATTAACTATTATATAGTCACCATAATATATGCTAGGTGGCCGAGTGGTCTAAACTGAGCAAATTTCAAGTTGATGTTCTGGCCCAGTCAAGCAAAAACATCACCAGCACCCCGGGTGGATGGGACTCGTTAACCTTGGATGGCACCCCGGGTGGATGGGACTCGTTAACTTTGAATGGCAACTCATCTAAGAGAAGGAAACTCTGAATTCAAACCCGGAGATGGAGTCCCGTAGGCTGTATCTTCCACATGATGTTCCCTTGGGTTATCCAGCTGCGGGGAGAGCGGTGATTTGCTGTTGGGAACCAGCTTATAATCCTAGAAGAATAATCCCAGGCCTCGTGGATTTTGTCTTGCGAAGTCTTCACCATCGTCACATTGTGACGGACGGATGCCAGCATAAAATGATAATAAAAAAATATATAATTTATATAGTCACCATAATATTACACTATAGGTGACAATGCTCTATTATACAGTCATCTTATACTAAAATTTGAATTTCTGTGCAATTCCGACTCTTGTGACGCCCATGGTATAAAACCGTATCGACAGCTCCACCTTCGCTTTGTGGCACCGGCGTATTTAGCAAAAGTGAAGCCGCCGGCTGGGGGCGCCGTATCTGCTGGAGGGGGAGACACCATCATCTCCAGGAGACGGCCATATTTGAAACAAAACATGAACGTTAACTTTTTTACTCTATCTTTAGGTATTCCAACTGGATGCCAGATTTAAAAGGTGACATGGACTCCATGACAAAATTCCCTTACTACATCGGACTCAAGAAATCCAATGTAACAGGTGATGCATAGTAGATTAAAACATTAACGTTATTGAACATTTAAAAGCAACGTTTTATCGGTACAAAGTGATCCAGATTGTTACAGAATGGTAGTATGTAATAAAACTTTTGAAACTATATTTACTTTACGATCAATGGTAATGAACAACAAGAGCAGATTTTTTTTTTTACACCGGGTCCGGTTATTTTGAGAAAATACCGGGTGGGTCCAAGTGTTTAAAAAAAGAGTTAGCTTCTCATTTTTCATAATACATGCCAGCCTTTAAACAACAGTCCTCCAGACAGTCCTGCACTCTACCTGCAGGCCTTTAAAAAACAGTCCTCCAGACAGTCCTGCACTCTACCTGCAGGCCTTTAAACAATACTCCTCCAGACAGTCCTGCACTCTACCTGCAAGCCTTTAAACAATACTCCTCCAGACAGTCCTGCACTCTACCTGCATGCCTTTAAACAATACTCCTCCAGACAGTCCTGCACTCTACCTGCAGGCCTTTAAACAATACTCCTCCAGACAGTCCTGCACTCTACCTGCAGGCCTTTAAACAATACTCCTCCAGACAGTCCTGCACTCTACCTGCAGGCCTTTAAACAATACTCCTCCAGACAGTCCTGCACTCTACCTGCAGGCCTTGAAACAACAGTCCTCCAGACAGTCCTGCACTCTACCTGCAGGCCTTGAAACAACAGTCCTCCAGACAGTCCTGCACTCTACCTGCAGGCCTTGAAACAACAGTCCTCCAGACAGTCCTGCACTCTACCTGCAGGCCTTGAAACAACAGTCCTCCAGACAGTCCTGCACTCTACCTGCAGGCCTTGAAACAATAGTCCTCCAGACAGTCCTGCACTCTACCTGCAGGCCTTGAAACAACAGTCCTCCAGACAGTCCTGCACTCTACCTGCAGGCCTTGAAACAATAGTCCTCCAGACAGCCCTGCACCCTACCTAAAGACATTGAAACAACAGTCCTCCAGACAGCCCTGCACCCTACCTAAAGACATTGAAACAACAGTCCTCCAGACAGTCCTGCACCCTACCTAAAGACATTGAAACAACAGTCCTCCAGACAGCCCTGCACCCTACCTAAAGACATTGAAACAACAGTCCTCCAGACAGCCCTGCACCCTACCTAAAGACATTGAAACAACAGTCCTCCAGACAGTCCTGCACCCTACCTGCAGACATTGAAACAGCAGTCCTCCAGACAGTCCTGCACCCTACCTGCAGACATTGAAACAACAGTCCTCCAGACAGTCCTGCACCCTACCTGCAGGCCTTGAAACAATTGTCCTCCAGACAGCCCTGCGCCTTATCCGTGTCTCTTTATTGATTAATATAATAGTCACCTCGTCCTTTAAAAATATTAATTATTTATTTACCCGAATTCAACCGTGATGCATGACGCTCGCTGCGTGACAGCCTCTTTTCTGTACTGTTGATATTAAACACGTGGAGTTGGGGTGAAGGGCTGTTTTGAAGAGGCAGCAGGACACACCAGAAGCAAAATATGAAGACGAGATTCCCTAGTTTTGGTAAACAGACATTACATCTAAATATCCATGATCCCGTTGCGTTCAATAAAAAAAAATATATATAAATCTATTCATAATTACAATTAAATTCATTCAAATACATTTTGAACTCTACTTCATCGGGACACATAACCTAAGTATTTCTGCCCACAGGCAAGTTTGAGACGGACACATTCATCAACTTTGCTTTCTTCGGTCCATCGTCCCCGAGTGCCCAGGAAACCGACCCACGGAGCCTGCCGGTCCAGTTCACGCCACCGTACTTTGACTGCGGGGGTTCCAACAAATGGGTCGTCAGCGCCGTGTCCCCTGTCGTTGATTTCATGCCCAGATATTCTAATTTCACACATCTACGACGTCAGAGGTGAGGAGAAGTCTTTTTTATCAATAGGCGTATGGGGAGAAATGATTTTAACATTCGGATATCTGAATTATCTTTTCTTTGCAAGTAAGGGCCGTCAATGGTAAACTAGATCAGTGATCAGACGCAACATTCTTGTCAAGGTTTACATTGGCTAAATTTTCATCTTAAATTATCGCTATAACTAGCCCCCCCCCCCCCCCCCCCTCGGCCCAACCACTAGGGACGTCATTTCAGTTTTTTTTCAAGGGAGTGGGGTGGCGAAAGCTTTTCTGCACGCCAATCCCCCCTTGTCTGAACGTGCCCTGGATATTTTCTCCAAATGAACGTTTCGCAGAGTTGTCGGGGTCACTGTGATGGACACAGACTTTATGCAACTGGACTTTAACGCCTGCGGTGTCAGCGACGGCAACCCGGGACCCAGTTACCTGGCGGGGATTCACAAGTGTAAAAAGACGACGGGGGTAAGTAACGAATTGGGGTGGGGGGTGGGGGCGCAGGGCCGACCCTAACAATTGCGGGGCCCAGTATGCGAAACGGACTGCGCGGGGCCCAGTCTGGGTAGGAATAAGGATAATAAGTGAAAATTAAGATTTTGTATTAGAAAATAAATTCGGGGCGGGGCCTATGAAAGTGCGGGGCCCAATGCGGCCGCATAGGTTGCAGTGGCCTAAGGCCGGCCCTGTGGGGGCGTTTAGGAGTTCGGTAACAATTACGGCGTTATGTAACATGTAACATTAGAGGGACAGCTAAGAAAAAAATGTTAAGAAATACCTTCACTATTTGTAAGAGTATATTGGCTTGGAAGACACGTGTTGCCGACAGCCAGTTACTCTGATTCCTAGGCTCGGAGCAGTTTTGGTCAATATGGACATTAGGACATTGCAGCTCGCATAGATGTATGAGGACAGATGCGCTTTAGGAAAGATTCCCAGAATTTGTTCAATGCCCTTATTGAGAAAATAAAGAGCTTTTAAAAAATGGAAGAAATCACTTAGGAAAAATGAATGCGTTTCCTAGGAAAAAACATCTTTTAAAAATAAAATCACATATCCATTTGGAGATACTACCTCGGGGAAAAATGGTATTTTACATTGCAAACAGGGGCGGCCCTGCGGTTCCTGCGCCCCGCGCCAGCTGATCAATTGCGCCCCTTTTAAGTGTAATCATGCCCACATGCAATGATGTTTTCCCATTTTGGGATATCGTTTATGGCGCCAAACGCACATGGCATCCCGGGCAAATGCCAGAGTTGCCGGTCACTCGAGCCGACCCCGATTGCAAGCCTTTAGAAATCCCCCCGTTTCGTCCCCTAGTTATTGACGTTTTGTTTTCAGACCTAATTTCTATTAATGTGATTTAATCGAAGACAATTTCACACTCCGTGGTTAATTTACCGAGACAACGATTGTGAATTTACCAAACTGGCACAAAGCAAGTTGAGTTCTCTTTACCTTAAACTTGAAAGTTCAATGTGAGCATTCAGTCGTCTTGTTAGAAACGTTTTCATGTTTGGTAAAGAAATAATTGATAAGTACATAAACTTTAAAAAAGATATCATTCTTACCGAAATGAACATGTGCATTCCACATTCAGTGCAAGCATAAAATTGGCTACGGGTTCCGTCGCGGTGGCTACATCTGCCACTGCGTGTCCGGGTGGGGCTACCCCTGGTACATCGAGGCACCCTTCCAAGGGGAGAACATTGAGAAGGCCACAGAGGAGGAGTACAACGCCGGGTTCACGTGCAAGCAAGTCCAATGTGAGTATTGACCGCACGTCCGTGCACATTTAGAAAGGTGATTGATGGATTTCCTGCTAGAAATATTTCTATGTATCGGAAACAGATTGTAAATGTTTATTTCACTGCAAAAAATCTTGATCACGAATTAGGGTAAAAAAAAAAAGTTACATTTATAATAAAATGTTGAATAGCCTCCCCTTGTTACTTGTGATATACTCGAAGCTGACGCCTTAGTTCACTCGTTATTCTATCCATCATTCCCCAAGTATTCAAACAATTGCGTATATTATGTATGTCAATGTGTCAATTATTAAAAAAGTTCGAAAACTCCAACGCCGTGAAAACTATATTATCTCGGGATGTCACCGATGTCAAACATTAAAATTGAAAAAAACAAAGTGTTGCTATTTTAACTTAATCCTAAACCATTTGGCTTATGTGGAAGCCAAAGCCATTTTGGAAAAAGAAAATGTTCTGATCGGACACAAGTATCTGACGTCACAACTGTTCTGGTTTTGATACAATATTGACTTGCCTTTTGTCAAAACTTAGGCAGTAATACTCTATACTCTATTTAAAACAAAATTCTAGTCTTATGAAATATTACTTCACCTGTGAAGTCAAGACAATCGTAATGTAAGACGAACACCCTTATTTGCAAGGTTACGTCCCTTGAATTTAAGTCTGTCTAATTTAATTGTGTTGCCACTCATTGTCTTAAAAGACCCACTTAAACCACGAATACTCCAAGGGTACATTCCCTTATCCCAACCATTACCTCATATAAAAATGTCATCTTTTTCACCCCCCAAATATTGAAGTGTAGAGGTAAACGCAAGTATTGCCTGTGTAATTTTCAAATTGTCATCGACATTAAAAAATATTTCCTCGAATTCGCAAGAAGTAAAAAAAAAAACTAAAGTAAATAAAAAGTCGATAATTTAGTAAATTATTTATTCGTAAAAACCTTCTAAATATAGACTAAGGGGAGCTAAAATAACCCTTGAATACGTTTTTTCGGAGGTTTTGGCTTTGTTCAGGTAGCTTCACCCCCACTCCCCCACCCCCTTATATACCCACCCTTTGCCCCCACTGCCTACCACCTCATATACCCACCTTTGACCCCCCCCCCGCTCTTCCACCACTTCATATATTCACATTTCGCCCCAACTCTCCCCGCAGCCTCATATACCCGCCCTTCACCCCCGCTCTCCCACCACTTCATATACCCACCCTTCACCCCCAGCTCTCACAGTCTCCCCATTTCGCCCCTCCCTCTTCTAGCTGTACTCTTATCTTAACCGCACACTGCTCATTTCTCTTCCTCTTGACATCGTATCCCAAAAACAATCTCCCTGCTCTGCAGTGTGTGAATCTAACCACGTGAGTATAGCGTTATAATTGATCAGAGGACGGAAGCCAGCCTTCATTTATTCAATAAAACAATAGATCATTGTTCACTTACTTTCAGTCCGTCAGGTGCTGCCAGTCGTGGACAATTTACCAGGGGTCAGTATAGAAGGCGGTGACGTCATCGCCAGCAGTGGTGGTGTCGAGGCTGAGGTGGAGCAGGATAGGAGGAGACGCTCCGTGGGAAATATGACCTCTGACCTGCGTAAGTCGCCTCGAGTTAAGAGTAGGAAAATAAACGGGAATAAGAAGACAAAAATGCACCCCCTTTTTAAGGCACCAAATGGCTTGCAAATTTGGGTTGAAGAGAAAATTCCAAAATCTAATTCGGATTCTTAAAAACACTGATATGACTTTCATTTACGCCTATTTTACGGTGATCAAATAAATTATGATTGTTATAAATAATACATACATTTAATATAGGCCTAAAAATAAAAAAAAAATATTTTAAGAATTTCAGCTTAATGGAGACTTAAGAGAGGTTGGGTTTAAAAATAAAAATGTAATACGTCACAGTCACTGATCATCTGTGTAATGCAATTGTTCATTTGTAAGCTAATTAGCTAACTGATCGGGCAACCCTCAAAATTGCAAAATTAACGAACGTTAAAACGCTGAAATAACTCCGAACACTATCAAATTCATTTTTTCCCCTTAAGCCCAAATGAGCCAAAAAATCAAGAAATATCTCGTAAGAACGTAATTCAAAGCCCAAGTATGTTATATACCCGAAATCGGTGTAGAGATAGTTTGAAAAGTTTTTGGTCTGTGTAACAACTAACCTTTATGCTAACAAAAGTATATTGTTATAAAAGGGCATCACAGTGAATCAGTAACATATTTTGTTGAATCATCTATTCCTCTCCAGGTATCACAATGAATCAGTAAAATATTTTGTTGAACCATCTATTCCTCTCCAGGCATCACAGTGAATCAGTAACATATTTAGTTGAAACATCGATTCCTCTCAGTAACATAGTTTGTTGAACCATCTATTCCTCTCAGTAACATAGTTTGTTGAACCATCCATTCCTCTCAAACACATAGTTTGTTGAACCATTCATTCCTCTCAAACCCATATTTTGTTGAACCATCCATTCCTCTCAAACACATATTTTAATGAACCATCCATTCCTCTCAGTAACATAGTTTGTTGAACCATCCATTCCTCTCAAATACATATTTTGTTGAACCATCTATTCCTCTCAAACACATAGTTTTTGAACCATCCATTCCTCTCAAACACATATTTTGTTGAACCATCCATTCCTCTCAATAACATATTTTGTTGAACCATCCATTCCTCTCAAACACATATTTTGTTGAACTATCCATTCCTCTCAAACACATAGTTTGTTGAACAATACATTCATCCCAAACGCATATTTTGTTGAACCATTCATTCCTCTCAAACACATATTTTGTTGAACCATTCATTCCTCTCAAACACATATTTTGTTGAACCATCTATTCCTCTCAAAAACATAGTTTGTTGAACCATCTATTCCTCTCAAACACATAGTTTGTTGAACCATCTATTCCTCTCAAACACATAGTTTGTTGAACCATCTATTCCTCTCAAACACATAGTTTGTTGAACCATCTTTACCTCTCAAAAACATAGTTTGTTGAACCATCTATTCCTCTCAAACACATAGTTTGTTGAACCATCTATTCCTCTCCAGGATCTGTTGTAGTAAATGTGAAAGACTATATTTACTATTCAACCAACGGTTCTCGCGACACGCCATTGGCGCACAAGCGTTTTGTTGTGGAAAAAATAGACGGGCACACGATGGAAGAAATTGTAGCAGTGGCAGATAAACTACGAGATTTGAGGGTAATGATTGGAAGGCTGTTCTGTGGGTAATGATTGGGAGTGTTTTGTGGATAATATTTGGGGGGGGGGGCGTTCTGTGGGTAATGATTGGGGGTGTTGTATGGGTTTTGATTCGGGACCGTTCTGTATGTATTGATTGGGGAGTTTGTGTGGGTAGTGATTGGAGCCTGTTCTGTGGGTAGAGGCCAGGAGCTGTTGTGTGGTTTATGGTTTACTGCATCTTAATTTTAAATATTTAGTATCATGGGCAATCGAAGGAAAGACTCGAGGAAAGGCTGGAAAGTATTTAAGATATCAAAAACCAGATGTTGGCGTATCAGGGTTTAGTAAAGTAAATGTAGGCCTTCATAAGTCTAGTTCTGGGCCGTACAGTGAAAATGATGGTGTAGGCCTTCATAAGTCTAGTTCTGGGCCGTACAGTGAAAATGATGGTGTAGGCCTTCATAAGTCTAGTTCTGGGGCGTACAGTGAAATTGATGGTGTAGGCCTTCATAAGTCTAGTTCTGGGCCGTACAGTGAAAATGATGGTGTAGGCCTTCATAAGTCTAGTGTTGGGCCGTATAGTGAAAATGGTGGCATATTAAAATGAGATACTGTATTGTAATAGTTGAGATTAAACACATATAAGTGTTTTGTACCTTGAGTTGATTTTCTGGTGAACTTCGGGTAAATCGTTTTTTAGCGAAAAATTACTGCGTTTAATGACATGTGTAGATTGTCACTGAGTAATTAAGGAACCAAGTGCGGGTATAATGAATAACACATTCAATAGATATTAAAGACATTTTAACATTTTTTTAAAAAATGAAGAATATAACCACGGTTAAAAATTAATTAAAGATGGGTGAACTTTGTGAACTTTTTCCTTTATTATTTTTAAAAAATGTACTCCAATATTATTTTATGTATGTTTATAACTTAGTAAATAAAATATGTTTTATAAAGATCTAATGATAGCTGATTAAAAGATGAACAAGTTCATATCTTTAACTGATCAGATCAGAGCTACTTCAGATGAGCTATTTTACTATGTCAAAATGCAAGAAGTGAACTGATCAAGTTGTCAATAAATTTCAAACTAATCCACAATCCCAACCTCAGCTTTCAATCATTTTATACAAATTTTATTTATTTTAGTTCTGAAATAATAATATTTCACACAAATTTATTTCAGAAATAATACTTTAAAAAATTCATATTTTTTTTAAGCATGCTATTGATTATATCTTAATAGGCATTTCAAAGTAAATTTTAAAAAACAAACAAAATATTCCCATATTTAGAAACCTAACATGGACAACTAAAAAAGAATGACATCTAAATCTACAGAACAGACGAGTTTTATTTTGAAGCTGGGATCGTTTTTTCTTTCAAATTTCTGTGTCCAGTGAAGGTGTTTTGACAATCTGTCAGCGTCTCCCCTTCCAAGCGCTTTTGTTGGTGTCGTCTCTTCATTGCGTCATGCTAGGTAGTCTTGTCTTTTAGTGTTGTCTCTTCATTGCGTCATGCTAGGTAGTCTTGTCTTTTAGTGTCGTCTCTTCATTGCGTCATGCTAGGTAGTCTTTTCTTTTAGTGTCGTCTCTTCATTGCGTCATGCTAGGTAGTCTTGTCTTTTAGTGTTGTCTCTTCTTTGCGTCATGCTAGGTAGTCTTGTCTTTTAGTGTCGTCTCTTCATTGCGTCATGCTAGGTAGTCTTGTCTTTTAGTGTTGTCTCTTCATTGCGTCATGCTAGGTAGTCTTGTCTTTTAGTGTCGTCTCTTCATTGCGTCATGCTAGGTCGTCTTGTCTTTTAGTGTTGTCTCTTCATTGCGTCATGCTAGGTAGTCTTGTCTTTTAGTGTCGTCTCTTCATTGCGTCATGCTAGGTAGTCTTGTCTTTTAGTGTTGTCTCTTCATTGCGTCATGCTAGGTAGTCTTGTCTTTTAGTGTCGTCTCTTCATTGCGTCATGCTAGGTAGTCTTGTCTTTTAGTGTCGTCTCTTCATTGCGTCATGCTAGGTAGTCTTGTCTTTTAGTGTCGTCTCTTCATTGCGTCATGCTAGGTAGTCTTGTCTTTTAGTGTTGTCTCTTCATTGCGTCATGCTAGGTAGTCTTGTCTTTTAGTGTCGTCTCTTCATTGCGTCATGCTAGGTAGTCTTGTCTTTTAGTGTCGTCTCTTCATTGCGTCATGCTAGGTAGTCTTGTCTTTTAGTGTTGTCTCTTCATTGCGTCATGCTAGGTAGTCTTGTCTTTTAGTGTTGTCTCTTCATTGCGTCATGCTAGGTAGTCTTGTCTTTTAGTGTTGTCTCTTCATTGCGTCATGCTAGGTAGTCTTTTCTTTTAGTGTCGTCTCTTCATTGCGTCATGCTAGGTAGTCTTGTCTTTTAGTGTTGTCTCTTCATTGCGTCATGCTAGGTAGTCTTGTCTTTTAGTGTCGTCTCTTCATTGCGTCATGCTAGGTAGTCTTTTCTTTTAGTGTCGTCTCTTCATTGCGTCATGCTAGGTAGTCTTGTCTTTTAGTGTTGTCTCTTCATTGCATCATGCTAGGTAGTCTTGTCTTTTAGTGTTGTCTCTTCATTGCATCATGCTAGGTAGTCTTGTCTTTTAGTGTCGTCTCTTCATTGCGTCATGCTAGGAAGTCCTGTCTTGTTTTTGTTTTTTTTGTATAAGCCACGTGTACAGTTTGAACGATCAAATAGCTTTCCATTATGTGAAAAAAAACACAATATTATCTGACTAATGCCAATACAAGACTCCATTTCAAGTCCTGCAACCACTAATACGTTAAATTTGGTTAAAATAGTGATTTTAAAATGTTTTCCTGATATATTTTACCAACGCCCCCTTTGATAATCCCAGCGCCCCTCCCAAATAGGCCAACACACCGCACCCCGTGGTGGCTTGGGGAGTGGGGAGTACCGTCCACTTTGAGAACCACTTGGCTAGAGTAAAAGACATTTTCAGACATGCGCACTGATATGGTTTAACGAAATTAGAAAGTAGAACTTTTCCCCGCCTTTATTGTTTCTTACTATTTAGAAAATATTTTACCGAAATTGTCAAACGGTGATTTCAATTGTTCTAAAATTAATTTATGTTCTAACACAACAGAAACGTAATCTTCTCTACAAAACCTTGAATGAGAGACACAATCACGTGACCATAGAGTTGACACCGGGAGTCGACGATTATGCAGGGAAAAATAACATCGACCTTGAAGTGGAGAAGGCGTATCAGGTGATTGATGTCATGTGACACAACAATGGAGCTGTGCTGATTGTTGTTATCTTAAATTATTTCTGTCTACGTTACATATTACGAGTGTTTAAAGTCACTTATTGTGTGAGCAACAAAAAAACCCTGTTTTTTTGCATACATTATTTTTGAAGCTCACGCCTTGCTACACTGCATTACACACAGCACACTGACATTAACTGACACACACATGACACATGTGCTCCGTTCAATCTCCACCCTACAGCCCACACCCTCCACGGCCGACATTTCTCATAGATATATGGGAAGCCATCCACACAAATTCCTTCAATTTATTGCACTGTTATACAAACAATATGGTCCAGTGTCGTAGAGAGCTTAACTCGCGCCCGGGGCACAATACCTTTTTAGCGCCCCAATACCTTTTTAGCGCCCCCCCTTATTCGAAAACCATACAATATTATAGTAAAATATACCATTTGGCACCCCTTTGTGAGTAGCGCCCGGGGCATGATGCCCCCTCTTGCCCCCCCTCACTACGCCACTGATATGGTCCTAGGGCTTAACCGGCTGCTGCTGTTTTTACTCCGGCTCCGGTTATTTTGAGAAATTACCCGGTAGTCTTACAAAAAATAGTTCAATTCCCATTTTCTATAATATACTTTAAACAGTACGCCTACAGACAGCCCTACACCATACCCATAGCTCTTTATTGATAAATATAACTGCCCCCCCCACCCCTTTAAAAAATCAACCTATTTCCGGAAATCAACAGTCATTCGTGACAGCCTTTTTTTTTTCACTCAGTACTATTAATACAAAACATGTGGAGTTGGTGAGGGCCGGTTTCGAAGAGGAAGCAGGACGCATCAGAAGCAAAATATGCATAAATTTTAAACGATCACAAAAAAAAACAAAAACAAAAACTAAAGTCATGTGCACTTAACACACTACTTTACCAAATAAAACAGAGAGATGTCGCCCGTCACAGAAGGTTGAGAGAGACGCTGTCGGAAAATGGTGTCTCACAAAATCTGACCAAAGCGGCCGAGACCCTCCGTGACGACATTCTCCGACTCCGAGGCCAACACATTGAGAGGTTCAGGACAAGCCTGGCGTCACCAGCGGCCAGGAGACGTCAGAAGAGAGCGTCTGTCTTTGATGACCAGGCTTTAGATAGGTCAGTCAGTTAGTTTAAAAGAAACAATGGGATTTACACAAACATCGAACATTTGCCAGGGCCGGCGCTGGGGGTATGGGGAACCTTGGGCAAATTACGGCACCTTTTCGTTATACATCACGGTCGTTATGATTTTCTAGTAAATACACATCATTGTCATACTGGGTCTTACTGGTCAGATTGGGACACGTCATGGCCACACTGGGTCTTACTGGTCAGATTGGGACACGTCATGGTTACACTGGGTCTTACTGGTCAGATTGGGACACGTCATGGTTACACTGGGTCTTACTGGTCAGATTGGGACACGCCATGGCCACACTGGGTCTTACTGGTCAGATTGGGACACGTCATGGCCACACTGGGTCTTACTGGTCAGATTGGGACACGCCATGGCCACACTGGGTCTTACTGGTCAGATTGGGACACGTCATGGCCACACTGGGTCTTACTGGTCAGATTGGGACACGCCATGGTCACACTGGGTCTTACTGGTCAGATTGGGACACGCCATGGCCACACTGGGTCTTACTGGTCAGATTGGGACACGCCATGGCCACACTGGGTCTTACTGGTCAGATTGGGACACGTCATGGTCACACTGGGTCTTACTGGTCAGATTGGGACACGTCATGGTCACACTGGGTCTTACTGGTCAGATTGGGACACGTCATGGTCACACTGGGTCTTACTGGTCAGATTGGGACACGTCATGGTCACACTGGGTCTTACTGGTCAGATTGGGACACGTCATGGCCACAATGGGTCTTACTGGTCAGATTGGGACACGTCATGGTCACACTGGGTCTTACTGGTCAGATTGGGACACGTCATGGTCACACTGGGTCTTACTGGTCAGATTGGGACACGTCATGGCCACACTGGGTCTTACTGGTCAGATTGGGACACGCCATGGTCACACTGGGTCTTACTGGTCAGATTGGGACACGCCATGGCCACACTGGGTCTTACTGGTCAGATTGGGACACGCCATGGCCACACTGGGTCTTACTGGTCAGATTGGGACACGTCATGGTCACACTGGGTCTTACTGGTCAGATTGGGACACGTCATGGTCACACTGGGTCTTACTGGTCAGATTGGGACACGTCATGGTCACACTGGGTCTTACTGGTCAGATTAGGACACGTCATGGTCACACTGGGTCTTACTGGTCAGATTGGGACACGTCATGGTCACACTGGGTCTTACTGGTCAGATTGGGACACGTTGTGGTCACACTGGGTCTTACTGGTCAGATTGGGACACGTCATGGTCACACTGGGTCTAATTGGTCAGATTGGGACACGCCATGGCCACACTGGGTCTTACTGGTCAGATTGGGACACGTCATGGTCACACTGGGTCTTACTGGTCAGATTGGGACACGTCATGGTCACACTGGGTCTTACTGGTCAGATTGGGACACGTCATGGTCACACTGGGTCTTACTGGTCAGATTGGGACACGTCATGGTCACACTGGGTCTTACTGGTCAGATTGGGACACGTCATGGTCACACTGGGTCTTACTGGTCAGATTGGGACACGTCATGGCCACAATGGGTCTTACTGGTCAGATTGGGACACGTCATGGTCACACTGGGTCTTACTGGTCAGATTGGGACACGTCATGGTTACACTGGGTCTTACTGGTCAGATTGGGACACACCATGGCCACACTGGGTCTTACTGGTCAGATTTGGACACGTCATGGTCGCACTGTGTCTTACTGGTCAGATTGGGACACGTTGTGGTCACACTGGGTCTTACTGGTCAGATTGGGACACGTCATGGCCACACTGGTTCTTACTGGTCAGATTGGGACACGTCATGGTTACACTGGGTCTTACTGGTCAGATTGGGACACGCCATGGTCACACTGGGTCTTACTGGTCAGATTGGGACACGTCATGGCCACACTGGGTCTTACTGGTCAGATTGGGACACGTCATGGTTACACTGGGTCTTACTGGTCAGATTGGGACACGTCATGGCCACACTGGGTCTTACTGGTCAGATTGGGACACGTCATGGTCACACTGGGTCTTACTGGTCAGATTGGGACACGTCATGGCCACACTGGTTCTTACTGGTCAGATTGGGACACGTCATGGTTACACTGGGTCTTACTGGTCAGATTGGGACACGTCATGGCCACACTGGGTCTTACTGGTCAGATTGGGACACGTCATGGTCGCACTGTGTCTTACTGGTCAGATTGGGACACGTCATGGCCACACTGTGTCTTACTGGTCAGATTGGGACACGTCATGGTCACACATGTTCTTACTGGTCAGATTGGGACACGTCATGGTCACACTGGGTCTTACTTGTCAGATTCTGACAAGTCATGGTCACACTGGGTCTTACTTGTCAGATTGGGACACGTCATGGTTACACTGGGTCGTACTGGTCAGATTGGGACACGTCATGGTTACACTGGGTCTTACTGGTCAAATTGGGACACGTCATGGTCACACTGGGTCTTACTGGTCAGATTGGGACACGTCATGGTTACACTGGGTCTTACTGGTCAGATTGGGACACGTCATGGTTACACTGGGTCTTACTGGTCAGATTGGGACACGTCAATGTCACTCTGGGTCTTACTGGTCAGATTGGGACACGTCATTGTCACACTGTGTCTTACTGGTCAGATTGGGACACGTCATGGTCACACTGTGTCTTACTGGTCAGATTGGGACACGTCAATGTCACACTGTGTGTTACTGGTGAGATTGGGACACGTCATGGTCACTCTGGGTCTTACTGGTCATTTTTTTGACAAGCCAGACCAGGTAGTTGTTCATTCGCTTAGTTTCATAACATTTGATATAGAGTTGAATAGTCCTGAACCGATTTACTCATCGCAGCTCGGTGGTTGTTGTTGTTCTCACAGGTGTCAAAACAATTTCAGATCCACCCAAAATATATGAGCTATACGCTCTTAAAGAGGCTGTGTAATGTAACAAACAAAAAATATAAGGTAAAGGGGCCGCTATCTAAACTGATAAATTGTAAGTTCTTCGCCATCACTGCTGGTAACAGTGTCTCGTTCAGCTGACAATATTGACAATCCATGCAATCGAATCTGAGTCATTGATGACCTCAAGTAAGTTTTATACAAACTTTAATTTGTAAAAACTTTTTTGTTTTTGCCTTTGCTATGGTAACTCGCAATGTCAACATTATTTAGGAAATTTCAACATTATTTTGTACCAGTGGCGTAGCGAGCTTAACTCGCGCCCGGGGCACAATACCTTTGTAGCGCCCCCCCTATTCGAAAACCATACAATATTATAGTAAAATATACCATTTGGCGCCCCTTTGTGAGTAGCGCCTGGGGCATGATGCCCCCTTTGCCCCCCCCCCCTCACTACGCCACTGTTTTGTACGTGATCGTTGTATTTGAAAAAGAAGCAGCCAGCGGCGCACGCTATTGAAGACCCTAATGATGTTTGTACTCCTAAAATATTTTTTGTCAAGATCTCAGTTCTTCTAGTGTGTCCTAACCATCTATTTCCCGTCGAGAATCACCATTTCTCAAAGCCATGTCCCAGTCAACGCGGTATGGAGATGTTGAATATCAAATTGAAAGTCATAGAAATGAAGTTACTGAATATCAAATTGAAAGTCATAGAAATGAAGTTACTGAATATCAAATTGAAAGTCATAGAAATGAAGTTACTGAATATCAAATTGAAAGTCATAGAAATGAAGTTACTGAATATCAAATTGAAAGTCATAGAAATGAAGTTACTGAATATCAAATTGAAAGTCATAGAAATGAAGTTACTGAATATCAAATTGAAAGTCATAGAAATGAAGTTAATGAATATCAAATTGAAAGTCATAGAAATGAAGTTGCAGTTGATGAAACGTGCTCTCAATGGTCCCAACGTCTCGTCTACCAACCACAGGAAAAAAATCTCTCCTGAAAGATTCTTCGGGCGTCTTTTGGCTTGGCTCTAGAGTCATATTCAAACTGCGCCTTTCTTCGCCGTTTGGCGGTTTTTTTTCAACACCGGCTTCATGTTCGTGATAAGGCAATTTCATTAACAGTGGTTATTGCTGATGCAAAGCCTCCGTCTCAGCATTTTGTGAAGAGACGGATAAGACCCTGGACGCGTGCAATGGCAACATCAAGTTTACCAGCTGAAGTCTGCTAGATATTGCTGATGGTATTGACAGAAATCAGGACAACATGACCACGACCAGCATAAATTCAAACTTTCCCAGCCCATAGTTTACAAGACAAGCAACTTCACTATTTACTTAAGGGTCTTCACGCGATTGAAATTTGCTGGGATAGTGCGGGAAATGACCAACTGACCGTTTGATTCGGGCGTTGGGACCCTAACAAGCGCGACGCCTTGGGCGGCCGACCCGTTCATCATACCCTGGCGTCTGTCCCGCATTTTCCTACTTGGCATGTCAATGACTGTCGTCTAATGTTGCAATGTGTGCTTTCTTTAGCAACCGGTTTCTACGGACTGCTATAATTTCAGTAACAAACAAAACAAGAAACATTTTCTTCCATTTATACTAGCGTAACGTCATTTTTGGACTGCCCTTTGGAACGTCTCACTAAAACAAAGTATACTATTTATAAAAGCATGAAACAAAGTTAAAATCTAACATTTAAACATAAAAATTACCCACCCACTCTTTTTTTTTTTTTACATCTCATATATTTAACGTTTCTCTCCACACGTGCAGGATGTTGCGAATCTTACGTCAGAAGGCGAGTGTGACGTCATCGAACTGTCACAAACTCCCCAACCACCAGTTGTACCTCCCGGCGGATGTCGCCTATGGTGTCAGTGACCAGTTCGATTCAGAGGGGCGGACGGCCGTGCGACTGACCCAGTTCTTGTCCATGTATCTACAGGTAAATCATCATGACGTTCCGCCAGGTGGGGCTGCCGTGTCTCCATGACATGTCGGTGCCGTTGAGCAACGCCGTGTTTTTAGAGTGCTGTGTTTCTGAAGTTTGGTATCTAAGTGATATTGTGTTGAAATAAGTGTGTCAGGATGAGTTGTTTGTGTGGTGTGTTTGTATGATCATTATGTTTGTAGGTAGTTCAGTTTGAGCGACTTAGCGTCTATTTGTTGTTTTGTGTGTGTGTGTGGGGGTGGGGGGGGGGACAATGACCAGCTTGAGCTAGGTTGTATGCTTTTCTTAATGGAAATTTTAAAGATGAATGTTTCCTGTGTTAAGTTCAAAAGATTTGTATAGACTTTTACGGGATTGCCATCCACAGAATGTGATGCCAGACGAGAACTATGGCAACCTGAGGGGCGGCGGGATACTCCATGTTGACCAGATGTATGGTGAGGTGCTGGCCAACGTCATGGGCAACTTCAAGATCTATTCGGCTGGACTTTACTTCGACAGGTTTTGTTTAGTTTTTTTTGTGTCGTGTGTTTGTTTACTGAAGTGTGTGGGTTTTTTTTTTTGGGGGGGGGGGGGCTGGGGGGTGGGGTTAGGGGAATCAATAGTTGAGATTCAATCAAGATTTCCTATAGCATAGCTTAAATATAGCTTATGAGGAATCAATTTCTATCTTACGTGCCATTGATTCGGGACATCCATTTCAATCAGGACATTCGTATAAGAATCTTTCATTTCATAACAAAATTTCGCTTACTGTTTCACTGTTAATTGTGTCGGGGTAAACGAAATCTCATATCAGTGCAAAATGTTAAACAGGAACATTGTGTGAAATGAGATCGGACTTTTTAAGGTTGCAGTTTTCATGCTCTCTTGATTTCTCTCCATTAGGTTTAAGTTTGAGAACCAGGACAGGTCGGTCAGGGAATTGTTCGGACCCGAAGCCTACCGTAAACAAGGCTCATTCTATGCCGTGGACATGGCTGGCGATTCCAAGAGATATGTGGACGAGGACTGGTTCAGGCTGGCGAAATCAAGATATGAGGCGAACTTCAGTGGTTTGAAGATGTACAAGCTCAGGGCATATGTCAGGTGAGGGCATTTTCTATGTTTAGATTTGCAGTAGTTGAGGGCATACATCATAAAAAGTTATCAGATGAGGCATATGCCAGTTTAGAAATACTTCAGATAAGGCTATGAAATAGATTAGCGCAAAATGTCCGACAATACCAAGTCCCTGCTTGTACAGTTTCGGTGGTATCTTGAAGTTGCAAATTCAAATGTATTCCTGCTATTTAAGTCTACTATAATATAGTCTCACAAATTAAAAAAAAACAAATTTACAGATGGCCTTTTTTTAACTTCATAAATTTGTTATCTTGCATGTTAATAATCTGAGACCCAATAAATTAATTTGTTTGAGTGTGTGTATATTTAGATCTGATCCTAACGGCACAGGCTCCGTCCGACACGAGTACTTCCCCCTGACCTACAGGGCGGCGCCTTACGAGCTCGGCTACTGGACCAGACCTTACTTCCGGTGTGACGGGAACGTCGACGCGTGGGTTGTGAAATACGTCAGTCCATTCTTCGGGTTGGACTCTCTGAGAACAAAGTTACAATTTAGGTATAATGGTGTCTGGCGTACGTGTCTCACGGGGGGGCACAGAAGACAGGGGATCAGAGAGGAGTCCCGTGGAAAAAAAGGGGGGGGGGGCTGGGAAAGGGATACAAATTCTATATTTTGAAAGAATATCTCTAGGAGTACAAAACATGAACATTACTCAATTAACTTGTATTGTAAGGGTTGCAGACAGGATATTTTGATTTCTTTATTCTCTCAATGACTTTGATGAAAATGTTTCGCTAAAAATTATTAGTGGCGTAATATAAGAAGTTAAAAAAAGTAGAATTTCCTTTTATTCATTAAAAAAACAAACAAATACGTTTAAAACATACTTGTTAAACATACTTTTAAAACAAAAATACTTTGTCAATATCTTTTGATGAAAATAATATTCCTAGTTGAGACCAGTCGGTACAATGTCGGTGACGTTTTCGATTTATAACATCTTTTATTTTATCGTGAATAGTTGTGTTTTTTTCCCTTCGACCAGGGGCGTGGCTACTGTGGAGATTCCCCTGAATCTCTTAGAAATCAACCAGTGCCCCATGGCATACAGTGTGGCAAACGCCTTCAAGAACACGGCCCGCTGTGATTATTTCTCCACTAACGTAAGACAAACAATCGGCAGAAGCGGCACTGAGCACAAAGCTCTTGGCAGTGGCGTAGCGAGCGTAACTCGCGCCCGGGGCACAATACCTTTTTAGCGCCCCCAATACCTTTTTAGCGCCCCCCCATTCGAAAACCATACAATATTATAGTAAAATATACCATTTGGCGCCCCTTTGTGAGTAGCGCCCGGGGCATAATGCCCGCCTTGCTCCCCTCACTACGCCACTGGCTCTTGGCCCACCACTCATGGTTTTTCAAGGGGCTGTAGTGATGGGTTGTACAGGAGGCTGTAAGGAAGGGTTGTACAGGGGGCTGTGGGGATGGGTTGTACAGGGGGCGGTGGGGATGGGTTGTACAGGAGGCTGTAGGGATGGGTTGTACAGGAGGCTGTAGGGATGGGTATGAGGCTGTAGTGATGTGTTGTACAGGAGGCTGTAGTGATAGGTTGTACAGGAGGCTGTAGGGATGGGTTGTACAGGAGGCTGTAAGGATGGGTTGTACAGGAGGCTGTAGTGATGGGCTGTACAGGAGGCTGTAGTGATGGGTTGTACAGGAGGCTGTAGTGATGGGTTGCACTAATGTAAGAAGACGTGATGCAGCATCTCTGTCAACGCAATCGGTGGTCCACAATGTTCTCATAACGACTGCCATTGAAATATGTATTCAGTTACACAACTGAATATCACTGAAATAAAAAAAAATACGAATTTGAAGACAGTTGTTAAGGTTTTAACTCATGTGGCAGTGTTCCACAAAGTCTAAACGGGAAAAAGGAGGGGGGGGGGCGAGGATGCATTTACTCATATTGATAATAAATCGGAACTGAATAATTTTTCTACAAAACTGTGTAATAAAAAGTTTTTTTTTTTTTTTTTTTTTTTTTTTTTTTTTTTTTTTTTTTTTTTTTTTTTTTTTTTTTTTTTTTTTTTTTTTTTTTTTGGTTTAATGTATTTTTACAATTTATAAATCAATCTTGAACGCTAACAAACCACACCAAAACAAATAAATTGATTAGCGCTTCCTAAATGTTATTTTTGCAGTGTGTGCCATTGGCTGGATTTCAGTTTTTACGTGGTTCATATCGATGCAACTGTAGACTTGGATTCGATTACTGGCATCTGGACGGGAAGTTTTGGATTGAAGGTTCATTGGTTGAACTCGAATACGAGAAAAAGAAAGCCGGGCTTTTTAACCGGTGAGTGGTGAGAAAAAGTTCGTAAATATTAAGGAAAGGTTATATGTTACCGGGGGGGGGGGGGGGGGGGGGGGAGAAAGTGAATTGGGGGGGGGGGCTGCAGTGATGCATTGTAATGGGATTCGTGGAGAGGTGTAAGGGGCTGTAGTGATGGGTTCTACAGGGGCTGTAGGGATGGGTTGTACAGGGGCTGTAGTGATGGATTCTACAGGGGCTGTAGGGATGGGTTGTACAGGGGCTGTAGGGATGGGTTGTACAGGGACTGTAGTGATGGGTTGTACAGGGACTGTAGTGATGGGTTCTACAGGGACTGTAGTGATGGGTTCTACAGGGGCTGTAGGGATGGGTTGTACAGTGACTGTAGTGATTGGTTCTACAGGGGCTGTAGGGATGGGTTGTACAGGGAATGTAGTGATGGGATGTACAGGGGGATGTAGTGATGGGTTGTGCAGGGGGATGTAGTGATGGATTGTACAGGGGGATGTAGTGATGGATTGTACAGGGGGATGTAGTGATGGGTTGTACAGGGGGATGTAAGGATGAGTTGTACAGGGGGATGAAGTGATGCATTGAAATACTATTCGTAGCGGTGTGTAACGGCTGTAGGGTTGTGTTTATCAAAGGGATGTAGTGATGTGTTTTACATGGACGCTTTAGCAATGGTCCTTGGGGTGGGCTGTAGTGACAGGTTCTACAACAGTGGTAGGCAACCTTTTTTTTAGCAATTACCCCAAAATATATTTGTCTCCGCCGTCGTTACCTCCTTTATTTGAAATAAAGAAAATTTAGATGTTTTAATTCAAAATGGTTAATTGAATTTATTTATGCGGAGAATACAAGAGCTAAATATAACAAAATTGCAGCATAAATTTATAAAATGTCATTGTGTAACAAAAAGAATTTCTTTGAAAAAAAAAACACTTCATATTTGGTAGAAATGATGTTTGATTCTGTTACAATTATATCAACATTTGAACATTATTTTAGCAGAAAAAAGTTTAGATACTGTTTTGAGGGTAAAATAATTTATTTCTTAGCCTTGATTTTATGTTTATTAGTTTGAAAATCATTGTTCGCAACTGTAATTTGTTGCAAAAGGCAGCGACTGTTTGACAGCCCCCTCCTGAGCAATTGTTGAGCAAATGCAGTAGCGTCACTTGGAGGTGCTAACATCCCATGGTGACACCCTCACAGGGAGATTACACCGAAAGGAAAATAGTCTGTTTGACAGACTTTGTTAGAGTCAGGGTTTTAACAGTTTTAAGTTAAATACAGGAGCGGGGTGCCGTAAGGAAGGCTGCTACTAGAGCAGGGTGTCACCAGAGTACAGTCCGACCAGTGCAATTTGCCACCAGAGCAGGTTACCACCAGAGCTGGCAGACTCCGAAGAGGTCCATGGGGTTACACCATGAGTTTACCGCGCTGGGTGACAGGAAGACCTGGAGACGCCACTGAGCATAAGATAACATAGGCGACTTGGACTTAATGACGCATACAAGAAGAAACGTGAACTTGTGGTAGCTGACGAGCACCTAGCAATAGCAACATATTGGGCTGTGTTTTTCTACTACACAGGCCAAATGGAGGGTTGTCAGAAAAAAATGTTTCATAAAAGAAAAGCGCTTTAATTAAATTGAAATATAATATTATTAATGTCTATTGAGTCATAATTACCTATACAGGTATTTTATTTTTATCCTATTAAGGTTAATTTTACCCCATTTGGGTAAATTTTAACCCATTTAGGTTAATTTTAACCCAATTAGGTTAATTTTACCCCAGTTCAACGACCACTATTCTTTAAGGGCCTGTAGTGCTAGGATCTACTGGGTGCTGTAGTGATAGGTTGTACTGGGTGCTGTATTGATATGTTGTACTGGGTGCTGTAGTGCTAGGATCTACTGGGTGCTGTAGTGATATGTTGTACTGGGTGCCGTAGTGATATGTTGTACTGGGTGCTGTAGTACTAGGATCTACTGGCTGCTGTAGTGATAGGTTTTACTGGGTGCTGTAGTGATAGGATATATTGGGTGCTGTAGTGAGAGGTTGTACTGGGTGTTGTAGTGCTAGGATCTGCTGGGTGCTGTAGTGATAGGATCTACTGGGTTCTGTAGTGATAGCTTCTTCGGGGGTTGTAGTTTTAGGTTTCATTGTTCTTAAATGAAACCACAACAGTGCAACACACAGATTAGCATTTCAAAATTTCTAATTTTGCAGATTTGATCTTCTCAACTGTCGTGTGTCATCAGCCCCGCATGCGGAAGGTGCGCTCCAAAGCTGTACTCTCCTGGCCCTAGCACATCTTGTCTCATCGTGGATACGCGTCCTTTAGTTTATTCAGACTCTGGAGGTTTTTTTTCCCTTTATATTCATGAAGGGAATGCAGTTCTCATGTGTTTCAACCAGTATTTTCCTCACTCGACTTGAGAATAAAGATACACCCTCGACACCAAAGTCACCGTCTCACAAGTGACGTCATACTCCCTACGGGGTGAAACCGGGAAATCTCTGCTTTTGTGCACGTGAATGTAATTAGAACCCCCACCCCCCCAAAAAAAAATACTCAAGTGAAGAGGGGACACTCGTAAAATAATATTCGCAGCAATGGTATATTGCAAAATGGCTTTTTATAACATCATTTGAAAAATACATACAGTTAAAAAAAGACGTCAGTGATAAAATGTTATCAACGTCGTGTTTGTGTGGGGCATTGGATTAACGCAGATTAACTGAAATGAAACTGTCCGTTTTTTTGTGTGTACAGTAATAACTGTATGGCCTTGACCCAGCAACCAGCCGGTGGGTTGCAATGACTTGCGGGGTTAAAAGCAACAGAACTACTGGTAAAGGGACCAGCAGACGTGACCACTTGAACCCGAGAAAGCATGGCATTACAGAAATTGAATATCTTTAAAGAAAATAATAACGAGAAGGCAAGAAAGTTAAAGCTCAACTCATCATCATAGCGTGTATTTAAATGGAATGTATGAGAGTGGCTACTAGCGTTACTATGAAACGCCAAAGAAGCATTCATTGCAACAAAATTATTATTTTTTAAATACGTAATTGTGATCATGCATTACAAATATGAACGAGAAATTCAAACTTTTTTATGTGGTCTTTTTTTATTGTTATCGTTTTTTTTAAAATGTTTTTATTGTTATTTTTATTGTTATTTTTATTGTTTTTATTGTTAATGTTATTTTTATTGTTTTTTTCCATAAATTATATTTTCAAAATATTAAGATCATAAGAAAATTGTTTTTATTTTTATCTTTTAAAAACAATTTTTTTTTTTTTTACAATTTAAAAAAAAAAAAAGTTTGTAAACATCTAATGAAGAAGTTACGTAGCTTCAACTTTTTCGTTTCTTCAATTGTTGACCAGACATTGCACATAGATTATTTGATAATTAAAATGTTTACTTGAGTAAAATAATTTTATAAATATTGAGAATATTTAAATATCTATAACTGCTTTCTATGGGTGTATTGGCCTTTTGTAACACTTAAATGGTGCACCAATAGGATCTACCTATATGCAAATAATCATCACCATTGTTGGTTCTTTGGGTTCCTTGTGGAACACATGGTCGCTGGCCTCTTTGCACGTTCTCTTATGTGCGTTTTAGTTCTTCCCAGCTCTTTCCTGTCATCTCATGTTCTCTCAGGCTCATCCAGGCCACGGCGCCTCCATATTCTCCCAGCTTCATCCAGCACACGGCGCCTCTATGTTCTCTCAGGCTCATCCAAAACACGGCGCCTCTATGTTCTCTCAGGCTCATCCAAAACACGGCGCCTAAATGTTATCTCCGCCTCATCCAAAACACGGCGTCTCTATGTTCTCTCAGCCTCATCCAAAACACGGCGCCTCCATGTTCTCTCAGCCTCATCCAAAACACGGCGTCTCTATGTTCTCTTAGCCTCATCCAAAACACGGCGCCTCTATGTTCTATCAGCCTCATCCAGGCCACGGCGCCTCCATGTTCTCTCAGCCTCATCCAAAACACGGCGACTCCATGTTCTCTCAGCCTCATCCAGCACAAGGCGCCTCTATGTTCTCTCAGCCTCATCCTGTGGGTATGTCCTATCCATCTACATGTATATATAATAGTGTATATATGATGTTGATGAATAATAAATTATGCAATAAAATAATTTTGCTCAATCAATTTTGTGATTTTCACTACAAATAAAGTATTTATCTTTTTTTAAAAAAAATTAAAATTTAAGAATTGTTTTTTCCTTTAAATATTTTTAAATCTTCTTTTTTTTACGTTTCAAAAAAAAAAAAAAAATCCTTTTGAAGCAGTAATGCTAATATTAGGGTGCTGAATGGCCGAGTGGTTTAATCTGGTCTAAATCTGAAGTTCGTGGTTTGGAGCTCAATCCCCACCAGAGCGCAGTCAAGCAAAAAACACCACCAGCACCCCGGGTGAATGGGACCCGTTAACCTTGGACGGCACCCCGGGTGGATGGGACCCGTTAACCTTGGACGGCACCCCGGGTGGATGGGACCCGTTAACCTTGGACGGCAACTCATCTAAGAGAAGGCAACCCTGAATTCAAACCAGGCGAAGGAGGATAAAAATGACACAATGAAACATTCCGACATGTATCATCTCCATACGATGTACGTCCGGCGCCTCCATTGTGACGGACGGATGCCATCGAAGCTAAGAACTCTGGCCTGGAAGAAAAATAAAACTATTCGTACGCCCTCCAAAATCCGTACGCCAATATTTTGTAATCTTTTATTGGAGCCAGCTGGCAACCTTCTTAAGTTTAAAAAAAAATATGTAAATAGTGTATAGAGAAAACCCAACAAGTCAATGTAGAGACGAGGAACAAATCTGGTTAGATTTGTACTAATGACATTCAGACGTTGATAAAATAATGACATCCGTATGTCATGTAAAGAATTTCAGCAGTCTGTACAGTTGTACTCCTGTGGGTTTAATATAAGATGTGCTATCACAGTGCTAAGTACAGTCGTACCCAGGGGAGATGTGCTATCACAGTGCTAAGTACAGTCGTACCCAGGGGAGATGTGCTATCACAGTGCTAAGTACAGTCGTACCCAGGGGAGATGTGCTATCACAGTGCTAAGTACAGTCGTACCCAGGGGAGATGTGCTATCAGCCGCTTGTGGGACCGACTACTCACATTCTAACAATGCGTGACTACTCAAGTGCGTGACTTTCCCTGGTTGTGTCACCAGCGACCTAGCCGGCTAACAAACAAGGCGTAAAACAGAATTGGACAAGCCTTAAGAAATAATCCGCTTGTTACGGGGGGTCTCAAATTAGCTGCGAGCTTAAACCGAGCATTTCCTTTTGTTGTAACATCAGTAAATGAACAGGAGACTACAGATCGGGGAGCTTTGCCACATTTGATGACAAAAAGAATACCACTCTGTTAAGGAGACGTTGTAAATTATGGATTAGATGGAATATTAGAAATGTAATTATTGATATTTAGTGTGCTTTAAAGGTATGGTAAGCACTCGCTTCCAAACACTGCTGTGATAAGGGGCATTCGTGCGCCCAATTCATCTTCCCACTTAGTTCACTAAATCACGAGATTATGCTACGACCACGACCCGGAGAACAACTTAGACAGCTGATTAAACCTTTTGATTTAAGTCAGGTGTATGATGTTAATGGTGTCATTTAAAGATTTCAGCGAATTTTATCACATATATATAATAATATATTCTTGAGAAAAACAGATCTACTCTGTATTTTCCATATTTTGTCTAATTAGTTACAATTAATATAAAACAATCACCGGCTGGTACGTTACAACGATGTCGTTTAATTAAAGCCGATGATTTTATCTAGTTTCAAGCAAACTGAGAAACGTGTACCAAATTGTATTTTTTCAGGTTTAAAAATATCGTGTAATTTTATTTTTAAAAATATTTCTAAATTTGTAACATGCTCTATTCGCTCCAAATTCTGTTAAAATCCCAAACCCCCCCCCCTTTTTCCCAAGATCCAGGGCGCAGCGAGCCGTGTCGGTCGGTAGGCCGCCTAAAGCAATTTGGACTCACTTGAATACATCTATATTACCTAACTTTTCTTGCCACACCTCCCAGCTTAAATAAGTTTGAGCACAGACGGACAATGAGCTAACAAAAAAAAAAAAACAAATTGGTGAAAAAACAATCAAAGCAACATGGTGAAAACAAGCGAAACTTCTAGTGAAAAAACAATCAAAGCAACATGGTGAAAACAAGCGAAACTTCTAGTGAAAAAACAATCAAAGCAACATGGTGAAAACAAGCGAAACTTCTAGTGAAAAAACAATCAAAGCAACATGGTGAAAACAAGCGAAACTTCTAGTGAAAAAACAATCAAAGCAACATGGTGAAAACAAGCGAAACTTCTAGTGAAAAAACAATCAAAGCAACATGGTGAAAACAAGCGAAACTTCTAGTGAAAAAACAATCAAAGCAACATGGTGAAAACAAGCAAAACTTCTAGTGAAAAAACAATCAAAGCAACATGGTGAAAACAAGCAAAACTTCTAGTGAAAAAACAATCAAAGCAACATGGTGAAAACAAGCAAAACTTCTAGTGAAAAAACAATCAAAGCAACATTGTGAAAACAAGCGAAACTTCTAGTGAAAAACGTCGCAACAAAGAGGACAGGTGTCACTTGCCTTTTTTAAGGCAGCAAAATAAATGGAAAATGGCCTAAACAAGCAAATAATGAACATATTCAACAGTGCAACAGTTTGAATCCCAGTGAACTTCAGTTGAACTGCTGGTGGAGCAATGCATCGTTCTTTATAATACACCGGTTAAATAGAATTGAAAAAAGAAAACGAGTTATATCATTAAAAAAAAACGAAACCACATCGCTTGAAGACTTATTTCTAGCAAGATGTTTTATTATAAACAAAAAACTGAAAATTGGGAGGATGAGTCTCACTCTCATCATCACATATACTTGATATCACAGATACTTGATATCACAGATACTTGATATCACAGATACTTGATATCACAGATACTTGATATCACAGATACTTGATATCACAGATACTTGATATCACAGATACTTGATATCACAGATACTTGATATCACAGATACTTGCTATCACAGATACTTGGTGCTAAAGTCCAACCTGGTCAGGGCAAATTCTTTCCCTGGAAATGATGACTGGCAGATATAGAGATTCATTCGTCATGCCCAATCTCTCAGAATTTACCAAAGTTCTGACCCGACTCTTAATCATATCGTCACTCTGAAATTCAATACTGTCATCAATGAGGTGAGTTTATATGATGTATTATGACTTATTCTTGCACTTGAAAAATATTTTTAGATGTATCACGTTGAAATTGCACTAATTGATCTGACCATAATGTGCTGGAAATGAATATGTACAATGTCATTGAAAATAAATTTTTCATTAATTTAGACCCCTAAAAAGATCTTATTTTATCTTATCTTATCTTATTTCAACACGTACGATTCTTTCTCCTCATTCAAAATCCCATCCAAAACATTTTCTCTAAATCCATCTTATCCAAACACCATATCCACGTAAAGCCGTTTGTAGGCCTATCCCAAACAAAGGCCCTTAAAGTATCAAGATTCTGCCCTTGTAAATAATTATCAATACGGTGTATCCTTATCATATAATCGTATCCCATCACGGGTCCTCACAAAGGCACATCGCCTCTATCCCGACTTTTCGTTATTATATTCTACATTTAAAAACATGTTCCCAGCAATGACGATATCAAGTGACTTGATCTTGCAAGAAGTCAACTTCACGGATCGTGTTTTCCTGCCATTGCAATGATTCCCAGCAACCCCCCCCCCCCTCGTGTCCGTGAGATCTGTACGTATGTTTGCGTGTCAGTGAGAATTGTAGGTACGTCTGCGTGTCTGAGTAGTGATATCATGAACAGGTCCATTGTTTTAGCTGACTGTGAGAGAATATTGGGAAGGTGTCTGTACGGTAGGATCGCTGGTCTCAACATTAACTGTACCTTGTTGCTCCTTCAGATGTTTGTGGTTTATCCATTTTGTTTCCTTGTGGCGATTAGAAGTTTTGAAATGTGCAAAAAGTTGAAATTAGCTAAATTTGAACACCATTTAAAAATAGATAAATTATTTCTGAGCAACCATGAATAATGTAGTTTAAAAAAAAAGTTTTTGCAATTATTCTAGTAAAACGAAAATATTTTTTTAATACCTAATTTTCTAACAGGATAAAGATAACAGCAAGTTTTCACCTCTTGGAAAATGTATCGATTCCCCCCTGTGTGGCCGAATAAACATATGCAAACAGTTATCAAATAAATCGTTTCTTTAATTTTGTTCTAAGTAAAGCAATACACTATAGAGCACCTATAGTCAAGTTTTAAAGTAGGTAACGTCCACTTGCTGATCACAAACTCATCATCATGACGTATCTTGCTAGGACGTCACTGACGGTTGTTGCCTTTACAGCCGCGACGTTAATTTGCAACATTACAAATATCCGATGTGGCGGCCCTTACGACTGGATGAAGCCGGACAAGTTTAACCAGCTGGACGGCTTATTTCATTCGGTCAACGCTGGCAACTGCCGGTCGAAGAGCAAGCAGCAGTTGCTGATGAGGAGTGACGTGGTATCACAGCTTCCGGTTTACAATCATCTCCTGTCGAAGGTTTGGTACAGAAATAGGACGTCCCTCATCCACATCCATAATATGGCATTAAACAGGGCCATGTTTCACAGGTAAGCATTAAACATAGAAATGTTTCACAGGTAAACATTAATGAGGGCCATGTTTCACATAGATAGGCATTGAACAGGGACGTTCACACAAATGTTTGTCTGATTGGCTAAAATTTAATACAGGCGTAGTTTTTTTTTAATAATGTCAATTATAACTATTGTTTCAGTTACGAAGTAGGAGTTAAGGTTATGATTTATTTAAATTTTTTTTCTGGCATCCGTCCGTCAAAATAAGACGATGGTGTGAACTTCGAATGACGAAATCCATTGCAATTATTCTTTTTGGGAGTATAAGCTGGTTCCCTACACAGCAAATCGTCTCTCTATAAGCGCCGCTGGATAACCCAAAGGAACATCATAATATGTTGATGATACAGCTTGGCACCAGGACCAGTGGCGTCGCAGGAGTTGTTTCACTGTGTCCATGTAATCCGCCTACGGGACTCCACCTCCGGGTTTGAATTCAAGGTGTCCTTCTCTTAGATAAGTAGCCATCCAAGATTAACGAGTCCCATCCACCCGGGGTGCTGGTGATGCTTTTACTTGTCACGGTGCATTGGTGGGGATTGAAGTCCAGAGCAAGAACTTGATATCGAATCAGTTTAGACCAGCCACAGGGGCTATACATTCAAAGTCTAACTATTGTTTCTATAAGAAGTAAGAGTTAGTTATAAATTTCAAGGTGAACCACGTTATCGTTTCAGCTACATACTGCAAAAAATGAATGACTCTGAAAGTTTTCATAAACAGCCGGATTGGAGATATTTCTACTTCGGCGCCGCTTCCGACGTCAATGCCAACCCCAACGTACTCAATGGAAGCGCCTTTTACTTTGACACTGATTGTCACTATGCCAACTGGTAAGTGTCATTGATAATATTCAGTGGCGTAGCTAGGTTTGGTGTCGCACAGGGCAGGAAAATATTGTTGCTGCTACTCTACTCCAAATAAAATCAGTTTTTCTAAAATGCCTCTCTTAAATTTATAGAAAAAAGTCTCTCCCCCCCTCCAGCAACCGTTCCTACTCAGATGCGTTTATATAAGCAGAATGTACTATCCGAACTGGTCAGTAGCAGGAAGAATATAGATGCAAATTATCACTATATAAGTAGTGAATTCAATGAAGAATATAAATGCACTTTGTCACTATATATGTAGGGAATTAAATGAAGAATAAAGATGCGGATTGTCACTATATAGGTAGTGAGTTCAATGAAGAATATAGATGCAGATTGTCACTATATATGTATTGAGTTAAATGAAGTTGCAAATTGTAACTATGTAGGTAGTGAGTTCAATGAAGAATATAGATGATAGAAACATCTTGAAAACGTATCAGTAGGAATAAAGTGTCACTACCATGCTGATGAGCGGTTTTCGGTCTCATGAGTTGGGGAGATTGTGGTCTAAAATAGCTACTTCATGGTACTAATAATTGAAGGGCTGAGTAGAAAAAGTACTTAAGTTACAATTTTCCAAAAAAAGGAGTTAAGACAGGCATTATATTTGAATACTTTCCCTAAATCATTCCTGTAAATATAATTCATGAAAAATGTCCACAAGTGTTTGATTCAGAGTTACCTCGAGCAGATTTTAATGTATCTAAATAAGAATTTTAAAATTTTAAACTCATTTTTCTCAAAACTTCAAAAATACGCTTAAGTACTTTTTCTACTCGGCCCTTCAATTGTGATCTTATGTTACTATCAATGAGGCACAACTTAAAGAACAGGGAGATGGCACCCTTCATCCCACCCCCTAAAATTCCAGGTTTGAGAGGGGTATAGGATACAATATTTTGGAAACATGAGAACAGAAAACTGATTAAATAAATCTCGTTAACGATAGTGCATGTATGCCAATTAAAATATTTAATGATATCATTTATTAAATTGTTACTATTTTTTAACACCACCCCATTATATTTATATTTTAAAAAATATATTTTAGGCTGCCAACGTTGCCATTCAACAAGACGATCCGCTTGTTCGGTCCAAGAGCTTTCAGATGGGACGACTACAGGGACCAGGACAATTTCCTCAGAGAACCAACTCGGACTGTTGTAAAAGTCACAGATATCGCGAGCGGAATGAATAACTACACCCACCCTGGGTACAAAATGAATACATGGTGAGCGCTTGGTTTTAACACCACCGAAGGGGGCAGTAGGGTGTAAGTGTAAGGGTTGGAGGTCAGTGGCGAACCTAGATGTACGAAAGGTCAATATTGAGAACTTGATGTCAGTCGTTACATCTTGATCTCAGATTATTTGATGCCAGCAATCAATTGAGAATGATTTGGTGAAAGCGAAATGTTTATTGCAAGGGATAGATGTCAGCGGGGAAATATGGGTGCCAGATGTCAGAACCTATTGCCAGTTGGTAGGGGTTGTTTCCAGTAGACCGGCCCGAACGCCAGTCGGTAGGGGTTGGTGACAGAAGACAGGCCTGAAAGCCAGTTGGTAGGGGTTGTTGCCAGTAGACCGGCCTGAATGCCAGACGGTAGGGGTTATTGCCAGTAGACAGGCCTGAATGCCAGTTGGTAGGGGTTGTTGCCAGTAGACAGGCCTGAATGCCAGTTGGTAAGGGTTGTTGCCAGAAGACAGGCCTGAATGCCAGTTGGTAGGGGTTGTTGCGAGTAGACCGGCCTGAATGCCAGTTGGTAGGGGTTGTTGCCAGTAGACAGGCCTGAATGCCAGACGGTAGGGGTTATTGCCAGTAGACAGGCCTGAATGCCAGTTGGTAGGGGTTGTTGCCAGTAGACAGGCCTGAATGCCAGTTGGTAGGGGTTGTTGCCAGTAGACAGGCGTGAATGCCAGTCGGGTGTGGTTGGTGACAGAAGACATAACTTGTGTCAGTCGGCAGATGAGCGTCAGTAAGGTCACTTCAATCCAACATTATATAGTTCAAGGAACTAATGTTATAACTTGGTCTTATAGGTACCACACCTGGCTGCCAGATACACATGCAAACGAAGACTCGCTGACCAAGTTCACATATTACGTTGATATAAAACACTCCAACGTAACAGGTAGGTCACCTTGACATTTGGGACGGGGTTAAAGGTTAACTATTACTAAAGGGATTGTAAGTTTGTCTTCTCCAGCAGGATACACAGTCCCACATATTTCCCACCTTCTCCAGCAGTATCCACTGTCACAAATATCTTCCATCTACTCCAGGAGGATCCACTATCAAAAATGCCCCCCAACTTCTCCAGAAGGATCCACCGTCACAAATATCTTCCATCTTCTCCTGCGGTATCCACTGTCAAAAAATTATATCTTCCATCTTCTCCTGCGGTATCCACTGTCAAAAAATTATATCTTCCATCTTCTCCTGCGGTATCCACTGTCAAAAAATTATATCTTCCATCTTCTCCTGCGGTATCCACTGTCACAAAATTATATCTTCCATCTTCTCCTGCGGTATCCACTGTCAAAAAATTATATCTTCCATCTTCTCCTGCGGTATCCACTGTCACAAAATTATATCTTCCATCTTCTCCTGCGGTATCCACTGTCAAAAAATTATATCTTCCATCTTCTCCTGCGGTATCCACTGTCACAAAATTATATCTTCCATCTTCTCCTGCGGTATCCACTGTCACAAAATTATATCTTCCATCTTCTCATTGCGGTATCCACTGTCACAAAATTATATCTTCCATCTTCTCCTGCGGTATCCACTGTCAACAAATTATATCTTCCATCTTCTCCTGCGGTATCCACTGTCAAAAAATTATATCTTCCATCTTCTCCTGCGGTATCCACTGTCAAAAAATTATATCTTCCAACTTCTCCTGCGGTATCCACTGTCACAAAATTATATCTTCCATCTTCTCCTGCGGTATCCACTGTCACAAAATTATATCTTCCATCTTCTCCTGCGGTATCCACTGTCAAAAAATTATATCTTCCATCTTCTCCTGCGGTATCCACTGTCAAAAAATTATATCTTCCATCTTCTCCTGCGGTATCCACTGTCAAAAAATTATATCTTCCATCTTCTCCTGCGGTATCCACTGTCAAAAAATTATATCTTCCATCTTCTCCTGCGGTATCCACTGTCACAAAATTATATCTTCCATCTTCTCCTGCGGTATCCACTGTCACAAAATTATATCTTCCATCTTCTCCTGCGGTATCCACTGTCACAAAATTATATCTTCCATCTTCTCCTGCGGTATCCACTGTCACAAAATTATATCTTCCATCTTCTCTTGCGGTATCCACTGTCACAAAATTATATCTTCCATCTTCTCCTGCGGTATCCACTGTCACAAAATTATATCTTCCATCTTCTCCTGCGGTATCCACTGTCACAAAATTATATCTTCCATCTTCTCCTGCGGTATCCACTGTCACAAAATTATATCTTCCATCTTCTCCTGCGGTATCCACTGTCACAAAATTATATCTTCCATCTTCTCCTGCGGTATCCACTGTCACAAAATTATATCTTCCATCTTCTCCTGCGGTATCCACTGTCACAAAATTATATCTTCCATCTTCTCCTGCGGTATCCACTGTCAAAAAATTATATCTTCCAACTTCTCCTGCAGGATACTCTGTTATTTTGTTACTTTTCTTTTCATCGCCAGGAAAGTTTCAAACTGAAGAAAATGAACGTTTCTCTTTCTTCGGCCCGTCGATGCCGGGGGCGGGCGATACGGATCCCAAAATGCTCCCCGTTCAGTTTACGGCGCCCTATTTTGACTGTGGGGGCGCCAACAAGTGGGTGGTCAGTGCCGTGTCGCCGGTTGTGGATTTTATGCCGAGATACTCAAACTTTACTCACCTGCGACGTCAGAAGTAAGTGTTACTTGATTGGGGGGGGGGGGGTCAATTAAGAGGCTGAAATGTCTCATTAGGAAATGGCGTCAGCGGGCCGTCGAGCTCGCGCTCCTTATGCCCTCCCTGGCGCCCACCCACACCTGCCAGGTGCCGGGTTTCCCCGACGTCGTGCCGTGCGGAGGGACGCCAGAGACCTCCCCTGGCGTGAAACGTCCCCACCAGCAACCGTTCGATCGGGTTTGCCGACGGAGACCCTCCCCGCACGGAGGCATCCGGTCGACCGAAGACGCTGCGTTTAAAGCGTTCGCAGTCCACTTTCCTAGGGGCCGGGACGGTAAATTAACGTCCAAAAATCTCCCCCCCCCACCCGTCCCGGGGAAGCATCGGACGCCCTCTAAGAGGGATTCTACAGTGGGTTTCCACCTCGCAACTAATTCTCGAAGTAGCTGGGACGAAACGGTTGCCTAGGAGCAGCTTTCTCAGGGCTGCGTATTTAGAATCATCGGCCAGAGACTTCCACCACAGCCTCTCGCCTCATAACCCTTAACGGCAACTTGTAATCATGATCCCTATTAAGAGGCTAGAGGGATCAATTAAGAGGCTAGAGGGGTCAATTAAGAGGCTAGAGGGGTCATTTGTTTTATAGAGTAGAACTTTAGAATGCTTAAAGCAACACAAATATGACGGTATTCTATTACTTGTTATTATTCAGAATTTTAAACTTCATTATAACCCCCACCCCCCTTTTTCCCCAGCCCCAATCACTTAACTTTTAAGTGATTTGTAAGAACATCTGGACCCTGCCTCTTTAATTTAGTTAAGCTCGAGGACTAGAAGTGTTCTGAGACCTCGCACAAGTCACAGTTTGTAATTTAATGATGTTTGCGTTTTTTAACGTCCTTGTAGGTTTGTGGGCGTGGTCGTCATGGACATCGACCTGAACAAGATTGACTTCAACTCGTGCGGGGTCAGTCCAGGAAACCCAGGCCCCAGTTATTTGTCTGGCATAGACAGGTGTAAGAGAACCACATCGGTAAGTTCACCCGTATTCATGGCATTAACATTATACCTAGCTAAATCAGAACATTTGCTTCACCAATCAGGTGAAACTCATTTTCGTAAAACCTCTTTTGGAAAGTGGGCGTGACCATCACACTTCAGTAAATTACAGCATTGGCGTCTTTTCAAATTTGCCCACTCCCAGCAAACAGGACCCATGATGGGGGTTAGGCCTCAGACAGCAGAACTTAGTGACGCAGATCCGCACTGAACATTGCCCCCCCCCCCCCCCCCATAAACACATACTTCTGGCGGCTAGACAACAATAAGGATCCTACCTGCCGGCATTGCAGCCTGGCCCCGGAGACAATAGAGCACCTGCGACCGAAAGGCACTCACTAGATGTCCCGGGGGAAGCCATGGCGGTTTGGGAACCCTACGTGAGGAAAATGTTGTATGGCTCAGCTCAGCAGGTGGAGCTGGCAGCCAATGTACTAGCCGGGGTCATAAGAGAGTAATCTCAGACCTTCACCAGAATATGCGTGTTGGTAGAGAAACTATTAATGCATTTTGAAATAAATTATTATTGTGTGTTCATTTGAAATAATATTTATGTGAGTGTCATATCACTACAGAACATTCATGCTCTGTGATACGCCTGGATATACCCCTACAAGATTATATGACAAGCCAATTTTACTGCATTAGATGACAGATTATCGGGGAGTGGTTATATGAAAAGTCCATTGTACTTCATTAAATGACAGATTGCCAGGGCTGAATTGCATGACAAGCCACAACAGGGCTACATAATATGGATGTAAACTAGGCACCACCCTATGAGATGATAACTGGGAATGCTTTACATAACATATCATGACATCTCATAACTTTTCATAACATATCATAACATATCATATTATAGCATCTCATAACATATCATATTATAGCATCTCATAACTTTTCATAACATATCATATTATAGCATCTCATAACATATCATAACATATCATATTATAGCATCTCATAACATATCATATTATAGCATCTCATAACTTTTCATAACATATCATATTATAGCATCTCATAACATATCATAACATATCATAACATATTTGGGAAATTACATGCAATACAAACTAAAAAAATTGAAAGCGTATTGAATAATTTAAATTATGGCATAATGTTTTAATTTTTTTTAAAGTCTAAAATCAAGCTTTTGCTTGATAATGTTTACCTCCGCTAAAGCAACAATCCACATCATTTGAACTAAGTTGTGGACCAAATGTTAGACCTACAGAGCTCGGAGAACCAGAAATATAACACTTAAATGTAGATAGTAAAAATATTGACATCGCTCATGAGAAGGTAAATGCAGTCGATACAATGGTAGATACGAAGATCATACAGGTACGAGATGAGACAGCGATATCAATAGACGGAAATTTTGAAATGTAAATAGGCAGACTTTACAGGGTACAGACAGAGAAATGTATTAAGGGGTAAAGACAGATAAATGTATAAAGGGGTACAGACAGAGAACTTTTTTAAGGGGTACAGACAGAGAACTTTTTTAAGGGTTACAGACAGAGAAATTTTTTAAGGGGTACAGACAGAGAAATTTATTAAGGGCTACAGACAGAGAAATGTATTAAGGGATACAGACAGAGACATGTATTAAGGGATACAGACAGAGACATGTATTAAGGGATACAGACAGAGACATGTATTAAGGGATACAGACAGAGAAATGTATTAAGGGGTACAGACAGAGACATGCATTAAGGGATACAGACAGAGAAATGATTTTCAGTTGATTTAAGGTGGATGGTGGTTCTTGCTCATGTGCAATGTTAGTGGGCCATTCAGTGGGAGGGGAGTGCATTGTAAGATGATCACGAGGAGCAAAGGAATACGTTGTTTTTTGGTGGATGGAGAGAGTAATGCAATGAAAGAGTAGACGGGAAGGGCAGGGCTGTTGCTAGCACATTTGAAGGAACAGAGGCAGATCTACGTCACTGGTAATAGATACATTGGATGCTTTCTGGGCAGCGGATTGTAATTACATTTGAACCCCCCAAAAAAAATATTCTACAACATTGGAGAAACAAAGAGACGTCTAGGCACGAGGAAGATAAAGTTGTCAAGAGACTGTCCTAATCAGCACAAGGATTAGCGAGGGGATTTCTTGCGAACCTGAAAGTGCTATCAATACTTCAGATCTTTTTAAACAACACAAGATGTTGGTCGGCAGTTGGGCGTTGTTACCGTTGCTGTGTGGAAACATGCAAACGTGTGTCTGGCTGAACCAATTAGGAATGATTTAGAAAAAAAAAGTGCGTTCCCCAAATGGTGGTCTACTGACCGGCACCGGTCCGCGAGCTTTACGTTGCCGGTCCGCGAGCTTTACGTTGCCGGTCCGCGAGCTTTACGTTGCCGGTCAGCATGACACGAAGGTTTACTGTCAAATCAAAGAAGATATAGATAACTCGGGCACTGGTCTTTGGTTCCTGTTCGAAACAAGTCCATTGGTCCGCAAGACCCGTAATTTGGTAAACTCTGAACTAACACGCGCATCATTGAACAGGGAATAGGTTAACTACGGCTAAGATAGATAAGCTTGAAATAGTTTGAGGCGATAGATAAATTCAAACCAAGAATTGCTAAATATCACAAAGTTACACGCACAGATAACCCGATTGGGCGGTAGTACGTTTTTCACTTGTGGAACTGGGTATGGCAATAGCTTTTTTTGAGATATGATGATCATGTGTCCTTTATATTAAAAAGTCCTTTCTTGGATAAATATAATATATATACATATATTTATTTATTTATTTATCTCTATAAATTGCGAAAAGTAGCCAAAATGAAATGAGCACTGTTTAATGCGCCACGGAAGTTCAACTCTGACGTCAATAAATCAAGCTTAAAATAAGTGACGTCGCGCGTTACGAGGATCGGATCGGTGTGCTATTAACACGAGGATCGGATCGGTGTGCTATGAACACGAGGATCGGATCGGTGTGCTATGAACACGAGGATCGGATCGGTGTGCTATTAACACGAGGATCGGATCGGTGTGCTATGAACACGAGGATCGGATCGGTGTGCTATGAGCAAGAGGATCGGATCGGTGTGCTATGAACACGAGGATCGGATCGGTGTGCTATGAACACGAGGATCGGATCGGTGTGCTATGAACACGAGGATCGGATCGGTGCGCTATGAACACGAGGATCGGATCGGTGTGCTATGAACACGAGGATCGGATCGGTGTGCTATGAACACAAGGATCGGATCGGTGTGCTATGAACACGAGGATCGGATCGGTGTGCTTTGAACACGAGGATCGGATCGGTGTGCTATGAACACGAGGATCGGATCGGTGTGCTATGAACACGAGGATCGGATCTGTGTGCTATGAACACGAGGATCGGATCGGTGTGCTATGAACACGAGGATCGGATCGGTGTGCTATGAACACGAGGCTCGGATCGGTGTGCTATGAACACGAGGATGCGGTCGGTGTGCTATGAACACGAGGATCCGGTCGGTGTGCGATGAACACGATATCGGATCGGTGTGCTATGAACAAGAGGATCGGGTGGGTGTGCTTTGAACACGAGGATCGGACGGGTGTGCTTTGAACACAGTCTCTTTCAAACTGTTCGACATCAGTATTAGAGTTCATTCGTCTTATTTGAATGGTAATAATTTATAGAAGAAAAACATAAATAGCTGAGATAATTTGTTACGGTCAACTGTTCTGACTTCTTTCTCGTCTTACTAGTGGATTTGTTAAAAAAAGTGTTCATCAACTCACCTACGTTTTGAATACGTTATTTCTGTTACCAATAAGGGGATTAGACTATCTTCAACGACTCACCTACGTTTTGAATACGTTATTTCTGTTATAAATAAGGATATTAGACTATCCTCAACGACTCGCCTACGTTTTGAATACGTTATTTCTGTCACCAATAAGGGGATTAGACTATCTTCAACGACTCACCTACGTTTTGAATACGTTATTTCTGTCACCAATAAGGGGATTAGACTATCTTCAACGACTCGCCTACGTTTTGAATACGTTATTTCTGTCACCAATAAGGGGATTAGACTATCTTCAACGACTCACCTACGTTTTGAATACGTTATTTCTGTCACCAATAAGGGGATTAGACTATCTTCAACGACTCACCTACGTTTTGAATACGTTATTTCTGTCACCAATAAGGGGATTAGACTATCTTCAACGACTCACCTACGTTTTGAATACGTTATTTCTGTTATAAATAAGGATATTAGACTATCCTCAACGACTCGCCGAGTTTAAATGTAAACGTTACTGTCTTTTTCATTTCGTCTTTTTTTTTTACTCTTTCCAGAATTTTATATATTTGAATTTTTAAAACTTTATTCCATTAAGTCAACCCTAAAGTCAACTTTTGAGTCAATTATTAAGTCAACTATTTAGTCAATCAACCATTAAGTCAATTATTAAGTCAACCACTGAGTCAATTGTTAAGTTAATCAATGAGTCACCTCAATGGATTTTCACCTCTTACTCGCTTTGTCTATTCAGCTAGACCTTAGATGTTCATGTCTTTTTAGCTAGATCTCAGATGTCTATTATTTCCCTCAGAGTGCGGATATGTGTATTAATATTTCTTTATTCAAAGTGCAAGCACAAGGCAGGGTTCGGTCTGAAAAGGGGTGGATATGTCTGTGTTTGCAAACCGGGCACCCGCTGGCCTTGGTGGCAAGAGCCGCCCTACCAGGGCACCGACATTGAAATGGCCACGGAGGAGGAGTACAAAGCTGGTTTCTCGTGCTTAAAAAATCAACGTGAGAAAATGTTACGTCTTGTCACGTGGTGTCAGAAGACTATATAGTCTGACAATGAATCTCAACGCACTCTATAGTCTGTCAATGAATCTCAACGCACTCTATAGTCTGTCAATGAATCTCAACGCACTCTATAGTCTGTCAATGAATCTCAACGCACTCTATAGTCTGTCAATTAATCCCAACACACTCTATAGTCTGTTTGTTAAATGAACCACCATTTCTTCAGTGTGTGTTGGTCAGCATTGCTTTCATTGACTTAGATGCTGGTGGCACTTTGGATATTTTATCTGGATGATTTTATTTTGTTTATTAATCCTTTAAATGTAAAAGTTTATGTAAAATTTTATGTCTGAATGAGATGGGAACCTTTAATCGATGAAGTAGTTTGCGATCCTTCCAAAAGATTATAAATTACAAAATCATTTGCTACTCTCAATTTTTGTCCTTATAGTAAGGCTGCGACTATTCGCACCCGCGCGTATCAGAAGTGCGATGTTGGGATTAAAAAACTATTTAAAATATTATTGTTGGGTTTGTAAGACAAAATGAGGTATCAAATGAAAGACAATTGAATGGACTATTTGTTTGTCAACTAACTTCTTCAGTTTAACTATAAAATAAACTACCACAATTGACACCCGAATGGGATTTAGTCTAAAGGGACCCGGGTGCGAATAGCCACTTCGTTATAGTAAACCTAGCTAACCAATGATCACCAGATACCCTTGTCCTGCCTGTCGTCGACCACTACTCTGGTGTGCACATCGAGGTAGGGGATGACGTCATAAATAGCGGAGGTCTACCACCGAACGCTCAAACTGATGGTCAAGTCAAGAAAAAAAGATCGTCTGGTAAGTAACGATTCAGCCCTTCTGGTCGGTCCCCGTGGTGTTACTAATCATGCTTATCTAAGCCAGTGGTTCTCAACCTTCCTAATGCCGCGACCCCTTACTGCAGTTCCTCATGTTGTGGCGACCCCCCAACCCCAAAATTATCTCCGTTGCCACTTCATAACTGTAAAGCATACGTGTTTTTCGATGGTCTTAGGCGACCCCTGGTGAAGGGTCGTTCGACCCCCAAAGGGGTCGCGACCCACGGGCTGAGAAGCGCTGATCTAAGTGTCCCTACATGTCTCAGCACAAAATAAAAGGAACCCTTTTTTTTTGTAAACTTTAAATTTGCGATATTACTCTCTAAGAGATTTTCGTATTAATGCTTATTGTCATTTTGACACAGGCGACAGCTAAATGGAGACCGGGCGCTTTATTTCATATGTGTTATTTACGTATTTCACTATTCAGTCGTCCCTCGTTATCGCGGTTAATTAGTTGCAGACTCTGCCGCGTGGGGTGAACAGGCGCGACTTAGGATTCTTTGTTAATAAATCGAATATATTCCTATTTGGAATTAGAAAACCTGTTCACTAGAGGGTATTTAAAGGGTCAGTACGGTTATTAGACATACTCGAATACAAAGACCAACAGTCCATCCGAACGGTAATTTTAATTTTAATTATAATACAGATTGATATATAACTGACTCAGACAACCGAGCGCGCGCCGTATCGTTTTCAATCTCTCGATCAACTTTTTATTGGAATACATCTTATATTGGAAGGGGAGAGGAAAAAAACGCGATAGAACGAAGCCACGAAAGACGAAACGCGAAGTGACGAGGGACGACGGTTAATTTGCTTTGTCTTGACCATCTCGCCTTCCACCACCCCCACCAACGCATTGCGCCAATGAGCTTGGTGTACATACAAAATAAATGAATCTCAGTTTTGTGATGTGTGGAAGAAGAGCGCTAGTACGCTTAGAGTGGGGGAAAATGAGTCAGTACGACTCTACGGCATTTTTTGCATTAAGAACTGTATGATTCCTTCATTGCACTTTCTGTTTGACAGGAGATGCCCTTATTGACACACACCTGCCACCGCGTGATCAAACAGACACGGACAGCATAAAAGATATCATCAAAGAAGCTGAAATGCTGCGAGAGTTTCGGGTAAGAGTGTGTTTGTCATGCAGACTCCCAACCTTTGAAGAGACAGAAATGATCTATAGAGATTTGACTGGACATCTATAGAGATTTGACTGGACATCTATAGAGATTTGACTGGACATCTATAGAGATTTGACTGGACATCTATAAGGAATTGACTGGACATCTATAGAGATTTGACTGGACATCTATAGGGATTTGACTGGACATCTATAGGGATTTGACTGGACATCTATAGGGATTTGACTGGACATCTATAGGGATTTGACTTGACATCTATAAGGAATTGACTGGATATCTATAGAGATTTGACTGGACATCTATAGAGATTTGACTGGACATCTACAGAGATTTGACTGGACATCTATAGGGATTTGACTGGACATATATAGGGATTTGACTGGACATCTATAGGGATTTGACTGGACATCTGTAGGGATTTGACAGGACATCTAGAGGGATTTAATATACAAAACCTCACCATGTAGTTACCAAAAGACAGGTCCACAAAATAAGAGTCAAACCCATGTTGCAAGACCCCCACAATAGTTATTAAGAAGCACAGCCCAGATGTAAAAGGTTGGGAACCGCTGGACATCAAGATGAATTTGGGAATAATGTGTGCGAATAATTAGCAATTTCAATCAATGGTGAACAAGTGTAAGGGTAGATAAAAGCTAGCAGTGCAAAGCCTCTAGAAAGGTGAATACACTTTAAAGGGAGCGCGGAAACTTTAATATGAGAATCATATGTGCTTGAGATAGAGGGTGGAAATTCTTTTAATGAAAGAAATTCAGTTCAGGTTTTGAGACCATTGGACAAGCCGCGAGTCAAATAAGTATCAGCGGTAAAGCCCAAGTTTGCATGTACAAACGTCCGTCATTAAACAATCTTGCATGTACAAACATACGTCGCTCACCAAGTTAGTGTGATCAAACATCTTTCGTTCACCAAGTTAGTGTGATCAAACATCTTTAGCTCAAGTCTATCGCTATAATATCGAAGCCGATAAACAGTTTTCTGAAGTAAAAGTTCAAACAATTAGAATTGGGGACAGAATTTATTGGCAATAATATAACATGGATCCTGAGAATTATCAAGATAGAATTTTAGAGTGCTAAAGGCAAAATTTGAGAGCTTTCAGGGTAGAATTTGAGAGATTTCAAGGTAGAATTTGAGAGGTTTCAAGGTAGAATCTGTGGGTTGTTCAGGTACAATTGCCCACCGAGAGAAAGACAGAGTGACAATCTGACTTCTGGTAGACGACCGAGAGCTTAAATCACTTTCGGCTAAAACTGAAATCACCCGAAAGTTGACTTTTCTGTTTCGGCCGAAGATGAAACTATGCCGAAATTGATTATAGTGAGTTGTAAAAGAGTACATGAAGTAACTTGAAATACTTGCAGGCAGCGCGTGAGGTCAAGTCTCCACAAGCAGACGATGACAACGGTGACACAGAGGATGATTACGTCATTAGAAACATGGCGGACGTGGAGATAGAGAGATTGTATGAGGTAAATGACAGAAAAGTCTCTATAATATTTCTCAATAACTTCAATGTTTATCATAACTGTTTATCATAACTGTTTACCATAACTGTTTATCATAAATGTTTATCATAACTGTTTACATAACTGTTTACCATAACTGTTTACCACAACTGTTTATCATAACTGTTTAACATAACTGTTTACCATAACTGTTTACAATAACTGTTTAGCATAACTGTTTACCATAACTGTTTATCATAAATGTTTATCATAACTGTTTATCATAACTGTTTACCATAACTTTTTACCGTAACAGTTTACCATAACAGTTTACCACAACTGTTTACCATAACTGTTTACCATAACTGTTTACCATAACTATTTAACATAGTTTAATGTCGTTGTTCGATATCCGTACTGGCTATCAGCCAAAGTCCTCATCGACTTTCCGCTTCAAGAAAACGTTAACTTTCATCAACAAAACATGTAGACAAAAATAAAGAGCCCAGATTTGATGTAAGCCATTGATTTTATGACATAGCCTCACAACAAAATTTAAAGAAACATTTCTTTAACAGTTGAGCAAGAAAAATATTTTCAAAAGATTGTTTGAAAACATCACACGTGACTGGGTCTTTCATAATTGGGGGGGGGGGGGGGGCGAAGAGCGGGGGATACAAATGATTGAGATCAAAGATGCACACTGAGACTTTGATCCGAGACTGCATGCGTTGCTATTAAATCCTGTGCAACTTATTTGCTTTTGGTTTGTATTTCATTATTGAGCGGGATTCATACAATTTATCCCAGACGATGCTTTATTCAGCTATTTGCATATATAAATAGTGTGCTTTCATGTCTCGGTAAGGGGCGTCCACTCCTATCACCCTATATTGATCCGGAAAGGGGTCGCACTACGTTTAATGTGTATTGTTTTGCTTATTTCGTGTGGGACAGTCAATTATAAGGACTGTACTGGGATGAATACAACCTGGAAAAGCCATTGCCTCATGACCTTCGACCTCAATGTAAGCTTCTCATTTGTCTTAAACTTTTTATTATAATCCAATTCGCCTTTTTTTCCCCCTCCCTTTGCAGGATGACGTCAGAGCACACGTGGAACTAAGAAACCAATTACTGGCGGGAAATGGCTTGAAAAAAAACTTGAGCTCGATTGAAACCATGCTGTTAGAGAGTATCACTAAACTACGCAACAGACATGCGCTCCGTTTTAAAAGTCAGCCGACCTCGGGTCATGGACGAGTGAAGCGGGCCTCTGTGTTTGATGACCAGGCTTTTGAAAGGTAATGCTCCATTGAGATGTCATTTATAACTTATCATTATTTGTTAAAGAGTGCTTTAAAAAAAAATAACGAATCGTTTGGCAGAAGTAAAAATTTAATGAAAATGATACAAAATGTTAATTTAGAAGTTAAGATTTAAAAAAAAAAATTTATTAATTGGAGAGATTTCAATTAAAATATTATTTTTTATTCTTTTAACTAAATGTGAAAGGGAGGCACATTTTTAATTTTTTAAAATAACTTTTTTTTCAAAATTGAAGGATGATGAAAATTATGCGCCAGAAGGCCAGTGTGACGTCATCCAGTTGTCACAAGCTGCCGAACCATCAACTCTTTCTGCCTGGCGACGTCGGTTACGGGGTCAACGCACAGTTTGAGTCTGAGGGAAGGACAGCTCTACGGCTGTCTCACTTCCTGTCTTTAATGCTGCAGGTCCGTGTCTTAGGCTGTCTCACTTCCTGTCTTTCATGCTGCACGTCCGTGTCTTAGGCTGTCTCACTTCCTGTCTTTAATGCTGCACGTCCGTGTCTTAGGCTGTCTCACTTCCTGTCTTTAATGCTGCACGTCCGTGTCTTAGGCTGTCTCACTTCCTGTCTTTAATGCTGCACGTCCGTGTCTTAGGCTGTCTCACTTCCTGTCTTTAATGCTGCACGTCCGTGTCTTAGGCTGTCTCACTTCCTGTCTTTAATGCTGCACGTCCGTGTCTTAGGCTGTCTCACTTCCTGTCTTTAATGCTGCACGTCCGTGTCTTAGGCTGTCTCACTTCCTGTCTTTAATGCTGCAGGTCCGTGTCTCAGGCTGTCTCACTTCCTGTCTTTAATGCTGCAGGTCCGTGTCTTAGGCTGTCTCACTTCCTTACTTTATGTTTGATTATGTAGCTTTTTTTTAATGTAACAAACTGGTGTTATTACTGTTTTTCTACTTAACTAGCTGTTTGGCCCTGTGTCGCACGGGGATGAATATTAAAAAAAAAAACACAGCAGTATTAATAAAAATAGAAAATTAAGATCACGGAAAAACCCACACCATTTTTTTAAAAAATGAAAATGTCAACTTTAAGAGTTACGCAAAAAATAATACTTTGTATGTCAATTTAATTTTTTGTTCTTTTCAAAGACTAACAGTAAAATTAAAGATTTATACACAATTAAAGAAAAAAGGTTGCACATTTTTTGTATATGTTTATTTTATGTCAACTGTTTATGTCAACTGTTTATGTTTTGCGTAAAATCTTTTTGACATTGAAGATTTATATAGAAAAAAAGTTCAGTTTCATGAGATTGTAAACTATCATGCGATGATAAGCATGCCTATCGTACAGCTAAAATAACATTCGCAAGCCTCGTATAATGGGCTATAGAATTTTTCGAGACCCGATGTGTTCCATTTGAACATTTCTGTGTTCAACTATAAAAAGTTCAAATACAAAATAATAAACAATAATTAAGTGACGTCATTAAATTGGGAATCAACTAGTGTGGAAAACTCAAAGTGTCGTCCCATCCACCCACCCCCCCACCCCGTCCACCCCCAGACCTACCAAATAGAACAGACGATTTTAAACCTTGACGATTTCAAAGTCCACCTCAGCTGATATGCCGCTCTAGTGGAAACCCTTTTGTGTGTGGCATTCTGCTGTGGTGGTATTCTGCTGTCGTGGCATTCTGTTGTGGTGGCATTCTGATGCGGTGGCATTCTGCTGCGGTGGCATTCTGCTGCGGTGGCATTCTGCTTTGGTGACATTCTGCTGTGGTGTCATTCTGCTGTGGTGTCATTCCGCGGTGGTGGCATTCCGCTGCGGTGGCATTCCGCTGCGGTGGCATTCTGCCGCGGTGGCATTCTGATTTGGTGGCATTCTGCTGTGGTGGCATTCTGCTGTGGTGGCATTCTGCTGTGGTGGCATTCTGCTGTGGTGGCATTCTGCCGTGGTGGCATTCTACCGTGGTGTTCTCTACTTTTTTTAAAATAAGATCGGTTCTGAAAGCTACTCGGGCAAACTCTGTGTTCATTCGCATGCTTCCCATGTTGTTGTGACCAATCTTCGGCCCACACCCCGCACAGCACTAGCGACTCTACTGCAATTATGTTCAATCTACAGAGCTCTCCGCCGGGAATGACCGAGGACAGCTCCAGGGCGGGTCCCAGCCTACATGTCGATCACATGTTTGGAGAGGTCCTGGCCAACGTAATGGGCAACTTCCGTATTGTGTCAGCAGGCCTTTACTTTGACAGGTAACAAATGCGAGCTAGATCATGTTTGCTTGGAATTGGAAAGAAAAAATCAAAGTAAAATAAAAGCCGTGTTCTCGTTAAGAAAAATAATAAATTTAACTCTCTTTTAATTTCCCGACACTTTTGCCTTACGGGAATTTGCTTAACTCGCGCCCGGGGCACAATACCTTTTTAGCGCACCCCAATACCCTTTTAGCGCCCCCCATTCGAAAACCATACAATATTATAGTAAAATATACCATTTGGCGCCCCTTTGTGAGTAGCGCCCGGGGCATGATGCCCCCCCTACCCCCCTCACTACGCCACTGACGGGAAAAGTCTTAATTCTATCTAAAATATATGAAAAGGAAACATACTCTAAAGGTCCGCATATAATTGCCTACTTTTTAAAAAATGATTTTTAACGAGTTCTGTAATCTCCTTAATATGCTAAACACATAATATTTCCTTGCAAAAAAAACAACAACAACCCAAAAAGAACACAAAACCGCAAACAAAAACATTCCGATTACTTTTGCATCTGCCAATTTTTTTTTTTTATAAATTATAAAAGGTGGTTTCATTTTTTGTGTGTGCTGAAAACTGTAATGGATACAACGATAATCTTCTTGCAAATTACTTAGAGTTGTTTGTTTCTTGGATTTTGTGTGTGTGTCTTTTATTATTATGTTTTTATTATTATAAATTTGTATTAACTGTTATGTATTTTGTTGGGTGTGTGAGAATTGTGCAGATGACGGACAGAAACCTAAGAGGATGATAACCTTTGCTTTTGCTTAGAAAGCTTAAAAAAAAATTTAAAAAAATATATACATGCATTTTATAATACCTCAAACTTTGCGCACTGCCTCTGTGCGCATCGACAATTTATGCTATAATATCCGGTGGCAGATTTTTTTTTTTTTTTTGAGATGACCACAATTTGTGTCCATGTTGCTCAAAAAGTTTCTATATAAACTAATCTGAATCCGTCGGCCACTTACACACAGTTACACACACCCACTCCAAGCTACTGAAGAGTCTTCAACACAAGAATGGTAACTTTGCCGTCAGATATCATTGCTTGCCATAAGGGCAAGTCTCAGAACAGAGAGTGAGGGCAACGAGCAGTCTTGAACACAAGTATGGCAACTTTGCCGCTGGGAGTTCGTTGCCATAAGACCAAGTCTCGCAGCTCATGCCACATTTCAAGGACTCAGATTCACAGAGGGTTGTATTCATGCTTAGGTGACTTGTCTTTGTAAAAGCTACCCACGTTACTGTCGGCCTATAACTCAAAACCCATTTCATGTTATTAAATTATACTGTGCCTATTTCCAGTCATCCATTCTACATAATGCCTGGTAAATGTTTACTATGTCTTATGTATTTCACACCTTGCCTAAAATCGCCTATAGTATTCCTACGTTACACACCTTACCCGTAAAAGATATACCATTTCGGCCGAAATTATTATTTGTTGCACCCTTGCGCAGTAATTCCTTCAATAACGTGAAATCTTTGCAGAAGGGATCCAAATACTCTCATCGTGAACGCGGAGCACTTCCGGTGAATAAAATAATCATGAGATTCTTTTTTTTTTTTACTCACTGTCTTTCCCCAGAGACGCTTTCATCGGCCACGACGGTAAGACGAGGGAGTTGTTCGGCCCGTGGGCCTACAAGAAGTCGGGATCGTTCCACGCCATCGATACGGCGGGTCTGGCGTCAGCGTATGTTGACCAAGACTGGTTTGTCCAGGCCAAGTCAAGGTTCGCTACAAATGTATCCGGTGTCAAGACGTTCAAACTCCGGGCGTATCTGAGGTAAACGTGATGCTCCTCTCTGTGTTGACAACGCTGTCTATAAAAATAAATGTGTTGAAAGGTTGGTTACGAAAATCTACACATGGGAAGTACGTTATTTTTTTTTTAAAAAAAAGGAACGTACATTGCGATTACTGCTGTTTATAGCAATGCCTGGATTGACACAGAAGCCACGGCTATAATACGGCTTGTAAGAACGACCACAAGAAACTATCGTTAGCTAACATAGATGCTTTGAAGTGAGCTGTTAGAAAGACACGCCCAGCATTTACTCTCTATAATAATCAGAGATATGAGAACCATTGCTGAGTGATTTCTTAAAATTTAGAGAAATTAGGTTTTTTCCATATTTTATAGAAGTCTCAATATATATACATACATATATATATATTCATGCACGATTTGCTGCTAGAGAAGGTTTGAAAACGTATGAGTTACTCAGAGACAAGCACGTATGAGAGTGGCAAGATATAGGAATTTAAGGTCACACAGAGGGTTTAAAATGAGTATTTAAAGGTTTACCTGTAAAAGGAGGAGAAGTGTGAGTGTGTGTGTGTGAGGGGGGTAAATGTAGATATTGATGATTTTTTAATGCTGATTTGCTTGGGGGTTAAATTGATAGGTCGGGTAAGACGTTTATAATGAGCTTGTCAAGGCATAAATCAAGAGAAGTGAAGCTTACGTCATAAATTACACTGTCATTGTCATTTACCGCCCACGCTCTCTATATTTTCAAAAGCAGTTGAAAATGTATACAAGAAAAACACAGAAAATTATTTATAAAACTATAATCAGACCAGTTGTGACATACGCAAGTGAAACCTTGACCCTAACAAAAATCGTCAGAAAACCAATTAAACACATGGGGGAGGAAAGTTATCCGGAAAATATACGGACCGAAAATGGATGAATATGGATGGAGAATACGAAGCAGCCAGGAATTGTATTGTTGTCTAAATCGGGATCCCACGCTAGTAGCAGAGCTACAAAAGGGCTGGCTACGCTGGACAGGCCACTGAGAGAGAATGCTAAATGACAGAGGAGTGAAGAGGGTGCATCATCAAAACCCCAGTGGAAAACGGCTCAAAGGCAGACCTAGGCTTAGATGGATGGATATCGTGGAAAAAGATCTACAGCAGCCGGGAATCCAAGCTTGGACAAGAAAAGCATCAGTTAGGTCTGAGTGGAAGCAAATGGTGAGGCAGGCCAAAGCCCTACATGGGCTGTAATGCCACAGTGATGGATGAGGGGCATGTGTTTAAGCACAATCTAGTCAAAAGGCCATTGTGACGTTGTATTTTTTTCCGGTTTATAGGTCAGACATTGAGGGCACAAGTACATCACGGCACGAGAACTTTCCCTTGATATACCGGGCAGCGACGTACGAACTGGGCTTCTGGACGAGCCCTCACTTCCGTTGCGACGGTAAAGTGGACCAATGGGTGATGACGTACGTCAGTCCATTTTTCGGAGTGGACTCCATGGGAAGTAAACTTGTGTTCAGGTGAGACGAACGTGTGATGTTTAGGTGAGACAAGGGTGTGTTGACTGTATTAGATGCTTGTCAGGATGTGTGCCGATATCACTTTCACTGGTCGTTCTGGTCATTGATTTGATCAACAATTGCGTCCACCAAAAAAAACTGCAACAGTTGATACAACGTCCATTCACAGATAGTGCCACCAATCACTGGCGCTACCGATAGAAGTTTTTCTGTATAATTTTTTTTAAAATATTGACGCATAAGCCTTTGGTGTCAAACACACACACACACGCACACCGATGGGTCCTTATGAGATTGCCTCCTTCTGTAAAGTTAGTAGTCTATATAAAATCATGGGCGTGGTATTTACTTCCATGTGCCCGGCTTCACCCACCCGGCTGTCTGTTTTATCTACTTCCAGGGGCGTCACCACTGTAGATGTCCCTCTAAACCTCCTGGAAATTAACCAGTGCCCTCAAGATTTCCGGGTGGCGAACGCCTTTAAAAACACTGCGAGGTGTGATTATTTTTCTACAACAGTAAGTCTCGGCAACGTCATTGCATAATACAGCAGCGGTTCTCAACCTGTGTGTCACGGGGGTCGCCTAGGACCATCGGAAAACACATATACCCTACAGTTATGAAGTAGCAACGAAAATTAGTTTGTGGTTGGGGGGGGGTCGCCATGACATGAGTAAATATATTAAAGGGTCGAGGCATTAGAAAGGTTGAGAACCACTGCTATACAGGATATAGATATTTGTAAAAAAAATATATTATCTTATCTATGAAACTTAATCTAAGTAAATCAGTGACTCACCGCATGATCCGTGCAAGTAAAATACAATCTTGACCGTATCCCTAGCAATAGCTATTTTACTTTCAGTTCGAACATTGAAAAGTTTCATATAGATAATGTGTTTCCGCTCTCTCTCTCTCTCTCTCTCTCTTTCTCTTTCTCTCTCTCTCTTTCTCTCTCTCTCTCTTTCTCTTTCTCTCTCTCTCTTTCTCTCTCTCTCTTTCTCTCTCTACCTCTGTCTCTCTCTCCCTCTTTATCTCTGCCTCTTTCCATTCTCTCTCATTCTCGTTTCCTTACTTTTCTTCTTTCCTCTCTCCACCCTCTCTCTCAAACACTCTTTCTTACTCTCTTTTTTTACATTCTCTCTCTCGTTTTATATATCTTTTCGTCTCACTCCACTTTAATAATCTCCCCATTTCAATGTTATCACCAGTGTTCTCCGCTAGAGGGCTTCCCATTCACGCGAGGTTCCTACACCTGCAAATGTCGCCTAGGATTTGAATACTGGCACTTGGACGGCAAGGAGTGGTTCGAAGGATCCTTTCTGGAGCTTGAGTATGAGAAGAAAAGGGCTGGAATCTTCAGCAGGTTGGTGCACTTCAAACATCACATCAATGGCCCGTCCACTTCAAAAATCACACCAATGACATGTGCACTTCAAAAATGACATCAATGACATGTGCATTTCAAACATCACATCAACGACCCGTCCACTTCAAAAATCACATCAATGTCATGTGCACTTAAAATATCACATCAATAACACGTGTACTTCAAACTTGATGTGTCTCCCTGATCTTTACACCTCAACTCTATAAACACTAACTAGGTTAGTCCTAATCTCTCCATAATCTACCCCCCCCCCTTTTTTGAACTTTCCTCCACTTCTACATTGGCTACAATAAAACAAATACATGAAGAGGATATCGAATTATCTGTGGCAAAGCAGCCAAGTTGCTCGTCTAAAATACAATGGATGGTGGATGATCTATACAAATAAATCCAGATGGTGCTCGATATATTTAGTAATGCTTAGTTGCATTGACTCAATATATATTTGGTGCGTACGTGATCCAGTGCACGTCGTGAGAAGCAGCGAATGAGAGCGCATCAAGTTGCGCAATGAGAGCGCGGCGGACAAGATCCACTCGGGAACCATATTATGAAATATTTGGTAACTTAGCCGTTAATTTTGCTCAAATTTCACATGGTCTTTTCAGCTTATGCCCCGAAGATACATTCATTGAAGTTGTTATGATTTCATTAACTGAATCTGCCTTGGTATCCGTCCATAAGACTAATGCACTTCTTTTTTCTGTTACTTTCCATACCTATGTTATAATGTATTTATGGTTAACATTATTTCAGATTTGACCACTTGCACTGTCGTCCATCCCAAGCCATGACCTTGATGATCAGTTCGATGACCTGGACAATCGCTGTAGCGACACAAGCCCTGAATACAGCAAAACTGTTTTAGCTAACCGACTTAAACTTTCATATTTAACCTTAAACATGTCGTATTAGGTTGAAGCTATTGATTTACTTTATGCGATGCGTTTTTCTCTTATTTTTAAATTTCAGTTTAGCTGTAAGCAATAACTGTAATCTTTAGCTGTAAGCTATTATTTTTAGTTAAAAGCTCTAGCTCGAATTTCTAGCCATTTGTTTGAGAAGTTGACAGTGTGTACGCAGGCCTAGGTCCATGGTTTTGCAAGGTACACCACCGCGGTGGACGCAACCACTTGTAATTTAAATCCACGCTCAATGGGTTCCCCCCCCTCAATGGGTTCCCCCCTCAATGGGTTCCCCCCCCTCAATGGGTCCCCCCCTCAATGGGTTCCCCCCCTCAATAGGTTCCCCCCTCAATGGGTTCCCCCCCTCAATGGGTTCCCCCCCTTAATGGGATCCCCCTTCAATGGGTTCCCCCCCCTCAATGGGTTCCCCCTCAATGGGTTCCCCCCTCAATGGGTTCCCCCTCTCAATGGGTTCCCCCCCCCTTAATGGGTTCCCCCCTCAATGGGTTCCCCCCCTCAATGGGTTCCCCCCCCTCAATGGGTTCCCCCCCTCAATGGGTTCCCCCTTCAATGGGTTCCCCCCTCAATGGGTCCCCCCCCCTCAATGGGTTCCCCCCTCAATGGGTCCCCCCCAATGGGTTCCCCCCCTCAATGGGTTCCCCCCTCAATGGGTTCCCCCCTCAATGGGTCCCCCCCCCTAGTGGGTCCCCCCTCAATGGGTTCCCCCCCTCAATGGGTCCCCCCCTCAATGGTTCCCCCCCCCCTCAATGGGTTCCCCCCCTCAATGGGTTCCCCCCCTCAATGGGTTCCCCCCCTCAATGGGTCCCCCCCTCAATGGGTCCCCCCTCAATGGGTTCCCCCCTCAATGGGTTCCCCCCCCTCAATGGGTCCCCCCCCCTCAATGGGGTTTCCCGTAAAAAATTCTTTATATTAACTTCGCTTTTGTTCGTGTGTTTGTGGCGACATGATTGAGATGCCAAATAACCCACTTTCCGTCATCCTATCGAGCTGAAACTTGACACATAGACTTGTTGCCGACGAAAAACAATCTATCAAATTTGTAAACACCCCCACACCAGGCCCCCCCTCCCCAAATAAGTTTATGTGATTTGGCGTAGAGATTAATTGTGTAGCTGCTCGCTACGTGCTTTGTAATTGAGACGTTTTTGGGTTTAAACATACCTTTAGTTAATTGGGTTTTACACGCACTAAGTTTGATAAAAACCATTCCCTTACCAAAATATCAGTTGCTACAATCTCACCAGTGATTAATCAACATACAATTTCATCAATGATTAATCAACATACATTTACATAAATGATTAATCAACATACAATTACATAAATGATTAATCAACATACAGTTACATAAATGATTAATCAAAATACATTTACATAAATGATTAATCAACATACAATTACATAAATGATTAATCAACATACATTACATAAATGATTAATCAACATACAGTTACATAAATGATTAATCAAAATACATTTACATAAATGATTAATCAACAATTACATAAATGATTAATCCACATACAATTACATGAATGATTTATCAACATACTTGTACATAAATGATTAATCAACATACAATTACATAAATGATTTATCAACATACATTTACATAAAGGATTCATCAACATAAATTTACATAAATGATTAATCAACGTACAGTTACATAAATGATTAATCAACATACATTTACATAAATGATTAATCTACATACATTTACATAAATGATTCATCAACATACAATTACATAAATGATTAATCAACATACATTTACATAAATTATTCATCAACATACTTTTACATAAATGATTAATCAACATACATTTACATAAATTATTCATCAACATACTTTTACATAAATGATTCATCGACATACAATTACATAAATGATTCATCAACATACATTTAAATAAATGATTAATAAACATACAGTTACATAAATGATTAATCAACATACAATTACATAAATGATTAATCAACATACAATTACATAAATGATTTATCAACATACTTGTACATAAATGATTAATCAACATACAATTACATAAATGATTTATCAACATACATTTAAATAAATGATTCATCAACATACATTTACATAAATGATTAATCAACATACAGTTACATAAATGATTAATCAACATACAATTACATAAATGATTAATCAACATACAATTACATAAATGATTTATCAACATACATTTTTACATAAATGATTAATCAACATACAATTACATAAATGATTTATCAACATACATTTACATAAATGATTCATCAACATACATTTACATAAATTATTAATCAACATACAATTACATAAATGATTTATCAACATACTTGTACATACATGATTAAACAACATACAATTACATAAATGATTAATCAACATACAATTACATAAATGATTAATCAACATACAATTACATAAATGATTTATCAACATACTTGTACATAAATGATTAATCAACATACAATTACATAAATGATTTATCAACATACATTTACATAAAGGATTCATCAACATAAATTTACATAAATGATTAATCAACATACAGTTACATAAATGATTAATCAACATACAATTACATAAATGATTAATCAACATACAATTACATAAATGATTTATCAACATACATTTACATAAATGATTAATCAACATACAATTACATAAATGATTTATCAACATACATTTACATAAATGATTAATCAACATACAATTACATACATGATTTATCAACATACAATTACATAAATGATTTATCAACATACATTTACATAAATGATTCATCAACATACATTTACATAAATGATTAATCAACTTACAATTACATAAATGATTAATCAACATACAATTACATAAATGATTTATTAACATACATTTACATAAATGATTAATAAACATACAATTACATAAATGATTTATGAACATACATTTACATAAATGATTCATCAACATACATTTACATAAATTATGTATCAACATACATTTACATAAATGATTCATCAACATACATTTACATAAATAATTCATCAAAATACATTTACATAAATGATTAATCAACATACAATTACATAAATGATTAATCAACATACATTTACATCACATCAAACTAAAAAAAAATGCATATATATATAAAGGATTTATACCAAAACTTTGTTTTCTAAAGGGCTGTTTAGTTAAAAAATGTGTTACAGATTTGTTGTTTAAAATGACACTTTGAAGTTATCGTGTTTACCTTCTACTGGGAAACATTATCTGGCTGTGTCTAACATCCTGATAGAACTTGTTAGAATGCAGTATAAAAGACATGAACTGGGGAGGGGGGGCTGAAAGATGGTGAAAGAGGAGGGCTGCGAAAAGAAAGGAGAAAAGTGTGTGTGTGGGGAAGGGTGACATCAAGCTAAATGAGAGATATGATGCTCCAGTGTCGGTGTCTAAGAGACGGCCGGATATCTTAACAAACTTTATGGTGATATTTTATAAAATACGGGAAGAGAAAGGGAGAGAGACACAACACAGAGAGAGAGAGGAGGGATGAGAGAGTTTGGGAAAAAGAGGTGGAGAGAGAGGGGAAGAGAGTGAGGGAAGGAGAGAGAGAGTTTGGAATGTGAGCGGGAGGGAGGGGAGAGGGGGGGAAGAAAAAGAAGAGAGAAAGGGCATAAGGAGAAGAGAGAGGGGTCGGAGAGAGGGGAGAGAGGGGCAGAGAAGAAGATGCATAAAGTGAGAGAGAGAACGAGAGAGATTATTGAGTCATGTTGTGTGAATATAGGACATACATATCAAATTGCGCAGCGGCTAAAAGTCAAAATGTTCTAGACAATTTAAGTCAAAGAGAGATTTTCTAAAAGGCTATGAAAGTCAACAAGGTGTGACGTCGCCATTTTGTGAATGATTGGTAGATTGTGTGGATTTGTTGATTGAATTTTAGTTTATATATAAATAAATGGATGGATGAATGTAGTGAGACAGTGGATTCTTGGATTCAATAGTTAGAGTTTAGGATAGTAGGCCATACGGATACTTGAATGGGTATATTTGTTGGATTGTAAGGTGTGGATGGATACCTGGACATGGATACTTTGGATGGTGGTCAGTAGGCTATATGGATGCTTGCATATGTATTGTTGTTTGATGATATGCTATTAGGATACATTTAATATGTATCTTGGAATATAAGAATAAATTAATAAGTTAGATTGGGATATTAGGATAAATTAATAGGATAGATGGAGATTTTAAGAAAAATTAACAAGATAGATAGGGATATTAGAATAAATTACGAATTAAGATTGGGATATTAGAATAAATTGAAAATTTAGATTGGGATCTTACGATAAATAAATAAGTTAGATTGGGATCTTAGGATAAATTAAAAAGTTAGATTGGGATATTAGGATAAATTAATAAACGAGTAATAGGATTGAAGATTGGTGGATGTTGTTAAGGCAGGATCCTAGCTAAGGTCACTGCTTAAGAAAGCTTACAAGAGCAATCAATCAACCCCCTGTCTCCCAGTCGGCTGTTATTATTGTTAAACTGCGTCTCATCCTGGTCCCGGTTTAGTCAATACACGGCCGAGAGCTTGTGTCGTTATGAGTGGGGGGGTGGAGATTTCTTGGAAGAAAATGTCACAGGAGCTGCGTCTGTACTATGTAACCTGTTGACATTTAACGATGACATGCATGACATCTATCGCTAACATACTGGGACCATGCATCCAAGTATCAAATATAATTGTTGGCGGGTTTAAAATATTGATTATATATTTATCAAGAAAATGTATCCTCTATTTAAAGACATTCGTTTAACATTACAATGACTTCAGGAGATATTTGCATTGCAATACACTTATCTGGGGTATTAAAAAATGTGCCGTGCCATGTTGAGATCCATGTTAAAAAATGTGCCGTGACATGTTGAGGTCCACGTTAAAAAATGTGCCGTGCCATGTTGAGATCCACATTAAAAAATGTGCCGTGCCATGTTGAGATCCACATTAAAAAATGGACGTTGTCGTGTTTAGATCCACATTTAGAAAATCTAATCAAACAGAAAAGTGTACTAAATTTCTTAGTGATTAATTACAACTGAGATTAGTATACCTAGGATTTCTATGACATTCTATCAGTCAGTATCAGTAACCTGGTAATATCAGTGCCAGGTTTCAGACTGAGAGTAAGTCAATTCCTTTTATTTACCTAGTTCCTGGTTATTCACCCATTCTATTGTTTTCAAATAGGTTAATAGTAATTACTAATAAAGTGTTGTTTGCATTGGTGTTTAAATACAATAAAACACCATAATGAATTCAATCCCAGAATACGGCTCGTTCATGGTTGTAAGACGTGCGTGGGGAATTCCTGATGATGTCATACATAATCCACGCATGCGCATTAGGAGGAGAGCGGAGACGTTGCGCATAAATCAATAAAATAATATCTACTGTGAAACAATCTATTCTGATTAGTCCAGCCCAGCTCAACTTCCAATGATAGTCACAACTGCTTGCCACTTCCTCTCGTCACTGACAGCCAACATACATCCCACCCTTATTTCGGTGAACAATTCACACTGGCCGAAAAATCCCCCCCCCTGCGTCAAAAACTGCACGAAAACTAACGAAGATAACTAATTAAAAATGAATTATTAGTTACACTTAAAATGAACAGTTCCATTAAGAATGAGGTCAACAATTAGAGTTAAACAAATCTTGGTATTGACACCAGAATCTTGGTATTGACACCAGAATCTTGGTATTGACACCAGAATCTTGGTATTGACACCAGAATCTTGGTATTGACACCAGAATCTTGGTATTGACACCAGAATCTTGGTATTGACACCAGAATCTTGGTATTGACACCAGAATCTTGGTATTGACACCAGAATCTTGGTATTGACACCAGAATCTTGGTATTGACACCAGAATCTTGGTATTGACACCAGAATCTTGGTATTGACACCAGAATCTTGGTATTGACACCAGAATCTTGGTATTGACACCAGAATCTTGGTATTGACACCAGAATCTTGGTATTGACACCAGAATCTTGGTATTGACACCAGAATCTTGGTATTGACACCAGAATCTTGGTATTGACACCAGAATCTTGGTATTGACACCAGAATCTTGGTATTGACACCAGAATCTTGGTATTGACACCAGAAAGTGTCAGCCGAAGCCAAGAGAGGAGACAGTCCCCGCACAACAATGGTCGCAGTCTCAGTGCAGAAAGGTGAGTCTATCACAGAATGGTCCCAGTCTCAGTGCAGAAATGTCACAGTCTCAGTGCAGAAATGTCACAGTCTCAGTGCAGAAAGGCAACAGGCGTATGCCTCCGATGAGAGAGGACGGATTATGAGTATGTCATAAATATGATTACCTTTCCTAGCCATATTTTATGAAAATAACGCAGTATCCATAAATGAAAAAAAATTATCTTCATTTTGCAATGACAACATTTGGTCATTAAAACGTGGGACAAAAACAACAACATCACACACAAAGATACAAATAGTACAATGGACTACGATGAGTCACTTCCTTGTTTTGTCACGTGATATGTGTAAGCCTTCGGTAGGCTGTCTGCTACACATAGCAACACATAACAACGGATAACAGCTGATCAGCCATTATCATTAATTTTTAAGCAAAATGTTTGTCTCCATCAGCGCTTCCCCAATGTTAATTAAAAAATTTACTTTTCAAAATATTCTTGAATACACGCGTTTTTTTAAATGACATTCATTAAATGTGACAATAATTATAATTCAGTTATGATTAAAGGAAGAAAGTTGTTTGAAGAAAAAATTGTGAGCGACTAGTGTGTTGCAGACAGCCTCCATGGAGTCTTACTCGAACTTACTCTTATCACATGACAAAACAATCGACTCATCGTAGTACAATTGTTAAGATATATGAAGTCACATTACAGTGCGTCATCAGTGAATGCAGGCGTAGTTTATCTTATCAGAAGTGTCATGTGAGGTTTGTTCAGGGGACGGAGTGAGGAGAGATTGTAAAGTAAGAGAAATATTACAAAAAGATCGAACTATTGCAACAGTGCTCCGAGGTCTTCTCAAGAGATATAAGACAGTGGCTAAGCTAGAGTCGGTGATACGTGGTGGGAGGGGCGGTCACAGACTCTGCTGCCCCTAACTGGTTAAAACCACGAAACATAAAGAATACACACAAATATAAAGTTTATATGGTACAAATATAAAGTTTATATGGTATATGAAGTGGACAGAAAAAGCAGCCTCTATTAATTGCCACATCTTTCGTCCGTGTTAAAGTGTATTTTTTGATAACTATTGCTTTTTGACACGCTAATAAATTTGAATTATTAAAGTTCTTTCTTTTACATCTATTGTCCCTTTGATGTTTGATTTTGAGACTTTCTCCGCTAAAGAAAAAAGTATATTAGAGCAGAGGGTCTTAAACATGGGTGCCTGCACCACTTGGTGTGTGGAAGGAATGCCAGAGGTGCTGTAAAGAAGGGCCAGGGGGTACTGGAAGGCGGTGCCAGGAGTTTCTGGAAAGACGTGATGGGGGTGCTAGAAGGCAGGGTCAGGGAGTGCAGGAAGGAAGTTTAATATTCAACAAAGGAGAAAGTAAAGACCTCCACAAAAACTTGCCTTAGAATGATCCTGAACATCAAATGGCCAAATGCCATCACCAACAAATACTAACTGATTGCTGCAGACAAATGAAAACATGGAGGTGTAAAGGGATATGGCACACTCTCCACAAACCCTGAGATAATAACACCAGACTTTTTCCTAACATGGAATCCACATGGACACAGAAAGAGAGGAAGGCCTAAGAACACAGGGAAACTTGAGCTAGAGGCAGACACACAAAGTTTGGAATACACCTGGAAGCAACTGGAAAGGAAAGCACAGGAACGAGATAAATTGAAAATTATTGCTACAGGCGGGGTAAAAGGCATAAGTAAGTAAGTAAATAAATGTTGTTTTTGTCAACTCGACTCTGAAATTTTAAATACGTTGCTATTTTACAAAATATTTTTAGACAACCACTTTTGTGTATCCATCAAACTAACCTGGTAGACCCTTTTTATACGGAAAAGTTGAAGTTTGGGGAAATGTTTTAAAATCGAAAAGGGCTTTGGCGCGATAAAAATCATAAGAGCCTCTGCAGCAAAGAGTCTACGTTCCAAATTGCTTGGGACGGGGCTAGTTCGAAAAACACATTTATTGGATAATAATCTAACAATGCCAGGGAACGGTTGCGAAAAAAGAAGTTAGTGCAAAGAAAACACAATTTTTTCACCTTATCTTTATACACGAGACGCATGACAATTTATTCCCGCATGTCATGAGCTTTTTATTATTTTTTTTTGCTTGAGATCCACTTGAATAATTTAATTTAGCTCCCTAGGCCTTACATCCTGCTAGAGGTTCTCTTGAATAATTTAAATTAACTCCCTAGGCTCCATATCCTGCTAGTGGTCCACTTAAGTTTCAGCTCCTAAGCCCCATATCCTGCTAGGGGTCCACTTGAAAATTTAACTCCCTAGGCCCAATATTGTGCTAGGGTTCTACATGAACAATTTAATTTAGCTCTCTTGGTCCCATATCCTGCTACAGGTCCAATTGATAATTTTTCAATTAGCTACGTGGCCCCATATCCTGCTAGAGGTTCACTTGAACAATGCATTTAGCTCCCTAGGCCCCATATTCTGCTAGGGGTCCATTTGAACATTTAGCTCCCTAGGCCCCATATCCTGCTAGGAGTCCACTTGATAATTATTCACTTAGCTACGTGGCCCCATATTGTGCTGGAGGTCCACTTAAATACTTCATTTGGCTCCATATGCCCCTCATAATTTTTCATTTAGCTACATGGCCCAATATCATGCTAGGGGTCCACTTGAACACAGCTCCCTAGGCTCCATATCCTGCCAGGGGTCCACTTTATCATTAAGCTCCCTAGGACCCACATCTTGCTAGGTGACTACTTGAACATTTCATTTAGCTCCGTGGCTCCATATCTTGTTATTATTATTAAAATGCGGCTCCTTTTACATAGGAAATTAGTACAACAAAGTAAGGTTAAACCTGAAAAATGGAGCGCAACAAAACAACGAACGCGTCGTCAGGAAGCCTTCGTCAGAGAACAAACAGAAAAAAATAATAAAATTTAAAAATATTAAAAATTGGCACTTAGTAGTCTCCAAGAGGGCATCAAATGACATTTTTAATTTTTATTCGTTTTTTCTGTTTGTTCGCTGACGAAGGCTTCCTGCCGACACGTTCGTTGTTTTTTTTTTGTTGTTGTTGCTTTCCATTTTTCAGGTTTAACCTTACTTTGTTTTACTAATTTCCTATGTCCCTTCTTCAAAGGTTTCATAGTCCCCAAGAAATATGCTGGAGCCAATCGGGGAACATATAACTGATATTGAAAAACACTTCATCAATGTGCAGTACATTAACTTTAAATGTGCAAGAGTAAGCTGTATCCTACACAAAACCGATGAGCAGTGGAGCCTTTTCTGCGAACAGAGGTCGTTTAAAAAAAATAGATTAACATAAATCCGAGATCACTTTAACTTTGCAGGCGTGTTGTTGGTGATTGAAATATTTATTAACAAGTTTGCAGATCGCATTAACCCAGTCTGTCTACTCCATGCACTACGATTTTACACAGATTATTTTCTTGTTTTTGTTCAGAAATGTTCCATGCCATGAGTATTACACACGATAATATATATATTTAAGACTGGGTCTGTTCAGATAAACGGGGTTTTAGATACTCGCTGATCGGAAAATCGACGTTCTACTGTACTTTAATAGTTAAAAAAATGTTACAGTGAAATAAGGAGAAACGTAGACAACATGGGGGGGGGGGGGGGGAAGAAAATAGGAAACACCAATTACTTTCTGTTCGGGTGGAGGGGGGAGTGTTGTGCGTGTGTGTGTGTGGGCGGAGGGGTGGGTTACGCCAGTGACAAAAAATTGATATCCACTTGAGCTGTAGTAAACGAAGTGGTTTGTGTGGGCGTGTGAAGGGGAGTGTGGAGGTGTGCTGGGTCGAAGGAGAGGTGATAACCGCTGTAACAACATAGAATTGGCCCCGCCACGGTCCCCAAGGAATTCCAGAGTGCAATGGGACACTATCGGGTCTTTTACAAGGGGAGTCAATGCGGCAGCTGGCTCGTGTCCTCACGAGAATATCCCGAGACTCTTTCTGTGACACAGCTTGATGCTACACCGTTAGGTCACCTGAGATAAGTTAATGTTACACCGTTAGGTCACCTGAGATAAGTTAATGTTACACAGGTCACCTGAGATATATTAATGTTACACCGTTAGGTCACCTGACATAAGTTAATGTTACACAGGTCACCTGAGATGTATTAATGTTACACCGTTAGGTCACCTGAGATAAGTTAATGTTACACAGGTCACCTGAGATATATTAATGTTACACCGTTAGGTCACCTGAGATAAGTTAATGTTACACAGTTAGGTCACCTGAGATAAGTTAATGTTACACAGGTCACCTGAGATAAGTTAATGTTACACAGGTCACCTGAGAAAAATTAATGTTACACAGGTCACCTGATATAAGTTAATGTTACACCGTTAGGTCACCTGAGATAAGTTAATGTTACACAGGTCAGCTGAGATAAGTTAATGTTACACAGGTCACCTGAGATATATTAATGTTACACAGTTAGGTAACCTGAGATAAGTTAATGTTACACAGTTAGGTCACCTGAGATAAGTTAATGTTACACAGGTCACCTGAGATAAGTTAATGTTACACAGTTAGGTCACCTGAGATAAGTTAATGTTACACAGGTCAGCTGAGATAAGTTAATGTTACACAGGTCACCTGAGATAAGTTAATGTTACACAGGTCACCTGAGAAAAATTAATGTTACACAGGTCACCTGATATAAGTTAATGTTACACCGTTAGGTCACCTGAGATAAGTTAATGTTACACAGGTCACCTGAGATAAGTTAATGTTACACAGGTCACCTGAGATATATTAATGTTACACCGTTAGGTCACCTGAGATATATTAATGTTACACAGGTCACCTGAGATATATTAATGTTACACCGTTAGGTCACCTGAGATAAGTTAATGTTACACAGGTCACCTGAGATATATTAATGCTACACCGTTAAGTCACCTGAGATAAGTTAATGTTACACCGTTAGGTCACCTGAGATAAGTTAATGTTACACAAGCCACCTGAGATATATTAATGTTACACCGTTAGGTCACCTGAGATAAGTTAATGTTACACAGGTCACCTGAGATATATTAATGTTACACCATTAGGTCACCTGAGATAAGTTAGTGTTACAACGTTAGGTTCTCTGGGATAACTAAATGCTACAGCTTTAGGTCATCAGGGATTACTAAATGCTACAGCTTTAGGTCATCAGGGATTACTAAATGGTACAGCTTTAGGTCATCTAGGACAAATACATGCTGCAGCATAAGGTCGTGTGGGGTTATTAATGCAACGCATTTAGGTCAAATGGGATACTTGTTGTACACCTATAGGTCATTTGGGATAACTTAAGAAGTTGTCATAGAAACATTATCTTTACATCCATCATTGAATATCGAACATTTAAAATTGAATATCGAACTTCTATTATTGAATATCGAACATCTATTATTGAATATCGAACATCTATTATTGAATATCGAACATTTATTATTGAATATCGAACTTCTATTATTGAATATCGAAAATCTATTATTGAAAATCGAACTTCTATTATTGAATATCGAACTTCTATTATTGAATATCGAACATCAAACATTCAGCGTGAAAAGGATAAGATATGAACATTTTGATAACCAAACACAAAAAATGCATTGAGTCTGTTGGCTCAAATCCTGATATCACTCAAAGTATCGGCGAAATATAGATGCCGAATCGTCCATGATTATTGGTCATCATGTTTACCATGCACTTCATTTAATACCTTTTATGAATAACAAAACTAGATTTATTTGTAATGTGTGTTGAACATTGTATGAGAAAACATAATATATTTATTCATGTTTTCTCTGAGCCACGGAGAGTTTTTGCATCTGCATTGATGAATTAATTGTTCATGTCAGTATGAGCACCAGCATAAGCCAGAAGATTAGAATGATCCAACACGTATTCCATCAAGAAGAATGGCGTCTCGTTCCAAAATGAATCGCCTTGTCCACGCTAAACCCACCCACCCCCTTTGCCAAACCCCTAATTGAAAAATAATTACTTCATCGGTCAAAAATAGTCATCATTTTAAAGCACGAGATGGTGGAAAGGGGTGGTGGTGGTGGTGGTAGTCGGCAATCGATGGCTATTGACAGAGCCACGTGCTGCTCTTTCAAGGAATGGACGCTTTAAAAAAACAACAGATCTATAATGACACGAGGCCTTCGAAATATTGTTTCTTATAAAAATGACTTATAACCACACAAAAAATGTGTCCGAACGCAGTCCGTGCAATGCCATTACCTCTAAACTTACTTAGCAATCACCTGTGCGAACATACCTTTTTACCCTATCCCTCAAACCAGTCACCCTTATTTACACTGTACTTCTCCCTTTAATCTACCCCAGACTTCTCCCACTAATTTACCTCAGATCCCTACCATTAATCTACCCCAGACTTCTACCACTAATTTACCTCAGACCCCTACCATTAATCTACCCCAGACTTCTCCCACTAATTTACCTCAGACTCCTACCATTAATGTGCCCAAGACTTCTCCCACTAATTTACCTCAGACTCCTACCATTAATGTGCCCAGGACTTCTCCCACTAATTTACCTCAGACTCCTACCATTAATATACCCAAGACTTCTCCCACTAATTTACCTCAGACTCCTACCATTAATGTGCCCAAGACTTCTCCCACTAATTTACCTCAGACTCCTACCATTAATGTGCCCAGGACTTCTCCCACTAACTTACCTCAGACTCCTACCATTAATATACCCAAGACTTCTCCCACTAATTTACCTCAGACTCCTACAATTCACACCCTCCCCCCCCCCCCCGGCTTTGCGGTTATTTCAATATATTTCTAGCCACTAACATTGAATCTAATGCCATTGTTTGAATATGTGGCCAACGACATTCGCTGACAATGTCACCAATGCCATCCCTGCTCCCCGAGTTGTCCTGTCATGTGGCAGAGATACAATCTGCCCAGAATTCCGTCAGTGTCTGGCAGACAATCGCTTGTTATTCTGTCAGCCGTACATTCTCTCTTATTGTCCGTACCACAACATCCTCTGCCACACGTCGACCTCTCCATCTGCTTATTACAAGATGTTTTATTGTACATCTTCTTTTTGTGACAAGGTAACAGTACTCAGCATCTAGGATAAAAGTGCTCTATATATGGGGGTAAAAGTGATTTATATCTAGGGTAAAAGTGCTTTATTTCTAGGGTAAAAGGGCTTTATATCTAGGGTAATATTGTATTATGTCTATTGTAAAAGTGCGTTATCTTTAGCGAAATAGTGCTTTATTTATAGGGTAATAGTGCTTTATGTCTAGGGTAAAAGTGTTTTAATTTTAGGGTAAAGGTGCTTTATTTGCGGGATAAGAGTCCGTATGACTAGCGCAATTCTATTTTTTTTGTCAAGGGTAAAATTTCCTTATGTCTAACAAAGAGCAAATGACCCCTGTGTCTGATGCCACAGTGCTTTATATCTAAACAATATGTGTTTATTGCATAAAGCAAACAATGAAATACTCCTGGACATCGACGTTGTGCTGCAAAACTTGTGTTCCGGCTAAGGATGTCTTAAAACAATTTCCGTGTGGTTTATCTATGGAAGCGGATTAGGTAAGCTTTCTTTATATGTAGGTATAATCTCAAATGTTGTTTATCTATGGAAGCGGATTAGGTGAGCTTTCTTTATATGTATGTATAATCTCAAATGTTGTTTATCTATGGAAGCGGATTAGGTGAGCTTTCTTTATATGTATGTATAATCTCAAATGTGGTTTATCTATGGAAGCGGATTAGGTGAGCTTTCTTTATATGTATGTATAATCTCAAATTCGTATGAATCATTTAAAAAGATATCGAAACAGATTTGTATTTGATTCTCAGGGAAATGTGAGATATCTAGCTATTAACAGAGGCCGACCGCAGGATGGCCCTACGGTTGCTGGCGCCCCGGGCAAGCTTAACATTGGCACCCTTTTTAAGCATTATCATGCACAGTTTTGCAAAGGAAAAATTAAGGTTTTAGTAATGAGTTTATTATCTAGTTTTTTTTTTTAAACAAACAATAATATTTGTTTTCTTAACTTGTATTAGGACAGTATAAATAATTAGCCTTAAGATGACATTTTTGTTATAGCCTTTAGATCAACAAATCTGTTTTGTTTTCCACTTTCTATATTTATTATCTTTGCAGTATTATTTTCTTTAGTCGAAATTGCCAGATAATGTAAACTGTCTCGAGACACGGATGAATATATTTTTATAAGCCGTAGTTAACTAAAGCTTCTCTCGCCGGCGGCGTCAGTATTACATAGTGTCAGAATTATTCTTAATGCTACTCAGGGTAATCGGAAAATTGATCGAAAGAAATTTCGTCGACGGAAAATTGATCGACGGAAATTTGATCGAACGGAAATTTGGTCGAAACTTTTTTTCAGTCCAGACGTTAAAATTTTCGTCAAATTTCTTTTTGAACGCACCATACTATATCGTAAAACATAATATTGCGATCAAAAAGAAATTTGACGCAATACTTTAACGTATAAATTTAAACAACAATTCGACCAAATTTCCGTTCGATCAAATTTCCGTCGATCAATTTTCCATCGACCAAATTTCTTTCGATCAAATTTCCGGATACGGCTACTCAGAGATCTGACATGACGCCGAGGAACTAGTTCGTGTCTTTGAATTGTGCGGCTTCTATTGGAAGCTTTACATCATGAGGCAATCATTCTTTGGCTGTACATTGTACAGTCAACAGATTACATCCATTTTTATAGTTATTTTCTTCATACCTTAACTTATTTTCCAAACCCAGACAGGCTGCTTTGAGATTATATTTGTCAGGCAGATGTTTGAAATCATTTTAAAAATCCCCACGTTTCATTGAAACGTTTGCAGCTGTTCAAATCTCTCTGATAAGGAACTTTACATTCTGTCCAGTTTTACGTTGAACACATTATTTTAAAATTATTTTTATCTGGGTCATCTGCTTTTGCACCGTCTTCAGTGTACTCATATTCAAACAGCCTTCATCTTTCTTTTGTTCCTAAAAATGGGCTCTTCATCTAATTATGTAGCTAATAATTTTGCAGACTCTAGTGCTTTTCCCTAATCAATTTGCACGATAATCAATTTAAGAATCAGTGACAGTATAGTTTACATAGACGCCCTGCACTGTTTTGCACACCTCAAAGTTTGAGCCCCAAAATACGGTGCGCAGCAAATTTGTTTTCACCTCCTCCCCAGCGACGGGTCTACAAACGCACATTGCCGTAACCACCAAACGACCAAAGTCGCCGAAAGACATAAGCAATCATTCTTCCCACGCACACTAATCGCTTGGAACCACCTGGACAATACCACAGTGAAATCGACCTCTATCGAAAGCTTCAAGGCTGCCCTAGCATCTGCTAGGAGCCGTTAGGATGGCAGCATCGCTTCCCACAACCGTTGCACATGTGCCAGTATATGGATGCAGCAACGTACCTTACCAGAACCAGACAGGTCTACCGATAAGCGAATCGCTTGTCAGCGTGATGATCGATAGCGTGTCGGGAAACTTGAATAAATGGTCTTAGTCTCAAGACTCATGTACATTGTTTTGGTTTGGTTGTTATTTTCAAAATTAAATTCTTTCCCAGCGACAAGTAAAAAATAAAAAAAAAAGTGGTTTTTAAATTTATTTTCAAACACTTTTTGAATAATCTAATCTGTTTAGAAAACGGCGGAAATGCTTTCCGGCAGCTACTTTTGGCGAAATAAAATGTTAATTATCTGAATGTTTAGTTTCTAACTAAGAGAATGGATGGTACATCCACATCCATACTTTTCTGATTTAAAAAAAAAATCAAAAACTTGTAGCTGATGGTTCTGCGACCCATTGTTGACATTGGCTTGTAACCAGAATCTACTTGTCTGCGTGAATAAACTTTGACCTGACGTTGACTTCTTCTCATGAATAAACTTTGACCTGACTTTGATTTCTTCTCATTAATAAACTTTGACTTGACGTTGACTTCTTCTCATTAATAAACTTTGACCTGACGTTGACTTCTTCACATGAATAAACTTTGACCTGACGTTGACTTCTTCTCATGAATAAACTTTGACCTGACTTTGATTTCTTGTCATGGATAAACTTTGACCTGACGTTGACTTCTTCTCATGAATAAACTTTGACCTGACGTTGACTTCTTCTCATGAATAAACTTTGACCTGACGTTGACTTCTTCTCATGAATAAACTTTGACCTGACTTTGAATTCTTCTCATGAATAAACTTTGACCTGACATTGACTTCTTCTCATGAATAAACTTTGACCTGACAATGATTTCTTCTCATAAATAAACTTTGACCTGACGTTGACTTCTTCTCATGAATAAACTTTGACCTGGCATTCATACGCTGACGTCACTGCGAAGAAAATAAGCTCGTTGGTTGGTTCACAGCTTTGACGTCAGGACGGAAAATGAACTCTTGGGTAGACTCAATCTATTCTCCACCATGATGCCAGCTTCTGTGCTACATCTATAAAAACAAAAATATACTTCATGTTATACATTTTTTTTCAAACTGACTAAGTCAGCTGTGTTTTGCCTCACAACAACATTTCAAGTTTTGGAGCCTCTTGAGTTATTGCCCCTTTTAAAGGCAAGTTTATGACTGAATCGTGAGTTGTCCACCCCTTGCAGAAACTGCTTTAAAATATTTCCTTTCGTGAACCTTGTTTGATCCCACGGGAATTAAAACTCACTTTCTCCTCCCAACACTCCGTCCCTCCTCCCAACACTCACGATAACATTCCAACCTTGTCCATGTTTAGCGCGTCAGCCGGGAATGAAAATGCAATTCCTGTTGTCCCTTCTGTGAATAAATTGTTTCAAATGGCTGACACCGACTTAATTAGTTTTCTAGAGGTCTTTATTTGGAAACAGGTTTGGGACGTCGAGGTTGGGTTGGGGGTGGGGACATCTTCGTTGTTTGTATAATCAGTGTCTATCAGGAAGTATTTTGTGTAGTTCAAGGGAGTGAGGATGGAAGAGTTTATGGTAAATAAGGTTGGGTAATGAGAGGTTTGGGATGGTTTAGGTTGGGTTAGGTATGGTTATGTAAGTGGTTTTTTGGGTAGGCAAGGTTGGATAAATGGCATTGGGGAAGGCAATGTTATATGTAGCTCTCGGGAAGGCAAGGTAAGGTAAGGGGCTATGGGGAATGCAAGGTTAGTTAATTGGCTTTGGGGATGGCCAGGTTGAGTTAATGGTTTTGGAAATTGCAAGGCTGGATAAATGGTTTGAATTAGGCATGGTTAAGTAGGTTGGTGAGCATGGAGTTGATGGTAATCTGTGCTGGTTTCGTGTGGACCATATGGTTTGGTGCATTAGAGGTTGGACAATATCGGTTGGTGCATGTAAAGTTGGACAAATAGGTTGTTGTGGGTGATTCAAGTAGATGGCGCAGAAGAAAAAAGATGATTGAGATGGTTGTGAGTGGGAGGAAGGGGGGGGGGTAGACGTCGACAAATAAATGTGTTATTTACTTGGTGCATAAGAAGTTTGAGGGTGGTGTGGCTTTTAGGGGTCAACATATACACGTGTTTTATCATTTCTTAAAACAATTACAATTGTATTATACAATTGTGGAACAACTTCTCTAGTGCATACATTATTTCTTTTACTTAACTGACCCATTGAATGTTGAAAGTCAGTTTATCCTTATCAACAGTCTCATTCCTGACAGACGATTACAATCATTCCCATTCCTGACAGATGATTACAATCATTGGTAAATTATGAGAGATGGGTCCGCGTTTTTTACCATGGCCGCCATCTTGGTTGCCCCGACCCGCGAACTTTTACGTGTTCACGGGTCGGGACAACCAAGATGGCGGCCATGGAAAAATAAAATAACTCATGTTTTTGTTAAAATTACGAATAAAAAATTTTAAAAATGAAAAAATGATCTAAATCAATCCCTCACCCTAACCTGAACCCTAAATTCCTCCCTAACAGGGTTTTGACCCTCTCCCTAACAGGGTTTTGACTCTCTCCCTAACAGGGTTTTGACCCTCTCCCTAACAGGGTTTTGACCCTCTCCCTAACAGGGTTTTGACCATCTCCCTAACAGGGTTTTGACCCTCTCCCTAACAGGGTTTTGACCCTCTCCCTAACAGGGTTTTGACCCTATCGGAACCAGCGTTTTGACACTCTCCTTAACCTAACGTGGCGCTGGGCTTTGACCCTGAAAAGTAGGAAAATTAAAAAAAAAACAAAGAAAAGTGGCCAAAATTAATTATAAAATAAAGAAGTAATGAAAACCCAACTTACATTTTCATGGAATACACTTTTACACACTTTATTTCAGGTTCCAACGAAAAGAATATCCAAAAATTAATGAAACACGAATAAAACACGTGTGGTCATCCTCTAAAATAATCTTATGAAATGGCAGAGGACATAAAATACTAAATCAGCCAACCAATCAAATTTTATCATTATATTTAATCAACCAATAAAAATTTGATTAAAAAACATGCCATCGTTACGATGATCGTAATTTAAGGAAAATGTAACTCTAATAAAAAAAAATAAGGGGAGTGAATCCACGCAAATGACGTCGGGGACCCATAACTCAGAATCAGCCCAATCATTCCCATTCCTGACAGACGATTACAATCATAAGCAGTATATATATATATATGTATTGTCAGATTAATTTGATAATTATTTTGTTGTTATATTTTTTTTCCTTTTTCGGTTTTTCATGGGTCAAACTTTGGGTTAAAATCAATTAATATAAACAGATCGATGAATTAAAGTAAATCCTCAAAATTAATATCCCAATCGTTAGACACAACACTAGATGAGTGGACTTCAGATGGTAGCATAGAAAACAACAAAACAACTGATTAATGTTTAAAACTTGATCTCCATTATTTCTTTCCAAAATGGCTGAAATTGAATAGGTCAGAGGGTCGTTTGAATGCAACGGGGACAATTACGACGTCCCCAAACTGTTGGCTACGGGAAGGGCGAATCGTCTTGTAGCTCTCTTATCAGGGAGCTCACCGTAAACTAGCATCAACCAACCTTCGATAAACGAACATGCGGTATAGCCAACGTCACAAATTGTTGTTTCTACAAAAAATTTTTTTTTTAAAATGTGCATATAATTTAAATATAAATTAACGGTTGTATCCCTTTTTATCGTGCATATTCAATATTTAATACCACGCCTTTCATATGTGACAATGCCATCTAACATTTTAGTATTGTTTCGTAAACTCAAATAGTGCAACATTTTGGTGGTTTGATGCATAACGAAGAAATCCATTGAACGAAGAAAACGATATAAGCAACACAACGATATAACTAACCTAACGATATAACCAACATAACGATATAACCAACAAAACCGCATAACCAACAAAACCATATAACCAACAACACCGCTAAACCAACGAAACCATGCAACCAACAAAACCGCATAACCAACAAAACCATATAACCATCAAAACCATATAACGAACAAAACCATATAACCAACAAAACCGTATAACCAACAAAACCATATAACCAACAAACATTAGAATAGAAATTGGATCGAAAATCGAAAACTGCTAGCATAATAAAATATCCAAGCTACTTAAACAGCTGAAAAGTATTGAGTTTTTTTAATGTTGAAATGTTATTATAGCGTTACAATTATTGTAAATGTTCTATTAAATTTGAATATCCCGTGAAATATATTTGTGTTCAAAGAATGATCACTGAAGCATTTACTGAAAGTGTAATTTTTTTAATTATTTTTTTTTGGTTAATTTTTTAATGCGTGTAAGGCAAACAGCACGAACCTGGAACAAAATCTGATGGGAACAGGGGTAGTGAGCCATCATCGCAAATACCTTCGCACACTAAGGTACCCATGCACTCAATGGTGTGAGAACTGATGACCGACTGCATTTCATCATACTCTTAGGACTTCAAAATCTTCTTTGTTTCTCCGGGCAAAGCATCAACCCACTCTGACAATACGATTTCAGATGCAAAGCAAATGTAATAAAAAGGTACATTTTTCGCTACATGCTAAAGGCAGAATGTATTGAGATGGACGTGAAATTAGCGCGAATCTTGGCGACCACGAGATGAACAACCTTGTAAGCCGTCTCCTGTATTGCTTTTGTTTGAGATGGACGTGAAATTAGCGCGAATCTTGGCGACCACGAGATGAACAACCTTGTAAGCCGTCTCCTGTATTGCTTTTGTTTGAGATGGACGTGAAATTAGCGCGAATCTTGGCGACCACGAGATGAACAACCTTGTAAGCCGTCTCCTGTATTGCTTTTGTTTGAGATGGACGTGAAATTAGCGCGAATCTTGGCGACCACGAGATGAACAACATTGTAAGCCGTCTCCTGTATTGCTTTTGTTTGAGATGGACGTGAAATTAGCGCGAATCTTGGCGACCACGAGATGAACAACCTTGTAAGCCGTCTCCTGTATTGCTTTTGTTTGAGATGGACGTGAAATTAGCGCGAATCTTGGCGACCACGAGATGAACAACCTTGTAAGCCGTCTCCTGTATTGCTTTTGTTTGAGATGGACGTGAAATTATCGCGAATCTTGGCGACCACGAGATGAACAACCTTGTAAGCCGTCTCCTGTATTGCTTTTGTTTGAGATGGACATGAAATTAGCGCGAATCTTGGCGACCACGAGATGAACAACCTTGTAAGCCGTCTCCTGTATTGCTTTTGTTTGAGATGGACGTGAAATTAGCGCGAATCTTGGCGACCACGAGATGAACAACCTTGCAGGCCGTCTCCTGTATTGCTTTTGTTTGAGATGGACATGAAATTAGCGCGAATCTTGGCGACCACGAGATGAACAACCTTGTAAGCCGTCTCCTGTATTGCTTTTGTTTGAGATGGACATGAAATTAGCGCGAATCTTGGCGACCACGAGATGAACAACCTTGTAGGCCGTCTCCTGTATTGCTTTTGTTTGAGATGGACGCGAAATTAGCGCGAATCTTAGCGACCACGAGATAAACAACCCTGTAAGCCGTCTCCTGTATTGCTTTTGTTTGAGATGGACGTGAAATTAGCGCGAATCTTGGCGACCACGAGATGAACAACCTTGTAAGCCGTCTCCTGTATTGCTTTTGTTTGAGATGGAAGTGAAATTAGCGCGAATCTTGGCGACCAGGAGATGAACAACATTGTAAGCCGTCTCCTGTATTGCTTTTGTTTGAGATGGACGTGAAATTAGCGCGAATCTTGGCGACCACGAGATGAACAACCTTGTAAGCCGTCTCCTGTATTGCTTTTGTTTGAGATGGACGTGAAATTAGCGCGAATCTTGGCGACCACGAGATGAACAACCTTGTAAGCCGTCTCCTGTATTGCTTTTGTTTGAGATGGACGTGAAATTAGCGCGAATCTTGGCGACCACGAGATGAACAACCTTGTAAGCCGTCTCCTGTATTGCTTTTGTTTGAGATGGACGTGAAATTAGCGCGAATCTTGGCGACCACGAGATGAACAACCTTGTAAGCCGTCTCCTGTATTGCTTTTGTTTGAGATGGACGTGAAATTAGCGCGAATCTTGGCGACCACGAGATGAACAACCTTGCAGGCCGTCTCCTGTATTGCTTTTGTTTGAGATGGACATGAAATTAGCGCGAATCTTGGCGACCACGAGATGAACAACCTTGTAAGCCGTCTCCTGTATTGCTTTTGTTTGAGATGGACGTGAAATTTGCGCGAATCTTGGCGACCACGAGATGAACAACATTGTAAGCCGTCTCCTGTATTGCTTTTGTTTGAGATGGACGTGAAATTAGCGCGAATCTTGGCGACCACGAGATGAACAACCTTGTAAGCCGTATCCTGTATTGCTTTTGTTTGAGATGGACGTGAAATTAGCGCGAATCTTGGCGACCACGAGATGAACAACCTTGTAAGCCATCTCCTGTATTGCTTTTGTTTGAGATGGACGTGAAATTAGCGCGAATCTTGGCGACCACAAGATGAACAACCTTGTAAGCCGTCTCCTGTATTGCTTTTGTTTGAGATGGACATGAAATTAGCGCGAATCTTGGCGACCACGATATGAACAACCTTGTAAGCCGTCTCCTGTATTGCTTTTGTTTGAGATGGACGTGAAATTAGCGCGAATCTTGGCGACCACGAGATGAACAACCTTGTAGGCCGTCTCCTGTATTGCTTTTGTTTGAGATGGACATGAAATTAGCGCGAATCTTGGCGACCACGAGATGAAAAACCTTGTAGGCCGTCTCCTGTATTGCTTTTGTTTGAGATGGACGTGAAATTAGCGCGAATCTTAGCGACCACGAGATGAACAACCGTGTAAGCCGTCTCCTGTATTGCTTTTGTTTGAGATGGGCATGAAATTAGGGCGAATCTTGGCGACCACGAGATGAACAACCTTGTAAGCCGTCTCCTGTATTGCTTTTGTTTGAGATGGACATGAAATTAGCGCGAATCTTGGCGACCACGAGATGAACAACCGTGTAAGCCGTCTCCTGTATTGCTTTTGTTTGAGATGGACATGAAATTAGCGCGAATCTTGGCGACCACGAGATGAACAACCTTGTAGGCCGTCTCCTGTATTGCTTTTGTTTGAGATGGATGTGAAATTAGGGCGAATCTTAGCGACCACGAGATGAACAACCGCGTAAGCCGTCTCCTGTATTGCTTTTGTTTGAGATGGGCATGAAATTAGGGCGAATCTTGGCGACCACGAGATGAACAACCTTGTAAGCCGTCTCCTGTATTGCTTTTGTTTGAGATGGACGTGAAATTAGCGCGAATCTTGGCGACCACGAGATGAACAACCTTGTAAGCCGTCTCCTGTATTGCTTTTGTTTGAGATGGACGTGAAATTAGCGCGAATCTTGGCGACCACGAGATGAACAACCTTGTAAGCCGTCTCCTGTATTGCTTTTGTTTGAGATGGACGTGAAATTAGGGCGAATCTTGGCGACCACGAGATGAACAACATTGTAAGCAGTCTCCTGTATTGCTTTTGTTTGAGATGGACGTGAAATTAGCGCGAATCTTGGCGACCACGAGATGAAAAACCTTGTAAGCCGTCTCCTGTATTGCTTTTGTTTGAGATGGACGTGAAATTAGCGCGAATCTTGGCGACCACGAGATGAACAACCTTGTAAGCCGTCTCCTGTATTGCTTTTGTTTGAGATGGACGTGAAATTAGCGCGAATCTTGGCAACCACGAGATGAACAACCTTGTAAGCCGTCTTCTGTATTGCTTTTGTTTGAGATGGACGTGAAATTAGCGCGAATCTTGGCGACCACGAGATGAACAACCTTGTAAGCCGTCTCCTGTATTGCTTTTGTTTGAGATGGACGTGAAATTAGCGCGAATCTTGGCGACCACGAGATGAACAACCTTGTAAGCCGTCTCCTGTATTGATTTTGTTTGAGATGGACGTGAAATTAGCGCGAATCTTGGCGACCACGAGATGAAAAACCTTGTAGGCCGTCTCCTGTATTGCTTTTGTTTGAGATGGACGTGAAATTAGCGCGAATCTTAGCGACCACGAGATGAACAACCGTGTAAGCCGTCTCCTGTATTGCTTTTGTTTGAGATGGGCATGAAATTAGGGCGAATCTTGGCGACCACGAGATGAACAACCTTGTAAGCCGTCTCCTGTATTGCTTTTGTTTGAGATGGACATGAAATTAGCGCGAATCTTGGCGACCACGAGATGAACAACCGTGTAAGCCGTCTCCTGTATTGCTTTTGTTTGAGATGGACATGAAATTAGCGCGAATCTTGGCGACCACGAGATGAACAACCTTGTAGGCCGTCTCCTGTATTGCTTTTGTTTGAGATGGATGTGAAATTAGGGCGAATCTTAGCGACCACGAGATGAACAACCGCGTAAGCCGTCTCCTGTATTGCTTTTGTTTGAGATGGGCATGAAATTAGGGCGAATCTTGGCGACCACGAGATGAACAACCTTGTAAGCCGTCTCCTGTATTGCTTTTGTTTGAGATGGACGTGAAATTAGCGCGAATCTTGGCGACCACGAGATGAACAACCTTGTAAGCCGTCTCCTGTATTGCTTTTGTTTGAGATGGACGTGAAATTAGCGCGAATCTTGGCGACCACGAGATGAACAACCTTGTAAGCCGTCTCCTGTATTGCTTTTGTTTGAGATGGACGTGAAATTAGGGCGAATCTTGGCGACCACGAGATGAACAACATTGTAAGCAGTCTCCTGTATTGCTTTTGTTTGAGATGGACGTGAAATTAGCGCGAATCTTGGCGACCACGAGATGAAAAACCTTGTAAGCCGTCTCCTGTATTGCTTTTGTTTGAGATGGACGTGAAATTAGCGCGAATCTTGGCGACCACGAGATGAACAACCTTGTAAGCCGTCTCCTGTATTGCTTTTGTTTGAGATGGACGTGAAATTAGCGCGAATCTTGGCAACCACGAGATGAACAACCTTGTAAGCCGTCTTCTGTATTGCTTTTGTTTGAGATGGACGTGAAATTAGCGCGAATCTTGGCGACCACGAGATGAACAACCTTGTAAGCCGTCTCCTGTATTGCTTTTGTTTGAGATGGACGTGAAATTAGCGCGAATCTTGGCGACCACGAGATGAACAACCTTGTAAGCCGTCTCCTGTATTGATTTTGTTTGAGATGGACGTGAAATTAGCGCGAATCTTGGCGACCACGAGATGAACAACCTTGTAAGCCGTCTCCTGTATTGCTTTTGTTTGTTCCTTTTTGGTGTTTGCTCTTGGTTTTGGTTTTTTTAAATAACGAAACAATTAAATAAGGACAATTCTTATGGACAATTAACAAGAATAAATAAATAATATTTAAAAAGCTGACATTACACTATGTCAAAGCTAATTTTACACCATGTCAATACTAATTTTACACCATGTCAATACTAATTTTACACCATGTCAATGCTAATTTTACACCATGTCAATGCTAATTTTTCAACATATCAATACTAATTTTACACCATGTCAATGCTAATTTTTCAACATATCAATACTAATTTTACACCATGTCAATGCTAATTTTACAACATGTCAATACTAATTTTACACCATGTCAATACTAATTTTACACCATGTCAATGCTAATTTTACACCACGTAAATGCTAATTTTACACCATATCAATACTAATTTTACACCATGTCAATGATAATTTTACACCATGTCAATACTAATTTTACACCATGTCAATGCTAATTTTACACCATGTCAATGCTAATTTTACACCATGTCAATGCTAATTTTACACCATGTGAATACTAATTTTACACTATGTGAATGCTAATTTTACACCATGTCAATGTTAATTTTACACCATGTCAATACTAATTTTACACCACGTCCATGCTAATTTTACACCATGTCAATACTAATTTTACACCATGTCAATACTAATTTTACACCATGTCAATGCTAATTTTACACCACGTCAATACTAATTTTACACCATGTCAATGCTAATTTTACACCATGTCAATGCAAATTTTACACCATGTCAATACTAATTTTACACCATGTCAATACTAATTTTACACCATTTCAATACTAATTTTACACCATTTCAATACTAATTTTACACCATGTCAATACTAATTTTACACAATGTCAATACTAATTTTACACCATTTCAATACTAATTTTACACCATGTCAATACTAATTTTAAACCATGTCATGCTGTAAAATCGTATGAATAGATTTCACACTCATTTTTTTTTAAACGGTCAAATCACGTGACCACCGGGTTCCATGACGTCATTTAAGCCCCCAATGTTTTGGCAGACCGAAAAATCATGGAGGGGGCACTGGGGACACCATTTATCGATTACGTCTCGTTAGTGGTCGACATGCGTGAGACTTGTCTCATGAACTGCACCACGCGACCTGGCAAATTTTGGAGAAACAAGTGTGTGTGTTGGGTGGGGGGGGGGTAGTAGAGGCTAACTAAATATTCCAGCTATAGACGGTCTCTTTCAAAAGAGGAGTCCATTCAAGTTCGAGAGTAACGATGAACTACTCAAGACTGTTCTGAGAGCGGTGGGCGGTTTGGGGAAAAAAAGGGGGAGGGGGGTTAAACACTAGATAATATAATTAACTTTATATACAAGGTTACGCCTAGGTTTAGCATTGATATTAAATCGAACCATCTTTCGTAAAATTTTGAACATTTTGTAATGATAACTTAATCAACTTGACTTAAAATCAAATAGTCGATGGCAAAATGTAAATTCGAATTCTTAATTTAATAATTCTTTCTTTTTAAAGAAACAACACAAACAATTTACCACCATGGGGATTAATTCCAAGATAATATGCTACTGTTGTTTCCAAAACAATTTACAACCATGGGGATTAATTCCAAGATAATATGTTACTGTTGTTTCCAAAACAATTTACAACCATGGGGATTAATTCCAAGATAATGATATGTTACTGTTGTTTCCAAAACAATTTACAACCATGGGGATTAATTCCAAGATAATATGTTACTGTTGTTTCCAAAACAATTTACAACCATGGGGATTAATTCCAAGATAATATGTTACTGTTGTTTCCAAAACAATTTACAACCATGGGGATTAATTCCAAGATAATATGTTACTGTTGTTTCCAAAACAATTTACCACCATGGGGATTAATTCCAAGATAATGATAAGTTACTGTTGTTTCCAAAACAATTTACAACCATGGGGATAAGTTCCAAGATAATGATATGCTACTGTTGTTTCCAAATGCTAGTCAATTAGTCTTTAACACAATGTTGTTTTTATCTGCTATTTTTTTCATATGTCCCAAAAGTTTGTAAGCTATTCGAACAATTTATTTTGGGGGCAAAAGTCGCACATGTCGGGACTTTTTGATGCAGGTTTTACATACATGCGAAAAAGAAAGCCTGGAATACTTACTCGAATCTACTTCCTGCCGTCACGTTTGTTTTTGTGTTGCCTTCGTCTTTTCCCGTTTTCACACGTTGTCACTTACTTTGTTTTATTCATTCCCTTGTATGCACCTCTAAAATGCTGCACAAGTCAAGAATACTGCGCATGTGTAGATTTCCAATGCTCAGATTCGTTCATGTTTGCCGTACCTTAAACTAAATAGACATCTTGGAGAAATGTATCAGATATATTTGAAAGTTGGTTGACATCGGTAATGATAATAGACGTCTTGGAGAAATTTATCAGATATATTTGAAAGTTGGTTGACCCCGGTAATGATAATAGACATCATGGAGAAATTTATCAGATATATTTTAAAGTTGGTTGACCCCGGTAATGATAATACAAATTTGAGTTTAAATATTACCTTGACAATATTGGGTGACCACATTTCATAAGGTCTTCAGAGGTAGATAAATAGACCAGGTAGCTTATAGATAAATAGATCAGGTAGTTTCTGGATAAATAGATCAGGTAACTTATAGATAAATAGATCAGATCGCTTATAGATAGATCAATTAGAATGTATTCTTATAGAAATAGATCAAGTAACGGAAACATAAATATCGATTATGGATACAAGCTGTACTTTATGGGTAACGTTGGGTACTGCTGCGGCTTCACCTCCTGTACATGCTGCCTGGCAAATACCATTACAAATTATCGGCCTTCTTTCACCAATCCTACATCCACCTTTGGGTGCTGAGGTTTGTCAGCGCTGGTGATATCCATTCGCAGACGTTCGAGGGGCGTCACGTTGGCAACATAAGAACCTTTTGAGGGCCGTCTGTGAATCTCTGCATCCAGGGCTGCGTCCCTTTTGTAAGAGAAGAAACACGTCTGAGTGGACGTTCGGTAGCAGGGGGCGTTTTCCCTCGTGCAGGGCCGCACCGTGGTGCGTCCATCTTCTGACTAATGATGTGTAAGCTGTGTCTCAGAGAATTCCCGTCGGATCAAAAGCAACACGCTCCATCTCATTTCACATATTCACTTCCAGACACTTCCATCGGACCAACTGAATCTCCTGATCTAGGTTTATCCACATATTCACATCCCAGACACTTCCATCGGACCAACTGAATCTCCTGATCTAGGTTTATCCAAAAAAAATTAAAAAAATTCAAAACATCCTTCATAATTACCGATACCTCCTAACTTATGACAAATAACATAAAATTTAATAAGCTAGGGTAAGGATTCTCTCAGGATGAAAGGAAGTATAGTGTAATGCTGAGTTAATTAGCGCGTAAAAAACAAAAAAACAAAAAAAAACACGCTAACTGCACTAAATCATATTCTAAATATACCACGAGTGCGCTTAGTGCATTCTATTTTCTTGTGTTTTATGGATATAGTCTCAATTTAAAGGCGGTGTAATAAATCTGCGGTGTAAAAGATGGTGGGTCATAAGAATTTTAATATAGTTCAGGGGCGTGAAAAAAAAGTGTTAGGTTGCGTACCGGTGGGCGCGGGAGTGGAGGGGGGGGGATACTAACTCGGGTTCTTATACAGAGCGTTGCTCGGACACACGTTTTGTCAAGTAACTCTAGTAGATGGAAAAGTTCACGCATTGCATCCGCCATGTTGTCGCGGACTATAGCCAGTTATTTTAATAAACGCGTGGAGTCGCCTGGTGACATTCTCGTATGGAACTAACAACACACTGGAACTAGCATTCAACCCATTAAATGGGAAATGCGGCGGGGGTTGGGGGGTGGAGGGTGGAGGGGGAAGCGACATCTCATTTTTTCTTCCTCAAAACTGGAAGCTTCCTATCGTTCTGGCTGCAAGGATTTCAAGAACGAAGAACACAATCAATACAAAGTTGTTTTTTTTTGTGTGTGTGTTTTTTTTATCCAACGATGTTGGTAAATGCAGCTTGTCTTTGAATCAATTGTTCTCGTTTATTTCTTCATTCTCGTCAATTCATCCACATGAATGATTATAATTTAATTCGTGGCAATTGTGCGAAGAAAGAAACAGCAAAGAAATGACGGGTTTGTGAGGGGGGTGGGGGGGGGGGCTTACACATCATTAGAAGAAAGAAAGAGTCTGGTGGGTAGGTGAGTGGGTAGTTGGATGGATATATATTGGAGGGGATGTGGATAGACTGTGGACAAGGGGGTGGGTCTATATTATTTAAAGCAGTTTTATTTCAGGACCGTCGAAAGTGTGTGTGTGCGTGTGGGGGGGGGGGGGGTTAGCGATTTTGAGGGGGGGGGGCGTGGGGGTCTAGGATGATGAACCTAAATTTCAATTTCTGAATTTGAGCCTAGATCAATAAACGATTAGATGGATATGTGGCGAACGGGTGGGTAGGTGAGTGGGTGGATGAGTGGTTATGTGAGTGGGTGGATGAGTTGGGGGGTGGCTTGGTAGGTGGGCGGTTTTGTCAAGATTATTATCTTTATATATAATATGAGATGTGATGTATAAGTAGATATATAGATTGGGGATGGATGTATAAGTAGATATATAGATTGGGGATGGATGTATTGTAGCATTGTAACAAAAGTAAAAATGAAAGTTAATGGCCAGACGACCAATCCTACTCTATTCACACACAAAAATTGACTAAAATAGCCACAGATGTAAACACCAAACAGACACACTCCCTTTTTAGTTAAAAGTGAATTCGTCACATTTCTTTGTTTGAAACTTCCCTCTGTTACTCACTCAATACACGTCTAATACTCCCACGATCTCTTGGCATCCATCTAACTTTCTCCTTTCCTCTGTACCTCTTCCGCCTCTTTTTCTACTATAATCTCTTACTCTCTGATAATATTTCTCTCTGTCTGTCTTTCACTATCATTCAAACCAACTGTTTGTTTACATTTCCCTCTCCTGCTCTCCATCCTTGTGTGTATAACTATTCGTCTGTCTCTTTCTTTTTTCTTTCCCCTCTTTCTCTCTTTTTATTTTTTTTCACTCTCATCCACTCTTTATTTCTCTCTCTCGCTCCCTCGTTCTCTCTCATTCACTCTCTATCTCCTTCGTTATCTCTCACTATCTCTAACTCTCTTTACTCTCACTCTCTCTCTCTCTCCCTCCCTCTCTCCCTTCCTCTCTCTCCGCCTCCTTCTCTACCCATCTCACTACTCTCTCTATATCGCTCAGTCCCTGTCTCTCATCTTCTCCCTGTCTTTTCTCTCTCGTTCCCTCATTCTCTATCTCTATCCTTCTCTCTCTGTCTATCGCTCACTTTTTCCTTATCCTTCAACTCTCTCTCTCTCTCTCTTGCACACCCTCTCTCTTCTTCTCTCACTCTCACTCTTTCTCTCTCTCGCAAACAATCCCTTTTCTTTCTCACCCTCTCTCCATCCCATTCTCTGTCGCTCACTCCCTGTCTCTCCCTCTCTCTCTATCTCACCCCCTCTCTCTTGGTTATTCTTTTTCACTCTTCTCCCTCCCTCCCTCTCTCCTCCCTCCCTCTCTCTCATTGTCTCTCTCTCTCTCTCTCTCTCTCTAGCTGACATTTCTCCCTGGCTTTTATCTCAAGAATAATAAAGTCAAATCGATTTTGAAATGCTGGAAAAAGTAATAGCTTCTCTGAGCATTAAAAAAAACAATTATATTCTTGTTTTAAAAACGGCATTGTTCGAGTTTTCTATTTTACGGATGGATGAGTCACGTGGTTGTCTTTATTGAAAAAATATTCATCTTCTGTGACATCGCCTTTAAAAAAAACTTTTTGGAGAAAAATGACTTTGTAATCATGTTATTTGGGATAATTCAAAGTCTACTCTGTTAGGTCATAGGCTTCCTGTTCAGAGTGTTCATCAAAGAAAAAAAAAATCAAAACAAAACAAAAATCCTATGTGATCAGTGGTCTGTTTTAATGCCAAGTAGGGTTGCAGGGAGATCCAGGGATAATGAAGAAACTACTAAGGCAATTATTTTGCCTATCATCGACGAAACTCGGCAACCACTTGGAGGAGGATTTGATGTCTCAATCCAAAAAAAAATTAATAAACATTTTTTTTAAATAAAAAAAAAACAAAGGACTGTGTAAGAAAGTCTTGCCTTCCAAGTCTGCATTTTTTAAAAAAATATTGATTCAAATGTCTGATATTGATTTCTTCAGATTAATTTTGGATGTGTGCCCAAGTCAACATCTTGAAGATAAGGCAATATCAACGATGGTTTAAAAAAAAAAATCAAAATTCTTTTTTTGTTAAAGATCTTTTCAAAGAATATTCCTTGTAAAAATGTATGCCACTAACTTAAGAGTACAAGGGATATGCAGTTAGAATATTCCTTGTAAAAATATATGCCACAAATTTAAGAGTACAAAGGATATGCAGTTTTATTTGAATGTTATTTTGATTGAAGAGCTCAGATGTCACCGGATATTTATTTGATAAAAAATTGGCCAGAGATTCAAGAGAGAATCTCTCATATATATTTTGCTTCTGGTGCGTCCTGCTTCCTCTTCAAAACAGCCCCCAAACTGCACATATTTTATATAAATAGTACTGAAGGGGAAAAAGGGATGCCACGCAGCGAGCCTGATGCGTGTTGACTGAACACCGGTAAATAGCTAGATTTATTTTTTTCTTTAGAAAGGATTTTTTTTTGGTCACTGTTTTTTTTGTTTTCACATCTTGGGCTGCACACCACACAGAACTACGCATTTAGCCGTTCTTTCTCTTAGGTAGTGTGGTACAGGAAGGTATTGCTATTTTCGTGAAGCTGCCACTTTTGTTTCGTAATTCTTTGTTACAAAATGAACTATGCCGAGGGGTTTTTGTACAATATTATCTCTATTCCAAAAACTGTCTATTCCTATCAGTGGGTTTTTTTATTGACACAACACGGTTGACGAAGGCAGTTTCAACAACCACTACGACATAAGGCATGAGTGTTCTTTGCATATTGTAGAATATGAGATGTTAACTCATTTTATTTGTGTAACACTTAGACCCAACGGGTATTTTCTCAAAATACCTGGACCCGGTGTAAAAAAAAACGTCTCCCGATTAAGGCCTAGTATTTATCATTATGTCACCGTTATAGTGACATTGTAAGATATCAGAGTAATGGTGACAGGCTTATAGTGACATTTTAAGATAACTGAGTAATGGTGACAGGCTTATAGTGACATTGTAAGATAACAGAGTAATGGTGACAGGCTTATAGTAACATTGTAAGATAACAGAGTAATGGTGACAGGCTTATATCGACATAGTAAGATATCTGAGTAATGGTGACAGGTTTATGGTGACAAAGTTAGTGTGTTTGTGTGATCATGTTAGAGTAACAGTATAAGTGTGAAATTGTTAGGGTTATAGAGTTAGGTTGACAGTATTAGGGTGACAAAGTTAGGATGACAGTGTTAGAGTGACAGTGTTAGTGTGAAATTTCTAGGGTGACAGATTTAGACTGAAAGAGTTGAGGTAAATTTTAGAGTGACAGAGTTAGGGTGATAATATTAGTGTGACAGATTAAGGTAAAAATGCTAGTGTGAGAGTTAGTGGGATAATGTCAGGGTGACAGGGCTAGGGCGACAGAGTTAGGGCGAGAGAGTTAAGATGATTAAGTTAAAGTGACATAGCAAGTGTGATAATGTTAGGGTGACAGGGTTAAGGTGGCATATTTTGTGTGACAGTGTTGAGTTGACATACTTAGTGTGATTGAGTTATCGTGACAGAGCTAAGATGACAGTGTTAGAAATACAGAGTTGGCGTGGCACATTAAGTGTGAAAGAGTTTGTGTAACAGTGTTTTGAGTGACACAGAGTTACAGAGTTAATGTGGCATAGTTAGAATGACAGAGTTAGATTGACAGAGTAAGAGTGATCCTGGTGTGAAGGGTATCAGAGTTTCAAAATGAAAATGTTAAAAATACTATTGCTAGCTCAAATAATAAATTATTGATGACCATGCATTACTTCATGCCAGAAATTAATGCTAACAGCATATATAACTAATCATTAAAGTTCAGCTCAAAAGAAATCTAATGGTAATGGATTCAGAGTTGGCCAGTTGTTCAGTGCTTATAAAAACAACCCCCCCCCCTTTATCCTCACACACCTTTCCTTAACACACTCTCGACCTTAAATCTGTTATTTCATTAACTAGTTATCTCTACATTACTCTTTTTTTCTATGTGGCTCTTCTATCAGTCTTAATATCTGTGTCCTCTCGCCTCTATCTCTTTGTTCTCTCAACTCTATCAATCTCAGTCTCCTCTCACGTCTATCGCTTTGTTCTCTCAACAATCTCTCAATATCCTCTCACCTCTATCTTTTTGTTCTCTCAACTCTCTCAATCTCAATCTCCTCTCACCTCTATCTCTTTGTTCTCTCCACTCTCTCAATATCCTCTCACCTCTATCTTTTTGTTCACTCAACTCTCTCAATCTCAGTCTCATTTCAACTCTATCTCTTTGTTCCCTCAACTCTCTCAATCTCAATCTCCTCTCACCTCTATCTTTTTGTATTCTCAACTCTCTCAATCTCCTCTCACCTCTATCTCTTTGTTCTCTCAACTCTCTCAATCTTAGTGTCCTCTCAACTCTATCAATCTTAGTGTCCTATCAACTCTATAAATCTCTGTTTCCTATCAACTCTATCAAACTCTGTTTCCTCCCCTCTTTTCTAGTTTTCTTTTGCATTTACACATTTCTTCTTTTTTTTAGTTTTTAAATATTAAGATAAAATATTTTCTTGCATCAACCCGCTCTTTCCAATAATATTCCTTTAAGAGATCTGTAATACTCCATTAGAAATTTCTGCTGGAGACCCTTTCATCTGGCTGTATTAAATTTGCTTTGATCAAAACATCCGGATAAAACCCTCTCATAGAGTTCTCGTCGCTGGGAACGCTTTCGAGCTAGTGACACTATACATCCCATGTAACCATGGTCCATTTTCACTCCCACTAGTCGGCTGACCATTAGCGAGGCACAGGTGAAAACTCGTCTAGACCAGACAACGGAGGTGACTCTGGGCATCCAATGGTCAGCCTGGATTATTCATGTAGGTCATTCGTGAGTGAACCTCCCCCCTCTCCGGGGTCATTAGGCTGAGTGGCACTACACCTTCATCAGACCCTTTCCAGGCTTTGCCGTTTAGATGTTCAATCTCGAGTTAAGTTTGCTGGAGATACCAGATCCGGGGGTCATGAAATAAAAGTCTGGGAAAGACTGACCAAATAAATTAAATTGGTGTCGGATTTTTTTTTTTTTTTTTTTTGGGGTGGGGGTGTATATTGGGAGACGTACACGGAAGTAAAATTGGGCACCAGTTCTATGTGCCCACATCGGGTATGTGACGATGGTTAATACATGTATATATATACTAGGGCTGCTAAATTTAACGATTAATTAATCGATTAATCGTTAAAAAATTTTAACGATTAATTTTTTTTTAACGATTAATTTCTTTTTAACGATTAATTTCTTTTTAACGATCAATTTCTTTTTAACGATTAATTTTTTTTTAACGATTAATTTCTTTTTAACGATTAATTTCTTTTTAACGATTAATTTCTTTTTAACGATTAATTTTTTTTAACGATTAATTTCTTTTTAACGATTAATTTCTTTTTAACGATTAATTTCTTTTTAATGATTAATTTTTTTTTAACGATTAATTTCTTTTTAACGATTAATTTCTTTTTAACGATTAATTTCTTTTTAACGATTAATTTCTTTTTAACGATTAATTTCTTTTTAACGATTAATTTTTTTTTTTAACGATTAATTTCTTTTTAACGATTAATTTTTTTTTTAACGATTAATTTCTTTTTAACGATTAATCGACCCATCACTTAACCCATTACTTACAAATGTACCGGAAGTCTAAAAGTAAATATCACGTGATCCAAATGATGTCACCAAACTTGTCTGCTCGCGTAGTTGGTTAAAAGATTACATATAAAGGAGACATTCCAGTGTTATTTCGATTTCCGACAAGTATGTTTAATAAATGTTACTTATGACACTATAAATTTTAATTTTTTAATTTAATCGAAATTAACTATTGATTAATCGTTGATTTTTCAAAAGTTAACTATTAAATTTAAATTAACCGTTAACAGCCTTAATATATACACACACACATATATTATATATATATAAGCTTGTGAATATCAGCTTTAATTTATTGATAAAACGAGGAGGAGTGGGGGTGCACAATGTTTCAGCTTTTAAGCCAGTCGGCGCTTTTTCCTTCGCACGGTCCTGAAGGGAGGCATTAGTGTCCATTTGGGATAGCCATGGAGTTTATGTTATTATCGTAAGGTTAATCATGTCATAGGTGACGCCCAGTACTACTTTTATTGAATAGGCTTCATGTCATCATTCTTGGTCATGCTGTCACCTCTTCTTGAACTCCTGGAATTATGGATTTGTTTGCATTTGCGCGATCTTCCAGGATCCATTTATTTTTCCTGACCAAAAAAACACTTATTTTTAAACTCACATTTTCTCCGGAAAAGGGGCGGGGGGGGGGGGGGGGGGTTAGTGTTAGGGTCAGAAGCTTGAAATCCCGCTCATCCGCAGCATATCATTAGAAAGTCTACCTAAAGAATTGTCTTTGAATAAATTTTTGTAACCAACGTTGAAATAAAAAAATGCTGCGATAGTGTTTATATAGTCCAGCCCATCAACAAAATGCTGCCTTAGTGTTTATATAATGCAGCGCATCTACAAAATGCTGGGCTGGTGTTTATATAGTGCAGCCCATCAACAAAATACTGGGCTGGTGTTTATATAGTGCAGCCCATCTACAAAATGCTGCGGCAGTGTTTATATAGTGCAGCCCATCAACATAAATTAAATTCTGCTCAATTATGTATTAGCCCGGCCCAACAGACTTCTTTGAGCAGGCATATAATAACTGAACTCTGATATTTGAAACAGTTAGAGGAGAAGTGACTTTAACGTTTCACCGGGAAATCTGAGACATGATGAGAATACGAGTAGTCTTCAAGGGAAACAACTTGATCGATACTTGTTTGTTTGCTAGATTTATTCTTGCATTTTTTTTCGCCTTGCCGTTTTAAGAAATAATGTTCCCTTAGGATTGTTGGCCTTGTGAAGACAGGGAGACAATTATTTTTGTTTCCAAATTTTTTTTAAAAGTCGTCCGTTAACCTCAAGCAAACACACGAACACGACACTGGCACACAGACACACCTTCACACAGACACACAGGCAAACTGACACACCGGCACACAGACACACTGACACACAGACACACTGACAACAGACACACAGACAACCCATGACAGCATAGCAAACCAACTGACACAATATGGGCGGCCACACCGTAGAAAAGTCATTCCTACAACTTTCAGTGTTATCACAAACATGCTTTACAATCTTTAGTGTTATCACAAACATGCTTTACAACTTTTAGTGTTATGACAAACATGCTTTACAACTTTTAGTATTATCACAAACATGCTTCACGAGATTTAGTGTTATCACAAACATGCTTTACAAATTTTATTGTTATCACAAACATGGTCTACAAGATTTAGTGTTATGACAAATATGCTTTATAAGTTTTAGTGTATTCTTCAACATGATCGAGAAGTAAACCCGAATGACCAACTTGTTTTACAATGTATTCTTCCAGAACATGTTTTATAAAACGTGCTTTAGAAATTGGCTGAAATTCTATAATAAGTTGTACTGAAGACATAATCTATCAAATACGCTAATGCAATGTAATGAAATGTATGTTGTCACGAGCTCCCTTGTGCTAAGTGACCCTAGGTCAAAATTCTACAATACTTTTGACACCACCTTGTTTTGATGTGCCCAAGGAAACACAATAACTATACAATAAACAAAGCAAGTCTTCAATTTAACTTAAAATGACTACAGCCTATTTATTACTTATATATACTAAATAAAGTAATATTCGATATACAATGAATACGCTATGAGAAATGCATGAAAAGATCAAGAACTACCCTAGAGAATACACTATGAAATAATAGCATGGATGGTTGTCAGATAGATATAATTACTCAATGAACATCATGCAGAGTACAAGTGATTCACAAAACAGGAAATTCTGATTATCCAAGCAAGACGCCACAAGCGAGACGCTAAATCCCATATGGTGGCGTCTTGTAAGACTGTCGCCCCTATATTGCGTTTAATCTGTCCTACAATCGGTCAGTGCTTATCATCGGCCCTTTCCTGCGTCTCGTTGTCGCTCTGTTTGGTATCTATACACACACACCGTCACTAGCTTGTGATGATTTGTCAATAACACTAAAAGGTGAATATTCCTGAAATATATTAATAAATCACCTACACCAATTGATCTATGCTAAGCCCTATCTAACTACTCATCGTAGACTTCCAAATACTAAACCTCTACATAACGTAACTATCAGTCACATGAACTACCATAAAGCTCCTCCATACACACACCTTACATACACCTACCTTTCTATATGGATACTGTGGCGAAGCTGGTACAAGGTAGGTCTGTCTATATCTACACACACTCACGAGAGAAGTCTCATGTGCGGACTGAAGTGGTCAGTGAACTACAACGTTCAATGTCCCCATTTACACACCCTTGTTCCTCCCCAAACTTCCAGCTACGGCGCCACCCAGTCTCAATGTCCACCCCGACGGTAATTAAGTCTTGTCAACACGCCACGTCAAGCCAACGCCTCGAGGCATGTTGATGTAAGTCACAGACTATTGTGTACACACGCTCATTCATACCTATCCCCCCAGTTTGATAACAGCCGCAAGGGACCGCCATATTTAGTCGTGTCACTCTCCTTACTTTCACGATTTGAAACTGCGGAATGACTATGCCATAACAGTCACCGTGTGACATATGTAATGGAATGTATGTAATGGAATGTGTGTAATGGAATGAATGTAATGATGTAATGAAATGAATGTAATGGAATGTATCTATTGGTGTAATGGAAAGTATGTAATGTAATTATGTAATGGAATGTATATAATGGAATGTATGTAATGGAATGTATGTAATAGAATGTATGTAATGGAGTGTATGTAATGGAATGTATGTACATATTTTTGTTTTACTTGGCCAGGGTGCTTATCACTCTTGGTGGACAACAGCGAGCGCCTTTCAACTACCTGGCATGGAACCAAGAGCATCAAAGGTGATACACAGTTAGAAATGATGAGTTCATCTAACCTGTTTCGTTGAAGTGGACCGCCGAATTACTTGTTAAAATAGAATGTGTGTGTTATTTACAGTTTCTATTCTTTGGGAAAACAATACAATCTACGCTATAAAAGTAAGTGAAGCGAAAGATATGTTATATACGTTGCGCTTTATCACACAAAAAAGCCCCAACTTATTGGAGGACTTCTAGTCAACCTCTGAACTTGAAACTTGACAACATTGAGGCTGATGAACTTTTCTCCCCCCATGTGTTTCATAGGTTTTCTGCTGTACTTTTAAGGTCCAAGTTACAGTTGCATATGTTACAAGTGGTCTGATTACAGTTGTATATATATTTTTCTTTGTTTCTTTGTTTTTTTCCTTTTGAGTATTTTCTGACTACTGAAGAACGCCCTGTTTCCGGCTGATGTCATTTCTTTTATTTCTTTTAGTAATTTATTTCCTTCATTTATTAAGGATCCTAGGTATTTTAATTGATTTACTTTTTCTCAAGTCTGATTTCTAATTTTAATGTCTTCATATGTCTGTTCTTCTCTTAACATAGTCTTGTATGGTTTGCTACTTCCAGCCCTGCTTGTAGCGATGAGTCTTCTTATTCAATGCATGATGTGTGTTTACTACTTTTCCTTACAAGTGCTATGTCATCAGCATAAGCAAAACACAGTAGAGTTAGTTGTATAGAGTGCCTATTGATTGAGGGTCTTGGGTCTCCCTCAGAAAGTATCTTGTTATTGTTCCTCGGGTGTCGATATGTATGTTTCTTATAACTCTCTCCAATGTTAGGTTAAATGGCATACAAGACAGTGAGTCCCGTCGTCTTTGGCCTCGTCTTAGGCCTCGTCTTAGGCCTCGTCTTAGGCCTCGTCTAATCTGAAATTCCCTTGTATATTTACCCCTGAACCTTGATTTTGCTTTCTGAGTTGTTCAGTGCTAGATCTATCAGTCTTGTCAGTTTGTTGTGTATGCCATAATTCTGCCGTCTGGTATATTGATTTTCTTTTAACGCTGTCATTGGTCATTTTATAGTCCACATAGGGTTGATAAGCTTGGATATTATATACGTAAAATTTCTAAAAAGGGAATCTAATGGTGAACATCTGATCATTCGGTGATCTGTTTTGTCTAAATCCACATTGGTGATCACTTAGTATGTGTTCAGTGTACATGTAAATGCTTTGGAATAACAAAAAACCATCAAATTGCATACGAGACTATATATTAGTTAAGACTATCTCGTGCCATAAGAGAGATGTAGGAATATGTTAAGACAATGGTGTACCATAAGAGGGATGTAGGGAGATCAACTACGATCTTAGTTTATGAGGGGCGGCGCGCTGGGTTTAGCGGACGGATGAACAGCGGCGGACACCGAAGAGAAAGGTGGATTGTATTACTGTAAAAAAATGATGTTATGGATAAAATTGTAATGATAGGAGAGAGAGCTAGTTAGAGGTTTAAGCGGTGTATGTTGTTGGGGGGATGGGGCAGGGGGGAGTTGATAGTCATGGACTTAGAAGCAGTAGAGAATGAAAGACTATTTGGGGATTTATTAAAAAAAAAGAGTATGTAGCGAGATAAAATACAAATGTATTAAAACATAAAAACATGTTTGTTTTTTCTTTAATGAGTTCATGGTAAAAAGTAGAGCATAGCACACAGGCTTACCATCACGGTAAACAATCTCACAAGAAATAAAACTTGTATCAGCCATAAGCATACAATGCCATTAACGATGTCTTGTGAATTCCCTTAAAGTATTACCCCCCTCCCCCCCCCCAACCCCGCCTACAAAATAATGTTCCTTACCGTAGTTCGCTGTTTCCTTTTTATGGCCTATTACCGACTCAGTTATATGGAGAGATACACATTGTGTATAGTCAATCAACGAAAGGTCATCCCACCCGCATTCGCCCCCATCCCCACCCCCTCCCATGTCGGAGTGAACGGGTGTATTTGCTAGTAAAAAATGAATTGAAATAATAAAAAGTAATAATGACTTAACATTACAAAACTCGTATGCTTAAAGCTGTTTTTTTTCTTGTCCGGACTGAAATCAACTATACATAGAACTCATCTGTGGTGAGATTCGTCCCATAGAACTCATCTGTGGTGAGATTCGTCCCATAGAACTCATCTGTGGTGAGATTCGTCCCATGGAACTCATCTGTGGTGAGATTCGTCCCATGGAACTCATCTGTGGTTAGATTCGTCCCATAGAACTTATCTGTGGTTAGATTCGTCTCATGGAACTCATCTGTGGTTAGATTCGTCCCATGGAACTCATCTGTGGTTAGATTCGTCTCATAGAACTCATCTGTGGTTAGATTCGTCCCATAGAACTCATCTGTGGTTAGATTCGTCCCATAGAACTCATCTGTGGTTAGATTCGTCCCATAGAACTCATCTGTGGTTAGATTCGTCCCATAGAACTCATCTGTGGTTAGATTCGTCTCATAGAACTCATCTGTGGTTAGATTCGTCCCATAGAACTCATCTGTGGTTAGATTCGTCTCATAGAACTTTTTATTCTAAGATGTACGGCACTTATTTCATAGAAATATTTTGAATAGACAAAAAAAGTTTCTGATATTTTCAAATATTTTGAATATCGATCAAATTTATTATCAAAATCAAAGAAAAATTATGTCATATGTGTCTGTTTATAACTTAAGGAATAATAAAAAAAACAATAATAATCAATGGAGATGATCATGTAAAATAGAGACTAATGTTGAATAAAATCATATGGTATTGTTTGGATACTGTCAAGTCTATCTACAAGAGAGTGACTGTTTCTGTATGATTTGTCTGTCTGTGTGAGCTTTGTCTGTCTGTGTGAGCTTTGTCGCTCTGTGTGAGCTTTGTCTGTCTGTGTGAGCTTTGTCTGTCTGTTTGAGCTTTGTCTATCTGAGTGAGTTTTGTCTGTCAGTGTGAGCTTTGTCTGTCTGTGTGAGCTTTGTCTGTCTGTGTAAGCTTTGACTGTCTTTGAAAGCCTTGACTGTCTGTGTAAGCTTTGACTGTCTGTGTAAGCTTTGTCTGTCTGTGTGAGCTTTGTCTGTCTGTGTGAGCTTTGTCTGTCTGTGTGAGCTTTGTCTGTCTGTGTGAGCTTTGTCTGTCTGTGTGAGCTTTGTCTGTCTGTGTGAGCTTTGTCTGTCTGTGTGAGCTTTGTCTGTCTGTGTGAGCTTTGTCTGTCTGTGTGAGCTTTGTCTGTCTGTGTAAGCTTTGTCTGTCTGTGTAAGCTTTGACTGTCTGTGTAAGCTTTGTCTGTCTGTGTAAGCTTTGTCTGTCTGTGTGAGCTTTGTCTGTCTGTGTGAGCTTGGTCTGTCTGTGTGAGCTTTGTCTGTCTGTGTGAGCTTTGTCTGTTTGTGTAATCTTTGTCTGTCTGTGTAAGGTTTGACTGTCTTTGAAAACTTTGTCTGTCTGTGTGAGCTTTGTCTGTCTGTGTGAGCTTTGTCTGTTCGTGCGAGCTTTGACTGTCTGTGTGAGCTTTGACTGTCTGTGTAAGCTTTGTCTGTCTGTGTCAGCTTTGTCTGTCTGTGTGAGCTTTGTCTGTCTGTGTGAGATTTGTATGTCTGTGTGAGCTTTGTCTGTCTGTGTGAGCTTTGTCTGTCTGTGTGAGCTTTGTCTGTCTGTGTGAGCTTTGTCTGTCTGTGTCAGCTTTGTATGTCTGTGTGAGCTTTGTCTGTCTGTGCGATCTTTGACTGTCTGTGCGAGCTTTGTCTGTCTGTGTGAGCTTTGTCTGTCTGTGTGAGCTTTGTCTGTCTGTGTCAACTTTGTCTTTCTGTGTGAGCTTTGTCTGTCTGTGTAAGCTTTGACTGTCTGTGTAAGCTTTGACTGTCTGTTTAAGCTTTGACTGTCTGTGTAAGCTTTGTGTTTCTGTGTGAGCTTTGACTGTCTTTGAAAGCTTTGACTGTCTGTTTGAGCTTGTCTGTCTGTGTAAGCTTTGTCTGGCTGTGTAAGCTTTGTCTGTCTGTGTAAGCTTTGACTGTCTTTGAAAGCTTTTACTGTCTGTGTGAGCTTTGTCTGTGTGTGTAAGCTTTGTCTATCTGTGTAAGCTTTGTCTGTCTTTGTAAGCTTTGTCTGTCTGTATAAGCTTTGTCTGTCTGTATAAGCTTTGACTGTCTGTGTAAGATTTGACTGTCTATGTAAGCTTTGACTGTCTGTGTAAGCTATGACTGTCTGTGAAAGCATTGTTTGTCTGTGTAGTGTAAGCTTTGACTGTCTATGTAAGCTTCTGTAACTGTGGACCAATTTTTGGAACATCCTTGATGGTCTTATTCCCCTGAAGCTTGATAAAGTGCATCACCACTAGCAATCTTTAACTCTGGCGACAAATGTTGCACAGAGGTCATCATAGCTTTCCCAGAAGTGGAATAAACAATTAAACTTAGAGCAGACAATATTGTTTAAATTAATAATTAATTGTCATAAATTATAAACATATTACAATACAATTTTGATGTATCAGAGTGATTTATAAACAAATTTTTTTGTTTAAATACTCTATAAAATGTAATAACGCGCAGTGTGGAGTGGGGCTGAACATTTGAGAAAACGTGATTTGAAATAAGAATTCCAATTACTGCTCCCCTCTTCCCCCAAGGCTTTCAACCGCACATTTTTTCACGCCCCTGAACTATATTAATAATCTCATGACCCACCAGTGGCGTAGTGAGGGGGGCAAGGGGGGCATCATGCCCTGGGCGCTACTCACAAAGGGGTGCCAAATGGTATATGTTACTATAATACTGTATGGTTTTCGAATAGGGGGGGGCGCTAAAAAGGTATTGGGGGTGCTAAAAAGGTATTGTGCCCCGGGCGCGAGTTAAGCTCGCTACGCCACTGTGACCCACCCGCTTTTACACCGCAGATTTATTTCAATTATTTCAGAAAAGCAAAAGAAAATACGCATTAAAATTAAACGCTCTTGCGATCTTTGGTTTTTCCACGAATCTCATTTATTGCTGTTAACGGGAATTATATTTCCTTCGTATAAAGGGGAGAGACTGCAACCAAGTGAGCAAAAATTGAAAGAAGTAAAACAAAGTATGGGAAAACATGACAAAAAGAACACAACAAAGCAACGAACGTGTCGGCAGAAAGCCTTCGTCAGCGAACAAACAACAGAAAAAAAACAGAATTAAATTAAAATATAGCCCTGAGCTTAAATGTAGTATCCCAGGAGGCAGCAACGAATTGTCACAGAAAATAAGTAGTTTAGGGATTAAATACAGGCAAAATAAATCAGTTAGCCGACTGAGGATTTTGCCAGTCCGCCCATCAGCCAGTCAGCCAGAAGGCAAAACACGAAGAAGGTTAATATAAGGGATTTAAAAATATTTGAGTGTTCCAAAAGTTCAAAGGATAAATTACTGTTATTATTAAGGTGGTTTTTTATAGAGCATACTGCGCTTCACATATAAATTAGCAATTTCAGAAAAGTATACATATAAAAACAACGATTGTTAAAAAGCTTGGCCTCAACCTCCCAAGTACTATTTACCCCTGTCCAGCCATGGACAGCACCCAGCAGCATCGAGTGTTGTTTATCATTTAGGTAAAGGGGATGAGAATGAGTCGGTATAGTACAGTTTGAAGAGATGGGTCTTGAGGGAAATTCTGAAGGCTGGGATGGTCAATATATTGCGAATGTGTAATGGGTGATAATTCCTTTGTTTTGGGGCACAGAAGGAAAAAAATCGTTAACCATATGTTTTAGTACGTGTTCTGGGAAAAGAAAGAATGCGCGTGTATGCGGAGGAACGAAGCTTTCGAAGGGGCAAATAGACAGAAAGAAGTTCAGTAAGATTAGAAGGGCAGGAACCAGAGAAAAAGTTGTGACAGAGAACAGACAGCTTGTAATCTTTGCGTGCATGTTTAGGGAACCAATGAAGTGAGTGAAGTAGTGGCGTGACGTGATCATGTTTCTTTGACTTTAGAACTAACCTAGCAGCTGAGTTTTGAATTTTCTGCAGTTTTTCTATGAAATGTTTTGGTGAGGGTGACAGAAGAGAGTTACAATAGTCAAGACGAGAGAGAACAAGAGCACAGAATAGTGTTTTTCTTGCGCCAACTTTATGGTAGTGGCGGATGGAGCTGATCGGACGGATAGCGGTGTACGCTGAGCGACAGATATGATTATTGAGAGACATGTTGACAGGAAGAATGTAACCAAGATTCCTAGCAGAGAATGAGAGCTCTATATTGTAGCTACCTATGTGAAACGAGATGGGGAGAGCTGAGTTAGAGGATGATTCATGATTGTGAATGAGGAGGGCTTCTGCCTTGTAATCGTTCAGCTTCAACTTGCTGAGAGTCATCCATGACTTGACATCACCAATGCACTCCTGCAAGGTTTGGATAGAAGAATTTACAAGAGATGGGTATGCTTGTGTAGCTTCATGTCATCTGCAAATGACTGGCTCTCAACAGCATGCCTCCCGAGCAGGAGGAGAAGTGGTCTGGTATGCATTGTGAATAGAACCGGGCGCCAAACGGACCCCTACCGGAGAGACAGCCATCAACAGCGACCGCCTGCGTTCTTTTGGAGAAGTTTGGACTGAACTCAAGCCAAAACTGAACCAGAAATTCCAAAATAATTTTCAAGGGTTTTGAAAAGGGTTTGATGTTCAAACTTTTATATAAAAAAGGGGGTAGAGAAAACTTGACAGATGACGAAACAAAACAACAAAAACGTTTTACGAGCTTACTTGCACATGAATAACATTTTTATCTCATGAGAAAATGTCAGGGCAGAGCTCAACTTTGGTAGATAGCTATGAAGAAGAATTTTTTTTTTTGTTGCTTTTTTTGTTTTGTTTTGGCGTAACAAATGGATTTCGTTTGAGTCATTCAAGTGGGTAAGATGGCTGAGTGTCAACAATTACACGGGAGGGGGTGTAACCGTCGACACTTAGCCATCGCCGTAAAAATGACATTAACAACAAAATGTAAGGGGTTTAATAGTAATGGAAGAGGACTGATGATAGATGGATGGCCATTTGTTTTCTATTGGATCTATTCAATTACACTGATATGCATGATGGATAACCGAACCTATTCAATGACACCGATAGTCATGATGGATAATTGGACCTATTCAATGACACCGATAGTCATGATGGATAATTGGACCTATTCAATGACACCGATAGTCATGGTGGATAATTGGACCTATTCAATGACACCGATAGTCATGATGGATAATTGGACCTATTCAATGACACCGATAGTCATGATGGATAATTGGACCTATTCAATGACATCGATAGTCATGATGGATAATTGGACCTATTCAATGACACCGATAGTCATGATGGATAATTGGACCTATTCAATGACACCGATAGTCATGATGGATAATTGGACCTATTCAATGACACCGATAGTCATGATGGACTTATTATTAATCAATAAACAATTTTCACGATAAGGTATTTGACAGGCATGCTAGTGGCGTAGCGAGGGGGGCAAGGGGGGGTATCATGCCCCGGGTGCTCCTCACAAAGGGGCGCCAAATGGTATATTTTACATATACTATTGTATGGTTTTCGAATAGGGGGGTTCTAAAAAGGTATTGTGCCCCGAGCGCGAGTTAAGCTCGCTACGCCACATAGGCATGCTAGAAGAGTTTCACGAAAAGAAACTTTACATTCTTACTAATAAAAGTATTTTTTTAGATGGTTACAAATACTACACATCGTAGGTTTCATATTTAATGACCGCGCCAATGGGAGACAGAATGGGCAAAAGCCCTTGAGGCGATATTCAGGTGGCGCCCAAATTGAATTTTTTCAAACAAAATATGTTTTTTTTTCCAATATAATATTTTGAGAAGAGGGCGCTTAAGTTCAGGTTTCGCCCCGTTGCAGTGTATTGTTTATAAATGTGTTCAAATGTATAAAGGCTAGAACCACTGACAACCTTGACACCGTTCCCCGGCAACAAAGTAACTTGAGCGCTGTTATTACAAATACAAAGCATGTTTTTAATGTGCTTGAAATAATCACTTGCCGCCCAAACATTCTCATTAATTTGGTGAAACATTTAGACATAAGATTGTCTTTGGTGTGTGGTGGGTTAAATTTAGGGGCACCACTTTGGTGGCATTTTGTTCAATGCACCGTTTCAGCAACTGAAAGCGCATTATGCATTTTGTAGGTGTTGAAGTTGTTGGTTTTTTTTTTTTTTTGGATGGACAGCTTTTTTCGGGTCGATTCTAAAATGACCACACACGCACGCACACACACAGGCGCGCGCGCCGGCACGCACACACACAAGGAATAATAACATTTGAAGAAATGAATCATCCCTCATATAAAATTCAAAGTTGTGTAATGGGAACAGATGATCTCAGATCTCTGGGGTGACATGAGCCACGGGAACAAATGATCTCAGATGCCTTGCGTGACGTGAACCACGTGAGCAGATGATCTCAGCTCTCTGGCGTGGCATAAACAACGGGAAAAGAAGATCCCAGATCCCGTGAGTGACATGAGCCACAGTAACATAACATCCTAAATCTATGGCGCGACGTGAGCCACGGGAACAGATGATGTCAGATCTCTGGTGTGACATGAGCCTCGATATTATATGATCTCAGATCTCTAGCGTGACGTGATCCTTGTATCTATAATCACTGTCACATGCGTGAAAGATCCTTGTATCTAGAGTTATTGTCACATGTGTGGACGATCCTTATATCTAGAATCACTGTTACATTTGTGGACGATCCTTGTAACTAGAATCACTGTCCCATTTGTGGACGATCCTTGTATCCAGAATCACTGTCCCATTTGTGGACTATCCTTGTAACTAGAATCACTGTTCCATTTGTGGACGATCCTTGTATCCAGAATCACTGTCCCATTTGTGGACGATCCTTGTAAATAGAATCACTGTCCCATTTGTGGACGATCCTTGTATCTAGAATCACTGTAACATTTGTGGACGATCCTTGTATGTAGCATCACTGCCACATTTGTGTACAAGCCTTGTATCTAGAATCTCTGTCACTTTTGTGTACGATCCTTGTATCTAGAATCGCTGTAACATTTGTGTACGATCCTTGTATCTAGATTCACTTTGTTATAATACGTACGGCACGCGCAACGAATTTCCATTTCACAAAAATGTTTATCTTTGAATATTGCTGTAACAATTTTCCTTTATATAAAACTAGTGAGAAGCAGCAATTGTTGCAACGCCACTTAAAGAAAAAAGTGTTTGTGTTTTACTTACGTTTTTGAAGTAAATTTTAACGAGAAACTATATTTTTTTGTTTTTTCCGTCTGGTGAGTACACAAATAAATTAGTAGGTTTTTCGACGCGTGAGCAGACAAAATAAGCTGTCCACATGAGAAGCGTGGATTTTTAAAATTTAGTGCACGCTCTTGCAACGATTGATCCACCCATGCAATAGATATGTTTGAAATTATATTTATATAGCGCACGGATTGACTATAAACTCTCTGTTCTCTGCCACAACTTTTCTCGAATTCCTGCCCTTCCTATCTAACCGAACTTCTCTCTGTCTATTCACCCCTTCGACAGCTTCGCTCCTCCGCAGACGGGCGTATTCTTTCTGTCCCCAAGACTCGCACAAAAACATAAGGTGAAAGATCTTTCTCTTACTGTGCCCCCAAATAATGGAATTCTCTTCCACTACACATCCGCAAAATATCAACTATCACAGCCTTCAAAACTGCACTCAAAACACATCTCTTTAAACTATACTACCCCGACTGATTCCTCACATCTGACCGATAAACGCTGCTTCTGGTCGTCGTCCATGGCTTGTCATGTAAAAGTTCTGGTGTGGATGAGGTGAATATGCATGAGATTTTGTTTTGTCTCTATACATCTGTTCTTTATTACATATATGCATTTTATGTTATTGTCACGATTATGTCTCTTTTAAAATATTTTTATGTACAGCGCGGTGAGCCTAGCCCTAGGCTGGGGTACCGCGCCATATAAGACAGCAAATAATAATAATAATTTTTTTAAAAAAAAACAATTAAGGCCCGGCCCCGGTAAAATTATGTCAATATCTTTACGTTTTGTTGACGTCATTGATTTTCTTAATTGGTAAAAATATGTTCATATGTAAAATGAGAATATAGCATTTATTTTTCACAACTGTAATGTCATTGGATTGAAAGATATTGTCATCCAAGTAAAAATGAATAAACTCAATTTCCTACCCCCGATATATATATGTACCTTAGAAGGTTAATTATTTATCAAATTCATAAATTATGCCCCCCCCCCCCCCCCAATAAAAAACACATTTAAAAAAAAAAAAGAATAACCCCCGTATTTACGCAAAAACATTTTTTTTTTGCATTTAATACGTTTTGTTCTTATTTAGATGAGTAATAAGTGCATTAAAAAATGCTTTTTTTGCTACGTAGTTTTGCTGCACCAATTGAATTAAACTGCATATTCTTATTAAAATTATTTTTCAAGGTAAAGTTTTTACTACTTTATTCATTTCATAAAAGTTTATATTTGGAAGGAATAAAAAGTAAAAACTTATTAAATGTTAAAAATACAAAGCTAAATTAGTATTTAAGTTTAGCAATCAATTCTATTTATTAAATTTACTTTTAAGATGGGGAAAATACATCATCATTTTGAACACGCTCTTTTATAAATCAGAGAACTTTTAGCTTTGGCTATAGAGGCAATTTGCATTATGACGTCAAATGCGTGATTATTTATTACTAATTAATTTTATTTGATTTCGCAATATTAACAACGCACTAAAGAACGCACTAATAATAACTGATGTTTAGGTTTTCCTTATAAATGTGATTACAGTGTAATTCTTTGATCATATTTTTGTATTTAATTTTTTTTTCATAACTTTCAAACGCATATAAAATGTTTAAGATAGTTCCTTAGTTGTTACTTTAAATGTATTTGTAATTTATAAAAAATAATACTTAAACTTTTACTAAAATAAAAGCGGATATATAATATTTTTGTGCACATTTAAATTTATTCGAGTTCCGTAAAATAATAGACAATGACTATGATTGTCTTTAAGAATCCTAACGTATCTAAATACTTTTGGTTCTTTAGAGTTACGGTCAGCACAGATCATTCTTATATATATATATTTCGTAAAATATAGTTGCATAAAGGTTTTGGTTCTAGGTTAAGGTCCACTTCGCGAATGAATAGCAATGAACTTAATTCAGACCGTCCTAGCAGAATGCATGGAGGTTTGAAGCAGTTATATCAATAGATTTTAGCCCTAGACTAAGTGGGAGAGTGCCATAATCTTGTCCCACATTTGTATGTCCACTGGATGAGTTTACAATCATCGGAATGCGCATGACCCATATTAAGTAAATTATAACTCTTAGAAGGCAATGTGCACTTTTGTGAATGTCACTTGATCTCAGGGCTGTTTCTCGGTGGTTCTTAAGTCTTTAAACTATCTCAAAAAATCCTTATTATATTGACATCAGTTCTCCACACAGTTTAAAAAATGAATCAATAAACATTTCAGTCATACATCTATAGTTTATTTTCCAGCCTAGTTTAAGCCCCCCCCCCCTCCCCACAACTCATTTTCAAGACAATATTTACGACTCCCTTTCGAGTTGCCCCCAACCCACACCCTCTGAGGTCCATGAAAGAAATTATTAGAGCGTGCTGCTTAACAGAAGTCGTTCTAAGTTCACGAGCAGGTCGCCAACCATTGTAAACAAACCAGCGGGACTAGGAGCTTTCAAAGAGATCTTCTATTCTAAACGTTTTCCATGGTTAGACCTAGTAGATTTCCCCACTTGCTCTCCCCCCCCCCCACACACCTATTTCTGATTTGCTCTGATTGACAACACATTTCTTGCTCTCTCATCGCGATGAGAATCCCCGTGTTCAGTCCTGCTTTGGTTACAACTACTGTTGTTAGGGCACAATGTGTGAGAACTGTTGCGCAACCTTTGACGTATAATATATATATATACATATTTGGATTTTCTACCTGCAATTTTTTTCTATTCTTTACATTACTCCTCTTCACGTGTCAGTGTGTTTCATAGTTCCGGGTGTTTCGTTCTGTTAATGTGTGTCGTATATAAGTTCGGTGCGTTCAATGTGGCAGCGAGGACTGAAGGTAGGATATACGACACACAACACTGTGGTATGTGGTTACGACGCACCAGATGTGTGGCATGTGGTCCGTCATGTGCTCTAACAGGACCGGTGGTTTCCGTTATAACACGCCAGCATAAAGTGACACGCATACTCAACTGTACGGCGTAACCTAATGGGGCATTCGGCGATGTGTATATGATACTCCGGCGTAAACTGTACAACACAAGAGTACTGAGTACTTGAGTACAACACATGATAATTGAGTACAATACAAGATGATCGATTGCACCCCATGATAATTGAGTACAACTCAAGATAATCGAGTACTACTCAAAATAATTGAGTACAACACATGATAATCGAGTACATCACATGATAATTGAGTACACACGTACTAAATAAATAATCCGTTATATTTGCAATTTTGAAAACGTTAAATTAATTCGCTTTATCTCTCCGGAGAAACGAGAGATATCGGAAAAACACGAGGGCTAAAGCATCACAAACAAATGTACGCTATTTTTAATATATTGATCCCCCCCCCCCCTTTTTTTTTCCTAAATGTATACCATGAATGCCCATGGAAAGAATATTAATTATTCATTAAATCAATGAAATTTGGACCCCCACTTCTGTCAAAATATTGGTTTCGAAATAGCTGATTTAAACTTAACTCGTTTTTACGTTTCTGCTCAGATGTAAATTTATAATAAGGCTACGTCCCTCGCAAATAATAAGGAAAGTCGCAGTTTGTTACGTCAGAGCTCCGCAACCGCTGTGTCGCGTGCACACTGGTGTGCCGCGAGACGATGCTAAGTGTGCCTCGAGACGATGCTAAGTGTGCCTCGAGACGATGATAAGTGTGCCGCGAGACGATGCTAAGGTTGCCGCGAGACGATGCTAAGGTTGCCGCGAGACGATGCTAAGGTTTCCGCGAGACGATGCTAAGGGTGCCGCTTGACGGTGCTAAGTGTGCCGGCGAGACGATGTCAAGTGTGCCGCGAGACCCTGCTAGGTGTGCCGCGGAAAAAAATAATTCAAAGTGATGAAAAACTGGTGACGCTTTGAAACAAAGAGAGAATATTATTTTAACTATGATTGAGTTAATGATTGGGACAATGTTTAGGACAATGATTGGGACAATGATTGAGAAAATGATTGGAACAATGATTGGGACAATGATTGCGACAATGATTTTAAACAAGAATTATTTTTATAATGATTGAGACAATGGATGAGACAATTTTTGAGCCAATGGTTGAGACAATGATTTGAACAATGATTGAGACAATGATTGAGACCATGACTGTCCGAATAACAAGTTGTCCAACGTGTTCATTTAAACACCACAGCCCGTCCTGTATGTTTGAATTTGGCGGATCGTATGACAGACAGGTGGCTATCACATTGTGTTTGAAGCGACAAGTAAAATATATTCCTCTCGCATCTGATCTCACTCCTGTCACGACTGTATCGTTAAACTACATCCTCTAGGTCTCAGATGTGTTGGATACCTGGGTGTTTTAAAATATTCCGAGTTAGCATCTCAACGCAGGTAAATGAAACCAGATCCAATACAAAGTAAGCCCCCATCATGTCCCATCGTGATGCACTCACACACATGTTGATTGCTGATCACGTGACATATTTCTTTCGATAAAGCTTACTCTTTTTGTTTAAAGCATTGAAATCAATATGGTATCTTTATACATGAATGTCATATGGAGTAAGTTAGGGGTCACCGCTAGTATTGGTATTAAAATACTTTTTTTGTTTAAATTGCGTGTTTGGCAATGATTCGTTATGTACATACAGATTTTTTTTAATGAAATTAATTATAACATTACCACTTTAAACTGAGTACAAGCAGTCGTGTCTTGTAAAATTGGAAGGGTAGTGAATAGGCAGTTTTCTTCATGTTGCTGTTCTATTGGTTGATAGAAATAGGTCATGTTGCTTTTCTATTGGTTGATACAAGTAGGTCATGTTTCTGTTCTATTGGTTGATACAAGTAGGTCATGTTTCTGTTCTATTGGTTGACACAAGTAGGTCGTTTTTCTGTTATATTGGTAGACACAAGTAGGTCATGTTTCTGTTCTATTGGTTGACACAAGTAGGTCATGTTTCTATACAAGAATGTCATGTTTCTGTTCTATTGGTTGATACAAGTAAGTCATGGTTCTGTTAAATTTAGTAGACACAAGTAGGTCGTATATCTGTTATATTAGTAGACACAAGTAGGTCATGTTTCTGTTATATTAGTAGACACAAGTAGGTCATGTTTCTGTTATATTAGTAGACACAAGTAGGTCATGTTTCTGTTATATTAGTAGACACAAGTAGGTCGTGTTTCTGTTATATTAGTAGAGACAAGTAGGTCGTGTTTCTATACAAGAATGTCATGGTTCTGTTAAATTTAGTAGACACAAGTAGGTCGTATATCTGTTATATTAGTAGACACAAGTAGGTCATGTTTCTGTTATATTAGTAGACACAAGTAGGTCATGTTTCTGTTATATTAGTAGACACAAGTAGGTCATGTTTCTGTTATATTAGTAGACACAAGTAGGTCGTGTTTCTGTTATATTAGTAGACACAAGTAGGTCATGTTTCTGTTATATTAGTAGACACAAGTAGGTCATGTTTCTGTTATATTAGTAGACACAAGTAATTCATGTTTCTGTTATATTGGTAGACACAAGTAGGTCATGTTTCTGTTCTATTGGTTGACACATTATGTCATGTGTCTGTTATAATGGTTGACACAAGTAGGGCATGTTTCTGTTTTATTGTTTGACACAAGTAATTCATGTTTCTGTTATATTGGTAGACAAAAGTAGGTCACGTTTCTGTTATATTGGTGACACAAGTAGGTCATGTTGTTGTTCTATTGCTTGATACAAGTAGGTCATGTTGTTGTTCTACTGGTTGATACAAGTAGGTCATGTTGTTGTTCTATTGGTTGATACAAGTATGTCATGTTGTTGTTCTATTGGTTGATAAAAGTAGGTCATGTTGTTGTTTTAATTGGTTGATACCAGTAGGTCATGTTTCTGTTCTATTGGTTGACACAAGTAAGTCACTTTTTTTTTTTACTTCTAATTGTCATGTGCCGCGGAAATCTTTGAAAGGTTAAGGTGTTCCGTCAGATGAAAAAAGGGTTTCTGAGCAACGTGTTGCGTGGCCGTGGTTAAATGAGCAACGTTTACATGGATTTAGCGTTAGCCACGGTTATGATATTCAGGGTTAGCCACGGTTATGTGAGTCAGGGTTAGCATTGGTTACGGGGATTCCGGGTCAGCCGGGAAATTTACTTACACCAAAATAATTTGATGGTCCCGGCTCTGGTATTTTTCCTCAGGAGATTATCTCCGCGTACCCCGTAACGGCCCCAATCGATGACAGAGATCAGACACCCGGATTAGTGTGAGTTTTAATTAGGTCAAAACCTCGAGGACTTGGATGTGTGATACTTCCCGGGGGCTAGATGACGACTCAGGATGTCGCCTGGACGATCGTGTGACCGTTAACTCACAGAGCGTCGAGCCGTTGTGTTCATTTATGTCTCTAATTACTGGAGCCGTGTGTTCATTTATGTCTATAAATACTGGAACCGTATGTTATTTTATGTATATACATGCTGGAGCAGTGTGTTCATTTATGTCTATAAATGCTGGAGCCATGTGTTCATTTATGTCTAGGCATGCTGGAGCCGTGTGTTCATTTATGTCTATAAATGCTGGAACCGTATGTTCATTTATGTCTATACATGCTGGAGCCATGTGTTCATTTACATCTAGGCATGCGGAGCCGTGTGTTCATGTATGTCTATACATGCTGGAGCCATATGTTCATTTATGTCTATATATGCTGGAGCCATGTGTTCATTTACACCTATACATGCTCCAGTAATTTAGTTTCTTTGTTTTTAATCAATTAAAAATGAAAATTTGTTTTCTTCATCTTCTTAAAATCTGTTCAATTATTTATTCTTTAATGTAATGTGAGCTTTTCTATTTTCTGTCAAGCAAGATAGAAACTATAGACACTATTTGTGTGAAAGTCAGGAAGACAAAAACTATAATTTTGTTTGAGCAACGTGTTTTGTTCGCGTGTCAATAGATACGAGTGCCTCGTGGTGTGTGTAGATATACAACTATCTTGTGGTGTGTGAATAGATTGATGCAACTTTGGTGCGTGAAGAGCTACCAATGATTACTGATGTGGGAATAGCTAACGTGGCCTTGTAATGATTGAATAGGCTCAACTGCCTTCTGCCATGTGAATAGACACGGTTGCCTGGGGATATTATTAATATGTGGGTAAGTATCTTTTATAGATATATTAAATCATGGATACAAATCAGATAATTTCAAAGTTTATTACCCATGTTATATTTTTCATCTATTGGTGAGGTCCTCAAATAAAGTGGTGCTTTAAAACCCTTGCCAATGGTGTCCAAAATAGTGACACTGTAAATCTGTCACAATAGAAAAGTTTTCATTTTGTTGACCAAAGTAATCTAGGTCACAATGCCGGAAAGGTTCATACCTGTGCATGCAGTAGTAACACGGTGGTCAGTGTGTCAATTAAAGTAAGGTTTTATTTTTGTTTCACATTACAGAGACCCAGTGGTGACTGCATTTCATTTAGGCCTAGCGGTCATTCTTTGCGACCCGATTCCGAGCCTTTGTTGCCCAATGGTTTGTCTTTGTTGCCCAATGGTAGGTCTTTGTTGCCCAATGGTAGGTCTTTGTTACCCAATGCTAAGTGTTTGTTGCCCAATGGTAGGTCTTTGTTGCCCAATGGTAGGTCTTTGTTGCCCAATGGTAGGTCTTTGTTACCCAATGCTAAGTCATTATTGCCCAATGGTAAGTCTTTGTTGCACAATGGTAGGTCTTTGTTTCTCAATTGTAGGTCTTTGTTGCCCAATGGTAAGTCTTTGTTGCCCAATGGTAGTTCTTTGTTGCACAAAGGTAAGTTATCGTTTCCCAAATGTAAGTCTTTGTTGCCCAATAGTAAGTCTTTGTTTCCCAAAGGTAGGTCTTTGTTGCCTAAGGATCAGTCTTTTATTTCCTCCCATTGGTAGGCCTTTGTTGTGTTGCCTAAGGGTCAGTCTTTGCTGCCCAATGTTAGGTCTTTGTTGCCTAAGGGTCAGTCTTTGTCTCCCAGTGGTTGGTCTTTGTTGTCAAATGGTCAGTTTTTATGGTGCACTGGTAAGACTTTGCTTCCGAAGAATAGTCAGTCTTCGCTGCCTAATGAGCAATCTTTGTTGATGAATGAATGTGTACAGCATGTTTTTTTTTAAGTACAGACGCAAGACGAACTCAATATACATAATATTGCATTTCAGCTCTACGGTCTTCGTGAAAAATTGGGACTAATTATGATAGCCCAATTTGTTTTCAGTATATTAAAATTGGAATAGGCTAAACATGTTGCATCTAAAAGACTTTCTATAGTTGACATTGAGTTCTAAAATTATTGCACCCCTTTGCCTTTAAAAGAGAAACGAAATTGCAGTCCACCTAGGTGTGTGGCTTTGTTTCTGATTATCGATCTCATGACGTCACACGGACATTATTATAAGAGTTTGTTTGTGGGGGGGGGGGGTATTATTATTTTTTTTATAAATAAATATTCAAGGGAGATCATCCTGATGAATGACACAGCATATGTGTTTAAAACGCGCGGGGAATGCAAAGATCTCGGTAAGTAGGCGCTGGGTGGAGAATAAATGTGACGTCATGTCCTCGATACAATCACGTGACCAGGAAGCGTAGCGTGTGTTTGGGTCAGAAAAGTGTGCAGTGACTTTGCCATCCAATCAGAAACACAGGCTATTACTGTACCATCCAATGAGATGCACATACGTGTGATCTCAATGTCTAACTCTGGCTCTGAAATGTGTTTTCCTTTTCTTTAAAAAATACGAAACAATTGGTTGACGTTTATTTAAAACTAAAATAATTTCGAGTTCTATTGCATTCACATGTAAGGATAGCGTTCGTTTGGGATGATTTACATTCTAATAATACGATAAAGTTAGCTATCTACTACCCTCAGTGGCGTAGTGAGGGGGGGCAAGGGGGCATCATGCCCCGGGCGCTACTCACAAAGGGGCGCCAAATGGTATATTTTACTATAATATTGTATGGTTTTCGAATAGGGGGGGCGCTAAAAAGGTATTGGGGGGCGCTAAAAAGGTATTGTGCCCCGGGCGCTAGTTAAGCTCGCTACGCCACTGACTACCCTCCCTTAAAACTTGCCGCCCTTTAGACAGCCTCCACGAATCTACGTCACCGCGGGGGTCTCCTGCCGGCCGGAAATAAAATGTCTGTGGCAGACTCGGATTAAAGTCAAACTCTTGAGTAAGGCTGATAAATTCATAGTCAGGCCACTCGTGTGAGACCAAACAAGGAACATTCAATGACAGCCTAAATCCATTGAATGTCTTGACATTTACTAACGGCCGTCTTCTGTTCCATTTCGCTGACGCAATGGACGTCAAATTGTTACCGTAATCCCCCCACGTTAGACGGACTAATGGCGCACTTCCGATTTCTGGCACGTTTACCAGAGTAAATATTCAATGATGTCGAAACTTCATATTGAACAGAATTTTTTTTTAATTTTTTTTTTATTTTTTTTACTAATAGCGTGATTTTGTTTTTATGATTCTTTTCGACTCCTAAAATATAGCGACGTAGCATATAATAATACTATTTAAAAAAACATGACAGGTTTTACGTAAATGTGTTACACACACTTGTCAAGAGTTGTGACATACACACGTTAGTTACAGTTGTGACAAAGACGTAAGAACCAATTGCGGCATACACGTAAACTACTCTTGGTTAGATTATGGGAGTGTCGGGGCGATTGTAGGAAAAAAAACAGTCACATAAAAAAGTTACAGGAAAAACAGTTAAAGAAAAATGTTACAGGAAAAACCGGCAAAGAAAAATGTTACAGGAAAAACAATCAAAGAAAAAAGTGACAGGAAAAACTTTTATTAACCATAATTTTATTTTTAAGTCCATATAAATGTTTATGATAGACTAGATATCAGGAAATAGAACAAAAACTCACAGGAAGAAAAGTGATAGGAAGAAAATAACAAAATATGAAATTCAGACGCATTGAAACAAATATATTTGCATTGATGAGTATCATACAAATAAATTAATAGATGATTAATTGATTCCTCTGCGAGATGTGTCGGGGGAGATCCGAGGTGACAATCCAATGACAATCCTTTTGGACGCAGAGCGTTTTCTCTGCGCAATCGCTTCCTACTATTTAGTGTTATTCAGTCTGTAATCTTTATGTTTGTTAGCTTCATGCATAGCATTTTAAGTAAATATGAATAAATCTTAGAATTAACAGTGTGATTATAAGGAGTATAATATGTATTCGTTAACGCGAGTGTAACACAAATATTTAATCCCAAGCGAGAATTAAAAAAAAAACCACGTTCTTAATGAGCTGCCTCTTTTATTTACTGATATTTAGTCTGTCATAAACATTCATATGGTCTTACAAATAAAATTAAGGTTTAAAAAGGGCTTGTCTGTGACTTTTTTTCCGCTCACCGTGCCGGCAACACGTGACACCACCAGGCACCACGAGACACCACCAGGCACCACAAGACACCACCAGGCACCACGAGACACCACCAGGCACCACGAGCACCACCGGGCACCACGAGACACCACCAGGCACCACGAGACACCACCAGGCACCACGAGACACCACCGGGCACCACGAGACACCACCAGGCACCACGTGACACCACCAGGCACCACGAGACACCACCAGGCACCACAAGACTCCACCGGGCACCACGTGACACCACCGGGCACCACGAGACACCACCAGGCACCACGTCACACCACCAGGCACCACGTGACACCACTAGGCACCACGAGACACCACTAGGCACCACGAGACACAACTAGGCACCACTGGGTCATCACGACCGCATTATCTGGGGGGTCCAAGTTTGGCAATGAGATCCACGTCATCTCGAATTAAAATGAAAATTCCTTAAAAATTCCTTTCAGGGTTTTTTATTAAGGCCCACATAAAATACTAACAGCTAAATGCCAGTTACGTCTCGTTTCAGTGGCGATCAGCAGTGGCGTGGCCTGGCCGGTCTTTATTGCCCAAGGGGTGCTCGTAGACGAGAGATAGCTGGCGCGAACATCTAAACCATCCTCCATTTCCCAAGGCCATCAAGCAGTCAACTGAAATCGAAAGTAATCGAGCCACACTCAACTTGACCGCCCTTAAAGACATCCTTTGTCTCCCCTTTCGTCATTTAATTATTTTGTGGTCACGAGGGTGAGACAAGGCACTGGGAAACAAAGAAGTCTTTGCTTAATTATACGCGGTAAATGACAATGGTGTCATGGGCATTGAATAGCAGCGATATATTATGAACTTGTAATGGTTATGATGCTGTGTTGCGCAGTGTATTATTTATAGTAATCATCAATGCGTTACCGGGTTTCCCCTGACCGATATCGAAAAAAGGCAAAGATTTTTTTGTTTTAGTCTGCGAAACGATGTCCTTTCCAAAAATAGATTGACTGATGCATAGAATAAAAATATTTGTCTTTGCAGACGTGTTTTCTGCACAAATATAATAAATCAACATGTTTAAAGATCGAATCATCCAAGTCTGGTCATTGCGTGTTCAAACCTTAACAAGATTTTATTTGGATTATGCGACAAGTGTTCGAATCGTGTACAGTGTTTGTACGTCACTGTGTCTATGCCATACACATTGCGAACGATATTTTTTTTAAAAAATTAACACAGTACCAGCTCGGATAACTGGTGTTTCGGATAATCTGATAATGCTTTGATATATTTCTATATTTACAGTTTACTTTTGAAATTACATTCAAATAATTATTTGATACCTCGTTTTGTCTTACAAACCCAACAATAATATTTTAAATCGATGTTTCAATCCCAACCTCTCACTTCTGGTACCCGGGTACCAATAGCCACCTCTCACTTCTGGTACCCGGGTACCAATAGCCACCTCTCACTTCTGGTACCCGGGTACCAATAGCCCCCTCTCACTTCTGGAACCCGGGTACCAATAGCCACCTCTCACTTCTGGTACCCGGATACCAATAGCCACTTCGTTTACAAATAGGTATTGCGCTAATTAAAGCAAGTCGATTTCCGTTAAACAAAATTATTTGAAAATCTCACAATCTGTGTTTTTAAGAATCCCTTTTAGAAATAGGTCATTGTATCTTGCGCGGCTGTTAAACACACTTGTACGCGCATCGTAGTGCATTTATGGGGGAATTTTTCACGCTATTAAAAAGAGCTTAGCCAGGCTCTGCGGCACAAGCTACGGGTGAAAGAGGGCGAGAACTAATGGGGTCTTGGGTTATGTACCCTATAGGTAAGCGCCGTGCCCTGCATTATCGTATGCGTTTACGTGTGACGCTTGACCAGATGAGCGCATTGTTTCAATGGCGTCGTGGGCAAGGCTGCCGGGTTAATTTCCATTGTTATTAATTAGTAATCCCCCGCCTAATCGTGATATTTCACGTGGGATAGGGATTAGGAGAGTGTGAGCCAGCGGGTCTTAAAAAGGTGAGGACCAGCGGGTCTCAAAAGCAAGGTATGTAACTAAAGAAAGGGTATGTAACTGTGGGTAGTTTATGTCACTAAAGACAGGTTATGTAAATGTAGGTAGGGTAAGTAATCTAGGTAGAGATAAGTAACTGTAGGTAGGGTATGTTATTGTAGGTAGGCTATATACAGATAAGGTTGTTTTTATCATGGTTTCCAATATTAAATTTCATTATTATTCAAATAGTATCTTCACACCGTTACATTCAGTCCAGACGTATCTTCAATTTCGTTTTGGTTTTGATAAAAACTATCAGCCAGTACATTTTAATGTTGCTTTATATCCCCTGTTACACATTTCACTGAGTAGGGGTCATCTCCCAGTCACACATTTCACTGAGTAGGGGTCATCTCCCAGTCACACATTTCACTGAGTAGGGGTCATCTCCCAGTCACACATTTCACTGAGCAAGGGGTCATCTCCCAGTCACACATTTCACTGAGTAGGGGTCATCTCCCAGTCACACATTTAACTGAGCAAGGGGTCATCTCCCCGCTCACACATTTCACTGAGTAGGGGTTATCGCAACATTTCACATAGTTGGGTGTTTTATCTCCCCCCGCACAACTCCCCAATTTCATGTCAATCGCTTCTTTCCCCTCCGCCGACCGGACACGTGAAGACCTGGGGGCCGGGCCATAATTTCCTTGTTGATGGATGTTGTCATGAAAGGCGAGCCTAATTCTGGCTCACAACAGACATCTTCTCCTGTCTCCGGCATCATCGGCCTTCCCTACTCCATGTCTCCGCTCTTTCCTTCCACACCCCCCCCCCCCCCCACACACACTTTTTTTTCTTCACTTTCCGAATCTCCACGCGCGTGTTGAACGTTGGGGACTGCGTTATTGTGTGTCGCTAGTAATTGGCGAGGACCTAGAAGGGGTGACTAATCGGGTTGGTAAAGTAGCTCTTGTGTTTTCTCACATACCCTTGTCTGGTCGTGGTTTTGGGGTATCTTATTTGGTTCTGTTCGTTGTCATGCTGCAGATGAATCCTTTATTGGACTTCGTTTACCGTCACGATCTAAACACAAGCTTTAAAGACACAAGCTTTAAACACACACGCTTTAAACACACAAGCTTTAAACACCCATCCTTAGGGAGTTTTGAAAAAGTTTTATATTATTTATAACAGTGTAACTGGTGTGTCAGTAGGCATTAGGCGGTAGGCTATAAGCGGTAGGCGGTAGGCAGTAGGCTGTAGACGGTAGGCTGTAGGTAGTGGGCGGTAGGCAGTAGGCGGTAGGCTGTAAGCTGTAGGCGGTAGGCAGTAGGCGGTAGGCAGTAATTTCAGTTTAATTTTGTTTTGTAAATCAACTTTATATAAGAGGAAGACAGAGAAAAAGATGCGAAGATAACTTCAAAGAGTGGAAGGGACCAGAGCTAGGAAAAACTGATTTTTTGGAAGTTAGGGGTTGGAGGGCTGAACATTTGAAAGAATGTGTTATCATCGGCAACGAGTCTATGTGCTAAGTCTTAGCTCGATAGGAGGACGGGAAGTGGGTCAATTGCCCATCCAAAATTTTTGCCCTAAACGCACTATCAAAAGCGAAGTTAAAATAAAGAATTTAAAAACACTTTTTTTTAAAATTGTTTTTTTACGTGTTAACATCAGTGGACCAGTTATTATTATTATTATTATTATTATTATGTGATTTAATTGGGATGTGCCGCGGAAATCTTGGGATTACCCGCTATTAAATCATTTAGTTGATAACAGCAAGACTGGAGTATAACATCGAAACTGGAGTATAACATCGAAACTGGAGTGTAAAATCAAGACTATGATATAACATCAATACTGGAGTATAACAGCAAGACTGGAGTATAACATCGAAACTGGAGTGTAAAATCAAGACTATGATATAACATCAACGGGAGTATAACAGCAAGACTGGAGTATAACACCAAGACTGGAGTATAACAGCAAGACTGGAGTATAACATCAAGACTGGAGTATAACATCGAAACTGGAGTGCCAAATCAAGACTGAGGTATAACATCAAGACTGGAGTATAAAATGAGACACAAAATACTTTTTTTAGGTCAGATGACCATCGTAAATATTGTATTTTACCATCGTTTAAAGCATTTCCAGGAGAGGTTACCAGACTGACATTAATACTTAATAATTACAAAATCAATCGGGCCAGTTCCCAATCGGGATGGTGGGTGCTGATTTAGTTTTGTTGGGGAGGGGGCGGGGGATTCTCCATACATCTATTGATTTTACCCCTTTGCTATTTACATTTTTGTATGGGGCGCTAGAAGGAGTGGTGGTGTGAATTATCCTATTTCTTTCATAGTGGGGCTGAAAAGGGGGGGGGGGCGCAATCATGTTACAATTCACATAAGCGTTAAAAGAAGGGGCGGGATAAACATGCTTGTGTGACAGCCCCCCCCCCCAAACCCCACCTGTTACTAAGTGGTTGACTGTGACTATATTTTTTTTTCAACTTTCCGACTTTGACGAGTTCGTCACAGATTGCGTGAACGCCGTGGATGGATGTAAGGAAAACCGCTCGTTTGATCCGCATGCCGTGAAAACATGCTTCACACAGAAACTCACCTACTTGGTTGCGTGCCAATCAATTTGCAATAAAGTCTGATTTCGTGTAGCACATTCTATTTTTTGATTATGTAATAGATCCTCGCTGAATGGACGGCTTCGTCTACTCATGCCCTTGACGCCGAAAGAAAAAAATAAACTCTGTCATTGATCCACACGAGTATTCGCAACCTTTTGTCTAACGAAGGTACAGCGTAAATAATAAGACATCCAACAATGTGTTCATCTCTTCAACCAGGGCCGGCCTTAGGCCACTGCAACCTATGCGGCCGCAATGGGCCCCGCACTTTCATAGGCCCCGCCCCGAATTTATTTTCTAACACAAAATCTTAATTTTCAATTATTATCCTTATTCCTACCCAGAAAGGGCCCCGCGCAATCCGTTTCGCATAGGGCCCCGCAATTGTTAGGGTGGGCCCTCTCTTCAACCATGGCGAATTGTAAAACATGTTTTTTTTTTTTTTTTAAATATATTGGAAAATAACTTATTCTGAGTTACTTCCAATGTTATGAGTGGTATCCCATGCCGTACCATCAGTTTGTATGGACATACTCTCAGGATTGCCACTTTCGTCTTCCTCAGACAGTTTGATAACACCGTTGCTTGGCAACGGGTCCCCTCTCTCTCCGGGGCTTAAGATCGACAATTATTTCCGTGCTCACTCCTGTCTTGCAGCAACATCACTGGGGTTATTTACATGGAGTCATGGACTCCTTGTGGCGTCGCACGGAGTCCTGGAGTCATTGACTCATTATGGCGTCTGTAACACAAACATGGTATTTATAGGATAAAGGAATGATACAATTATTTACTCAACAAAGTGCAATGGTCGCCAAACCACGGCTCTGGGGGCCGCATGCCGCTATTTGAAGACTGTAAAGAGGATCTTTGGTAATATATTCGCCTCTTCGATAATTCTCTACAGCTCATCTAGTGCAATCGTGTCTAAGTCCTTCAATGACCCTTGCATACAGGTCCATGCTCTGTTTCGCTGCACAAGAAAACCTTCGCGTGAATTTTGGAGGCCCCTGACATTTTTAAATTTTTAATTATTCAATGCAGTTTTTAAAAACGTACAATATATTTCTTTGTTCACATCACAAACTGTGTCCCCTTATATATCCATGACCTCATTCTGCCGAAGATGTTTCGCGATGGCTCTGCCCGGCACTTCTCATGTTCATACCGGGCAAATGGAAAGATATTATTTTAAATCCTTTTAATTAACTTCGCATTTGTGTTACATCGATCACAAATCTTTGGAATGCTGATATGGCCCACTTCCTGTTAACTTTTATGCTCAAATTTTCACCATCCACTCGTTGCCGTTGACAACAAACTCTATCAAAGTTTCAGCCCTACCTCCATCCCCTCAAAAAATCAGTTAATTTTTTTTCTGTTCGCAAGAACGTTAAGAATGTTGATGCTTTGTTCAGTGGTAGCGTGTATCGATGTGGAGATTAATTTTGTATCTGTTGCTATGTGCTTTGTATCTGCGACGCATTATGGCTGAAGCATGTCTTTAGTCTTTTGGTATTTCCATGCACTAAGTTTGATCATAGTTCCAATACACACAAAAAAAAATCATTTGCGACGGTCACATCAATGATAAATTATTCATAATTATTAAATGAAAACAAAAATACATATAAAGGATTTTATTGGAAAAACTTGAGTTGTTTAATTATTAACGCAGGAAGATAACGCAGACCAGAATGATTATATATATTTTTTTAAATTTTAAAACAGCTAAATTGCCATTTTTTGTCTGTCTATCTGTCTGCCTAATCCATCCATCCATATATCCCTCCATCTATCCATCCATATATCCATACAACCATCCATCTATCCATCCATATATTCATATATCTATCCATCTATCTATCCATCTATCTATCTATCCATCTATCTATCCATCTATCTATCCATCTATCTATCCATCTATCTATCCATCTATCTATCCATCTATCTATCCATCTATCTATCCATCTATCTTTCCATCAATCCATACATTCATCCATCCATCCATTCATCCATCCATATATCTATCTATCTACCCATCGTCTATATGTCTATCTATCTGTCTGTGTCTGTGTGTCTGTCTATCTCTCCCCCTCTCTGTCTCGCTCTACATATATATATATATATATATATATATATATGTGTGTGTGTGTGTGTCGCAGTGAAGTGTAAACAGTGTTGGTAGTGGTGAACCTGGGAACCATCAACTTGAGAGATGAAAATGTTATCGAGATAATATTGTATGCTACATTGTATCTCTCTGTCAAAAGAGTTGTTAAGAAGAGACATACAAGAATTTGAACCAACCAGGCCGTCAATCGATTGAACCAACCATGCCGTCAATCGATTGAACCAACCAGGCCGTCCAAGAATTTGAACCAACCAGGCCGTCCAAGAATTTGAACCAACCAGGCCGTCAATCGATTGAACCAACCGTGTGGTCAACGAATTTTTAACCAATTATGCAATCCAAGAATTTGAACCAACCAGGCTGTCAATCGATGGAAACAACCGTGCCGTCAACGAATTTGAACAAACTATGACGTCCAAGAAGTTGAACCAACCAGGCCGTCTTAGAATTTGAACCATCAAGGCTGTCCATTGCTTATGTCAAGTTAATAATAAAAAAAGAGTAGACTACTCTCACAGATTTCTAGCATTATGTTAGACAGCGAACACCGGAAATGACGTAAGCCCAAGTATAATTAACCCCTAGTCCGGGAGGGGAAAATCTAACAAATAAAATCGAATATTTCTCTGGTATCGTAAATGTCTGACGTGTCCGTAAAATAACACGACACGCGTCTTACGAGCATTCATTAATCAACCAATGTTACTGGACCCGTCAGACGTTGCTTGGCATTACGCTACTGCACAAACATAAATGTTGCAGTCAATATTTTAGCGTTTTGTTATTTTTTTATGTTGTTGTTGGTTTTGGAAGTCAAATAACTTTAAAACCGCTGTCCCACACAAAACAAACTTAAGAGATTAAATAAATATTATTATTCATTCTTATTTTTTTTTTAAAGAGAGATTACACAGCACTATTCAGATCATAAAATATTCCCCCAAAAATTTACCGTACTGACCATGACAACAATGATGAATGACGCCTGGCGTGGCCCGGCTGTCTAAACAAAAGCCCCCCCCCCCCTTTTCCGGGCCCCGAAACGTTTGCTTGTATTACCACTCAGACAAAAAGGGGTTAGTCATGGATTCCCAACTGGTGTTAAATCCATCGGTGTTACTGCAGACTTGGTTCACTTGTGTTCGCCTGTGTAACGGACACTGAGTATAAATCTTTCTGACTCTCGAAGCGTCAGCGTGTTAGAATCGTTTATAGCTTGGTGTCTAAGAATCACATCTAGCGTGGTGTCTTAGAATAGTATCTAGCGTGGTGTCTAAGAATAGAATCTAGCATGGTGTCTAAGAATAGAATCTAGCGTGGTGTCTAAGAATAGAATCTAGCGTGGTGCCTAAGAATCAAATCTAGCGTGGTATCTAAGAATCACATCTAGCGTGGTGTCTAAGAATCACATCTAGTGTGGTGTCTAAGAATAGAACCTAGCGTGGTGTGTGAGAATCGTGGTGTCATTCATTCTCTCTTCTCATGTTAAATACTAAGCGAAATACTATATTTATCCGAGTCATATCAAACTTAATGACGTAAAACATTTGCGATCCATGTCATCTCCAAATGTATTGCGTTATTTAGTTATATTCATGTCATCTCAAATAAATGACAATGCAGTTGTCATCCATGATGTTAGTGTTTCTTTCAGGCATCTCTCCGGGGGATGTGGGCACTGCCCCCCTCCCGGGGGGAAAAATCACATGGCCCCCTCCCCGGAGCAAAAATGAGTAAAAACAAAAGAATGATTATACACAATTTTTTTATTTTAAAACATCTAAATTGCCACTTTCTAAGAGTTTTAAAAAGGACTAGTGATCTGGTGCTTTTAACCGTTGACAATTAATGAAATCTATAAAATATCGCTATGCTTGATATATTTGATTGTCCTTATATTAAGTCTAATTTTGTCAAAGGCTTACATCATACGATTATAAATATCGTTCTGTCCGCTCCTGACACTAAGCCGAAATCTTCCTCCCCTTTTGTTGGCACAAATCAGTTGTTTTATTCTTTTTCTTTTTTTTTTTTGTAACAACTTCACAAATATTAAGACTATTAATAACACTGTATTAAACTACCTTTACATCACTAGCAAGCACTCAAATTCTAATAATAGTTCTTACCAAGTACCAGTGGCGTAGCGAGCTTAACTCGCGCCCGGGGCACAATACCTTTTTAGCGCCCCCCCCCCATTCGAAAACCATACAATATTATAGTAAAATATACCATTTGGCGCCCCTTTGGGAGTAGCGCCCGGGGCATGATGCCCCCCCCCCCCTCACTACGCCACTGCCAAGTACCAAACGTACGCAATCTATTTTTCAAATTATATTTCATTATAAAAGCTTTTTATATTAGAGATAGGCGTTAAATATAAATTGTATGATGATATTAGGCTTATAAATAGTTTTATTAGCATAATTATAAATGTATTCGATATCATGAATGTTAAGTTACATACAATGGAAACTTATAAGAATTGAGAGACTTTTTTTTTTTTTATTTAGAATTGAACGGGCGCATTCAAAAAGTGCGCATTTCATCAATTATTATATCGAAAGCTTTTGTGTTTTCTTTATTAAATGTACATACTTTTGTAACAAAGTTTCCTGAATAGCAGAGTTATAAAATAAAAAAATCTATATTTATCAAATTCTCACCAGCTTTTGTCTTTTAAATATTAGAATAATAAACATACTGCCTAAAGCAAACTGTTTGCGAGGAATTTTAAAAAAATATTTTTAAAAAAAAAGATGAGAATTTATCAGAAAGCTAAACAATAAGCTCAGATGAACTAGTATTTCGATATCATTCCATTCCATTTATATGTTGGTACTTGTTTTGGAATACGTTCGTGTTCCTAGTGTTTGTCAATTTAAAATAAATTCTGTGGATTTGGGGTTAAAAAAATGTTTTAAAGCTTATCAATTTGTAATTTATCTGAACAAGTTATAGTAGTTTGATATTCACAAAAAAAAATATATTAATAATAATTCAATCAACTGAATATTGGGAAATTTCGACTATTTTGTAAACAGCTCATGTCTTCTTTACACCATTAAGCAGTTCATATACGCTTTATAAAAATGACCAGTTTTAATAACCCATAAAAATGCAGAGACCTTTCTATTTGTTCGTTGTTTTCTTTTTTTTTTTTTTTTGACTATGGTAAAATTTGGACCTATTTAGCAAAGATATTAGTTGATTATTAATCCACGAAAAAGACAACTATTGATCTGAAATGCCGACCGCACAAAAAAAAATCAACCAGAGTTGGATGACACCCCCCTCCCCTCCGCACCCCCTCACCTACTAACGTCACAGGTCAAGGCCATTAAACAGTATGCTGAGCCTCTAGTGACATATGTTTAAAACAGAAGATCTGCTTGGACTGCTCAGTTTATTTATTTCAAGAAAATCCACAAGACGTCCTGCAATGCTGCATCATAAGGAACGCTTAATCTATGAACATTTCTATTTAAGGCCTCAATTAAAAAAAAAATGATTTTAAATAAAGGAACCAAACATTTTCTCTACTGTGAATTCGCTATCAGAAAAGAGTTAAACAGGAACGATTAAGATACATATAACAGAAAAAAAGGCGAAAATATAACTTTTAACAAAGTACTTTTTACTTCGTGGTACTTAATTTAGGTGTATTAAAATTTTATCAGTCAGATCAAATGACAAGCACACCTTTAAGGACATATCATATTTCCTTTTAATTAGTCAACTTTTTCAGGACCCATCATGTCGAAGACATTTAAAAGTATGCTGATATATTTTGTATTGATAGCTTGAGTGTGCGTCCTTGTACCACCATGTCGAATACATTTAAAAGTATGCTAAGATATTTTGTATTGATAGCTTGAGTGTGCGTCCTTGTACCACCATGTCGAATACATTTAAAAGTATGCTGAGACATTTTATATTGACAGCTTGAGTGTGCGTCCTTGTACCACCATGTCGAATACATTTAAAAGTATGCTGAGATATTTTGTATTGATATATTGAGTGTGCGTTCTTGTACCACGATGTCGAATACATTGAAAAGTATGCTGAGATATTTTGTATTGAAATCTTGAGTGTGCGTCCTTGTACCATCATGTCGAATACATTGAAAAGTATGCTGAGATATTTTGTATTGATATCTTGAGTGTGCGTCCTTGAACCACCATGTCGAATACATTTAAAAGTATGCTGAGATATTTTGTATTGATAGCTTGAGTGTGCGTCCTTGCAAGACACATCTCTGTCACCAAGGGTTAGGTGTTGTCGAGCGAGACACGAAGAATCGACCAATCTAAAACGTTCACGTGCGTTGTGATATGTGAGTGGGACGGCTTGATAATAATCTTAACATCCTTTCTTTTGTATCAACATGGTTTTATCATTTCTCTTGTATCAACATGGTCTTATCATTTCTCTTGTATCAACATGGTTTTATCATTTCTCTTGTATCAACATGGTTTTATCATTTCTCTTGTATTAACATGGTTTTATAATTTCTCTTGTATCAACATGGCTTTATCATTTCTCATGTATCAACACGGTTTTATCATTGTCAGCGGTTCAGACACTAAGTGTGCGTCATCCAATTGGTTTATTATTTTCAGGTAACACATAGTATCATTCTGCGGCACTTAGCATCATCTCGCGGCACACCCAGCAACATCTCGCAGCACACCTAGCATCATCTCGCAGCACACCTAGGATTTTTCTTCTAATTCAATGTCTCAATTTTTTCCCCCTTCCTCAACCCCTGCCCCCACCCACCCATTCAAATGGAGTCCATTAATTAGTCTGATAGAAGACACTCACATACTTTTCTTTCTTTTTTTTCTTGTAGGAATCAGTTCTAAAAATATGGAAATATGGAAGAAATAGAACTACAAATAATTGTGTAAGAGTTGTTTTTGTTGTTTTTTTTTTTTTTAAAATTCATAGTCCAAGAGGACACGCGGTAGAGCAGAAGAGGCAATAATTAAAGGTGAAAATGCATTCTGACTCATTAGAGTCACACTGTACCTACATTTTATTTGGTAATTAAATAATATCAGACTGTACTAACAAAAAAGCGGCGCTGTACTCTAACCCGAGTATGTTGTACCCGTACCAAAGTCAAAGTGGCACCTACATGAGTACGGTTGTGGGGGATGGGGGGGGGGGAATTGCGAATGCGAGGGGCGTTGCCCATTCTTCAAGATTTGTAGGCCCTATTTTAAAAGTATATGAAAAACATCTGATACAAATTATTTCATCCACACTTTCATTTTCTTTTATCCAAACTGTCAAAAGCCTAATTTAAAGAAAAATTATAAAACAATGCTATAGATGACTTCCCACATGCAGACATCCAGACATGCAGACATCCAGACATGCAGAGAGCCACACATGTAGACATAGATACATACAGACAAGCAAACATGCAGACATCCAGATATGCAGACAGCCATAAATGCAGACATCCAGACCTGCGGACATCCAGACCTGCAGACATCCAGACATGCAGACATCCAGACAGGCAGACAGCCATACATGCAGAGATCCATACATACAGACATGCAAACATGCAGGCTTCAAGACATGCAGACAGCCATACATGCAGACATGCAGGCATCCATACATTCAGACATGCAGAACTGTTGACATCCAGACATGCAGAAATCCAGACATTCAGACATGCAGAAATCCAGACATCCAGACATGCAGATATCCAGACATGCGACATCCAGACATCCAGACCTGCAGACATCCAGACCTGCAGACATCTAGACATCCAGACATGCAGACATGCAGACATCCAGACATTCAGACAGCCATACATGCAGACATCCATACATCCATACATACAAACATGCAGACATCCAGACATGCAGACAGCCATACATGCAGCCGTGCAGGCATCCATACATGCAGACATCCATGCTTGCAGACATTCAGACATGCAGACATCCAGACATGCAGATATGCAGACATCCAGACATCCAGATAAGCAGACATGCAGACATCCAGACATGCAGACCTGCAGACCTACTCGTTCACGGCCCTGTTAGACGATGATGAGCACACAATGAAACACCACGCCTTCATTATCACAGACAAACATCGCCATTGTTGGTGGGCCTTGTTTGCCTGTGGCCAAATGATAATCAATTCGCCCGTGTGTCAAATGTCAAATTGCGGGATGAAAATGACTATACTATGCAGTCCATCGAACCTGTAAAACAGGGATTTGTTGGACTGAAACAAATTAACGCTACTTACAAAAGCCATTGAAATGGAACCAAATGTCGAATATTCGTTGTAAAAAAAATTGTATCCGGCAAATTTTAGTAACAGTTCTCGCATTGTTTCCTTCCAGGCTGTCAATATTGTGATAAATATGCATAGATTAAATTTTGCACCAACGGGTTTCGGGGTTGAATCAGGAGATTTCACGCACGGGTGCGCAAGGGGAGTGGAAATGATTCTCAGCATAACGCGTACGTACATTTTCGTACACATTCTGTGATAGTTAATCCTGAAAGCCTAATGGTCCTTATATAAGCTCTGTCTATATCTCTGCTAAAAGCAAAACTGTCCCTTGAAATCCATTAATGTTTAAGAGACTAGAAAAATTTCACCGCAATGTAAAAATAAGTATTTTTTCTTTCTTCTTCTTCTTCTATATATTAAGGTCCCACGATCAATTTATTGATCATTATGGCTCCTATGAATGTAGATGGGATTTCCAATGTCTCCGTGCCTGGTGTTGATGAGGATATTCTTCTATATATTAAGGTCCCACGATCAATTTATTGATCATTATTGCTCCTATGAATGTAGATATGGGATTTGCAATGTCTCCGTGCCTGGTGTTGATGAGGATATTTCACTGGTTACAAGAGTGACTGTTTGAGGGTATCATGTATTATTTCATCCGGTGAAATTTTTTTTTTCAATGTAATATTTCATATAGTTGGTCCCTTGGTTGCTTACAAAATTGATCTGATTTCAACCATCAACTTACACACACTTAAGATTCCCATCCGGCACAGGCTTCGCCACCAAATGGTGTTAGACGGCAAGACATATTTAATAAAAAAAAATCAAATGTGTTGCAAGGGATACGAATGGGAAATATTATGAATGTTGTGTGCTAAATTGTATGAGGAAAAAACAGAAACACGTAATAAAGAATTAAAGAAAGTTTGTATGAAAACAATGCATATTTTTATGAATTTTTTTTTAATGAAAGCAAGACAGTTTGTATGAAGGTGAGACAGCTTTTATGAGAGCATGACATTGTGTATGAAAGAGAGACAGCTTGTATGAGAGCATGAAATTTTGTAGGAAAGTAAGAGAGTTTTAAAGCAAAATAGATTTCAAAAACATAAGAAGAAATGACCACAATGCCTTCCTCTACAGGTATTTAATTATCATTTCAATTTACAGCTTCCCTCCCACACTGTGTTATTCTCATCTATATTTACCCACAAACAGCCAGGCCCCCCCCCCACACACACACACAAAAACAATTCCATTGAGTCGATATTTTTTTTTAAAATATCAGCCTCCATCGCAGCCAGACACTAGCCCCACCCATATTAGCCCCACCCATACTAGCCCCACCCATACTAGCCCCACCCCACTAACCCCACCCCACTAGCCCCACCCCACTAGCCCCACCCCACTAGCCCCACTCCACTAGCCCCAATCACAAGCCCCACCCCACTAGCCCAACTCCACTAGCCCCACCCGACTAGCCCCACCCTACTAGCCCCACCCCACTAGCCCCACACCACTAGCCCCACCCCACTAGCCCCAACCATACTAGCCCCACCCCACTAGCCCCACCCCACTAGCCCTAACCAACTAGCCCCACCCCACTAGCCCCACCCCACTAGCCCCACCCCACTAGCCCCAACCATACTAGCCCCACCCACTAGCCCCACTCCACTAGCCCCAACCATACAAGCCCCACCCCACTAGCCCCACCCCACTAGCCCCAACCATACTAGCCCCACCCCACTAGCCCCACCCCACTAGCCCCACCCCACTAGCCCCACCCCACTATCCCACCCCACTAGCCCACCCCACTAGCCCACCCCACTAGCCCACCCCACTAGCCCCACCCCACTAGCCCAACCCCACTAGCCCCACCCTACTAGCCCAACCCCCACTAGCCCATCCCACTAGCCCCACCCTACTAGCCCCACCCTACTAGCCCCACCACACTAGCCCCAACCATACTAGCCCCACCCCACTAGCCCCACCCCACTAGCCCCAACCATACTAGCCCCACCCCACTAGCCCCACCCCACTAGCCCCACCCCACTAGCCCCACCCCACTAGCCCCACCCCACTAGCCCCACCCCACTAGCCCCACCCCACTAGCCCCACCCCACTAGCCCCAACCATATTAGCCCCACCCCACTAGCCCAACCCCACTAGCCCCACCCCACTAGCCCCACCCCACTAGCCCCACCCCACTAGCCCCACCCCACTAGCCCCACCCCACTAGCCCCACCCCACTAGCCCCACCCCACTAGCCCCACCCCACTAGCCCCACCCCACTAGCCCCACCGTATTAGCCCCACCCCATTAGCCCCACCCCACTAGCCCCACCACATTAGCCCCACCACACTAGCCCCACCCCACTAGCCCCACCCCACTAGCCCCACCCCACTAGCACCACCCCACTAGCCCCACCCCACTAGCCCTAATTATACTAGCCCCACCCCACTAGCCCAACCCCACTAACCCCACCCCACTAGCCCCACCCCATTAGCCCCACCCCATTAGACCACCCCACTAGCCCACCCCACTAGCCCACCCCACTAGCCCCACCCCACTAGCCCCACCCCACTAGCCCCAACTAATAGCCCCACCCCACTAGCCCCACCCTACTAGCCCCACCCTACTAGCCCCACCCTACTAGCCTCACCCCACTAGCCCATCCCACTAGCCCCACCCTACTAGCCCCACCCCACTAGCCCCACCCCACTAGCCACACTTCACTAGCCCCACCTCACTAGCCCCACCACACTAGCCCCACCACACTAGCCCCACCACACTAGCCCCACCCACTAGCCCCATCCCACTAGCCCCACCACACTAGCCCCACCTCACTAGCCCAGCCCACTAGCCCCAGCCCACTAGCCCCATCACACTAGCCCCCACCCCACCCACTAGCTCTCACCCCACCTCACTAGCCCCCCATCCCACTAGCCCACCGCCATAACGCACCACATTTAGCATGTACTTTTAGGCCAGCCTTTTTGTTCTCTATAAAGAGGTGAGTGTTCGATAATCGATCACTTCAACAACTGAAATCGTCTTAGGCATTCCTGTCATGAGACCGGGACGTGTTTCGAAATACATTTTTGATGAGTAAAAGGTCACCACATTTTTGATGAGTAAAAGGTCACCACATTTTTGATGAGTAAAAGGTCACCACATTTTTGATGAGTAAAAGGTCGCCACATTTTTGATGAGTAAAAGGTCACCACATTTTTGATGAGTAAAAGGTCACCACATTTTTGATGAGTAAAAGGTCACCACATTTTTGATGAGTAAAAGGTCCCCACATTTTTGATGAGTAAAAGGTCACCACATTTTTGATGAGTAAAAGGTCACCACATTTTTGATGAGTAAAAGGTCACCACATTTTTTATGAGTAAAAGGTCACCACATTTTTTATGAGTAAAAGGTCACCACATTTTTGATGAGTAAAAGGTCACCACATTTTTTATTTAACTGTAAGATACAAGAAACGTGTCCGGCGCAGTTAAACATCACTTATTTTATCACATTTTTTACAAAGATAAATTGATCGGAACAGATAAGATGAAATACCAGACGCTCAAAACGTTGACCATGGTGCTTCAGTGGGGTTACAGGAAATTTGATCGAAAGAAATTTCGTCGAAAGAAAATTGATCGACGGAAAGTTTGATCGAACGGAAATTTAGTCGAATCTTTTTTTTCAGTTCACACGTTAAAATGTTCGTCAAATTTCTTTTTGAACACACTATACTATATAGCAAAACAAAAATAATGCGTTCAAAAAGAAATTTGACGCAAACTTTTAACGTGTAAACTAAAAAAAAGATTCGATCAAATTTCCGTCGATCAATTTTCTGTCGACGAAATTTCTTGCGATCAAATTTCCGGATACGGCGTCAGTGGTGATTTACAGAAGTATTTTAGAAAGACTTACAATGTTGATATTATTTTTTTTATATTAAATTTTCCATTCCCGTAATGTCAAATTGACTGATGTTGACATTATCACAGCCTCTGACTCACCCTAAAACCGTCTAAATAAAACACAGGTCACGAACTGATGATGTGACTGTTGTAACTATGCTGATGATGTGACTGTTGTAACTATGCTGATGATGTGACTGTTGTAACTATGCTGATGATGTGACTGTTGTAACTATGATGATGATGTGACTGTTGTAACTATGATGATAATGTGACTGTTGTAACTATGCTGATGATGTGACTGTTGTAACTATGATGATGATGTGACTGTTGTAACTAAGCTGATGATGTGACTGTTGTAACTATGCTGATGATGTGACTGTTGTAACTAAGCTGATGATGTGACTGTTGTAATTATACTGATGATTTGACTGTTGTAACTAAGCTGATGATGTGACTGTTGTAACTATGATTTGGGATTTTTGTAAGACCTTCTTGTTGTTTATAATTAGAGTTAATAGAAGGAATATAAATTGGTTTTGGTTGCAAAATCTTCAGATATGCATCTGATTGTAAAATGCTACAGTACTGAGATACTGTTTGAAGTAATGCTTACTTTAATGCTCAAATATACACTGCCGTCTTGCAACTTTCTTCCGTACAACTTGATCCCCAACAATTTACTCATTAGCACCTACTCCCCACCTGTCACCACACACTGATGACTCCACCCAACCTCCTCACAAGGACCTACTCCCCACCTGTCACCACACACTAATGACTCCCCACAACCTCCTCTCCACAACCTACTCCCCACCTGTCACCACACACTGATGACTCCACCCAACCTCCTCACAAGGACCTACTCCCCACCTGTCACCACACACTAATGACTCCCCACAACCTCCTCTCCACAACCTACTCCCCACCTGTCACCACACACTGATGACTCCACCCAACCTCCTCACAAGGACCTACTCCCCACCTGTCACCCCACACTAATGACTCCCCACAACCTCCTCTCCACAACCTACTCCCCACCTGTCACCACACACGGATGAACCCCCACAACCTCCTCACAAGCACCTACTCCCCACCTGTCACCACAAACATATTACTCCTCACAACCTCCTCACAAGCACCTACTCCCCACCTGTCACCACACACTAATGACTCCCCACAACCTCCTCCCCACCTGTCACCACTCACTAATGAATCCCCACAGCCTCCTCATTATCAAGTTCATCTTAAAATGCCATGATCTGAAATTGAAACGGATGAACGTTTGAAATTATTTTTTCTCCCTTGCTTGCTGGAGGCATACATTTGTTACCATGGTAACAAGAGGGCCAAAAGAAAAACTGGATTCGAGCTCTGTAGCTCAACTTGTTAAAAGTTAATTTGAGACATGGTGGGGGCGTAAAGGATAGATGTGAGGCGTATAGGAGGGGGGGAGATGATGAAATATGAGGAATTAAATGAGGAGATGGGCTGAGATGAGGTGAAGGGGCAGATAAATAGATATGATTTATTTCCCTTTTCAATATGTCAAATGATAGCGCGTGCAATGTAATGACGCACGTGGAAAAAAAGAGCACACAGTTTTTTTATCAAGCCGAACAGGACGCAAAGTTCAGGAGGGTTGGGGGGGGGGGCGCACGTACTCCGCAACGAGTCATTAGAACATTAATGTATAGATTATATGTACACAGATCTAGTCAAACTTAATCGCATAAAAACGATCTTAAAACTGAGACGTACACAGAGCTGTTTTTAAAAGCTCGACGTAGACGGCTCTATAACGCAACCTTCATCGTTACGTAACTGTCGGTCAACTAAGATCTGCACAGATCTTTAGTACAACTTAGTTGTGCACAGGTCTTTGGTACAACTTAGTTGTGCACAGGTCTTTGGTACAACTTAGTTGTGCACAGGTCTTTGGTACAACTTAGTTGTGCACAGGTCATTGGTACAACTTAGTTGTGCACAGGTCTTTGGTACAACTTAGTTGTGCACAGGTCTTTGGTACAAATTAGTTGTGCACATGTCCTTGGTACAACTTAGTTGTGCACAGGTCTTTGGTACAACTTAGCTGTGCACAGGTCTTTGGTACAACTTAGTTTTGCACAGGTCCTTGGTACAGCTTAGTTGTGCACAGGTCTTTGGTACAACTTAGTTTTGCACATGTCCTGGTACAACTTAGTTGTGCACAGGTCTTTGGTACAACGTAGCTGTGCACAGGTCTTTGGTACAACTTAGTTTTGCACAGGTCCTTGGTACAACTTATCTGTGCACAGGTCTTTGGTTCAACTTAGTTGTGCACAGGTCCTTGGTACAACTTAGTTGTGCACAGGTCCTTGGTACAACTTAGTTGTGCACAGGTCCTTGGTACAACTTAGTTGTGCACAGATCTTCGGTACAACTTATTTGTACACCTTGACACAAAAGCAAGTTGTTAAATAATATAGAGCCTGCTATCGATAAATGGTTTAGTTCACAAGGTTTTAAACATGTGAGTATTGCAATGTGCAATTTATACTTTTATTATGCTTTTCTTTATAAACCAAATCATAAATAGGTTGCAATGTTTATGAGAAACTAGAAATCATTTTATAAATAAGTACCAAGGTACTTTGATAATGGGTTTCTGAAGCCAAATAATATCACACGTTACGTCCAAAGAATGGGCGATATAGGGAAGAGATTTCTAAAGAGTAGATTTCATGATGAAGGCGGTAAACAAAATAATATTGAGAAGGTGTTGTTAAAATTTGAGAATAAATATCCATGTGTACCGCATATCGTGTCCACAATTTTACAACTTGCACTCAAGAATCCTTGTATCATACGTCTCGTGTTTTTTTTAATGATTTTATTCTTCATAATATAGAACTAGACCGTCGAGACATCTGTTTAAATATGTTTTCTTGTTGTTTTCCTCCAGCTGACCGTGGTCCCGTTCAAGTTCAGACGTAAGGCTTGTCAAGAGGCGGACAGAACCTCGATATGGACGTCACGTGGTCTCTGTCAGGATTTGGCAGACAGGCGGAATCTAGAATTTAACGGCTGTCTTCTCCTGCAGCCCGCCATATTCGGCTGGTCATACGAAGTGTCGCTGTAGAGCTATATGTCTGAAATTCCTTTAATACACATACACGCCAAAAAATATATTTTTAACACTAATTATAATTCCAAATATTTGCACAATTTTCTGTCTGAAGGCAGACAAATTTGATAACATGAGCACTCTTACGATTGTCAACGGCCAATTTTGTTTCAAGCATTTTTATATGTATAATATTATTGTTACTCTGATTCAGTTGCGGCAATAACCATTTACGAAATAACGCAAAAGGTGGAAATCATTGTAGACCTACTCATGGAACACGGATACATGGATTAAAACCAATTATGAAACATGGATATACCTACAAGCTTTCCGCATACCAAACATGAAATTCCTTTAGTGACCTACTTATGAAGGATGGATAGATATATTGGTCTTCTTACACAGCATCGGATCTCGTGTGTTGACCTACTTAAACGGCAGGGCGTTTCAAACAGAAATGACACATTGCAATCTAAATTATTATGTTTGAAATTATTCTTTTGTCCTAATGTCCAACATATTTTCAAACTTCAACCAGGCCTGCTTTCCTCAACTTGAGGTGAGAAACATTTTCAGTTCTCTGTGAGTAAAGGGAAATTTTTGCTAAATGCTTGTTTAAAAGTATGAGGATCTTCAAACGTGAATAGAGACAGTAGACCAGAATGTCTAACATCAGTACGACAGAAACCATGAGATTGACCGTGGTCACTGGATGCGAGGACAGGTCTTTAGAGGAGAGGCGCGGCTACTACGTCACACTCTGCATCGCCATCTGCATCGTCACCATCATCGTCACCACGATCGTCACCAACTTCATCGTCGTCGTCGTCTTCGTGACCAGGGAGAACCGGAAGAGGAGCAAGAACATTTACCTCGCCAACCTGTCACTCATCGACCTGACCATCGGCGTGAGCATCATGCCCGTGTCGATGCTGGGCATCCTCAATAAGAACTGGAACCTGCCCAACGTCGCGTGCAGAGTACACCTCATCTCCCTCCACTCCCTCGTGTTCGCCTCGCTTCTCGCGGTCCTCCTGGTCAGCGTAGACAGGTGGTACTCTATCTGCTACCCCTTCACGTACCGGGTGAAACCGACGGGCCGCATCGCCATGTACGCTGTCGTCCTCTCGTGGCTGCTGTCCTTCCTGCTCCACATTCCTTTCGTCGGCGTCTGGGACTTGATCCTTCAAGAGCGATGGGTGGAGATGGAGCTCGGCTTCTGCCTCGCGTCCCGCCGCCAGCACCCAGCCCTCGTGTGCGTGCTCACCCTGCTCAAGTACGTGACGCCCCACGTGACTATGCTCCTGCTTAAGTGCAGTCTTTACAAAAAGATAAAACAGCGGAAAAACGTGAACGTGAGACGGTCGATCAGCAGCGTGGACACGGCGGCCTTCTGCCTGATACGAGCCTCCATGTCGGAGACGGCTATGAACGCGCTGGCGGAGGCCGCCGATAACATAAACTGCGCCCCGAGGGTCCGCATAATGTGCCCCCCACCCATCGAGAGGAGAAACACAATGGACCTTTTCCCACCGATCAAGCCAGGCGTCTCGAGGCCCGGGGCCAGCCGCAGCTGGTCGGGATCACCGGACCAGAGGTTAAGTTTCCCGGGTCCGCCCACGCTGGTCAGGAGAATGTCGTTACAGGATTGCCTGCTCTCGCACAACAAGCGGAACAGCCGAAGTCGGTACCTGCCCAACGGGTTCGGCCATGAGAGTCACGTGGACAACCGGCGCGCCACCATCGGTGACCTGGCGAAGAACCTGTTGGACAAGCAAGACTCCAAGGCCGCTTGGTTCTTGTCCCTCCTGCTGGCCACGTCGATGACCTGCTGGACACCGTGGACCGTGTTCAGTCTGTGCTACCAGTTCGTCGACCTGCCCGAGTGGCTCAACGACCTGGCACTGTGGACGCTGCTCGCCAACTCCACCGCCAACCCGTTCCTCTACGGCCTGTTGAACAAAGACTTCAGAAAAGTTGTTTCCTCGTGGCTGCTCCTGAGGGGGAGCAAGAAGAAACGACTGAAGACCGCCCTCAGGATGCTCAGCTGGCAAATGGCCTGGGGGACGATTGACCTGGCAGAAGGAGAGAGGAGTCCCGAGGCGCGGTCCAGTCTCACCCCGTGCAGGGAGGGCGAGGAATGCTGAAGTAAAACATCGGAACTATCAGGCATACTGAAGACATTCCTTGCGACGCTGAAGACATTCCTTGCGACGCTGAAGACATTCCCTGCCACGCTGAACCATACGTCAATAGCACGATGGAAAAAAAAATGCACACGTATTATTACTTAAAGCGTTGCCATGACAAAGTCATTCTCCACTACGCCAATGTAACATTGATCGTTTCAATTTTTTTTTTTTACAATCTTTCCATTCATCTCATATGTTTGATGTGTGCATATTTTAAACTCATTCAAAATTAGGGTGGATCCCTTCTTCATTAATATTTCCCCGACCCACCCCCACCCCAAAAATAAATTGTGTTGCGAAGCTCCAAATAAAAAGCGGACGTAAAGTGGCCACCTAACTACTGTTAAAATAAATTGCGTTTTTATACCAGTGTAACTGTGTGAAGAGCCCTTACCATATGCAGACAAATTTTATTTAGATATAACTGCACCTTTTAAGGTAAGTTTGAAATTTAAAAAAAAAAACAACATTAATTCAATTTAAAATTAAATAATGAACATTTCTTCATTTTTATCAATGGGATGTTTATATATTTTTATATATATAATTGATATTTAAATGAAATTAAAAATCAGAAATTAAACAAATATTTTTTTAAAGCCATTTCAACGCACTTTTTTTTAAAAAAGGGGTTATCACATAGACAGAATTATAAGATGAAAAATAAGTAATTTATTCCATTCCCGTGCCACATAATTCAATTTCAATAATTGATTATTGAATGTTTAAGTTCGCCCCCAAACCACCCATCCCAAATTTATATTTATATATATGTATATGTTTATTGATTAGCAGTATAAAATGTGTGTGCTTATTTATTACCAAAATGTTATTCTAACGCCTCAATATGTAGATCTGCGCCCTTGTGCGCCACAAGAGAATCTGATGGGATAGTACGAAGAATGACTTAAATTCATGAGATGGTCTGTCATAAGATGAATATACTGTAAATGGCATGCTCGACAGAATCAATGACATTTAGGACAATCAATGACATTTGTCACAGTCAATGATGGCATATAGGACAATCAATGTCATTTCGAACTGTCCATGGAGTATAGCCCCGTTAATGACAGCACAATCAATGATTGTACAAGAAATGACAGCAGACGAAAGAAATGCCATAACGGACGGAAATGTTACAGAAACACTAAATGAGATGGGAAGTGAAAAATAGTGTCAAATTGAAAGTGTCAACAATAGCTATTGTAAATGCATTTAAGTACAACTATTTTGTACGATTCCTTCCAGTCCTATATTTAAATAATTGTATCCATAATTTAAATATGCATCTTTTAATATATATATATATATATCGAAGTGGCTATTGGTACCCGGGTATCAGAATTGAGAGGTTGGTATTAAAAAACGATTTAAAATATTATTGTTAGGTTTGTAAGATCAAATGATGTAACAAATGAAAGATAATTGAATGTACTATACGTTTGTAAACTTAATTCTTCATTTAAACTAAAATAAACTACAACAAATGACATCCGAATAGCATTAGTCAAAATGGACCCGGACACGCAGCGCCGCCATTCGACACGGGTACCATTATAGGATGGTCAACATTTTTTACGTTTGAAAATAGTATAGTCTGACCTGGTCGTTTTGCTCCACTACAAACAAAATAAATTATTCTCATTAACCACCCACTCCTTAGCTTGTTTATAATCATCTCTGATATCCCATGACTCAGGATCAGATTCAAGTAAGCCCTCTGAGATGATCAAACGAGGGAAGAACTTCATCGTTTTCTAAAAAAAATTGTATTTTTTCATTATAGCAAATTCCTTAGAAATAAACTGAATATCTTTGGATGTTTATGCGTTAGTTCATTTTCACATATTGTTACAAACGCCACAAGCTCTTCACCAAGCTACCAACCCATTCAAACTCTTCACCAAGCTACCAACCCACACAAGCTCTTCACCGCGCTACCAAAGGTTACTTTTGAATTTCATGGTGGCAATTTTGTAGAGAGTTGCATTTACTTTTTCCTTTCATTGAGTTTTTTTGAAGGACCTTCAGATCATTATAAGAGCAAAAAAGCATAATTGGCCAGTAAACCATGCCTTTATGTAGACAGGGTGCAGTAAAGCATGCCTTGATGTAGACAGGGGCAGTAAACCATGCCTTGATGTAGACAGGGGCAGTAAACCATGCCTTGATGTAGACAGGGACAGTAAACCATGCCTTGATGTAGACAGGGGCAGTAAACCATGTCTTGATGTAGACAAGATGGGGGCAGTAAACCATGCCTTGATATAGACAGGGACAGTAAAGCATGCCTTGATATAGACAGGGTGCAGTAAACCATGCCTTGATGTAGACAGGGGGCAGTAAAGCATGCCTTGATATAGACAGGGACAGTAAACCATGCCTTGATGTAGACAGGGGCAGTAAACCATGTCTTGATGTAGACAGGGGGCAGTAAACCATGGCTTAATGTAGACAGGGGAAGTCAACAATGCCTTGATGTAGACAGGGGGCAGTAAACCATGCTTTGATGTAGACAGGGGGCAGTAAACCATGCTTTGATGTAGACAAGGGTAGTAAACCATGTCTTGATATAGACCCAAATTGTGAAGATGCTTATTTTACGCAATCCTCATATGTAGCTGCAGTTTTTGAATTATCTAGGGAATCCATTATTTAAAAGTTTATCAACCTTAAGCAATCCACTTTGAACGATGAGGAGCTCCGGTAGGCGTTTCTCCAAGAAATATAAAGGCTAACTCTAGATATTCTTATTTGCCAAATTTCAAATTCCATGAGCGTGCCCTTGTCAGATTTTAAAATGCCCATAACTATCTCATGTGTAGAGCCTCTTTATAACAAGAAATAACAAATTTTGCAACATGATTGGTTGAAGCGCTTAAAGATGAGTACATCATGGTGCAGTTACCATTCACCAATCACAGACTGTGGGTGGTTAATGAAAGCAACAGAGAGAGGCATGGCTGCCACGCAGGAGTTTAACAGCAGAGATAGGCATAGCTGCCACGCAGGAGTTTAACAGCAGAGATAGGCATGGCTGCCATGCAGGAGTTTAACAGCAGAGATAGGCATGGCTGCCACGCAGGAGTTTAACAGCAGAGATAGGCATGGCTGCCATGCAGGAGTTTAACAGCAGAGATAGTTATGGCTGTCATGCAGAAGTTTAACAGCAGAGATAGGCATGGCTGCCACGCACGAGTTTAACAGCAGAGATAGGTATGGCTCTCATGCACGAGTTTAACAGCATTATAGCTAGAGAGGAGGAACAGAAACAATACTCGCTACAGGTTGTACAGGAGAGTCGTCAACGTTTATGTAACATAGCTTGATATACTTGTTCAGCTAGTTATCTACTTCTTTACTCTATCATCCTTAATTTCACTGCCATCTTTCATCTCAAGAATAGAATAAGGTTCGATCTATCACACAGTTCTTTATTTACATAGTCAATACAAATATTATTCTTGATTCAGATAAGTCCATGTAACAAAGGTAGTTACAATATCAAATAAGAAATCTTCAATACAATTCCACTCATGAATTAATATCACATTCAAATATGACCTCCCCGACTCAAAACGTGTCCTCACAATATGGCTTCCAGCCTTCTCTTCTAAAATCATGCACTCCTCTTCCGCTACTTAAACTAGTTCCTCTTATTCTCATACTCTATGGTTAAATCACTACGCCTCCGTGCTGAGGTATCATGTGACTGAGTTTCGTTAACTTGTGTTACAGTTGACTTGGCTGAAAGAAAACAACACTGGGCCCCAGATGCCACATGAAATGAAAGTCACTAAGTGCTGAGCTACACGTCATTGTTTTCATTCTAAAAGTGTGTTTAAGTGCCACGTTGTTTATATGCAATTCTATGTGATAGAAAGAGTTTGAAGTACCTTTTAATGGTCAACACCATAAAATACAATGATAATGAACTGATTCGTTTATAAGCGCGTTATGAAGAAACTTCAAGGCTGTTGAGCCAAACGTATAATCATTTTTTTTTAAAAATCCACTGTTGTTTTTTTACATTGTTTTTTTTTAGTTGTTTATATATATATATAGTAGATCATATTAGGAGGAGGGGGTCAGACCAATGAAAATTTAAAGCTTTCTTTACTATATATTGTAAATCCCCCTATAATACATGTTTATTTATTTATATATTCCTATCCTAAAGGATTTGTCATTGATCAAATGTATTTGTCATTTTTCGTTGAGGTTGTTTTTGATTTTTTTTTAAAAATTTCTTTTATTGTGGTTGTTATCGTTTTAACTCTGCACTTGGACATGCCCCCCCCCCCCATACATTCCCTTCACGCACTAGACACGAACATTTCATACCAGAATCGGTCTCATGAGCCATCGGCGCACCCACAGTCGAGGCTATAACTAGCACAAATAATATGCTTATAAAATGGTCATGGTTGATTTCGAAGGACCTGCTGTATTGTGCTAATTAACGTCCTATTTGAAATTAGATGAACAGCCTCAATTGGAACAGTTTTCAACAAAAGAAGTTCATTATTGTTCATTTCTCTAGCATTGAATTAGATATTTATCGGTAAATATTACTTATATAACATATGAACAAAATAATAAAGACACGCAATTTTTGTAATAAATGCTTCTTATGAAGGACAAAGTCAAAAGTAAAACCTTTATTTATAAAAGTGAAACGAATAATATGCTGTACTGAAAATTCACCATTTAATAAAATAAAAAATGTAAAACTTGACTTCAAGTTTTCTTTCGCTATGGTATCCTTAGCAGCCTACCCCCTCATAATGGAGATGAGCGGAAGAAAGTATGGGAAAACCTGGTAGAAAAAAAGGACGCAACAAAACAACGAACGTGTCGGCAAGAAGCCTTCGTCGGCCATCAAACAACAATAAAAACACTATAAACTAAAAGTAAACCCTGAGCTGAAATGAAGTATCCTTCATACTTGTACACTGTAAAGACCTTGACCCTTAGAGCTCTGGCCTGCCACCTGTTGGCCGTTGTTTGACGTCGACCAGAAATTAAACGTAATGCTACCTTCCATGCGCTTTAAACGTGTCACGCGATTGCGTGACACGTGGTAAGGTCATCTGTACGGTCACATCCTTCCGCGTGCCTTTATTGCGTGGTGCAATGACGTCATAACTGTTTGCCGTGTCCGTGGCGCATGTTCATCAATTGTGTCGTGGTGCCTCATCACACCTTGTCCTGACGTCATAGATTAAACTGACCAAAACAACGACCAGCCATTCGTTCATTCCAAGTCTCGTTTCTTTCGTCATTTGATTCACGTCTGCTATTCCAACAATCCTTGATGTCAGCAGTTGGTGGACCATGAAAGTTCACACTTTGGCTGTGAAGCTCTTTGGTGGACCAAGAAAGTTCACACTTTGGCTGTGAAGCCCTTTGGTGGACTATGAAAGTTCACACTTTGGCTGTGAAGCCCTTTGGTGGACCAAGAAAGTTCACACTTTGGCTGTGAAGCCCTTTGGTGGACCAAGAAAGTTCACACTTTGGCTGTGAAGCCCTTTGATGGACCATGAAAGTTCACACTTTGGCTGTGAAGCCCTTTGGTGGACCATGAAAGTTCACACTTTGGCTGTGAAGCCTTTTGGTGGACTATGAAAGTTCACATTTTGACTGTGAAGCCCTTTGGTGCACTATGAAAGTTCACACTTTGGTTGTAAAGCCCTTTGGTGGACCAAGAAAGTTCACACTTTGGCTGTGAAGCCCTTTGATGGACCATAAAAGTTCACACTTTGGCTGTGAAGCCCTTTGGTGGACTATGAAAGTTCACACTTTGGCTGTGAAGCCCTTTGGTGGACCATGAAAGTTCACACTTTGGCTGTGAAGCTCTTTGGTGGACCATGAAAGTTCACACTTTGGCTGTGAAACTCTTTGGTGGACCAAGAAAGTTCACACTTTGGCTGTGAAGCTCTTTGGTGGACCATGAAAGTTCACACTTTGGCTGTGAAACTCTTTGGTGGACCAAGAAAGTTCACACTTTGGCTGTGAAACTCTTTGGTGGACCATGAAAGTTCACAATTTTGCTGTGAAGCTCTTTGGTGGATAATGAAAGTTCACACTTTGGCCGTGAAGCTCTTTGGTGGACCATGAAAGTTCACACTTTGGCTGTGAAGCCCTTTGATGGACCATGAAAGTTCACACTTTCGCTGTGAAGCTCTTTGGTGGATAATGAAAGTTCACACTTTGGCCGTAAAGCTCTTTGGTGGACCATGAAAGTTCACACTTTGGCTGTGAAGCCCTTTGGTGGACCATGAAAGGTCAGAATTAGGCACTGAAACCCTATGTGAACCGTGAAAGGTCACAATAAGGCCGTGACTGTATGGAATTTTTTTATTTTACAGATGTTTGATTACTGAGTTGTAAATTTCTTTCATGATGAATTTATGGAAGTTATTTTTCAATCCAAATTGTAATTCCTTGATATCGATCACATGAAATATTTGTTCAAAAATAGAGAGAATGATTTTAAGAAATTCAGATTTCACATTTGCAAATAAATACATTTCAATTATAACGGTAATTTTCAGCTGTATTTGTCACTAATAACGTATTTTTAGGTAAACAATTTTTATAAAGTTTTCGAGTGAAATCTAGATTTAAATCTAAGTGATTTAATTAGTTTTTGTCATTTTTGTTAAAATATTTTTTTCCATATGTGACAGATCTGCATTGCGTTAAAACGCCAGGACAAGATCTTATAAAGTATTTTTTTTCTTTTCATAATTCAGTCTCACGCCAGAATCATAAAAATACAAATGTATCGCACAAACAAACATACACAACTCTGAAGTTCTTTTCTTGACAAAACTGCACTCAACATTTAAATGGAAAATCACCATGACATACCAAATCACCATGACGCACCAAATCCCCATGACGCACTAAATCACCAAACCATACCAAATCACAACCTGCACCAAATCACCAAGACGCACCAAATCACCAAGACGCACCAAATCACCAAGATGCACCAAATCACCAAGACGCACCAAATCACCAAGACGCACCAAATCACCAAGACGCACCAAATCACCAAGACGCACCAAATCACCATGACGCACTAAATCACCAAGACGCACCAAATCACAACCCGCACCAAATCACCAAGACGCACCAAATCACCAAGCCGCACAAAATCACAACCCGCACCAAACCACCAAGACGCACCATATCACAACCCGCACCAAATCACCTAGATATACCAAATAACAACCCGCACCAAATCACCATGACGAACCAAATCACCATGACGCACTTAATCACCAAGAAATACCAAATCAAAACCCGCACCAAATCCCCATGACGCACCAAATAACCAAGACGCACCAAATCAACAAGACGCACCAAATCACCATGACGCATTAAATCACCAAGACGCACCAAATCACAATAACGCACTAAATCACGCACCAAATCACAATAACGCAGTAAATCACGCACCAAATCACCAAGACGCACCAAATCACAATAACGCAGTAAATCACGCACCAAATCACCAAGACGCACCAAATCACAATAACGCAGTAAATCACGCACCAAATCACCAAGACGCACCAAATCACAATAACGCAGTAAATCACGCACCAAATCACCAAGACGCACCATATCAAAATCACGCACCAAGCTAAGCATTCACCGTCTTACTTGTTCCCTAAGCATGCTCATCATTATTATATTTTTGATCTATTTGTGTGTGTGTATGTGTCTTCATTTGGTCTCTGCATATTTTAATGTTGTATAAAACATCTCACCGCCATTAGTTAGAGATTTAATGTGTTTTAAAAATGATTGCTCCCCATGTTACTGGTGAAATCTAGAGAAATGTGATACTTATTACCTCCCATTGTTAAAAAATAAAGGGAATAAATGACATGGACTGTGTAACAGTTATTACCATTTTAATAGTCACGATATGGACTGTGTGATAGTTATTACCATTATAATAGTCAAGATATGGACTGTGTGATAGTTATTACCATTATAATAGTCATATGGATTGTGTGATAGTTATTACCATTTGATGGTCATGATATGTGTTGTGTGATAGTCATTACCATTATGTTAGTCATGATATGCGGTGTGTGATAGCTATTACCATTATGATCGTCATGATATCCGTTGTCTCTCCTTGTAACTGAATCGAGACACTGATAACATAAAGTTGCACTATTTGGTTGTTTGTTTCATAAAACTTCCAACACATTTGTTTAACATGCACATGTCCAGGTGTTGTGTCATCCAGAAGTTAAGTCCCCTCCTTACATCGTTTGCTGGAATGACGTGCACAGATTTTGTCGTTGGTTGAGAAGGGCTTTTAATGATGTAGAAATTCACTATTTGATTAAAATCTCATTTATATGAACTAATTCAACGAAATTATGTTATGTCATGTCATAAAAATGTACCTTGCCAATGTTGCTATGTTACACGACTGTTATTGGTGTACACATCCGGTTTTTAGTTGATGTTGTTTTTGGTTTAGAGATTATTTAAACTGTGCTACTCTTCATGTTTTTTTTTATTGTTTATGATGACCCCCATCTCTATTCTGTCATCTGATCCATACATCCTCCAATAATCTGATCCCTAAAACTTCCAATCATCTGATCCCTACATCCTCCAATCATCTGATCCCTACATCCTCCAATCATCTGATCCCTACATCCTCCAATCAATTTATCCATACACCTTCCAATCATCTGATCTCTACTCCTTCCAATCATCTGATCCCTACATCCTCCAATCTTCTGATCCCTACATCCTCCAATCATCTGATCCCTACATCCTCCAATCATCTGATCACTACATCTTCGAGTCGCACTATTCTGAAAATCTTCAGCAACTTCGTCTAAATATTCTTGAGCCACCGCGCCTGTCCTTTCTCCCTGACCCTCTATTCCCTTACTGCCTTTAGTGGCCCTACCCTAAAGACCCTATCCCCTCTGCCCACCGCGGCTCGCTTCCTCCCCGACCCTCGCCCCACACCCTTTATTCCTTGCCTTTAGCGGCCCTTTCCTAAAGACGCTATCCCCCCCCCCCCCTCTAACTGCTGTGTCGCTAAGAATTTCTCTTCCCTTCCCTTCATTAATGTGCCTCACCAATGTGATGTTGTCAAAGACACTATCGATGATTAGTGTTTCCACCGTTGTCAATAACAAAAAAAATAAGTTAAACATGAGAGAGGCTCTAATGTTTATGGATGCTGGGTCAATGTGGAGCAATTTGGGATTGAGACAATGGTTTTAAGATTGCATTCTGGAGTTAGTAACGAAACTTGGAGACAATTGCATGGATGAGTTGTCATATCTTGATAGTGCTAGTACTAGCCAGTCACATGAGTAGTCGTATTTTGATAGTGCTAGTGCTAGCCAGTCACAAGAGTAGTCGTATTTTGATAGTGCTAGTGCTAGCCAGTCACATGAGTAGTCGTATTTTGATAGTGCTAGTGCTAGCCAGTCACAAGAGTAGTCGTATTTTGATAGTGCTAATCAATCACATGAGTAGTCGTATTTTGATAGTGCTAGTGCTAGCCAGTCACAAGAGTAGTCGTATTTTGATAGTGCTAGTGATAACCAATCACAAGAGTAGTCGTATTTTGATAGTGATGGTGATAACCAATCACAAGAGTAGTCGTATTTTGATAGTGCTAGTGCTAGCCAGTCACAAGAGTAGTCGTATTTTGGTAGTGCTAGTGCTAACTAATCACAAGAGTAGTCGTATTTTGATAGTGAAGTGATTGTGCAACATTCAGAATACGGAATATAAACGAAACAATAGATCGGAGATCAGTATTTAGTGTCCGTAGAAATGAATTAACTATGAAATTGGTTGGTGTGTATGATACAATGTATCTGGGTGTGTGTTATAAGCACGTGACCTGCGTGTACATCTCCTATTCAATCACAGCACTCAACGTGACGTGTACAAGTGACAGCATTAGAAATAAATACTTTACTAAATGTGAATACAATGCGTTTATGTTAATTTACTTGAAAGATGTGTTTGTGTGTTATCCCCCAGTATTTAAGAATGTTGTCATGTTTCCAAAGTTACCAGTAAATTTTATCGTTTTTTTGTTTGTTTCTGTTGGTTTTTTTTTTTATTGTTTATAAATTATTGATTGATCTTTCAGTCACTGTACATGCCACATGTACAAGCAAACAAAAGTTGCAACAAACTAAATATTAGCTATCTAATCAGTTTTAGTGTACGCTTTTTATTAAATTGTACAACGAAAGCGGAGCAGATAGCATATGGTGTGTTACACATAAATAACATTGTCAACAATGTGTTACACATTGCGAACAGTGTGTTAATTTTTAAAAACAAACGGAAAAAACACGCTTGGCCACCATCGTGTATTCTAATTTGAAATCCAGATTTTAAAACAAACTCTAGTATCTCTTTCCCCCCCCACCCCCACACACACTTTTTAAAGTGTTAAAGATGTGGCCTAAGCAGCTCCTCACAAAGGGGCGTCAAATGGTATATTTTACTATAAAATTGTATGGTTTTCGAATGGGGGGGCCGCTAAAAAGGTATTGGGGGGCGCTAAAAAGGTATTGTGCCCCGGTGCGCGAGTTAAGCTCGCTACGCCACTGGGCCTAAGGGCTTAATAAGAGGGTTGCTACTTAGTCAGGGAAGATGAGACAACTGGAAGGTGACGCCCAGAAAGAGGTTCAGATGATTTAAACGCGGCAATGAAGAGCAGCGTTGTGAGCAACTATTAGCAGAAACATGACCAGGAAGCCTGGTTCTCTTTATAGTTTCTTTTTAAAGGGGTCTCCTTTCCCCCCCACTGAAGGGGGAAATTTTCAACGTTTTAAAGATCTGCTCCAATATCTAAGGTTAGCAGCACGGGTGTCTTGATGGGATTAACTGCGGTAACGACAAGTCTGAAATGATTCGGTGGTGTAAGGTGGGAGGTCGGGTGAACACCTGGTGCAGTCAAGGAAATCTGACGACTTAAACAGAACGAAGAACGACTTTCAATGATATAATCTTACAATATGTCATGAATATTGTCAGTGGAAAGATTAAGGTGTTGTTGTTTTTCTTCTTCTTTCTTCAAAATGATTTGCAGTTCATGAAAATGAGACTTTTCAGTGAATCAATCTGAGACTTTTCTATGAATCAATCTGAGACTTTTCAGTGAATCAATCTGAGATTTTTCTATGAATCAATCTGAGATTTTTCTATGAATCAATCTGAGATTTTTCAGTGAATCAATCTGAGATTTTTCTATGAATCAATCTGAGACTTTTCATTGAATCAATCTGAGATTTTTCTATGAATCAATCTGAGATTTTTCTATGAATCAATCTGAGACTTTTCAGTGAATCAATCCGAGACTTTTCAGTGAATCAATCCATACAATTTAATTTACTTAAATATTATTACGACAGTCGGTGGTAACTTATATAGAAATATACTTTTTTTTAATGTAAATATATCTGTGTTCCAGGTCTAAAACTACTAGGCAGTGGCATCGTTGGTAGCCAACGGTAATATAGAGACAAGAGTTTTGTGTGCTCCCACTAAATTATTCATAATTTATTCACCGCTTATTCAATTTAATTCATGCACCAACTTACCCATTAATTCATCACTAAATTCCCCTAAATACATATATTATATACAATTCATATATACACTGTGTCCGGACACTTTCTTTAAAATGATGAAGACTAATTACTAAATATTTATCAATTTTTTTAAATTCCAAAAAGCATTTTCATTCTAACAGAAAGTTAACATTGAATTAAACTCAAGTTAGTGTTAACTTCAGCACTCTCCATTGACTAATCATTGTCAAAAGTGTCCCCCTTTTTTTACGGACAAAGAATATATATACGCAGACACTTTTATATATATATATATATATTAATTTGTTCACTAATTTATCCACAGTATTTTCAACTATTGAAATCTTCCCAACTTTGTCCACTGCTGGTTTAAAATATTCTTTGTTCTCCCCAAGTCCCTCCCTGTGTACTGTGCCCATTACAAATTTTCTTAATACCACTTATTTTTATGTGTAGCGTGACCACTGTTGCAGCACTCTACGTACGTCTTACACGACGTCACCTTTCAGTACAATTTTTTTTTTTTTGACTTGCCAACCGACGATATTAACACAGCAACACTAATTGTGGCTTTGGGACACACCGTGTCATTTTGGGGGGCTGTTTCGACATTCACAGAATGGTTGAAGGCAAGTCCTTCTGCGGGGAATGTCCAGAAGGGCCTTGACCTTTTCAACTTTTGGTTGGTCAGTTGAACGCTGCGTTAATATTTGGGTGTCCGTGTGATCATCGATACGTAACTATTTTATTGATCAAACAAGCACTTACGGACAAACAGACCAACTGACGAACCATCCATCCATCCAACCATGTGTCTTTACAGCCCATCTAGACCTTTTGTCCTGCTCACCGATTCCTTCCAATAAGAAGTAACTGATGCTCTTCGTCTCCATGCCTGGATTCCCAGCTGCTGTAGACGCCTCTCCACATAATCGATCCAAGTAAGACTAGGGCTTGGATTCCCAGCTGCTGTAGACCCCTCTCCCCATAATCGATCCACCTAAGCCTAGGGCTTGGATTCCCAGCTGCTGTAGACGCCTCTCCACATAATCGATCCACCTAAGTCTAGGGCTTGGATTCCCAGCTGCTGTAGACGCCTCACCACATGATCGATCCACCTAAGCCTAGGGCTTGGATTCCCAGCTGCTGTAGACGCCTCTCCACATGATCGATCCACCTAAGCCTAGGGCTTGGATTCCAAGCTGCTGTAAACCCCTCACCATATGATCGATCCACCTAAGCCTAGGGCTTGGATTCCCAGCTGCTGTAGACGCCTCTCCACATGATCGATCCACCTAAGCCTGGGGCTTGGATTCCCAGCTGCTGTAGACGCATCTCCACATGATCGATCCACCTAAGCCTAGGTCTGCCTTTGAGACGTTTTCCATTGGGGTTTTGGTGGTGGAATCTCTTCGCTCCTCTGTCATTTGACATTATTTCTAACTGTCCCGCCCAGCGTATCCTGCCCTTTTTTATTTCTGCAAATAACGTGGGATCCTGATATAAACTATACAATTCCTGGCTGGTTCATATTCTCCATCCACTATTGACCAACCCCTGTTATACAATAAACTAAACTCAAGTAGATCACCAAATGCCGTGGAGATTTCGAGGAAAAAATTATCTTAACAAATAACAACAGCCATTCTGTCTGATAAAACCTGCAAGGGAAAACAATAAAACAAGATACCATGTCTCTAATGAAGTAATAATCGAAGGGGAATTCATGGTGTGAAGTCAGCTAACGTAAGGCTGACATTGTATGAAAGTCAAGTAACTGAATATGAAGTCAGCTAACTGGATATGAAGTCCGCTAACTGGATATGAAGTCAGCTAACGCGATATGAAGTCAGCTAACGCGATATGAAGTCAGCTAACTGAAAATGAAGTCTGCTAATCGAATAGGAAGTCATCTAACTCAAAATGAAGTCAGGTAACTGAATAAAAAATCATCTATCTCAGAGGTTCTCAACCTGTTAGTCGCGACCCCTTTGGGAGTCGAACGACTCTTTCCCAGGGGTCGCCTAAGACCATCGGAAAACAAATATACTGTACTGCTATGTAGTAGCACCGAAATCAGTTTTGCGGTTGGGGGTCGCCACAACTTGAGGAACTGCATTAAAGGGTCACGGCATCAGGAAAGTTGAGAGCCACTGATATAACTGAACAAGAAGTCAGCTAACTGTATATGAAGTCAGCTAACTGAATATGAAGTCATCTCACTGTGTTTTCAGCCCAGCTTGTTGTATATATCCAATAATGTATTGGTTCATTTAATTGGTTATGTTACGCAACAAATAATTCTGCTGAAACACACAAAATTAAAATTTTCTTGGTGTTTTTTTAGCCAAAGATTCCCACCCCCACCATTATTTTTTCCTTTTCTCTCTCTACCTTTTTTTAACCTCATTATTTTTTTCTTTTTATCTCAATAAAAATTACTTGGTGGGGAGGGATAAAATTTAAGAATAATAAAATCAAAATACCAGAGCTAACAAGGCGAGCAGGGAGCGGAGCAGTGCTGCCCACGGTAGTAGCCTCAGGTTCTGTTATAATTATCTTATTTCAAGAAAATGTCACAGCATTGGGTATCGCACAAGACAAGCCCGGTTTAGGATCGATACTTAACTTTCGGTGACCAGGCATACGAGCACAAGACAAACGCGCACACGATACACGATAAGCGCGCACGTTTGGTTTCAACACTCCAATTTCATTTTATGCTCAACTGACTTCGAGTTGGAACTACGTTAAATGTAACCAGTGACTTTATATTTACCAGTGACAGACTTTGAGAATGTGATCTGCACATTCACTCAAATATTAATTGATATCTCAAGCCTGTAGCAGTTACACATCTGCAAAACAAAGTGACAACAGATTGCAATATAAACGTCAGACATCTACCTTTGGGAGATAATTTTTTTACATCAGCTTTGCACGATCCTGCTCGACATGCATTCAGATAGTTATTGTGTACATGTATACAGTTCATGGATCAAAATAAAATTGTGAAGAAGAGGAGATATTTTGATTGTAAAACTTTGTTATTTCATTTTCTTAGTAAAGTCTGCACATGGGACAAATGACTTGACAGATGAATCCAAGATGTCTCAGTAAATGTGTATAATAATATATCTTAGCTGACACCTAAATGTACATCATAACATCTTGGCTGTCACCTGAATGAACAATACACCATATTGCATGACGCCTGAATGTGCATCATAGCATCTTGGCTGTCACCTGAATGAACATAACACCATATTGGCTGACACCTGAATTGTACAACATAGCATCTTGGCTGTCACCTGAATAAACAATACACCATATTGGCTGACACCTTAATTGTACAAAATAGCATCTTGGCTGTCACTTGAATGAACAATCACCAAATTGCCTGACATCTGAATTGTACAACATAGCATCTTGGCTGTCACCTGAATAAACAATACACCATAATGGTTGACACCTGAATTGTACAACATAGCATCTTGGCTGTCACTTGAATGAACAATGCACCAAATTGCCTGACACCTGAATTGTACAACATAGCATCTTGGCTGTCACTTGAATGAACAATACACCATATTGCCTGACACCTGAATTGTACAACATAGCATCTTGGCTGTCACTTGAATGAGCAATACACAATATTGCCTGACACCTGAATTGTACAACATAGCATCTTGGCTGTCACTTGAATGAACAATACACAATATTGCCTGACACCTGAATTGTACAACATAGCATCTTGGCTGACACTTGAATGAGCAATACACAATATTTGCTGTCACCTGAATGAACAATACATCATATTAGCTGACACCTGAATGAACAATACACCATATCGGCTGACACTTCAATGAAAAATACACCATATTGGCTGACACCTGAATGAACAATACACCATATTGCCTGACACCTGAATTGTACAACATAGCACCTTGGCTGTCACTTGAATGAGCAATACACAATATTGCCTGACACCTGAATTGTACAACATAGCATCTTGGCTGTCACTTGAATGAACAATACACAATATTGCCTGACACCTGAATTGTACAACATAGCATCTTGGCTGTCACTTGAATGAGCAATACACAATATTGCCTGACACCTGAATTGTAGAACATAACATCTTGGCTTTCACTTGAATGAACAATGCACCATAATGCCTGACACCTGAATTGTACAACATAGCATCTTGGCTGTCACCTGAATGAACAATACACAATATTGGCTGTCACCTGAATGAACAATACACCATATTAGCTGACACCTGAATGAACAATACACCATATCGGCAGACACCTCAATGAAAAATACACCATATTGGCTGACACCTGAATGAACAATACACCATAATTGCCTGACACCTGAATGAACAATACACCATATCGGCTGACACCTGAATGAACAATACACCATATTGCCTGACACCTGAATGAATAATACACCATATTAGCTGACACCAGAATGAACAATACACCATATCGGCTGAAACCTAAATGAACAATACACCATATTTCCTGACACCTGAATGAACAATACACCATATTGCCTGACACCTGAATGAACAATACACCATATTAGCTGACACCTGAATGAACAATACACCAAATTGCCTGACACCTGAATGAACAATGCACTAAATTGCCTGACACCTGAATGAACAATACATCAAATTGCCTGACACCTGAATGAACAATACACCAAATTGCCTGACACCTGAATGAACAATACACCAAATTGCGTGACACCTGAGTGAACAATACACCATATTGGCTGACACCTGAATTGTACAATACAGCATCTTGGCTGTCACTTGAATGAACAATACACAATATTGCCTGACACCTGAATTGTACAACATAGCATCTTGGCTGTCACTTGAATGAACAATGCACCAAATTGCCTGACATCTGAATTGTACAATATAACATCTTGGCTTTCACTTGAATGATTAATGCACCATAATGCCTGACACCTGAATTGTACAACATAGCATCTTGGCTGTCACTTGAATGAACAATGCACCTTATTGGCTGACACCTGAATGAACAATACACCATAATTGCCTGACACCTGAATGAACAATACACCAAATTGCCTGATACCTGAATTGTAAAACATAGCATCTTGGCTTTCACTTGAATGAACAATGCACCTTATTGGCTGACACCTGAATGAACAATACACCATAATTGCCTGACACCTGAATGAACAATACACCATATCGGCTGACACCTGAATGAACAATACACCATATTGGCTGACACCTGATTGAATAATACACCATATTGGCTGTCACCTGAATGAACAATACACCATATTGGCTGTCACCTGAATGAACAATACACCATATTGGCTGTCACCTGAATGAACAATACACCATATCGGCTGACACCTAAATGTACAATACACCATATTGGCTGACACCTGAATGAACAATACACCATATTGCCTGACACCTGAATGAACAATACACCATATTGGCTGACACCTGATTGAACAATACACCATATTGGCTGTCACCTGAATGAACAATACACCATAATTGCCTGACACCTGAATGAACAATACACCAAATTGCCTGATACCTGAATTGTACAACATAGCATCTTGGCTTTCACTTGAATGAACAATGCACCTTATTGGCTGACACTTGAATGAACAATACACCATAATTGCCTGACACCTGAATGAACAATACACCATATCGGCTGACACCTGAATGAACAATACACCATATTGGCTGACACCTGATTGAATAATACACCATATTGGCTGTCACCTGAATGAACAATACACCATATTGGCTGTCACCTGAATGAACAATACACCATATTGGCTGTCACCTGAATGAACAATACACCATATCGGCTGACACCTAAATGTACAATACACCATATTGGCTGACACCTGAATGAACGATACACCATATTGCCTGACACCTGAATGAACAATACACCATATTGGCTGACACCTGATTGAACAATACACCATATTGGCTGTCACCTGAATGAACAATACACCATATTGGCTGTCACCTGAATGAACAATACACCATATCGGCTGACACCTAAATGTACAATACACCATATTGCCTGACACCTGAATGAACAATACACCATATCGGCTGACACCTAAATGAACAATACACCATATTTCCTGACACCCTGAATGAACAATACACCATATTAGCTGACACCTGAATGTCTCAAACTAAGTAAACATAAGTTTTTACCAAATTAAATAAATCAATTTCTATAAGCAAACGGCAAAACTTTTTAGACTTGTTCATCAACCTGATCATTGCTTCAATCACTCAAAATTTAACCTTACTGGTTTAAACCTCTAACAGTATTTTACATCTGTATTCAAAAGAAATGTCCCCATGTTTTTATATGACTGTGCTCCTGCATCAGTTCATTTTGTAAAACTAATAATAAAGAAATGTATGTGTGAAATATAATGTATGTGCATGAAGACTGAATGATAAAATGAATAAACTTGACCTGTCTGTGCATGAAGACTGAATGATAAAATGAATGACCTTGACCTGTCTGTGCATGAAGACTGAATGATAAAATGAATGACCTTGACCTGCCTGTGCATGAAGACTGAATGATAAAATGAATGACCTTGACCTGTCTGTGCATGAAGACTGAATGATAAAATGAATGACCTTGACCTGTCTGTGCATGAAGACTAAACGATAAAATGAATGACCTTGACCTGTCTGTGCATGAAGACTGAATGATAAAATGAATTACCTTGACCTGTCTGTGCATGAAGACTGAATGATAAAATGAATGACCTTGACCTGTCTGTGCATGAAGACTGAACGATAAAATGAATGACCTTGACCTGTCTGTGCATGAAGACTGAATGATAAAATGAATGACCTTGACCTGTCTGTGCATGAAGACTGAACGATAAAATGAATGACCTTGACCTGTCTGTGCATGAAGACTGAACGATAAAATGAATGACCTTGACCTGTCTGTGCATGAAGACTGAATGATAAAATGAATGACCTTGACCTGTCTGTGCATGAAGACTGAACGATAAAATGAATGACCTTGACCTGTCTGTGCATGAAGACTGAACGATACAATGAATGACCTTGACCTGTCTGTGCATGAAGACTGAACGATAAAATGAATGACCTAGACCTGCCTGTGCAAAAGGATTAAATGAATGAATGCATTAAATCCGTCAGTACAGATTCTACAAGAGCTGCACGAGAGACTGAATAGGAAGGATTTCCAAAACCAATGAGCACATGAGATTGAATTAATTAACATAAAACCAAATGTACACAACCTAATAACTTCAATAAGGTTCTATGTACACAACCTAATAACTTCAATAAGGTTCTATGTACACAACCTAATAATTTCAATAAGGTTGTATGTACACAACCTAATAACTTCAATAAGATTCTATGTACACTACCTAATAACTTCAACACCCCTCCATCTTTTCCTCCCCCTCTTTCTCTGCCCCTCTCTCCACCCCTCCCTCCTAACTGAAGGATTTTGGGATGGAATAAGGTGCTGGGTTAGGGCATTTCGGCCATTAGACCGACCCACCGAGTTGAGCAGTTATTCAATTCGACGTTTTAGTTTTGCCTGGGTAAAGAACTAAGTCAACAGAACCGGGGATTTCGTAATTATTCGTTGTTACAAAAATATATATTATCTTCTTTGGTCACTTTTGTTGATAATTTACAGACTAAATTTTCATACTAAAAAGTATAAAATAAAAAATAGATTTAAAACAAAAGATATATTAATTATTTTTAAAAAACACATATTTAAATCTATCTAGATCGGTTGGGCTGGTGATGGATAGGGCCATTAGGCATTAGGGCGTAAAGCGTAACGCATGATGAATCTTTGAATGTGGCCGTCGTTCTTTCGGGGAGAAAAAAATTATTTATTATAAAATTAAATAGTTTTATAGGACAAAACTTATCAAACATCTACACGCCATGGTATTTTTGGATTATGAATAAAGAACAAAAATACTGATTAAAAAATGTCAGTTCATTTGTTCTTTTTTTTTACGGTTTAATACTAAGATAACTAAGAATGTACCGGTATGTAGTATGGAATGCCCCAGCTAGTTAGATACCCTAATAGTATTACGCTGTTTGTATTTTCATATATTTAATGCTATAACGTTAACAACAAAACAAATTAAAATTGGTTCTTTAAATCGTTTATTATTACTACCAAGCTAGTTTTCACTTTCATTTTGTGGATTAAAGTTTTTATTCAGCGAAATAATGGAATAATAATACAAAAATGAACAGAGTGCAGAGTTTGAGTGAATTTGTATTTGGGAAAAAATATCAACCAATGAACTTCGTTATTCACTCAATTTCATTATTGTTGAACTTCTTTTTGTGTATAAATTTTATTATTCTATGTAAATGCGTCATTAAAATAATTTTTCTGTCACTGTCAATAAATAAACTTAGTGCAGAGTAAAATGAATATGCGAGAACATCAAAGAAGAACGGAGAGAAAAACATCGCGTAGTCTCAGTCGCTTTTTTTTTTTTAAATACTGATACTGCGCTCCGCAGTTACAGACATTTATAAGTTATTTAAACAGATTTAGCTGAAATCTGGTGACCATGGCATAGTGAGCCATGGAAGCTCGCCCCACCCAGTCACTTCGTTCAGGTTTACGGTCAAAGGTAAGTAGCCCATGATATAAACTGAATTTCTAAACATGACAGAGGTTAGTTCCCATTAAATATTATTATTTGGTATTAAAATCATGAAACGTAACTCCTGTTCCCTTGGCCATGGACCATATTTATCATGGTTGTCGTTCGCGATCGTGCATTTCAAAATATAGAAACCCATGGCTTCACATGTAAATTGTTATGGAATCGTTGGTTTTTAATTTATATTTTTTAAGTTTATTTTAATTTGCATGTACAGCGTGGTGAGCCCAGCCCTAGGCTGGGGTACCACGCTATAGAAAACTACCCATAATAATAATAAAAAAACACAACTGCTCTCCCCTCGACGGCTTTAAGAATTATTTGAGTAGCCTCTCTTTTACTCGTTTAGAATTCTTTTATAAAATTTTTTTAAAAAACAACTAAAACAAAAGCAATTTCTCATAATATGGAATTCGTTTGCGTTTATGTAACTTTTAATGGACTACGATGAGTCTCTTCCTTGTTTTGTCACGTGATACGAGTAAGCCTTCGGTAGCCTATGCTACGCATAACAACATATAACAGCTGATCAGCCATTATCATTAATTTTAAAGGACAATGTTTGTCTCCATCAGCGCTTCCCCAATGTTAATTAAAAATTTTACTTTTAAAAATATTCTTGAATACACGTGTTTTTTTAAATGACATTCATTAAATGTGACAATAATTATAATTCAGTTATGATTAAAGGAAGACAGTTGTTTGAAGAAAAATTTGTGAGCGACTAGTGTGTTGCAGACAGCCTACCGGAAGTCTTACTCGTACTTACGCTTAGCATGTGACAAAACAATCGACTCAGCGTAGTCCATTTGCTAAAACAACATCTTACCGGTAATCTAGCACTTATTTTGGTAAACACAGGCAACCTAAAGCACATCTCCTTGGCAGAAAATGCACCGTAAGAAGTGGAGACCTCCACATACTTGGGCAGCACCGCCATTAACTAACTGGTGAATCCCAAGTCCGAAGTCAGACTTTTCAACACAAATGTCAAAACTTAAAACATTCCTACGCCTACTTACCAGATGGAGCCAAAACGTTGAGAGCAACAGCGAGCATCAGGCAGAAAATAGATTGGTAAATGTGAAGAGATGGGACCGCGTTTTTTTACCATAGCCAAATCTATCCCTCACCCTAACCTGAACCCTAAATCCATCCCTCACCCTAACCTGAACCCTAAATCTATCCCTCACCCTAACCTGAACCCTAAATCTATCCCTCACCATAACCTGAACCCTAAATCTATCCCTCACCTTAACCTGCACATACAGCATGTAGAAAATATGAGTATCCACGAAGTGGAAACTGAGAAAAACAGTTTGGTACCAGCTCTTCTCCCGTCTTATTTGCATGAGTTCATGCTCTGCAATTGTTTGTGGAACTGAAATTTTCAAGAATTTCATTTTCACCTTGGGGAGAACTAGCCTATGTTTAAGCCCTAACTCTGTTTTCTTACATATTATATTCTTTTTACATGTTAAATTCTATATTGTTCCAGTTTAACATTTTTTGTGTGGGCAAGAATATTTATATCCTGAAAGGAATTCCCATTTATTTGAATCAATAAAAGAATTTTATCATCTTTTCTTCATAGCATCAGTGAAAGAATCTCCAGAAAAAAGAGCAAGCCAGACCCGCAAAACATGAATTTTGAAAAGCTGATGCTGTAGTGCCCAACTTGTGTTAGACCCCTGATTAATTAGTGTGGGTAGACAGCCTTGTATGCATTTCAAGAAAATTAAACTAGTTGGAAGACTTAGCAGACGTTTTTAACCTATTAGTAAAAATGACTAATAATTAACTCAAATAAAATTAAAATTCAATTGATTTGCATCCAAAAAGTTGGGCTGTAGTCCTATTTAAACTTATTATCGAACTTTAATGTTCATGTTCAAGTAACTAGCTGACTGGGTTAATTAGTTACTTGACTTAATGTCAAGTTAAGTCTTAAGGTAAGTTATAACAAAATGAAGATATTTACTAGACTTAGGACGGAATAAAATATTATTTTAATAAGAATACTGATCCATGTTTATTTTGCAGTACTCCCCATCAAATTTCTCAAGGGTTGTAGCAAGACTTTTATTTTTGTAGTCTTACTTCTAAACAAAAATCATAATTAACTCTAGACAACTTTAAATAAAACAAAAATAATACATATTTCATCATTCATTAAAAAAAATTATTATAAATTAATAAACTTTTGAATTAAAAATGATAAATCTTTAGGCCCTGCAGATATAAGTATTAGGAACATGTTAGTTATGTGCAAACTATTGGTTTTGGGCACATTGAGAGGTATAGTATAGTAGTCATGGGTAAAGCTCAATTCATTGAAACAATGATATTTTTTTAACAAGGGAGAATTAATTTCTCAGGACCACTTTTATTCTTCGTTATCATACATTTCTGACATCAGAAACATAACAATAATATTTTTTTTAGTGTAATGGAATATATTTCAAAATACCTTCTAAATGAAACATTGTGTATATATTTTGTTACAGACCATTAAAAAACAAAATATCGTACTCTATAAATTTTAAATCTTTGGTATTTCTTCAGGTTGCCCATTTCTGCTACAAATTGTCTTGTAGTGTCCCTACCTTACTGAAATACTTTTTAACTTGGATTAGGAACATGGTTGATGGTTGTTGTTACTTTCTAATCATGGCTGGGAACAATTCAATACTGGACAAGCTCCTTAGGATGGTATGTAGCTGTTTGAAATGCCTTCAATCTGGCACATGATAATGAGTAGCTAATTGAACACAGACATTCTAGTAAAGCTGACAGTTTTTCTTTCATTTTCAGCGGCTTAACAGTTTTAAGTCGCTAGAATATAAATCAGTTTCTTTGTTGTCTGAACTTTTGAATTTATTATTTATTTTTTTCTATGTGTCAGATGTTATTTTTCTTTTAGAACAATTTTAAAACATCTTATGTACTAAAAACAAAGGCCTTAAAAATATATCTATCTATAGATAATGTTGCTAAGTGGCCAAGTTATAAAACTGAATATTATGGGTCACTGGTTTAAATTTTGCCAGGATTTTAAAAACAAAAAACAAACGTGGGACTTAAATTGTATTACAGGATAATTACTAAGGGGAATTAGTTATTCTAATAAATTAATTTAATTAAAAAATATAAACTGAATGAGACATTGTTTATTACCTGGTCATATATTGTCACGTACCATTATATGGTTTTTACAAATTTAATCTGTTTTAATATTTATGGCTCGTTAAATGCACTACCTAACAAACACATGAAAACGAGTATACAAAGGATAACAATAACAAAGCTAGTGTTATTAACAATAATTGATTTAATGAATGCTATTAAGTTGATATCAAAATAAACAAATAAATATACAGGAAAAAAGACTATAATAACTTACAGTACGGCAAGTGAACAGTCGAGACTGTGTTAACATTAGTAACTAAGGATAGATAATCGTCACAATTTCTTTCAACATATTCTTTAACATGTTAATGTGACAAAATTGTTTATTAAAATTTTATAAAATTCATTACGTCAAGAAAGTGTGCAGAAAATAGTATATAGTTATAAGTTTCTTCTACATTAAATTGGAATCCTGTGGCTTCATAGCATACCTTACTACGTGTCTGCACATACTTTCTTTGGGTAATGAATTTAAAAAAAATATTTTCTACTGTTTTGAGCCCTTACACTTGTCTTTGAAAAAAAAAGTTGTTTTTTTCAACCTTCAAATCAAAATTAAACAGAAAACTAAAATTTGTTTAAATAAATACATATTAAGCATACACATAAATACATATTAAGCAAACATTCCACCTCAACATGTAAAGCCATTTCTCTATGTAATATATGCTGCATGGATACATGCCTTGGTGCTACAGGAGGGTTGGCATTTAGTGCTCTGATACTACAGGAGGGCTGGCCATGGGTGCCCTGATACTACAGGAGGGTTGGCTATGAGTGCTCTGATACTACAGGAGGTTTGGCTATGAGGGCCCTGATACTACAGGAGGTTTGGCCATGAGTGCACTGATACTACAGGAGGCTTGGCTATGAGTGCTCTGACACTACAGGAGGGCTGGCCGTGAGTTTCCTGATACTACAGGAGGTTTGGCCATGAGTGCACTGATACTACAGGAGGGTTGGCTATGAGTGCACTGATACTACAGGAGGTTTGGCCATGAGTGCACTGATACTACAGGAGGCTTGGCTATGAGTGCTCTGATACTACAGGAGGGTTGGCTATGAGTGCTCTGATACTACAGGAGGTTTGGCCATGAGTGCACTGATACTACAGGAGGGTTGGCTATGAGTGCTCTGATACTACAGGTGGGTTGGCTATGAGTGCTCTGATACTACAGGAGGTTTGGCTATGACATTTCTTCTTGATTGGAGGCGATATTCAAAAAAATCAGAACAGGATTCGGTTAACGAGAGACCCCATTTGCACTTGTAATTGTTAGTAAAACTAAAGTACACTGTTAACGTTTTAGATTGTTTTTATATTATTTTTTCATTTTGTTTAAAATCTAAATTTAATTCCCTTGAATGTGTTTTTAAGTTAATGTCTATCTGAAAGGGAAGCCCTAAATATTTTTTCATTAAAAAGCCTGTTTCGGAATAGATTTTAAGGAATAGAGGACAGCAAATGACCAATGTAAGAAATATTCACAAGATCGATTCAACATTAGAGTTAGTCTTCTGGAGATTTTTTTTCCAGGTATAAATTTGATGAAGCCCACATGAGACAAAATGAGCACACACTTGGGCATATCAGACCTGTTTACCCGCAAACTCTTAAAATCGTACAATATCATCACAAAATCGTTCACTGCATTATCTTAATAGTAACAAATAAACATACAGTATATATAATGTATGCACCTCAAAATCATACATTGTACGCCAGAATCGTAAGAGTAAACAGGTCTGGCATATTTCTTTACCAGAAGCAAATGAAATTTTAACAGTTTAAACCTTAAGTTCAACATCAAAAGTAGAAAGCCCTACTGAAGCTCTTGATTAGAGGCTATCAGATTAACTAGAAAAAAAAAAGTTGTCCAATGACACTGTACAAAGTTGTGCAATGTAACTGTACAAATTGATGTATCCAATATTTTGATTTTGAATTTCATTAAGAGCAATCAGATATTCAAAAATATGATGACACATATTATATGATAACGCACTGATTGTGCTATGTCAGTGAGTTCTGTTAACTTATCTCAAACCATTGTCAAACATGTATTAATCTTACAATAATTCTTTTCTAACTCTCAAGAATCTTATTTTCTACATGTATTGTGTGTTCAAAGATTTTGCCAACAGGTATTTTGCAACATAACCGCAGATCGGCCAGTATGAAACGTCGTGGGTTAAGAATTATTTTAATTGTACTGCGTTATTTAAAGTGTACACAAAATATTTTGGGAGCGATCAAATTCGCCACATTTTAGAGATTCATTTGATCCATGTGTTGATTGGCAATAGTGTTTCCCTCCCTCCCCCCCTCCCACTTTTTTCCAGATCAAATTTATCGTGTGTATTTCTTTCATTTAATTGCCATTGCCTTATTTTTTACCTTCTAAAGACAGTTTTGTAGTCAAAATTTTGCAAGGTATATTTGGCTTGCTCTTGAAGTTAAGCAAAATCTTTAGTAATTTTCTTTTTAAAACCCTTCCAGTGACCTGGACAAAGTTGCAGAAATACTCAATAATTGTTATGACTTTTTAATAATTTTGCTAGGTTAATGAAAACAACTACTTAATACATGAGGCCAAAAAAACTTCCAATTATTTGTAAAAAAAAGATCATTGATCTGAAGTTTGGTTCGTCAACTTTTCCATTAACATCAGAATTAAAGAATTTGATTAAATATTCTAATACCACCTCTAACTGCTATATTTCCTTTAAATTAAATATTGTAATTAATTTTTGAAAATAATTAAATTTTAATTTGTATATTGTTATGTTATCCATTGTTATTATTTTCTCATTTAAGCCACGGAATCTATAAGATGTGGCGTCTACAATCCTTAGGTCCCTTTTAAGTAAATTGAAGACCCTAGTGTTAAAAGTACTTAAGTCACATTTTTGTCAAAATCAATCTAAACTGTGATCTTTTATTACCCAGTTTAGAGAAGTGTACTGCAGAAATTGCAGGTTACTGCCAAAGAAACTGTATCACACCAAAAACAAGGGCAAACCTCGCATAAGCACCTACTCCACCAATAACCCAGAGAGAACGGAAGAATACAACCATAGACTACAAGAAGCTCTTGAACAAATGCCACCAATAGACACTATTGAGTCCAAGTGGTCTCATCTGCGGGACACTATCTATAACTCGGCTATCACGGCATTTGGCAAGAGAGAACGCAAAAGTGCAGATTGGTTCGAGGCTCACTGGCAGGAAATGAAGCATGTCACTGATGCTAAAAGAAAGGCTCTCTTGGCTTATAAAGACACGCCTTGCCCAGCCACTCTACAAACTCTTAAAAGTGCCAAGAAAAACACCCAGCAGGCAGCTCGCCACTACGCTAACACATATTGGCTCAATCTAAGCTCCAGCATACAGTCAGCTGCTGATAGAGGAGATGCAAAGGCTATGTACGAGAATATAAAACAAGCAACAAGGCCTCTGACCTCCAAGACTGCGCCCTTAATGTCAAAAACAGGGGAACTTATTACTGATCGGGATAAACAACTCAAACGGTGGATTGAGCACTACTTGGAACTATACGCAACAATGAACCATGTCTCAACCGCTGCCCTGGACGATATCCCAGACCTGCCGGTCATGGATGAGCTTGACACCCTACCCACCCTAGAAGAGGTAGGTAGAGCCATCGATTGTCTCGCCTGTGGGAAAGCCCCTGGCAATGATGGAATTCCACCAGAGGTTCTAAAATGTGGAAAGGAAGTTCTATTACGGCCATTGCACGATCTCCTTACTATGTGCTGGGAACAGAGACAGCTACCACAAGAGTTGAAAGATGCAAACATTATTACATTGTACAAGAACAAAGGAGACAAGAGTGACTGCAACAACTATCGTGGAATCTTCCTTCTTAGCATAGTTGGAAAGGCCTTCGCCCGAGTTGCATTAACACGCTTGCAGACCGTAGCATCGCGTTTACTCCCAGAATCGCAATGTGGCGTTCGAGCCGGTAGGTCAACCATAGACATGATCTTCTCTCTGCGTCAATTGCAGGAGAAATGCAGGGAACAACATATGCCTCTATACATAGCGTTTGTCGACCTCACTAAAGCTTTTGATCTTGTCAGCAGAAGCGGCCTCTTCCAGATCCTAAAAAAATAGGCTGCCCTGCACGTCTGCTTAACATCATCGAGCAGTTCCACTATAACATGCAGGGCACAGTATGCTATGACGGTGCCACCTCAGAAGCTTTTCCAGTAAGTAGTGGAGTAAAGCAAGGCTGCGTCCTAACTCCTACTTTATTTGCAATCTTCTTCTCCATCTTACTCCAGTATGCCTTCAAGAACAACAGCGATGGGATATACATTCACACTAGAGCAGACGGGAGATTGTTCAACATTGCGCGCCTTAGAGCTAAGACCAAAATAAGAAAGGTCATGCTACGTGAGCTCTTATTTGCAGATGACGCCGCTTTAGTATCTCACTCAGCAGACGGCCTGCAGAGCCTTGTATCCAGTTTATCCGCTGCCTGCAAAGAGTTTGGCATGATCATCAGCTTAAAGAAAACCAACATTATGGCTCAGGACGCTGACTCTCCCCCCACTATCTCCATCGACGACTGCGACTTGGATGCTGTTGACAGATTCACATATCTAGGGTCGAACATTTCGAGCACCCTCTCAATGGAGGATGAGATAAGTGGTAGAATAGGGAAGGCCGCAACTGTCATGGCGAGACTGAAGAAAAGAGTCTGGTCCAATGCCTGCGTCGCATCCTTGACATCAAATGGCATGAAAAAGTCCCCAACACGGATGTCCTGTCTCAAACAAATATGTGCAGCGTCCCAGCCCTTTTAATCCAAAGACGCCTCCGCTGGCTTGGGCACGTCAAGCGAATGCAACCTGGTCGCATACCTAAGGACGTGCTGTACAGCGAGCTGGCGACAGGGAAAAGGTCAGTTGGACGGCCTCGTCTCAGATACATAGACATTTGCAAAAGAGATATGAAGGCGGCTAACATCAACATCTCAAATTGGGAGGACCTGGCGGAGGATCGATCCACATGGTGGGGCATCGTGAAGGAAGGATCACTACGTGCCGAGGAGCTCTACAGGGCGGAAGCAGCTGTGAAGAGAGCGCGGAGAAAGGCAAGAAAACACTACTCCACCGCATTCGTGTGCGGGACATGCACAAGAGACTGCCATTCAAGGATCGGTCTCATTAGTCACACGAAGAGCTGCAACCAGACAAGATAATATATCGTCTCTCGTAGACGGAAAGATGCCATACTGCAGAAATTTGAAGACATTAAAATGTGCATTAGGCCCTTAATTAAACAAGACAAAAAATGAAAATAGTCACAGACGAAAAGCATATTTGAACTTGATCTATCTCAAAATGTGCATTTTGTGACTAAAGTACTTTTAGCACTAAGGTCTTCAATTGGGACTTTCGAGCCCCAAGGCTTTCCTATAGGAAAATCTGGCCCTGACAAGGTCACACACCATGTGATATCAAACTTGTCATACAAGTTTAAAAAAGGTAATAATGGGGGAGACTGCAATCAGGTTAGCACAATAGGAAATTAGTAAAACACAGTAAGGTTAAACCTGATAAAAGGAACGCAACAAAACAACGAACGTGTCGGCAGGAAGCCTTCATCAGCGAACAAACAGAAACACGAATAAAATTTAAAAATGTATAAAAAATATATAATATAGCACTTAGCTCAGAAATAGTATCCAAGAGGGCAGCAAAAGATTAGTGACAGAGAGTAAGTGGGAGAAAGGTTAAATAGGGAAGAGGGAAAGAAAAGAGGAGAAGTAAGTCCACTGCGATAGGTCGTGACGTGGAGGGGCGGAGCCAGGTTCAAACAGTGAATAGAGACATGACATTCAAACCATGTGGGTACAAGGTGTTATAGGTCAGAATAAGCCATTGTTGATAGTTATTGGAGTATCTTGGAAGAAGGGTTGGAAGAATATAGTGCCAAAACCTTCAGTATGTCAAATAAATGTGTGTATGAACTCGTGAGCCAATAACTAAATTTTTTACTAGGTGCTTCTATTGATAATTATATTTCTTTCTTTAAATGTTATAATTTGTAACTTGACTCTCACTTTTAATGTCTTTGATTTTGTAGATGCTGCACTTGTAAATATGTTTTGTAGTATCAGTAAAGGATGCGTACAAAGTTGGTCTTCAAATTTACCCAGCATTCGGTGGTCTAGTTGTTCAGACTGCAGATTTACTGGGATTCTTCAATTTCTGTGACTACAAGCTGCTCACTATGCGAGCTACTCTCCCTAGAGCTACTCTCCCTAAGGGCTACTCTCCCTAAGGGCTACTCTCCCTAAGAGCTACTCTCCCTAAGAGCTACTCTACCTAAGTGATACTCTCCCTAAGAGCTACTCTCCTTAAGAGCTAATCACTATCCGAGTTCCTCTCTATACAAGATACTGGCTTCCATAAAAACGGGGCCATTTTATTTTCACATATTTTTATAGTGTGGCAGTACAGTACTTGCTGGCAAGTTACATAATCAATCATGTTTTGTTCAATACTCAACAAATCTGCTTGTGTAAAAGGCAAGAATTCTAGTAAACAAAGAGGCAGTGTGAACGTACCTTAAAAATGTGTGCATATATATATATGCTTGTAAATATGTTGTCTGGTATGAGTTAAAGATGTACATATTGCTGAAGGATACGCCTGACATTGTGCACAAAAAGAGTTATAACAAGGGCAATGAAGAATTAGGATGTCAAAACCCCCTGTGATAAAATACCAAATCTCTTTTGTACAAAAACGACACCATCCATAAGGGAATAATCATTGTACATTTTTCTTGTCAGGATCTTGAGATTGATCTTAATCTAAAACAAAAAGCAAACGTTAAACTGAAAATGGATTAATTTTAAAAGTTACAGGAAAAGTATGAAATACAGTCATTCTATAGCTAAACTGCCGGGACTTTTTATACACAAACATTTAAATTGAAGTACAAAACGTTGATCAGAAGGCTTATGGAATACCTGGATTATCAGAAGGCTTATAGAATGCCCGGATTTCACATTTTGCCTGTAACATGTAACTGGAGGGCTTGGTGGAATAAGGTGCCTACATTTTCTTGGCCTGCTTGGATTTCACAAAGACCGAATCAGTTACAAAACAAGTCACCATCAACTATCACGTGTGTTTCTTTTATCAAGATAATTAACTTTATATCACCAGGAGTATTCATCTCCTTGGGAAATAGTTGTGTGAGGGGTGGGGGTGAATATTGGTTTTTTATCTCCCTAACAACAGTTCATTTTTTTTTATATTTCTTATATGTAACTGTAACTCACTGTTGCCCTACATTGAACATTCATGTCTTCATCTCCTTGGGAGATAGTCTCAGAGAGATTAATTTTGTATTTTTTCCCCCACATTGAGCATTCTCCTTGGGCAGGGGGGTGTGTGAAAGAGGAGTGCTGAGGGGTGGGAGAGGGATGTGGGAAAGGGGAGGGCAAAAGGATCGGATTGGCAAGGGGGTGGGGTTTGCTGAGGGGAGGGAACAGGGGGTGTGACTTGCTGTAAATAGTGACCTGCAGTAAAGGTTGACTTTGTAAAAATAATGATTTGTTGTAAATGGTGAATTGCTGTAAAGGGTGGCTTTTAAAAGAGTATGTTTGTTGTAAAGGGTGATCTTGTGTCTTCATTTTCTTTTTTCTCAAATAAATAAATAAAAACTTTAAATATTTGTGTTCTTTTTAATAAATACATTTTTTTTAATCATTTCAATAATTTTATTTAAATTTATTATCTTTTGCTTTTCCCTCATATTGTTGATCCCTCTGATCAAGTGATATTCATAGAGTCATTTTCTTTGCCTTGAAATGCTCGGCACCATCTTCTTAGCCTTCAATTTTGAGTGTTGTCAGAAAATTAAAAAAAATTTAAGATACTGTAACGCGCACACTGTGATCTTCTCATTTTGCTATAACTTGTTCCAACCCACGAGGAGATGTGGATAAATAGAACCAGTAACTATAACAAAGGCATCACAACAATAATAGCATCTTAATAATATAATCCTTTGCTATGCACACTTTCAAACATTCTTCCCAAATGGATCAATCATTAATTGCTACTTAGAAATAATTTGATGAGAATATGTACCAAAAAAATAATACAATTTATCAATCAGGAGGTTGTATATTTTTATATGAAGGGAGTTTAGCTGAACATGAAAAAAGCTAAAAATTGTAAATCCATGGTAGGAATTTTTCATTATTACAATTCTTTATATAAACTTCTGCTTTTGTTTGTGGCAGGCTGGCAAAATCTTTCCGCTGGTTAAAGATTGTTAAATTGTTTATTACTGGAGGCGCCACAGAACATAGTAATTTAAATGAAACTAAAATCTGCAATTCTGGGGTGGTGGGAGGGTGCAAATGCCCCAACCATGCTCTACCCAAATGACGTCCCTGGTGACAGTCGGTGAATTTTTGAAAATGCAGCGATACTCCATTTCAGATATTATAATTAAAAGGTTATCATCTAAATAACCTTTTTTTTATGACAATGAAATCTAATTCATGTTTGTATTGTAAAATATTTCAAATAACAATAACTATTGGCTTTTTTTTTTTTTAACTTTTAAATATTTTGTTAAAAATATCATATACATTTTGAAATGGAGTTATGTCCCTTTGTTTAGGAGACAAAACGTGTCTTTAGAGTGGTTTAGGCAATATATTTTGCTGTATAAATATCATCATTTACTATACTTTGAGAACAATGCTAAACCCAAATGGGCCTAACAAATCACACTCATTCATTTCATTGTGAACGTTCACAAACCTTATCTTGTCCAAAGATGACATGAATGAACTGACTTCTATGGGATGGAAGATCATTGGAACATGGTCTGTAGAGATCTCGTAACCATTCATCGTTTGATTATTCCAAACCTGTTGAACAATGATACAACTCATGAAAAATGAATGCTTAATGAATTAACAATGGGTACATGGGTATCAATTCAAACACCCTTTACCCATCAAAATTCATTTCACATGTAACACACTAACACAGTGGTTCTCGATCTATACTTTTGTTCAAGAGGGGTGTGAGTTTTGACATAATTATATATCAAGATATTCCAAAAACGTCAACCCCCAACACTTAAGCAGATCTTCAGAACCTTTTTTGCCCCACTCCACGACTCCACGCCTGAGCGCCCAAAAATGTTTCATATCACCTAATTCCCTATTCCTTTATAGAAAAAGCGTAGATCTAACTAAGATTTTCTAATTTGGGACGTGCTAAAGTCTCAATAAAGTAGCTACCTTTAAATAGTGTTCCATCTAACTACATTGCCCCCAAACACATTTCCAAACCCTTTAGACCAGCGGTTCTCAACCTGTGGGTCGTGACTGATTAGGGGGTCGATCGACCATGACACAGGGGTCGCCTAAGACCATCGGATAGCACATATCTATGAAGTAACAACGAAAATGATTGTATGGTTGGGGGTCGCCATAACATGACGAACTGTATAACAGGTCGCGGTATTATGAAGATTGAGAATCACTGCTTTAGACTATTTGTCATCGAATAATACACCCAGAGTATCAGGTATAATTACTAATGGCATTGGGGAAAATGAATAGGGAATCCAAAAGTAGCTTGTTGTGTCATTGTAAAATTGAATGGGCTTTAGCAACACTAATGATATCTGAGTGGTAGGATGTGGTGGAGCAGGCCAGGGCCCTACATGCGCTGTAACAACACTGACGATGATATCTGAGTGGTCGGATGTGGTGGAGCAGGCCAGGGCCCTACATGCGCTGTAACAACACTGACGATGATATCTGAGTGGTAGTATGTGGTGGATCAGGCCAGGGCCCTACATGCGCTGTAACAACACTGACGATGATATCTGAGTGGTAGGATGTGGTGGAGCAGGTCAGGGCCCTACATGCGCTGTAACAACACTGACTATGATATCTGAGTGGTAGTATGTGGTGGAGCAGGCCAGGGCCCTACATGCGCTGTAACAACACTGACGATGATATCTGAGTGGTAGGATGTGGTGGAGCAGGCCAGGGCCCTACATGCGCTGTAACAACACTGACGATGATATCTGAGTGGTAGGATGTGGTGGAGCAGGCCAGGGCCCTACATGCGCTGTAACAACACTGACGATGATATCTGAGTGGTAGGATGTGGTGGAGCAGGCCAGGGCCCTTTGATGGGCTGTAGTGTCACTTGTGATGATGTCTGAATGGAAGGATGTGGTGGAGCAGGCCATGGCCCTACATGGACTGTAGTACCACTGACGATGATCAATATTAGCAATTTATAGGCTTATGTATCTTTATTTCTCCCATTTAGCTGCATACTAAATTAATATGATTATTTAAATTGAATTCCAGGATGTTGTATGAGAAAAATCAACACATAATTAAGTCTAGACATGATCAACACATAACTAAGTCTAGACATGGCCAGGATGTTGTTTGAGAATAATCAACACATAACCAAGTCTAGACATGATCAACACATAACCAAGTCTAGACATGATCAACACATAACTAAGTCTAGACACGACTATAAATCAAATTTCAGCATGCGTGTAGATACTCATTTATAAGCCTACGTTAACAAAAATATATTTTAATGGAATAATTGGGAAGGTCGGCTTATGAGTGGATCATAAGAAGTTTGCTCCAGGTACATTGATTATAGAAAACATTGAAGATTGTATCTGCGCAAATGACGGATAAGATTGATTCTGGCACTAAATGCCCTTGTGCAATACGTGCAAGGTATGGATGGGACATCTCCAGATGTAGGTGGGTTTTCTGCATTGTCTTTCAATGGAAGTCAACACTTAAGTCCTGTGCGAAATTGCCTTTATCCTTATTTTGCAACTGACTATGACTGGCTGTGCATAGAATCAAAGTACCTATATTGAATAATGACATTGTTATTGTAGATCGCCAAGGTTCTATTTTTAGTACAACCATACCTCGCTTTACGACCTAGATACGTTCCGGAAAAGCTGCCCGTAAAGCGAAAAGCCGTATTATGAATCAATAATTTTGATATAAACCCATACAAATTTAATTGGATCTGTTCCAATTTTTGTATAAAATAATATAGTCGTTAGTTCATAAATCATTTTATTCTTTTCATTTCCTATAAAAATAAAAGTACAAAACATTGTAATACAGAAATTTAAAAAATTAACATATAAATTATAAATTAAAAAACAAAAGAAATCATATGCACATATTTATACATAAAATAAAATGTTTAGAAACTTTATAATCTGATGAACATTAACACGAAAAATCATCTGCCATCCTCACTTTCCACTGTTGTGGATTGACCAAGTTGAAAATATTTGTGCAAAGTTGTCTGCTTCGCCTTGCTTTCTGTTTCTTTTAAAAGAGTTTTGTTACAGGCAATTGCTGAATTGACTCCTCTAGACACTTTAGCGCTGCGTTCTTCGTCGGGATCATTTTGAAGAAGGATGTTCATTCCCTGCTCAAAATATGAAGGTGCATTTGATAGGTTCTTTGCAGTTAGCTGGCTCTTCATCAAGATCTTGTTGTGTATTAAACTGAATCAGTTCCTCGTTTGAAATAGGTTCTCTGTCAGGGGAGAAGCTGAAACTAAAGGGAGTATATCTATTGGCCGTATAATGAAACATCGTGGGCCGTAAACCGAAAAAGTGCCATAATTTAAAAAGGCCGTAATAGCGAAATGCCGTATAAAGAGCGGCCGTATAGCGAGGTATAGGTGTATAGTTAACATATAGATTAATGAAGCGAGTATCTGTGCGATACATACTATTGAATGTTTAATAGTTTTAAGGGCTTTTTACTTGCACCAAAATTATTTTAAAGGTTTCGGATTTTTAAAAATATTATTATACCCTATTGCTTCTACTGGCAAATTATAAGGTCGGCTAATGAGCGGGGTACACACTTTTCAGGAATTCCCCGGCAAAATCTTAGAGATCCGGCTGATGATCGACTGGGAATTAATGTCCGAGATCCCTAAGATTGGTCAGTAACCGCAAGATTAATCACCATAGTAATAAATCAAGCATTAAGTTAAAACTTAAAAATAAACAGCCACAGTTAATGAAGAGTAAATGGGAAAGAAAGGTATTTACCTGAAGTAAAACGGTAAATGGGATAGAAAGGTATTTACCTGAAGTAAACCGGTAAATGGGATAGAAAGGTATTTACCTGAAGTAAAACGTTAAATGGGATAGAAAGTTATTTACCTGAAGTAAAACGGTAAATGGGATAGAAAGGTATTTACCTGAAGTAAAACGGTAAATGGGATAGAAAGGTATTTACCTGAAGTAAAATGTTGGCCGTACATTGTCCTGACATGTCATGATTCCTCCTGTACTTTTATCAAAAGAGCAGCTGTGAAGTCTTACTGTGATGCAGGCCTTCAAGCGATCTCTTTGAAAGCAACACCATCAACCTGGAAGTAAAATAGCATAGGAATTAGTAGAAAGATAGAAACTCTACTATATTAGGGCGCAATCTTGCATTTATATGTAGATAATATCCTATGAACAATTTTAACCTGAAAGTTACTAACATAATAAGTTGTTGTTTTTTAATTTAATCACGCACCTGATGTAATTATTGATTTTGACACCAACCATGTTTGTATGAGTGTTGAAACAAAAGATTCTAGGTTCATTTTACACCAACCATGTTTGTGTCGGTGTTGAGACAAAAGATTCTAGGTTCATTTTACACCAATCATGTTTGTGTCGGTGTTGAGACAAAAGATTCTAGGTTCATTTTACACCAACCATGTTTGTGTCGGTGTTAAGACAAAAGATTCTAGGTTCATTTGACACCAGCCATGTTTGTGTCGGTGTTGAGACAAAAGATTCTAGGTTCATTTTACACCAACCATGTTTGTGTCGGTGTTGAGACAAAAGATTATAGGTTCATTTGACACCAGCCATGTTTGTATGAGTGTTGAGACAAAAGATTGTAGGTTCTGAAAAGGAAAGTTGAATAGCTTCGGTTAGTTCTGGCTCTGCTCTAGTGTGACAGACAGTACGTTTTCTAGAGGTCTGGTCCCTTTCGTTATGGTCACATAAACAATATAAGTGTCTAGAACACCTTTCCTCCTAGCCCCTGCAGAGCTGATGTGTTGCATGTTTCAAGTAACAACAAAAAGCGGTGAAAAGATTCAGGTTTCTATTTATTTACTGGCTTCATGTGCATGACATTGGAAAATGTATAAGAACTAATAACTGGTGTTCAGAATGATATAGACGAGTCCAGAAATCCTACACATACTACAACAAAAAATATAGCTGCTAACAACTCCTAGCGAAAATGTACTAATTCCCTCTCGCATCCACAGCAATGTTCACTCTCAACACAACAATCATTTCACACACACGTCTTTCCTCACCTGGTTTGTCTTGAACACAACGCCATGGTCATACGTCATAGGTCATATGTCATAGGTCATACGTCATATGTCATACGTCATGGTCATGGGTCATAGGTCATACGGGGCCGAGACAATTCGTGGGATTAAAAAGGGGAAAAACTAAAGGAAAAAAACACTATCGCTCACTCACACAACCTCACAACCAGACCAGAACAACATGACGCAATCTGACCGTGACAGGGGTAGGAGCTGAAAATTTGACAAAACATGCATACAAGTAATAAGTCACTTTATAAGAATCCCAATTAGTGCCCCCCCCCCCCCCCAAAAAAAAAAAAAAAAAATAGCTTGCAAGCATACATTTTTTTCTCAAGACTCTGAAATATATTAAATTTCTAATCAGCCACCTCCTCTTGCACCGCGGATTTATTTAACCAACTATTTCAGGCCAAAAAAAAGATAAAAAATTATACCGCAACAAACGCATTTGCGATATTATTTTTTTAAAGAATCTCATTGAGCGGGCCGCATTTATCGGGGGTTTTATTTCGCGAAATCGGTGTCTTCATATGTCTTTCATCTTCCATTTTAAAATCAGGACACACTGATTTTTTGGGGTTGTGGATGGGGGCTGTAAATTTGATTGAATATGTTGTCATCGGCAACGAGAAAATTGGCCAAGTTTCAGCTCGATAGGTTGACGTTAAGTGGGTCAATTAGCAGTGCGATGATTTGTGACACCAACACACAAAAGCGAATCTAATACAAAGGATTAAAAGGGGGGATTCGTTGTTAAGGTATTGATTGGCAAAATGCGTAAAATACTGCAGAGCGGAGGTACTCAAAATCAAATTATCCGGGGGCCGCAGGAGGTAGAGTCTGAGTGAGACTGGGCCGCAGGAGGTAGAGTCTGAGTGAGACTGGGCCGCAGGAGGTAGAGTCTGAGTGAGACTGGGCCGCAGGAGGTAGAGTCTGAGTGAGACTGGGCCGCAGGAGGTAGAGTCTGAGTGAGACTGGGCCGCAGGAGGTAGAGTCTGAGTGAGACTGGGCCGCAGGAGGTAGAGTCTGAGTGAGACTGGGCCGCAGGAGGTAGAGTCTGAGTGAGACTGGGCCGCAGGAGGTAGAGTCTGAGTGACACTGGGCCGCAGGAGGTAGAGTCTGAGTGAGACTGGGCTGCATAAAGTATTTCACAAAAAAGCGATTACAAATTCAATAAAGCACAACTGTTACAATCCGCTCAACCTTTATTATTAAAAAAAGGGTTCTCAAGAACTAGGTTTCACTTTCTTCCTCCTAATCCTTGTTGCCAGAGACATTGCAGCGCGTATTCTTACACAGCTGATCAACTTTTGGCTATTGTAGGAAGAATTAATTTTGATTTTTTTTGTATCGTTGAAAAGGTCTTTTTTGACTAACCTTATTTTGAAAGTGACTAAGCTGACAGGATCGGAATTTACCTTACTCGCCAATTGTAAAGACTAGCGGTAATTTTAATAAGGATTATTTGATGCTGTTTGTGATTGCTGCGGTTTACAGAATTACGGTTGTGCATTACCCACTAATTTAATTTTTAAATTTTTAATACATGTCTATACAATATTCGAAGCGAGTTTACTCTAATCCGCACTTAACTCAACTTTGTCTTATAAAATGCTATTGAATAAAACCTTTTAGTCCAATTTTAAAACGATTGTTACCATTATAATCATCGTCCGAACCTATACAAAGATAATAAAAATCAGAATCAGACGAGTCGGTGAGATTCGACTGAAACCGTGGCGGAGGGTCACATTATAGATATGAGAATGGGGAAAACGCGCTGGCCGCATTAACACTACACTTTGCTGTCAGGTATCGGGACGCAAAATATCGTCTTGCGGGCCGCAAATGGGCCGCGGGCCGCTAGTTTGAGACCCATGCTCTTGAGTCGAGAGTATAATAAGAAAAATCAAGACAGCAATAAGAAACTATTCAACGTGTACGTGTGTGCGTGGTATTTGTCTTTTTTTAGATTTGAAACACGTTATCTAAAAAACGCAAACATTCTAAGGCATGAAATGAAAACCACATACGAAACAAATCATTAATAGCAGCCACGTTTTCGTCTTTTCCTCATTTTAGACCAATTAAAAACTGAATTAAATATAAAATGTGTCAGTTGATGTCTAAGAGTCAAACCGTGGAAAACCACTTCATGGAGCTTTTTCTGTTCTTGTGATCACGTGATCAGTCCATCAGTGTGCCATTGGTCGGTAGTTGGCTTTTACGCACATTGATAACAGATTAGTCAGCACTGATCAAAGACAACACTATAACTGATCGCGTAAGGTCAATACAAATGAAGACTAGAAGAAGAATTGTCGGGTACCACATGAACTATTTCATAGTCAAATTTTTTTGTATTGACTTTTTTTTCTTTCTTTCCAAGCACGTTTCGTTGGCACTTAAAGAGGCGGCAAATATTCTATCGTCAGCGATTTCTATAGAATACGGGGGCCCACGTATTTGGTGTACCTCAACCAACGAAAAAAGAAGACTATTCCACTACTGGCAAGTAATGATATTATTATCACATTGAGTCAGGGCGTATCACGTGAGCGCCTAGGTGTGGCGCAGTTGATGGTTGGTTTACTGAATTGGTGGGGGTTGGGTACATGACGTTACCCCTAATTTTTTTTAATTTTATTTAACACGGATGAGGACCTGTTTTTGTAAACATTTCAAATAAAATTGCTAGATATACGACTACGTTGTGAATGCACGGAGCCAAAGTAGTAGCTGTTTTTTTCTATGCGTGGACAAAGTAATTGTTGTCAAATGTAAGTGTACCAATGAAATTTATACGGAAAAAATTTGTTTTACGGAAACTGGAGAATGCATCTTTTTAAATAGCTACACCTTCTGAGTAAAGCTACCGCAAAATTGTTACGCGACAGTAGCTAATGTTTGTTCAAACCGTTGTAACTACAAAACAATCTTGTGTTTAGTATTCATGAGATCAAACACGACAATTCATAAAATACGGGAATTTGAAATATGATCCATTCATCGTTTTGTTAAGTAAGCTTGTATAGTGCTATAAGTTCATTATTTTAATGTGCTATAAGTTCATTATTTTAATGTGCTATAAGTTCATTATTTTAATGTGCTATAAGTTCATTATTTCCAAGCTCCATATTGAACCTCATTTAATTGACAGAACGTAAAAATCTCTCACCATAAGCATCTTCCAAGTAGACATGAATCAACGCTAGCCTTTTGGATGTGTGACCTGTGCCCTCACACAGGGCGCCGTGGCAATAAGGGCGCCGTGGCAATATGGGCGCCCAGTAAATATTTAAATTTCCTTAGTTTATTATAGTGAAGTGTGAACCTCGGGTCCGGGGGTCGACAAAACGGTATTCTAACTTTTCGTACAATCGCTTTTCATACATTGAGTTTTGATACAATGAGTTTTTATACAATGAGAAATTAATGTACAAGTTAAAATGCGAATGGTTAGCTATATGTATAGCATCATAACAGTGCTCCGGAGCCTACGTCGTAGGCCCATCCCTCTTTTTCAAAATTAAACTTTCACTGGTGTAAAATGATTTAGTTTTGATATTCATTGGTATACTTATGTAAATGTACCCACGTTTCGTTGACGCCATTGATTTTCTTAATTGGTAAACATATGTTTTTATTTGTAAAAAGAGAAAATAACATCTCTTTTTTTCACAACTGTAATATAATTGGGTTTAAAAATATTGTCAACCTCGTAAAAATGTAGATACCCTATTTCCTACCCTCAAATGTAAGTGTAGCTAAGGAGGTTAATTATTTATCAAATTCCTTCCTTTATTCTGAGGCTGCTTGGGGCAAAATGAGAGTATCATGTGCCCCCCCCCCCTCCCCGTCAACGTTAAATAAAAATAAATAAAATAATTCATGGGATTGTAGCCCCTATGTACGCAAACACGCATTTCTTTACTACATATGGTTTGCTAGTATTTGGATGAGTGATAATTGCATTTTTTAAAGTGAAAGCTATTTGGCTATGGATTTTCGCTGCACTGATTGACTTAAGCGGTATTTTCTAATTAAACGTTTTTATTACGTTATAAATTTAATAAAAGTATATTTTTGAACTGAATAAAAGTAAAAACTTAAGTAAAAAGTTAAAAATACAAAGCTAACATTTTTTGTTTGTTTTATTAACAATTTAAAAAGCTATTAATTTTATTTATTAAGTTTATTTTAAAGAAGGGGAGAATAAAGTATCAGTTTTTTTACACGTGGTTATTAAATCAAAGAAACCTAGCGCTTTGTCTGAAATAGGTGACTCGTGCTATTTCGTCATTTACGTGTTTATTTAGAACAAATTAATATTCATTTTATTTCTCAGTATTAACACCACACTAAAAACAACTGATGTTTGGGTTTTCCCGATAAATGTGATTACGGTGTAATTCTTTGATAATAATAATTTTTAATTTAAAATATTTTCATAACTTTCTTATTCGGATCATATGCTTAAAATAGTTCCTTTCCCTTTATTTTTACTACATATGTTTTTGTAATTTATAAATATAATACTTTAAAATTTACTAAAAATAAAAGCAGATTTAAATTTATTCGATTTCCGTAAAATAATAGAAAATTACTATCATTGTTTTTCAGAATCCAAACGTATTTAAATCGCTTCGTTTCGTTAGCGTTATGGCAGCCTAGCTTATATATCTATTACTACAAATACATTTAAAAAAACAATGAGTGGGCTATTTTAGACATTTCACCCGAATTTGAAACTTATGATACTCTTTTTATCATGAATAAAATATGATTTAAGAATTACTTTTATTAAATCATGTCATAATCACATTTATCATGAAAATCCAAACATCTGTTGTATGTTGTTGTTTTTTTAGATGTAGGTGGGTTTTAGTTCCGCTCCTTGGTTAAAGACTAAGAAACTATAACTAAACAATGGTGTTCTAGACTCTTAGCGCCATAAATATTACTACTAACGCATTAGGTCTAGATGGGTCACAGTGGCGTAGCGAGCTTAACTCGCGCCCGGGACACAATACCTCTTTAGCGTCCCCCAATACCTTTTTAGCGCCCCCCTATTCGAAAACCATACAATATTATAGTAAAATATACCATTTGGCGCCCCTTTGGGAGTAGCGCCCGGGACATGATGCCCACTTGCCCCCCCCCCTCACTACGCCACTGATGGGCCGTGTTTTTTTTTTTTTTATCCTTTATATTAACTCCGCTTTTAGTCATGGCAATCGAAATCTTCGGACGGCTCATTGACCCACTTCCCGTCAACCTATCGAGCTGAAACATGGCACATAGACTCGTTGCCGATGACACAAGAGATTCTCTCAAATTTTCAGCCTCAACCCCAGCCATCAAAAATAAGGTTTTTCCTGGGGGGTTTTTTTTTTTTTTTTTTTCAAATTATTAGAGTGTTTGGCTGCGATAAAACTTTAAAGTAAGTTAACTAGACACAAACAGTTTGTGTAAATGAAACGATACATGTTCAGCTTCAATGATGATTTTTACAAAATACAAACGTAAACGTTTCTGCACAATGCCGTCATCAGTATATAAAAAAAAATTTAAATAAGTATACATTACATTTGCATAATATATATTTACATATGAAGAGCTTATTTTCAAAACGCGGTATCCACCATTTTTAAAAAAATGAAAAAAACTAACCATTTGTAGAGCAAAACAGGTTCGTTTAGGACATGGTAAATTCCATATACTAAACACATTATATTCCTATTTTATTTGTGTCTAAAAAGGGTTTAACCCTCTAAACGCTTTATTAATTTTTTGTAAAAAGTTGAATAATCTCAAAACCCCTAAAATGGATATACAGCATTTTGAAAATCAGCTCTTCATATATCCTACTTAAAAACTAGAAAAGAATAAGAGTGGGCGTAAACCCAGACAAAAAAGCTAAGAAGAACGGAAAGGAAGTGAGTGGATGTAAAATTCCCGATAACAGCGCTAAATGAAATTCTTTTTTTTTTTTATCGCAAGCGCGTTTGGTGCGTAATATTATTAATATTATTATTTTTTTATTATTTTTTTTGGGGGGGGGGGGGGGTGAAGGGGGTGTTTAAATATTTTGTGAAATAAATCTGGTGTGTAAAAGCGAGTGGGTCATTAAATATTGATATATACTTCAGGGTCTTTGGAAAAAAAAAGTGCGGTTTGTGAACTATGGTTGGGGGGTGGGGGTGGTGGTGAGCACTAATTGGGATTCTTATAAAGTGCGTTACTTGTATGCATGTTTTATTTATCAAACTTTCAGCCCCACCCCCCCCCCCCTATTGCTCGATATTACATTTTATAAAGGATTTATACGAACAACTTTGCTTTTGGGGGTTGTTTATTTTTTAAAATCAAATATAAATATATATAAATATCACGCAATTACTGTTGGTTATTCCAATTTTATTAACTGCATGTTTCCTGTTTCCATTTGTGCAGGGATGTTTTCTTTTTTTAAAGTTATTTAATGTTTAAAATGCTAACGGTTTAGATATCAGTATAGACTAAAACAGGGGACCTCCAAATACAACACGGGGTCCTCCAAATACATCAGAGGGTCCTCCAAATACAACAGGGGTCCTCCAAATATAACAGGGGGTCCTCTAAATACAACCCGCTCTGCCCCCTGTGAAATATGTTTGAGGGACCCGTGGTCTCAAAAACTCCTTAACACGCGTTACACCGGCCGTGGAATTACGACCTCCTTTCATTTAATCCACTTCCCTAACAAAGATCACCGGCAACGCAAAACTAATTTATGCATGTATGCACTTCTAGCGCCTGGCTTATTTTTTTTATAGTATGTTATTTTATCAATCTCCCATTGCGCACGAACTCCCGCTCAAGTACACCCCCCAAACAAATGCGTGTTGTTCTCCACCGTCATAAGGTCCTGGATTCCAATCGTGCGGTGTCAGGCCTTATGTACTTCTCTTTATGTGTTTATGTAGGAGCTGTGGGTCGTCACGGTTCTTGTTGTGTGACGGGGCCAGCAAGTAAACAAGAGTAGCTGAGATGATACATCATCATAACACCTCCCGTGGGGGGTGGGGGGTGGGGGGACTACAGGATCAAAAATATAAAGATACAGATTGTCACAGAACTTATGCGGGTGTTAATTGTGGATTTGAATGTATGGGTTAGAATATATGGAGGTATAATTTATGGGACGAAGCGTATCGCGTGAAACTTGTTGAGCATAACCTACGGTAGTGAACTCTTGCGACTGAACATATTGTATAGAACATATTTTATAGAACATATTGTATTGAACATATTGTATTGAACATATTGTATAGATAGAACATATTGCATAGAACATATTGTATACAACATATTTTATACAACATATTGTATACAACATATTGTATAGAACATATTGAATATAAAAGTGTATATAACATATTATATAGAACATATGGTATAGATCATATTGGATTGAACATGTTGTATATAATTTTCAACAAAACCCCCATATGGTATGGAACATATTGTATAGAACATATTGTGTAGAATATATAGTATAGAACATATCATACAGAACTCTGTGGATGGGATGTGTTGTATAGAACATATTGTATAGAATATATTGTGTAAAACATATTTTATAGAGCATATCACACAGAACTCTTTGGACGGAACATATTGAAAATATAAATGTGTATTTAACAAATTGTATATAACATATTGTGTAGAACATATGGTATAGATCATATTGGATTGAACATATTGTATACAACATATCACACAGAACTCTTTGGATGGAACGCATTGTATAGAACATGTTGTATAGAATATTTTGTATGGAACATGTGTAGAACATATTGTATAGAACATATTGTTTAGAACATATTGTATATAAAAGTGTATATAACAAATTGTATATAACATTTTGTGTAGAATAGAATATAGTTTTCAGCATAACCCCCATATTGTACAGAACATATTGTATAGAACATATTGTATAGAACATGTTGTATAGAATATACAACATCAATACATATAGATATTATGTTAAGCACAAAACAGTGGTTAAGACATGGGGACAAACTCATCCAAAACTCCCTCTCCTGAAATCAATAAGTATTTATTTCTAAGCACACAAAAAAAAATTATTAAAAAATACAATAACACCGTTCCCATAGGCACACCCGAAGGGCTCAAGCCAATAGCACATCCTTTTATACAGAAAAGAAAAGTACAGAATTGACCTGTTTATTTAAAAGTTCAGAGCCATTCCCACGAGTAAAGTGCGGATCCTTTCAGTCACATAGAAAAGGAATAAGGTCACAGGTTTAGAGGAGACCGTAACTTTGAACTATATTTACACGCCAGATCACTTTTGATTTGTGTTCACCCTGACTAGGCGTCAAATGCCCTGTAGACGGTTGGCGTCATAACTCGATCTTTAATACATCTGATATGGGCAGTCAGTGGGCCTCATAACTTGATCTTTAATACATCTGATATGGGCAGTCAGTGGGCCTCATAACTTGATCTTTAATACATTTGATATGGGCAGTCAGTGGGCCTCATAACTCAATCTTTAATACATTTGATATGGGTGGTCAGTGGGCCTCATAACTTGATCTTTAATACAACTGATATGTGCATTCTGAATTACTATCGAGAACTCGGCATGCGTTGCAATACCACTCAAAGAAAAAGTGTTTGTGTTTCAATTACGTTTTTGAAGTAATTTTTAAATATAAAATATGTTTTTGTTTTTTCAGTCTGGTGCGTACACAAATAAATTAGAAGGTTTTTTGACGAGTGGGCAGACAAAATAAGCTGTCCACGTGAGAAGCGTGGATTTTTAAAATTTAGTCCACACTCTTGTAGCGATTGATCCACCCATGCAATAGCTATGTTCTAAATTATATTTATATAGCTCACATAATAAAAAAAAAATTAAGGCCCCGGTCCCAAACGCAAAATTGTAAAATGGTTGTATTAATTCAGAGACCTACTTATTATGTCACACAAAACTGAAATGTCACCATTAGTATTAGATTACATTTAATCCACCCATGCAATAGCTCTGTTTGAAATTATATTTTTATAGCTCATATAAGACAAAAATAAATTAGGCCCCCCCCCCCCCCCCCCGGCACCAAAAGCACTATTTCAAAATGGATTAACTAATTCAAAAGGCTTTGCGGGCGTACGCACAACTTACGAAAGTTTTATCGCAATCGAATGAATGGTATAGGAAAGCATACGGAAATTATATTTAGGTTATAAGAGGGAAAAAGAAGGAATTGGGCCCCGGGCCCAAAACGTTATATTGTAATTTTTTTAAAATAATTCACAAAAATTTACGGGCGTGTGTACAACAACCTACAAAAATCTAATGAGTGGTATGTGAGCGTATACGGGACATACATACATACATAAAGTTTTTATATGTAAAGATATAGTGAACAGCATGAAAGGATAACTTTGGCGCAGCTATTCAAGGAGTCGTTCTTTCTTTCTTTTCACATATCTATCCATCCATCCACTCATCCACCCCACCCATACATCCACCCACCCATCCATCCACCCACCCATTAACCAACCCACCCATTCATCCATCCATCCATCCATCTATCTATCTATATCTATCTGTCTGTCTGTATTTATGTATGTCTGTATTTATGTATGTCTGTATTTATGTCTGTCTGTATTTATGTCTGTCTGTCTGTCTGTCTGTCTTTCTGTCTATCTCTCTATCTAATAAAATCTCTATTTTAAAAATTAAATGTTCACTTGTGTAAAATGATTTTAATATTCATGGGTATAATTATGTAAATGTATTTATGTTTTGTTAACGTAATTAATTTTCTTAATTGGTAAACATATGTTCATATGTAAAATGAGAATACAGCATCTTTTTTTCCCAACTGTAATGTCATTGGATTGAAAGATATTGCCATCCAAGTAAAAATGTATAAACTCAATTTCCTACCCCGGATATATATGTACCTTATAAGGTTAATTATTTATCAAATTATTATTATTTGTTGTCTTATATAGCGCGGTACCCCAGCCTAGGGCTAGGCTCACCGTGCTGTATATAAAAAAAAGAAATTCATTCCGATGCGTATCTTGCGCTGCATTAGGCAAAATGATGTATCGTATTACCCCCCCCCCCCCCCCCCCAAACAACAGAGTTTTAGAAAAGAATAAAATCATCCACTGGATTTTAACCCCCTTACTAGCACAAAAATAATTTTTTTGCATTTAATATGCTTTATTCTTATTTAGATGAGTGATAAGTGCATTAAAAAGTTCTATTTGGCTACGCAGTTATGCTGCAACAATTGAATTAAACTGCATTTTCTTATTAAAATTATTTTTCAACGATCGAAAGCTTCAAGGCCGCCCTGGCATCTGCTAGGAGCCGTTAGATTGGCGACATCGCTTCCCCAACCGTTGCACATATGCCAGTATATGGATGCAGCAACGTACCGAACCAGAACCAGAAGTAGAGTTTTTACTACTTTATAAATTTCATAAAAGTTTATATTTGGAAGGAATAAAAAGTAAAAACGTATTAAATGTTAAAAATACAAAGCTAAATTTGTATTTAATTTTAGTAATTTAAAAAGCAATCAATTCTATTTATTAATAATTCCTTTTAAGAGGGGGAATATACATTATCAGTTTCCTCACGCTCTTTTATAAATCCGAGAACTTCTAGCTTTGCCTAAATAGACTATTCGCACTAAGACGTCATTTGCGTGATTATTTAGAACTAAATAATTTAAATTTTATTTTGCAATATTAACAACGCACTAAAGAGCGCACTAATAACAACGGATGTTTAGGTTTTCCCGATGAATGTGATTACGGTGCAATTCTTTAATCATATTTTTTTATTTAATTTTTTTTCATAACTTTTAAACGCATATAAAATGCTTAAGATATTTCCTTAGTTGTTTCTTTATATGTATTTTATAATAATAATACTTAAAACTTTTACTAAAATAAAAGCGGATATGATAATTCTTTGCGCATTTAAATGTATTCGATTTCCGTAAAATAATAAAAAATAACTATGAATCCGAGAGTATTTAATATTTTTGGTTCTTCAGCGTTACAGTCAGCATAGATCACTCTTTAGAATACCAACTAGGGCAACCCAACCACGGATAAGAAATTATAGATGCCCGGCCTTTGAGGATTCTTTCTCCCACGTGGACCAATTTACATGTTACTTTTTAAATCATTTACATTAACCAGGCTTTTGTTCGCGTTTCTGGTTGGGTGGCAAAATCATCGGACGGCTAATCGACCCAGTTCCCGTCAATTTATCAAGCTGAAGGTTGGCACATAGACTCGTTTCCAATGACAACAAATATATTTTTCGAACCCCCACCCCCAAATCCACCCCCCCCCAAAATAAGTTTTCCCTTTTTTTTCAAGCGTGAGATGAAGTAAATATCATGCCAATGAGTTCAAAAAAAAAAAAAAATGCACGATAGCATGCGCTAAATGAGATTTTACGGGCTTCGTAACTTCTTTTGGTTCATAATATTTTATTTTGCTTTTCTGAAATAGTATGAGTATGGCATCCTTCCGTCTTCACGAGACGATGGAGTAGCTATATTGTAGTCCTACACTTCGACGAGTGGCTCACTAGGCCAATCCTGGAATGACAATCTCGTCTGCATTTCACGCAGGAGAATGATGATTCCTGGTTAATTTTGGCCGCCCGTGCTGTTCTTTTTCTTGCAAGGGCTTCGTTCCGCACACCTTCTGCCTTTTTCACTCCTTCGAACACTGCCGTTTGCCAGCTGGAACGTTGTTCGGCAATGATCTCCCATTTGTTGACTTCAATGTTCGCTTCCTTCATGCTCTTTTTGCAAACGTCCATATATCTCAGGCGAGGCCGTCCAATAAGTCTTGACCCTTCTGCCAACTCTCCATTCAACAGCATTTCTGAAATAAATGATGAAATAAATCTGCGGATTGAAAGCGGGTGGGTCATTGAATGAAATATTAATATAGTTCAGGGGCATGGAAAAAAATGAGTTTACGAGCCTGGGGGGGGGGGGGGGGCACTAATTGGGATTATTTTTAAGTGCGTTTCCTGTATGCATGTTTTGTCAAATATCAGCCCCAGCCCACTCCCCAGCCCACTCCCCATCCTAACTCCCAAATCATTATATCAACTGCGCTTTTGTTGGAATGCAAGATTCATATACAGGATTGTTACTACAAACGTTGTTTTTAGGGGCTGATTAATGACAATGTCATAAAGCCTAGGATATGTGTCCTTATATCGAAAAACTATTTACTGTCACTCATGCCCACAGTTCTTGGGCTTATCATCATTTCCAAGTACAAAGAGGTCACAATGTGGTAGAGCTTATTTTTGAAACTCAGTGATATCGTCACAAGGGTAGGTCATTTGGGCATGTCAGGGTGGGGCATTTGCCAGCCACCCCCCCCCCCCCTCTGAATGAGCGGGTTTTATTTAAATTGTTATGTACTGTGGCACCTCCAGTATTAAACAATTTTACACGCCGACAAATGTTTTGGTTTTGCCCCCCCCCCCTCCCCACTGAAAAGACCTGAAATGACACCCCTGGTCGACACGTGTTCCATTGTGTGTATTCGGTGTGTGCATGATGAAGTGAGAAGTTGCGTGTGAGAGCGCAGCACGGTGTGCTGTGAATGCGGGGCGGACACGAAATATCCCCTCTGGAAATAACTATTATAAATCCGTAATCTTTGAAAATTAATAAATGTGAGGGGATTTTGTTGTTGATTTTTTTTTCCATTTATTTGGGCCCTACTTAATACGAAAACTTATTTGGACACTTCTAAAAGAATTGCTTTAAACGACAAATGAAACAGATTCCCTAAATGAACCTACAATACACTGAATAACTCGAGTCGTGTGAATGGCCGCGTCGTGCGTCGTTAATGGAGCGTGTGCTGTGATTTTATATTTAGATTGTACTTTTCCAGTCGTATTATCCTGGGTTACACGGTGAAATAGTACGTTGTCAAGAGGTTGGGTCCAGACTTTCTTTTAGGCAGCTCTCGGGGTGGGAGGTGGCATTGCCACATTCAGGTGTGGCTGAGTTAAATTCGTGATTAAAGTGGAAATAACAGAAGGAAAAAAAAATATTATCGTTCACTCATATAAGATCACACACATCACGGCTTGACGCAGCAGAACTACATCACGTCGTCTGACTTTGACAAGGTGACGTCAAACAGCTGAACTACATGACGTCATCTGGCCTAGAAACTAACCTCATCGGGTAAAACCGGGTGTAATTATTATGACAGGTTTATGTTAATTTTTTTTTTTTGGGGGGGGCAAATTTTAGGTTCATTTTGTTTAGAAAAGAGGGCGCGTGGTGGAGTAGAGAGGGGGGGGGGGAACTAACAATTAGAGCTGTGAAGCTAATGTATTTTTATTACTTTCTTAATTAAAATTTCACTTTTCTGTAATAAGCCACAACTTAATTTTTATAAGCCCCACCCTTCTCTTAACAATCCAATTTTAAAAATCTCACGTCTGCTTCTCTTTCATAGAGTGTTACTTTTGCAAGGGATGTGAGCTTTACGCAAAGTCGAAAGTTCTTAAGTACGCGCAGACTGTAAGAAACAAACACAAATTTAATAAACTTGTTTAAGAGACTTTCCACCAAGGACGAGCCTAAACCATTAAAGAGTTGAAAACAATTTAGAATTTATTAAAATTCAGTACGCAAAGAAAGTTTATGTTAAAGTGTAGATGAGCACTCTATGAAACACAGAAAGACTGTACAAAAGTGTAGATGAGCAGTCTATGAAACACAGAAAGACTGTACAAAAGTGTAGATGAGCACTCTATGAAACACAGAAAGACTGTACAGAAGTGTAGATGAGAACTCTGTGTAGCCAAGAGAAGTTTGTACAGAAGTGTAGATGAGCACCCTATGTAGGCAACGGATATGAACTTAATGTAGATGAAACTTCACTGTTTTATTGTTACAATTTTTTTAAATAAATATTTCTGCTCAGACTTTCTTTGCGTCATGAATTTTAAGAATTTTATAAAAGTATTCTAAATGTTTTTTTATTACGCTAACATTTTTTTTAAAGTTTTATATTTATTTTTAAATGTTCTACTTTCTAGTATTAAAATTGTAATCTGTATATTATCGACAAAATAATTATTGTTCACCTTATAAAAAAAAAATTCTACAGCTTTCATACGAGCGTCCTTACTGTCAACTCCTATGTCTCCTCGATTGAATCATTCATCAAGTTCTCTAACTATTTCAATTATTAGTGAATAACTCAAGTCCTTTTAGTACAAACTATAATATAACTTTAATAATCAATCAGGAATACAGGCTGGAGCCACAAGAAATACATCTGTCTTCTACAACGTTCCTCACAATAACTGCCGCACGACTACTACTTACGTCACAATACACATAAACGTACGTCATTCAGACAGGCGCGTTCATTAGCTAATAAAAACTATTTCACACACCGTGCGTAATAAACATGCATTCAAACGTAACAACAACTAATCAACTCCCATACTTGACACCTACTCCACACCATATACCGCCCGCCGTTCACTGAGAGAAGCAGACGCGATGTTGACACAACTCGGATGCGACCTTTCAGGTGAGCACGAGACGTCGATCGACTGAGAGATAAAGTCACGTGTGTCAACAACAAAAAATGTGATTGACAAGATAAAAATGTGATTGACAAAATAAAAATGCGAGTAGAAAGAAAGTATTTAATCATAATAAGAGTTTTCGGAAACCCTTGCTTAGAGTGTGTTTTTCCTGAAAGTGTGGGCGAGTAGGCTTTCTTTCGGGCAAAATGACTCAATTATCATTATTAAATAGCATCCGGTGTCTTAAACCGATTACAGTTAGTGGATTCAATTAAATATCGCTACGCTCGATATATTTGATGATTCATATATTTAAGGCTAATCATATTAAAGGTGTACAGTAATCTATTATAAATATCGTACCGGCCGATCCAGATTATATGCCCAAGATTCTGCCCGTTTTTCGCACATATCGGTATTTATTTTTTGCTACTTCACAAGCTTGAAGACGTAAATCGCACTGTATTAAATTGCGTTTTCATCAACATAAATGTCTACAGTTTTAACAATAGTTCTTGCTAAGTATCAAACAAGCGAAATCTATTTTCAATTTATATTTCATCATAAATTTAAGAAAAGCATGTCTTTTTAAAGTAGGGATAGGTGTTAATTATAAATTTTATGATGGCAACAGGCTTTAAAAAAAGGAATGCTATTAGCATAACTCAAAATTTAATCGATTCCATGTATGCTGGGTTACATGAAATAGAAACTTTAATAAAAAAATATAAGATTTTTAAAAAAACTTTTTAATTTAACTTGCGCTTACAAAAAGTGCGCAATTCATCAATTATTATATCGAAAGCGTCTGTGTTTTCTTTAAATGTGCATACTTTTGTAACAAAGTTTCCCGAATAACAGAGGTTACAAGAAAATACGTAACCTTTACTTACAATGCCTCACCTATTTGTGCGAAATTTTTTTTTTTTAAGTTAACATTTTTTTTGTGGATGAAAATATAACAGAAAGCTTAAAAAAGGAAATCCTTTTAATTTAAAAAAAAAAAAAATTAAAAAATTTTTGTGAACAAACATTTTGATTATCATGCAAATTCTTTTTTTTTTTTTTTTTTGTTGGCACTAGTTTCAGAAAAAAATTCGTATACCTAATGTCTTTAATTTAAAATAAAGTGTATTAAAGTATATCTAAGAGTCAATTTGTAATTTATTTGAAAAAAAAAAGTTATATTATTTTGAAATACCAAATTAACATTTCAATCAACATAATATTGGAAAATGTATAATTTTATTTTAATTCGATTTCCTTCAGATAAAATTACACATTAATAAATATATATTGTAATTTTGTAAAGAACACTTGTTTTCTTTGTATAATAATGACGTTCATATACGATTTATGAAAATGACCCGTTTTGATGACCCATAAAAATGTATAGACCCTTCTACGTAGCACTTTCTTTTCCTTTTCACTCTGGTAAGTTGTTTTTTTTTTCCTTAGCAATCAACATGTAAAATGATTTTATCAGTGTTTTTCTTGATGGGACCCCCCCCCCCCCCGGTTACTTTTCTTTTAAAATTCATTTCGTAACCATGAAGTTAACCGCAAAAAGTTTTCAATAACAACGAAAGCCGCATTACTATTTAGTATAATAAAAAATATTTGCATAACTCATTGCTCAACTTTTGAGGCCACCTTTGCCACTTTGCATTAACATATTGAAAGTGAGGGAATATCCACAACACATCTTTAAGTCCCTAAAATATCCGAGGCTCACTGCAGTCGAAGGGGTTGCTGGGCTCACTGCAGTCGTAGGGGTTGCTGGGCTCACTGCAGTCGAAGGGGTTGCTGGGCTCACTGCAGTCGTAGGGGTTGCTGGGCTCACTGCAGTCGTAGGGGTTGTTGGGCTCACTGCAGTCGTAGGGGTTGCTGGGCTCACTGCAGTCGTAGGGGTTGTTGGGCTCACTGCAGTCGTAGGGGTTGCTGGGCTCACTGCAGTCGTAGGGGTTGCTAGGCTCACTGCAGTCGTAAGGGTTGCTGGGCTCACTGCAGTCGTAGGGGTTGCTAGGCTCACAGCAGTCGTAAGGGGTTGCTGGGCTCACTGCAGTCGTAGGGGTTGCTAGGCTCACTGCAGTTGTAAGGGGTTGCTAGGCTCACTGCAGTCGTAAGGGGTTGCTGGGCTCACGCAATTTTTCTACGGTTAAGTGACACCCACATTTTCTGAAACCGGCATCTCTTCAGTTGCTCTCCAATTAAGTGTGGAATGTTGAAAAACTAAATTAAAATATTTAATAAAAAGCATTCTTGTATTTTGAATTTATCAAAAAATTATGTGGACTTTACATATTTAAGAGGTGATAATACGCTAGGGAAAATGCATACCCTCAAGAGCACCACACCTGGAATAAATTTAGATCATGCCCCCCCCCCCCCCCCCCCCCCCGGAGCGGTGTTAAAGAAGCCTTTGATCATTAGTATTGCTAGCTTTGGTGTTTCCCGTGCGAAGTTGGAAATGTCGCGTCAAAATTATCTGAAAGAAACACCGAATTCAAGTATGCACCACACATACACCCCTGCATTTTGAATTTGCGCGACTGCCTTGAGCACCCTCAATTCATGCACCCCCCATCTCCTCACGCTAATCAATGTTACAGTATGAATTTGAATACAAGCTTGTGCCAACAAATGATTACGCTGATGATGCCACAACCGGGGTGAATTCAATTTAATTATGGCACTGCCACAAAAATACCCCCTCCCACCGAAACCCTTAAAAATGTCTTTCCTCTGGTAAAAAGTCTTATAGAAACAAATAATTCAACTATACACCGAAAGGCTCCTCTAAAGTTTGAAATAATAAAACAATTCTGGGGAGAAGGCTCCCCAGTCCCTTCTACCGTTAAACATTCATCTTACTTACTTAATTATGCCTTTTACCCGCCTGTGGCATGGGCCATCTACGAGAATGAATTTTCCATTCGTCTCGATCATGTGCTATCCTTTCCAGTTTCTCCCAGTTGTATCCCATACTTTGTGTGTCTGCTTCTAGCTCGCGTCTGCGTGTATTCTTAGGGCCCCCTCTCTTTCTTCTTTCCCTGTGGATTTCATGTTGAGGATTGTCTGGTGGTGCTGTCTGCGGGTTTACGGAGAGTGTGCCCTATCCACCTCCATCTTTTCATTATTATGTCTTAACCAGTAGGCTCTTGGTATGTCCTTTCTTGTCAGTCTATGTTTGTGATGGTGTTTGGTCATTTGATGTTCAGGATCTTTCTAAGGCGAGTCTATATTAAGGTCTGTACTTACCGCGTACTGATCGCCGTTGTTCTCCAAGCTGCGGTTCCATAGAGCGGGACTGTTTTGACATTTGTGTTGAAAATTCTTACTTTGGTTTTAAGAGTCAGCTCCTTTGACTCTCATATTTTCTTTAATAGTACATACGCTGACCTAACCTTTCCAATTCCTGACAATCCGCTTCGGATCCACCGTTATGTCAATGGTGCTGCCTAAGTATGTGGAGGTCTCCACTTCTTCCATTGAATTTCCTGCCATGGGAGATTTGCTCTTGGTTGACTGAGTTTATCTTCATGATTTTTTTTTGGTTGCTTTTATTTATATAAATGAAAGCAAGATTCATCTACGTCCTCGATTTCAGCCCTACATCCCGAAGTGAATGATCGCTAATTTTGGTGACGAAAGATACACTGCCCAGTGGCGTAGCTAGTATTAGTGCCACCATATGCCGCTTTTCCTTTCATGATACAAACAAACTCTGCATTTGTCCAAAAATGCCGTATATCAATGAAAAGAAAAAGTGACATCTGTGTCAACAGCCTCATTATCCCCGTTTCTACGTCACTGGAAGGGGCGTAGCTAGAGTGTTTGCAGACAGGGGACGTGATTCATGTTTACGTCCCCCGCCCCCACTACCCACTTCACTCTGAAAATAATTTTTTAAACCATTATCTACCATCAAAACCCATTTTGGTGCCCAGCTCGTCTGCGCCCCGGGACGTATGTCCCAACTGCTAACCATTAGCTACGCCTTTGGCCACTACCAACTGGCGCTTTCCCCCTCCCAAAAATCAGAAGTCCCCCCCCCCCCATCCGGGGGGAAAAATGTCTGAGAGAAACACTGTGGGCGAGTCTGTCATGCTTATTGGAGCGTATATGCGTCTTGACAGTATGTCATAATAATATGTGGTTGACTGATTACGACAAGGTTCAAAGCTGGTAAAGAGCGGTCCACGGCAAAGGGGAAAAAGGGTGAGTGGGGGCTGACGCATTGAGTATGGGCAGACAACTGTAAATAAGATTTGACTTCCTGCCATGTCATTGATATATGACCCATTGCTCAACTCGTAAAAGTCAACTGTTGATCGAAGCACAGATTGCCAAACTTTTGAGACTCGGGACAACCGTGTAGACACGCGAACCCGATTCATTAATAAAAATGTTAATTCATTTCGAGAAATCACACTGAAACTAGAGTACAATATACCGAAACTAGATTACAATATACTGAAATTACATTACAATAAACTGAAACTAGATTACAATATACCGAAACTATAGTACAATATACTGAAACTAGATTAAAATATACGGAAACTATAGTACAATATACTGAAACTACATTACAATAAACTGAAACTAGATTACAATATACTGAAACTACATTACAATATACTGAAACTATATTACAATATTCTTAAACTAGATTAGATATACTGAAACTAGATTACAATATACTGAAACTAAATTACAATATACTGAAACTATAGTACAATAAACTTAAAATAGATGACAATATACTGAAACTATAGTACAATATTCTTAAACTAGATTAGATATACTGAAACTAGATTACAATATACTGAAACTAAATTACAATATACTGAAACTATAGTACAATAAACTTAAAATAGATGACAATATACTGAAACCAGATGACAATATACTGAAACCAGATGACAATATACTGAAACCAGATCACAATATACTGAAACCAGATCACAATATACTGAAACCAGATCACAATATACTGAAACCAGATCACAATATACTGAAACCAGATCACAATATACTGAAACCAGATCACAATATACTGAAACCAGATCACAATATACTGAAACCAGATCACAATATACTGAAACCAGATCACAATATACTGAAACCAGATCACAATATACTGAAACCAGATCACAATATACTGAAACCAGATCACAATATACTGAAACCAGATCACAATATACTGAAACCAGATCACAATATACTGAAACCAGATCACAATATACTGAAACCAGATCACAATATACTGAAACCAGATGACAATATACTGAAACCAGATCACAATATACTGAAACCAGATCACAATATACTGAAACCAGATCACAATATACTGAAACCAGATCACAATATACTGAAACCAGATCACAATATACTGAAACCAGATCACAATATACTGAAACCAGATCACAATATACTGAAACCAGATCACAATATACTGAAACCAGATCACAATATACTGAAACCAGATCACAATATACTGAAACCAGATCACAATATACTGAAACCAGATCACAATATACTGAAACCAGATCACAATATACTGAAACCAGATCACAATATACTGAAACCAGATCACAATATACTGAAACCAGATCACAATATACTGAAACCAGATCACAATATACTGAAACCAGATCACAATATACTGAAACCAGATCACAATATACTGAAACCAGATCACAATATACTGAAACCAGATCACAATATACTGAAACCAGATCACAATATACTGAAACCAGATCACAATATACTGAAACCAGATCACAATCTACTGAAACCAGATCACAATATACTGAAACCAGATCACAATATACTGAAACCAGATCACAATATACTGAAACCAGATCACAATCTACTGAAACCAGATCACAATATACTGAAACCAGATCACAATATACTGAAACCAGATCACAATATACTGAAACCAGATCACAATATACTGAAACCAGATCACAATATACTGAAACCAGATCACAATATACTGAAACCAGATCACAATATACTGAAACCAGATCACAATATACTGAAACCAGATCACAATATACTGAAACCAGATCACAATATACTGAAACCAGATCACAATATACTGAAACCAGATCACAATATACTGAAACCAGATCACAATATACTGAAACCAGATCACAATCTACTGAAACCAGATCACAATATACTGAAACCAGATCACAATATACTGAAACCAGATCACAATATACTGAAACCAGATCACAATCTACTGAAACCAGATCACAATATACTGAAACCAGATCACAATATACTGAAACCAGATCACAATATACTGAAACCAGATCACAATATACTGAAACCAGATCACAATATACTGAAACCAGATCACAATATACTGAAACCAGATCACAATATACTGAAACCAGATCACAATATACTGAAACCAGATCACAATATACTGAAACCAGATCACAATATACTGAAACCAGATCACAATATACTGAAACCAGATCACAATATACTGAAACCAGATCACAATATACTGAAACCAGATCACAATATACTGAAACCAGATCACAATATACTGAAACCAGATCACAATATACTGAAACCAGATCACAATATACTGAAACCAGATCACAATATACTGAAACCAGATCACAATATACTGAAACCAGATCACAATATACTGAAACCAGATCACAATATACTGAAACCAGATCACAATATACTGAAACCAGATCACAATATACTGAAACCAGATCACAATATACTGAAACCAGATCACAATATACTGAAATAATTCAAAAGTAATTAGTAAAACAACGGAAACTATTTCTTTAAAATTATATTTTTTAATTTTTATTTTTAGTCGTTGACCTGACACAAAAACCAACTGTGACCCCCTGTCGGGTAGCGACCTATGGGTTGAGAGCCATGGGATTAAAGCGTTCCAATTTAAGTGTTTAAACCATTATTTCAGAGCAAAATGATTTAATTTTTTTTTTATTTTGCTTTAAATATTCTCATTTTAAATATTTTAAAGACATTTATTTTCCCTCATCACTTCGTTCGCCAGTGTGAATAAAAAATTTTTTTTTTTTTAATTTAAGATTTCAAAATTTATCACACGCAATGTTTCACATTGGCATTTAAATTGACGAAAGAGAAGCTTTCCGCCCGTCGCCATTTGTTTAGCGATGACGTGAGAGAAGCTGCAAAAGTTAATCCCAAATGTTGGGCCTCCAAGAACGCCAGCCCTATAGCCTTATTTAACTTTGTGGTCCAATGCTTATTTGCCTGGGTGTTACCTGGCGTTTGTGTAAAGTAGAACCCAAATCTGCCCAATGCAAACCTCCACATTAAATTTATAGCGGGTGTGTCAGAAATTGCAGGTGGGGGGTTACACGGTTAGTCGGTCAGGAAATTACGCGACTCCCTAATAACTGGGTTGTATTGACAAGGTGAGTGGGGGTCCTCTGGTGGTCTTTGTAGGTAGGCTGTGTGGTAAGAAACATCTGATGATCGTTAGAGGATACGATTTCATCACAACTATCTGCTCATTGTTATCTATAACTGCTCGATTTCATCACAACTATCTGCTCATTGTTATATATAACTGCTCGATTTCATCACAACTATCTGCTCCTTGTTATCTATAACTGCTCGATTTCACCACAACTATCTGCTCCTTGTTATCTATAACTGCTCGATTTCATCACAACTATCTGCTCCTTGTTATCTATAACTGCTCGATTTCATCACAACTATCTGCTCCTAGTTACCTATAACAGCCCATTATTACATCTAATAGAAGTAACCCGCCAAGCCATTGCGGGGCCACTGCGTGGACTTCCCACCTACAGAAGTCACTTAACAAAACAGACTTGTTACTTTTCAAGTAACAGACTTGATAAGAATCCGAATTAGTGCCAACTTCTGGGAATGTTATGTGTGCGCCTCGTTGAGCACATCGTCACCGTCATCCATGCATGGATACAGCCATCCATGCATGGATACAGCCATCCATGCATGGATACCTAGGGAGTGAGTATTTGTGATAGTTGATGTTTGGTATTTCCTGCTAAAGAATCTAAAATTCTGGGGTGAGTGCTGACTACAGAGGACATTATATAAAAATAAATGTTCACTGGTTGTCGAGTTATGTCCAAGGGAAGAAGGGTGGCGCAGGGTGGTAAAGTTTGTGGAAATGGCGCTAGGGCTTCTGGAACTGCAATTTGATTTCAAACTAATTCGACTAATTATCAATTTATTCATTAATTACATTTAACCATACATTATAACTGACCATACACTTGATTATACCATATATTATAACTGACCATACATTACATTAGACCATATATTATAACTGACCGTAGATAACATTTGATTATATATTATAACTGACCATACATTACATTTGTCCATATATTATATCTGACCGTAGATAACATTTGACCATATTTTATAACTGAACGTAGATAACATTTCACCATAAATTATAACTGACCATACATTACATTATACCATAGATTAAAGCACAACAATTGTGGAATTAGACTAGAACAAAAGACGACACTAGAGGCAGGGAACATACTGTTTCAAATAGATATTGAGAGTGCGGCAGATGTTGACAAACGCTTACGTCATTCACTGTATTGAAAGTATTGAAAGTCTGCTTGTAGTGACCTTCAAGGGTGTCATTTAATCTATTGGAAGTATTGAAATGCAAGGCCTGGCCTACATTTGCTCGCGCACCGGGCAAGCGTAACTTTGGCTCCCCACGCAAGCTTAAATTTGGCGCTCCTTTTTAGTATTGTCATAAAAATGTGTGCAAGCAAAAAACTGAGGAGTAGGTCAGGACTGTGATTCATTCTGCGGATCACGTTTAGACAGCCTAGTGGCTAACTAAGAATGAAAATACTTTCTTTACTTAATACCAGAACTGGTAAAAGGCGGACTGAAGAAGTTCTTTTATAAGATGTAAGTCATTTTGATTATTTTTTTAATTTTTAAAATTGAAATTTAATTCTTTTAATAAACAATAGAGTAAACAGCACAATAAACAACAAACACAATAAACAACAAACACAATAAGCAACAAATAAACAACAAACACAATGAACCAAACATTAAACAACTCCATAAACAACACAATAAACAATGCAATCCAAAAATCACTAAACGATGCACACTCAAATTAATATATTCACCAATATTAATATTTATAAATGTGGAAAAAGGGATTGCTCATCTAACGCAGTGTATCTCAAATGGTGGACCCTGAGCCTTACATTGACAGAGCCCACAACATAAATATTTATGGTCGAATAAAAAGCAAAAATCAATCTTGCACCGGTCCCTGGTGCAATTTCAAAACATGTCCGCCGGTCTGCAAAACGTTAAACGTTGAAAGTCTAACCATAAAACAGCTCTTTCCTTTCCTTGCACCATTTTTGGCCGGAATTTATCTTAAACTTTCTGCTTAATTTTTTCCCCCTTCAATTAATCAAACTGTGATTCCTGACAACAAATTTCTTACAAAAAATACAGAAATTAATATATATAATATAATATAATATTTAAAAAAAACTAATTATAAAGTGTGCACATACTAAACTATATTAACAGCGACCATTACATTCAGGCAATAAAATGTAACAATATAAAAAAAAATAATTTAAATGTAAATTTCAGTCGCAAATAGACCACCATTTATTCAACATTATGTCTTAACCGTTACACAGGGATCCCTTTAAAAATGGTGGCACTTATTCCAAAACGGTTATGCTAACTTCGTGTTGTATGAAATTTTTATTTTTGTTTATTAACTTTGATGGGCTTTTTTTTGTTACTTATCTCGGGTTTTTTTTTTTTTAAATCACATCCCTCCACTACTTCAAACACCTAATTCACTCCCTTTACAAGCATTGATTGTCTACAAACTCACTGTTCTCTGGCACAACCTTTTCTCTGATTCCTGCGATTTCTATCTAACTTAACTTCTTTCTGTCTATTCACCCCTTCCACAGCTTCGCTCCTCCGCAGACACGCGTGTTTTTTTTTTCAGTTCCCGAGACACGCACTAAAACATATGGTGAACGGTCTTTCTCTTTCTGCGCCCCCAAACAATGGAATTCCCTCCCACTACACATCCGCAGTATACCAACCATCCAGGCCTTCAAAACTGCCCTCAAGACACATCTCTTCAAACTCTACTATCCCGACTGATTCCCACCCCACTATGACCAATAAACGATGCTGCTGGGTGCCGTCCATGGCTTGACATGTAAATATTTATGGTGTTGGCGGGATGAATATATATTTTTTTTCATACAGTGTTTTTTTTTTAATTAAGTAAATGTATGTAACCTTTAAATGTCATCACTATTTTTGCTAATATTTTCATGTGCAGCGCGGTGAGCCCAGCCCTAGGCTGTGGTACAGCGCTATATAAGACCACTGTAATAATAATAATAATAATAATATTTCAGACCACCTTTTTATCTTGCACACACCTAGTCTGATATAAAGATGTGGCATCGGATTCCGAATCGTGCCGGCCTGGCTCGGACAGTTCTTCTCATTTGCGTCGTTTCCCTGGGGATCAACTTCTTCTTTTTTGCAAAGTCCAGGCAAGGAACTTATGAAGTCACACTGGCAACTGAAGGTGAGCCTTAAAATTCTGTTAGAGAGAGGGTAGGGTGGGGTTGGGGGCTAAAATTGGTTGAGGTCGGATGAGCCTGAAGGCAGTAGCAGCTAGGTTTGTGCGCCCCTAGGTGGGGATAAGATATTTGCCCCTTTCTGTGAAACATACTCGTCAGTTGCGCACCGCCCCATCTGTCTTATCTTTCCTATTCTTAGTGAGATAAAATAATGTATAGTTTTTAATTTCAACACAAACATTCTCTAAAACTGCTGTTGGTATGGATTGTGCTTGCGTTTGAAACTAATGATAAGTTCACCGTAGGTTCAGAGATCGGATTGTGCTTGCGTTTGAAACTAATGATAAGTTCACCGTAGGTTCAGAGATCGGATTGTGCTTGCGTTTGAAACTAATGATAAGTTCACCGTAGGTTCAGAGATCGGATTGTGCTTGCGTTTGAAACTAATGATAAGTTCACCGTAGGTTCAGAGATCGGATTGTGCTTGCGTTTGAAACTAATGATAAGTTCACCGTAGGTTCAGAGATCGGATTGTGCTTGCGTTTGAAACTAATGATAAGTTCACCGTAGGTTCAGAGATCGGATTGTGCTTGCGTTTGAAACTAATGATAAGTACACCGTAGGTTCAGAGATCGGATTGTGCTTGCGTTTGAAACTAATGATAAGTTCACCGTAGGTTCAGAGATCGGATTGTGCTTGCGTTTGAAACTAATGATAAGTTCACCGTAGGTTCAGAGATCGGATTGTGCTTGCGTTTGAAACTAATGATAAGTTCACCGTAGGTTCAGAGATCGGATTGTGCTTGCGTTTGAAACTAATGATAAGTTCACCGTAGGTTCAGAGATCGGATTGTGCTTGCGTTTGAAACTAATGATAAGTTCACCGTAGGTTCAGAGATCGGATTGTGCTTGCGTTTGAAACTATTGATAAGTACACCGTAGGTGCAGAGATCGGATTGGGTTTGGTTTGAAACTAATGATAAGTACACCGTAGGTTCAGAGATCGGATTGGGTTTGGTTTGGCACATTTTGCAGGTATCGGATATTTTTTAAAACCTCACATTGTAACGTGAACCTCGCCTTCATTAGGTGATATGCCAATTTTTGAAAACTCCATGCATACTATCGCTAGATATTCTCTTTGTATGGTTGAGTACCATGTCTCTCTAACCATTCATTTACAGCTGATGCTCGCTAAATGTGTCTGAATTGTTTCTAACACTTTTTGGCATTCCTCCAGTCCAGTAAATATTGTTCGGTTTCCGTTTTTTTTTTTTAAGGTCAGTGAAAGGTGCCGTTAATGTCGAAAAATTAGGGATAGACTTGTAGTATGTGATATCAACTCCACTAAAACTCTAACTTGTAGTATGAGATCTTCTCCACTACAACTCTAACTTGTTGTAGTATGATATCATATCCACTAAAACTCTAACTTGTTGTATGTAATATGATATCATCGCGACTAAACCACTAAAAATTGTTGTAGTATGATATCATCGCGACTAAACCACTAAAAATTGTTGTAGTATGATATCATCCCGACTAAACCACTAAAAATTGTTGTAGTATGATATCATCCCGACTAAACCACTAAAAACTGTTGTAGTTTGATATCATCCCGACTAAACCACTAAAAATTGTTGTAGTATGATATCATCCCGACTAAACCACTAAAAATTGTTGTAGTATGATAACATTTCAACTAAACCTCGAGACGTGTTTCTCAGTCCTAGGCTCATTCACCCTCAACGTTTTATTTCGATTCTTATCGTCTGGTCTTAGTAAACCTCCCCCCTACTGTATGCCCCCAAAAACTGAAATGGACTTTTTGTCAAGCTTCAACTTCTGAAGGCCTGTCAAATGATCTTAACGTGAGTTTCCCAGTCCTCTGTATGGATGCAGATATCATGAAAATAGTTCACTCCATTTCCTACGTGTGCCAAATGTTTACTTACTACTTTGTTCAACGTTGCCAGCACGGCTGCCCATTCGAATAGCAAATATTTAAACTGATACAATGACCCTGCCCCCCCCCCCCCCCCCCGTAACACCGTGCATTTTTTGCTATCGTTGTATACCGGTATCTGTCAGTAACCCCATGTTAAACTTAACTTGCTGAAATAGGATGCTTTACATCAGCGGTTCTCGACCCCTTTGGGGGTCACACGACCCTTTCTTAGGGGTCGCCTAAGACTATCTGAAAACACATATACTCTACAGTTATGAAGTGGCAACTAAAATAATTGTTGGGCTGGGGGTCGCCACAAAAATGAGGAACTCTATTAAAGGGTGGCAGCATTAGGAAGGTTGAGAACCACTGCTTTACATAGCTGGGCTATTTTTATATCTTGTTTTGGTAAAACTTCGTTGACAGTTCATTTACTGCATTAAGTTTCTTATAGGTTTATACACAAGTTCTTGACATCATTTTTCGTCATCAAGACTAGAGGTGAACACAATGATGAGTTTTACACTTCTATGATTCCTAACTCAAGCATCAATTTCATTCCTTTAACTTTCCCACCACATGAGCTGGAACAGTGTAGGGTGCGTAATGTTATTTTTTTTTTATAGTTCTATTCGATGTGCTCCCACTGATGTTTCTCCCAGAATATCTGAAATTTAATCTTTGAATTCCTTTAAAATTTCATTTATTTCCAATATCTGTTTATCCTTTAATTCCTTATCAATATAAACCCCCTTGGACTCAGTGTCGGTAATAGTCGGTAATGGTCGGTAATAGTCGGAAATGGTCGGCAATGGTCGGTAATAGTCGGTAATGGTCGTTAATGATCGGCAATGGTGGGTAATGGTCGGTAAGTTCGTCTCTTCTGTACCGCTTGTGCTTATATTTTCATCCTCTGTTATGATTACAGCCATCCGGCCTTGTACAGCATTACCTCTATGCTCCAACTTGGTATTGGTTTCTCCTGTTCCGTCTCTTCAAATGCTCACTCTGAATGTAATGTTAATTTGCTTCATTTCTTTGGCTTTAACACTGAAATATCTCATTAGGAAATGGCGTCAGCGGGCCGTCGAGCTTGCGCTCCTAATGCCCTCCATGGCGTCCACCCACACCCGGCCGGGCCGTGCGGGAAGACGTCAGAGACCTCCCCGGGCGTGGGACGCCCCCACCAGCAACTGCTCGATCGAGTTTGCTGATGGAGGCCCCCCCCCGCCCGGAGACATCTGGTCGACCGAAGACGCTGTGTTTCAAGCGTCCGCTGTCCACTTTACTAGGGACCGGGACGGTAAATTAACGTCCTAATATCTCCTCCCACCCGTCCCGGGGAAGCATCGGACGCCCTCTAAGAGGGATTCTACAGTGGGTTTCCACCTCGCAACTAATTCGCGAAATAGCTGGGACGAAACGGTTGCCTAGGAGCAGCTTTCTCAGGGCTGCATATTTAGAATCACCGGCCATAGGCTTCCACCACAGCCTATCGCCTCATATCCCTTAACGGCAACTTGTAATCATGATCCCTACCCTGTGTTTGCCTTTTCTTCCCCCTGTGAAGCATCACAGGTGGCAGCCCTGTAGGAGCTGTTTATTCCAGCAACTACCATGCATGGCCGTGTCTGCCACGCGGGACACGCAATGGTGGTAATGTGCCCCGGGTTAACGCCGAGGGGGTCGGTGGCCAGCGCTTCCAAATCGGCAAGCCACTACAGACTTGTCAACCGGAATCCCAACACTAAAACTTTGTCTCCTACTTATTTCTTAACTTGTGTCTTAGCACTTGTTTTGTGGCCATAATGAATGTTATTTTTTAGCTGCCTTAGCTTTCGTATTAGCCTTGCGCTTCTTCCAGACCAGCTTTTAGTCTATGCCTTAGGATGATAACATAATCATTCATACATACTTCAATTTTCTTCGTAAATACTCTCATCGTTCATACTAACAACAACGATTCTCATACCCTTGACATTCGGAGGATCGAATCGGCTTGGTTTAAAAAAAAAACACTAAATATAAGAACCCGGTAGGTTCAGATGATGGTTTGGGTCGTGTTTATTGCTTGTTAGACAGTTTTGATATACAAGGGGCTCGCGTTGAGAGAAATTGGTTTAAGTCCCGTTGTGGTTTTGACGGAGTTAAATGGATTTAGAGTAGATGCGTGTTATTCTATAAGGATGCTGATGACAGTTTGGTTGGATTGGTATATCTGTATCCACGCCTCCCTTTGGTATAAGATCTAGCATTCACATCTTAAACATACACCACATTTTTCACATCTTAAACATACATCACATTTTTCACATCTTAAACATACACCACATTTTTCACATCTTAAACATACACCACACTTTTCACATCTTAAACATACACCACATTTTTCACATCTTAAACATACACCACATCTCCTCTTTAAATCTATTACGTTCAAATTGTACCATTCACTTCCCATTAATGGCACATTGTGCTCATTATGAATAGATTATGGACGCATGTATTACAAATCTGTTTTCAGTATTTTACATATCTGTTACCTATCTATAACATATCTGTTACATATCTATTACATATCTGTTACATATCTATTACATATCTGTTACATATCTGTTACATATCTATTACATATCTATTACATATCTATTACATATCTATTACAAACGTATTACAAATCTATTTTAAAATCTTTTACACATCTATCGAACGCTTTAAATCCCCTATTAACCCATGTTTCCGCCCTCTCCCCTCCCCCCAGCCCCATGGACAAAGAATGACCCGTACAGACAAGAGAGAGAAGAGAGCCTAAGTCATCAGGACATGGTCAACGTCAGCGGCCCGGGCAGACGACCACAACAAGTGTCGTCGAGCGATAACGACACCAACGGTAGTCCAACCAGCAAAGAATCGATCAACCAGACTGAAACCTCAAACACATCATATCCAACATGTAACCTTTGCCCTTTCGATCCGCCAAATTTGAGTAAGTTGTGATTTCAATAAATGGCTGTCACCAATAAGTATCTGACTATCATCTTTCAGTATCTGACTATCATCTTTCAGTATCTGACTATCATCTTTCAGTATCTGACTATCATCTTTCAGTATCTGACTATCATCTTTCATTATCTGACTATCATCTTTCAGTATCTGACTATCATCTTTCAGTACCTGACTATCATCTTTCAGTATCTGACTATCATCTTTCAGTATCTGACTATCATCTTTCAGTATCTGACTATCATCTTTCAGTACCTGACTATCATCTTTCATTATCTGACTATCATCTTTCAGTATCTGACTATGATCTTTCAGTATCTGACTATCATCTTTCAGTATCTGACTATCATCTTTTAGTATCTGACTATCCTCTTTCAGTATCTGACTATCATCTTTCAGTATCTGACTATCATCTTTTAGTATCTGACTAACACCACTCGCATATATCTGTCTTCTAATACTATTCCACATCAGCTCATGGAAGTTTAATTACATTATTAACTCTATTTACTCATAATTATTAAACTTCATTGTACTGTCAGTGAAAACATTTGACTGTAAAGTGCTCCACGCAATATTTTCTTTAATATATACTTAGAATATTTTTTATTTTTTTAATTTCGCTTTGCCTGAAAGCCATGTACCCCGCCCGCCCCCCCCCCCTTTTTTTTTTCTTATTTATTTTTAAATTAAAATTTGTGTGCTTTTTTTATATTTATGTTTCCTTTACTACAGTGTACTTTTCTTGTAACTAAGTTTGTTGATATGTTCAAACTGTTGCCAGTTCATCGCGGGGTCGCGCAAGTATGACAAACAATGCCTTTTAATTTGAGGAATCTTTATGTATTTATTTACACCTGGCTCGGCAGTATCCTGCACGCCTTGATCATCTTTTTCCTACCCAAACTTCCCCGCCCCCTTTGTCCGCCCCACTCTATTGAAAGCACAGAAAGCCCCCCCCCCCCCTAAAAATCTAACCTTGGATTGGAGTATAGTGTTAACATGGCCAGCCTAGTAGTAGACTGGAGTGTAAGCATGACCAGTCTACTAGTAGACTATAGTGTTAATTTGGCTAGCCTGGTTGTAGACTACAGTGTTAATTAGGCTTAGGCTAGCCTGGTTGTAGACTACAGTGTTAATTTGGCTAGCCTGGTTGTAGACTACAGTGTTAATTTGGCTAGCCTAGTAGTAGACTACAGTGTTAATTTGGCTAGCCTAGTAGTAGACTACAGTGTTAATTTGGCTAGCCTAGTAGTAGACTACAGTGTTAATTTGGCTAGCCTAGTAGTAGACTGTAGTGTTAACATGGCCAGCCAGCTTGTTTTTTTGTTCAAAAGAAATATGCAAGAATGGCGTTGTGCAATAACATGGCTCTCCAACCATGCAATGAAAAGTCAAATTCTTCATCATCATGTGTGTTTAAGTGTCCATTGCCATGCTTAATCACTTGTCAGTTGTCTTGATAATTGTCAGATTGAATAACATGTCAGTTTATTGTTGTTTTTTGGGGTTTTTTTTTTTTTTGTAGAACTGTCTCTACATGTATCTTTTCTCATCTTCTTTCAGTTGGAGATCTTGTTACAATGCCCAGTGAAATATCGCCCCAAGAACTGTCGACCGTGTTCCCTGTCATGGAAAATGGAGGCCGGTATAGACCACATGACTGCGTTGCGAGGCAACGATTGGCTGTTATAATTCCTTATCGCAACCGATGGCCACACTTGCACGTGCTGCTCCACAACCTCATTCCACTTTTTATACGCCAACAAGCAGACGTGACCTTCTTTGTTATTGAACAGGTAGGAAAATGTCGTCTCGTTACAATTGCGTAAGTAAACTCTGGTTTTTCATTCACGGTTGGTTGGAAACAAGAGCAAAGGGAAGCAATGTAATCTTTTTAGTCTTTAGCAACTATCCAAAAATTCTTCAACATTTTACTCATTACATCTGTGACGTTTTACACAGTACATCTGTGACGTTTTACACACTACCCTTGTAAATTTTTGCACACAACATCTGTGACTTTTTACACACTACTTATGTGACGTTTTCCGAACAGCTACCGTGCCGCATTACTCTGTTATTGTGTCAACTATTACAAAACAAATTTGAATCGTTTGACAGGATCCTCCAGTAACGTTCAACAGAGGGGCACTGCTAAACGTGGGCTTTTTAGAGGCATCCAAGCTGGGTACATTCGACTGCTACATATTTCATGACGTCGACTTAATCCCCTTGAATGACCATCACATGTACAGGTGTGGTGACCAGCCCAGACATTTCGCCGTGGCCTTAAACAAATATAAATACAGGTGAGCATTGGAAAAATAGGTTTAAGCTATGTTTCTTAAAATTATTTTTCTGTTGAAACACTACAAATATTCCATATAGAGTAAATTTTTTTCTTGATCCAGTTCTATTTCTGACTGATGCAAGTTCAACTGCCCAGTACAGCCCATGTACTTATTGTCTAAGCCAGTGGTTCTCAACCTTTATTATGTCATGACCCTTTAATACAGTTCCTCATGGTGTGGCGACCCCCCCCCCCCACCCAAACACAAAATTATTTTCGTTCTATAACTTCATAACTGTAGAGTACGTGTGTTTTCCGATGGTCTTATGCGACCCCTGTTAAAAGGTGGTTCGACCACCCCCCCCCCAAAGGGGTCGCGACCCACAGGTTGAGAACCGCTGGTCTAAGCACTCTGTTGTATAAGGAATGGTGTGGTGGAGCAGGCCAGGGCCCTACATGGGCTGTAGCGCCACCGATGATGATGGCTCTGTGCTATAAATGGATATTTTATTCTCATTTATAACATCACGAGCTGCCGTAACGTTGTCATTTGTGTATATATATATATATATATATATATATGTTAGAATGATGTACGATGAAAATGTTGTCCTTTGTATCACAGATTGCAGTATCCAAAATACTTTGGCGGCGCTGTCGGCTTCACACGCGTCCAGTACCTGGCTGTCAATGGCAACTCCAATGCTTACTTTGGGTGGGGAGGGGAGGACGATGACCTGTATGTCAGGTATGTTTTGTCCGGCTGTACTGACGACGCTTCGGGTGCTCTATTTTTGTGGTGATTATTCAAATGTTGTATGTCAATCGGCTACTCACGAGCGGGGGGGAAGGGGGTGAATGTTGTATGTGACGCAGAGTATGTAGCAGGTGTACTCTTTGTTAGAACTGTTGACAGCCTAGAGATTTGTTGAAAGTTATAAATTTAAAAAAAAAAATGTTTTGACGTATTCATGCAATTTGAAATATATTTTTATGAACTATTCAAGTGTCGTAAGTTGAAACATGCACAGGTTAGATATACGTTGTATCTTTATCCCATTATATCATAATCCCATTATATCATAATCCTATTATATCATAATCCCATTATGTCATAATCCCATTACACCATAATCCCATAATCCCATTATATCATAAACCCATTATATCATTATCCCATTATCTCATTACCCCATTATATCATTATCCCATTATATCATTATCCCATTATATCATTATCCCATTATATCATTACCCCATTATATCATTATCCCATTATACCAGGACTGAGGTGAAAGGTTATGAAGTATTCCGTGCGCCCACAAAACTGGCTAGATTCGACATGATTAATCACACACGTGACAAGGGAAATGAGGTCAACCCGATCAGGTGAGCGGACGAGTTATGCGGATCGAGGTCAAATGGCGTTAATAATTGATTTGTATATACCTACCTTAAAAATAGTTTGTGATTTTTTTAAAAGTTTCAACTTCTTCAAATCAAAGTCAAATTATATAATATCAGGGCTTAGCCGGGTACAGCTTGTTTACACCTGGTCCGGGTATTATGAGAAAATACCCGGCGAGTCCAAATGTTAAAACAACAACAACAAAAAATTACAAAGAGTTAACGTCTCATTTTCTAAAACATGCAACGCAATCTACTGCCCCCATGGCGTAGTGAGAGAGAACTGCCTTCGTCAACCGTTTGTGTCAAGAAATAATCCATTGATAGGAACAGGAAAAGACGCACAGGCGAAGACATGCCCGAAAGTGAAAGAACGGCCCATGACCCAGTTCTGTGTGGTGTGCAGCCCCATGACCAGTTCGATGTGGTGTGCGGTCCCAGAACAAAAACGTCAAAGATGTGAAGACAACATTAACATTTAAAAAAAACTCGTTTCTAAAGGAAAAAAAATCAAGCAATTTACCGCAGTTCGGAGTCATACATGAAGCCCGCTTATTGACAGCCCTTTTTTTCACTGGTGTTAACATAAAACATGTGGGGTTGGAGATGGGGAATGAACAGGAAGCAGACATACCAGAAGCAAAATATGTATAAGACATACAATTATTAAAAGAAGGGGGTAAATGCTCTAGACTCCATCTAAACATTTGATGAGTGATTATAAAACAAGGGCCTTCTATGCAAATAGTCTTCTTCGGCGATAACATTAAATACTGTGCTGGTAGTCTCCCATATACTGTGCTGGTAGTCTCCCATATACTGTGCTGGTAGACTCACATATACTGTGCTGGTAGTCTCCCATATACTGTGCTGGTAGACTCCCATATACTGTGCTGTTAGACTCCCATATAATGTACTGGTAGACTCCCATATACTGTGCTGGTAGACTCCCATATACTGTGCTGGTAGACTCCCATATACTGTGCTGGTAGACTTCCATATAATGTACTGGTAGACTCCCATATACTGTGCTGGTAGACTCCCATATACTGTGCTGGTAGACTCCCATATACTGTGCTGGTAGACTCCCATATACTGTGCTGGTAGACTCCCATATACTGTGCTGGTAGACTCCCATATAATGTACTGGTAGACTCCCATATACTGTGCTGGTAGACTCCCATATAATGTACTGGTAGACTCCCATATACTGTGCTGGTAGACTCCCATATACTGTGCTGGTAGACTCCCATATACTGTGCTGGTAGACTTCCATATAATGTACTGGTAGACTCCCATATACTGTGCTGGTAGACTCCCATATACTGTGCTGGTAGACTCCCATATACTGTGCTGGTAGACTCCCATATACTGTGCTGGTAGACTCCCATATACTGTGCTGGTAGACTCCCATATACTGTGCTGGTAGACTCCCATATACTGTGCTGGTAGACTCCCATATACTGTGCTGGTAGACTCCCATATACTGTGCTGGTAGACTCCCATATACTGTGCTGGTAGACTCCCATATACTGTGCTGGTAGACTCCCATATACTGTGCTGGTAGACTCCCATATACTGTGCTGGAAAACTCCCATATAATGTGCCGGTAGTCTCCCATATAATTTATTGGTAGTCTCCCAATATACTGTGCTGGTAGACTCCCCATATACTGTGCTGGTAGTCTCCCAATATACTGTGCTGGTAGACTCCCCATATACTGTGCTGGTAGTCTCCCAATATACTGTGCTGGTAGACTCCCCATATATTGTGCTGGTAGTCTCCCAATATACTGTGCTGGTAGTCTCCCCATATATTGTGCTGGTAGTCTCCCCATATCCTGTGCTGGTAGTCTCCAATATGCTGATCATTTTAAATGAATGATGAAATGTAATATGGAAAATTTAATTATTTTGGACCCATGAGAACTTTAAACATTGTGATTCTAAAACAGGAAAAAGATCTTAAGTGTTGCCCACAAACGAATCGACGTGGAAGGTCTAAACACCATCAAGTATAAAGTGAGCGGAATAAAGTTCGAATCTCTCTACACTTGGATCAACGTCCAACTGAATGAAACACAAATTTTCGAGGTAAGCACAAATATACCTAATACATTGTATTTCTATATAGCTTTGGATCTGTTGGGCTTGCTGATTTAACTTTAAAATTGCTTCACGGTTCATTTGATGATGCCATACAGGACGTAGGGTATTCATGTAACAGTCATTGAAATTATCTGGGCTATGGCGATACATATACAGTGTGGTGGGGTAATGTGGTGGGAAATGTAATGTGGTGGGTAATGTAATGTGGTGGGTAATGTAATGTAGTCATGCCGTTGGTAATATGGTGGGTAATGGGGTTTAGTAATAGGGTGGGAGTAATACATTTTGGTAATGTGTGAGGCAATGTGGTGCTGTAATGTAGTTGGATAATGCGTTGGGGTTATGTGGTGGGTAATGTGGTGGGTAATTTGGTGGGGTAATGCGATGTGGTAATGTGGTGGGGTAGAAGCGGTAGAGTAGCTAGATTTTGCGTCCTTATTTTGGCCGCCCCTCATTCACGAAAATCGAAATGTGTACAGAATACACATAATAAGTACACCATATTAAGTACATGAAAATGGACCAAACATGGCATCTGTCAAAACAGCACATGCCCGTAGAGGACATTAGAATTTGTAGCAACTTCCGATTTCTGGTGATACAAAAGATATAGTATCGCAACACTATAGATGAGATGGGCACCAGTGGAAATATAGTATCACATCACAATAGATGAGTTGGGAACCAGTGGAAATATAGTATCACATCACAATAGATGAGTTAGGAACCAGTGGAAATATAGTATCACATCACAATAGATCAGTTGGGAACCAGTGGAAATATAGTATCACATCACAATAGATGAGTTGGGAACCAGTGGAAATATAGTATCACAATACAATATATCAGTTGGAAACCAGTGGAAATATAGTATCACATCACAATAGATCAGTTGGGAACCAGTGGAAATATAGAAAAGTATGGTGGTGTAGGGAATAGTAGTGTAGGTAGGGTATGGATATGTAATAAAAGTTTAGGACATAGCATGATATCTTGTTGAAAAGTGTAAAATATTATTGTATTTAAAATTTCCAATGCAAAAAAAAAAAAAAAGAAAAAATTGTGTTTGAAAGACAGGGGAAGTAATTGAATCTTTGTAATTGTTTTGCAGACAGTGCCGCGATATCTCCAAAAAATCATGACAGAAAAATATAATCATCACCACTTTCATAGTAAGAGCCACGCTGTCTCCAATAAGAAATCAGGGAATGTGACCACGGTGCGACCTGTCTCTGGCTATCAACGCAGCTAACTGTAGTTTCCTGGCCTACGTTTAAGACACGCACAAAAGTAGTAAAAATGTTTGAATTAATTAGGCTCATGAACTCTAAGTTATGGAGAAGGCTGGACACTTGGAGGAACACGGAAAATATTTTAGCAGTTCAAATGGATCAATTCATTAATACGCTATTTACTAAATAATTGTATTAAAGTACAAGTGTACCAGAGTAAAAGAGTACCAGAGTACAAGTGTACGAGAGTACCAGAGTACAAGAGTACCATAGTACAAGTGTACCAGAGTACCATGGTACAAGAGTACCAGAGTACAAGAATACCAGAGTACAAGAGTACCAGAGTACAAGAGTACAACAGCCAGAAGTCAATGACACGAAGAGATGAATCCAATATTCCATTATTTGTACACAATGATGTCACGGGGTCTCCGGTGTGTACACAATTATGACATAATGTCTCACATTTGTACGCAATGCTGTACACAACTAGTTCACCAAGCTTAAATGATCTTGAAAAAAGAAAAATGAAGTTCGGGATGGTTATAATTTATTTCCTGCCTACCGATTACAGTCTGCTTTAAAATTCCTTAGATGTTGTACTCCAAAAAAACGACCAGCTATCATTCTATCAAAATTTGCATTTATAGACGAGCCGATTATCATATCCACAAGTTACCAACAGCTTCCGCGGCGACTCCATTGTGTAGGAGCCCCGCCCGCCCCCGCCCCCCCCCCCCATCTCGATAAATTTAAAAAAAAAAGAAACGAAAAACACTTATGAATTAAAAAATTCTGGTACAATATAATTCATAATAATCTTAACTTATTACCTATTTAATCCAATGATTAATGAGCTGTCATTAATGTTAACTCTAAGTCATTCTCAACATTTATCGCCAGTGTTACCGACGTGCACGGGGTGGGGGGGGGGGCTGCGATATGATAATCATGGGGCGTCAGTCAGTATCTCGGGTAAATGTATTTACATTTCAAAAAATGGGCGGGGGCAATTTTGAACCGGACGAGGGGTGGTGTGGTGGGGGATTTAACCATTTTAGATGGATGATCGGGAGAAGCACCTGCAATCATTACTATTTTTCTTTTATTGATTGATGTTTTGTTTTTTTTTTGAAAAATTAAAAAGTTTAAAAATCCAGTCTCACGGAGATATTCACGCGCAAGCGGAAGTACTATGACGTAATTGAAACTTTAAAACAACGAAAATAGAACACTCATGCGATATATGTTTTACTTATATAATACCCCGAATTGGTGGTGTATGTCTTGTTTATTGGCGGTTTATATATGGTGTATGATGGTGTATGTCTCATTTATTGGCAGTGTATGGTGGTGTATGGTGGTGTATGTCTCATTTATTGGTGGTGTATGTAAGGTGTGTGATAGTGCATGTCTCATTTATTGGCGGTGCATGTAAAGTATGTGATGGTGTATGTATCTTTTTTTTTGCGGTGTATGTAAGATGTATGATGGTGTATGTCTTATTCACCGCTGTTGTACGTAGAGTGTGTGGTGCCGTGTTTCTCCTTTACTGACGGTTTATGATGGTGTATATTATAAGGTGTATGATAGTGCATGTTATAAGGTGTATGTTATAAGGTGTAAGATGGTGTATGGTTTATTTATTGGTGAATGCAGATTTTATTATGGTGTATCTCTCATTCATGGCTGGTGAATGTATAATAGATTGATCGTATGTATCCAGCATATTACTTGTGCATAATTAAGTATTCACATATTGTGTCGCTAGTTTACATATAACCTATTTCTTGTGTACATAAAGAATAATTTTCAATGATGATTGCATTCTGTGTTTATTAAATTGAATTAATTTTTGTTGTTGAAATTCCAATATGCCCTCTTTCATTGCCTTGAAACATATGAACTTTATTTTCTTTTTGACATCAAATAAATATATGCGTATACTTTATATGATAGCAACGTAGTGTTAATATGTCTTTATGGCATCATTGCGTCTTTGAGAATAGACCGCGCAGTCATTGTCTGTATTCGTCCTCTGCTTTTTTTAAATTGTCTGCTAATATATAACCGAGGAGCAGTTGAGAAATTGCTACGTTCAATATCTAAGACAGTTGAGAAATTGTTACGTTCAATATCTAAGACAGTTAAGAAATTGCTACGTTCAATATCTAAGACAGTTGAAAAATTGCTACGTTCAATATCTAAGACAGTTGAGAAATTTTCACGTTCAATATCTAAGACAGTTGAGAAATTGTTACGTTCAATATCTAAGACAGTTGAGAAATCGTTACGTTCAATATCTAAGACAGTTGAGAAATTGTTACATTCAATATCTAAGACAGTTGAGAAATTGTTACGTTCAATATCTAAGACAGTTGAGAAATTGCTACGTTCAATATCTAAGACAGTAAAGAAATTGTTACGTTCAATATCTAAGACAGTTGAGACATTGTTACATTCAATATCTAAGACAATTGAGAAATTGTTACATTCAATATCTAAGACAGTTGAGAAATTGTTACGTTCAATATCTAAGACATGTGAGAAATTGTCACATTCAATATCTAAGACAGTTGAGAAATATTTACGTTCAATATCTAAGACAGTTGAGAAATTGTCACGTTCAATATCTAAGACAGTTGAGACATTTTCACGTTCAATATCTAAGACAGTCGAGAAATTGTCACGTTCAATATCTATAACAATTGAGAAATTGTTACGTTCAATATCTAAGACAGTTGAGAAATTGCTACGTTCAATATCTAAGACAGTTGAGACATTGTTACGTTCAATATCTAAGACAGTTGAGACATTTTCACGTTCAATATCTAAGACAGTCGAGAAATTGTCACGTTCAATATCTATAACAATTGAGAAATTGTTACGTTCAATATCTAAGACAGTTGAGAAATTGCTACGTTCAATATCTAAGACAGTTGAGACATTGTTACGTTCAATATCTAAGACAGTTGAGAAATTGTTACGTTCAATATCTAAGACAGTTGAGAAATTGTCAAGTTCAATATCTAAGACAATTGAGAAATTGTCACGTTCAATACCTAAGACAATTGAGAAATTGTTACGTTCAATATCTAAGACAATTGAGAAATTGTCACGTTCAATATCTAAGACAGTTGAGAAATTGTTACGTTCAATATCTAAGACAGTTGAGACATTGTTACGTTCAATATCTAAGACAATTGAGAAATTGTTACATTCAATATCTAAGACAGTTGAGACATTGTCAAGTTCAATATCTAAGACAATTGAGAAATTGTTACGTTCAATATCTAAGACAGTTGAGACATTGTTACGTTCAATATCTAAAACAATTGAGAAATTGTGACGTTCAATATCTAAGACAGTTGAGACATTGTTACGTTCAATATCTAAGACAATTGAGAAATTGTTACTTCAATATCTAAGACAGTTGAGACATTGTTACGTTCAATATCTAAAACAATTGAGAAATTGTGACGTTCAATATCTAAGACAGTTGAGACATTGTTACGTTCAATATCTAAGACAATTGAGAAATTGTTACGTTCAATATCTAAGACAGTTGAGACATTGTTACGTTCAATATCTAAGACAGTTGAAAAATTGCTACGTTCAATATTTAAGACATGTGAGAAATTGTCACATTCAATATCTAAGACAAATGAGAAATTGTCACGTTCAATATCTAAGACAGTTGAGAAATTTTTACGTTCAATATCTAAGGCAGTTGAGAAATTGTAACGTTCAATATCTAAGACAGTTGAGACATTGTCACATTCAATATCTAAGACAGTTGAGAAATTGTTACGTTCAATATCTAAGACAGTTGAGACATTGTTACGTTCAATATCTAAGACAATTGAGAAATTGTTACATTCAATATCTAAGACAGTTGAGACATTGTCAAGTTCAATATCTAAGACAATTGAGAAATTGTTACGTTCAATATCTAAGACAGTTGAGACATTGTTACGTTCAATATCTAAAACAATTGAGAAATTGTGACGTTCAATATCTAAGACAGTTGATACATTGTTACGTTCAATATCTAAGACAGTTGAGAAATTGTAACGTTCAATATCTAAGACAATTGAGACATTGTTACGTTCAATATCTAAAACAGTTGAGACATTGTTACGTTCAATATCTAAAATAATTGAGAAATTGTTACGTTCAATATCTAAGACAGTTGAGAAATCGTTACTTTAAATATCTAAGACAGTTGAGAAATTGTTACATTCAATATCTAAGACATTTGAGAAATTGTTACGTTCAATATCTAAGACAGTTGAGAAATCGCTACGTTCAATATCTAAGACAGTTGAAAAATTGCTACATTCAATATCTAAGACATGTGAGCAATTGTCACATTCAATATCTAAGACAGTTGAGAAATTGTCACGTTCAATATCTAAGACAGTTGAGAAATTTTTACGTTCAATATCTAAGACAGTTGAGAAATTGTCACGTTCAATATCTAAGACAGTTGAGACATTGTCACGTTCAATATCTAAGACAGTTGAGAACTTGTCACGTTCAATATCTAAGACAATTGAGAAATTGTTACGTTCAATATCTAAGACAGTTGAGAAATTGTTAAGTTCAATATATTAGACAGTTGAGAAATTGTCACGTTCAATATCTAAGACAATTGAGAAATTGTCACGTTCAATATCTAAGACAACTGAGAAATTGTCACGTTCAATATCTAAGACAGTTGAGAAATTGTTACGTTCAATATCTAAGACAGTTGAGACATTGTTACGTTCAATATCTAAGACAATTGAGAAATTGTTACATTCAATATCTAAGACAGTTGAGACATTGTCAAGTTCAATATCTAAGACAATTGAGAAATTGTTACGTTCAATATCTAAGACAGTTGAGACATTGTTACGTTCAATATCTAAAACAATTGAGAAATTGTGACGTTCAATATCTAAGACAGTTGAGACATTGTTACGTTCAATATCTAAGACAATTGAGAAATTGTTACGTTCAATATCTAAGACAGTTGAGACATTGTTACGTTCAATATCTAAGACAGTTGAAAAATTGCTACGTTCAATATTTAAGACATGTGAGAAATTGTCACATTCAATATCTAAGACAGTTGAGAAATTTTTACGTTCAATATCTAAGACAGTTGAGAAATTGTAACGTTCAATATCTAAGACAGTTGAGAAATTGTAACGTTCAATATCTAAGACAGTTGAGACATTGTCACATTCAATATCTAAGACAGTTGAGAAATTGTAACGTTCAATATCTAAGGCATTTGAGAAATTGTAACGTTCAATATCTAAGACAGTTGAGACATTGTCACATTCAATATCTAAGACAGTTGAGAAATTGTTACGTTCAATATCTAAGACAGTTGAGACATTGTTACGTTCAATATCTAAGACAATTGAGAAATTGTCACATTCAATATCTAAGACAGTTGAGAAATTGTCACGTTCAATATCTAAGACAGTTGAGAAATTGTAACGTTCAATATCTAAGACAGTTGAGAAATTGTAACGTTCAATATCTAAGACAGTTGAGACATTGTCACATTCAATATCTAAGACAGTTGAGAAATTGTAACGTTCAATATCTAAGGCAGTTGAGAAATTGTAACGTTCAATATCTAAGACAGTTGAGACATTGTCACATTCAATATCTAAGACAGTTGAGAAATTGTTACGTTCAATATCTAAGACAGTTGAGACATTGTTACGTTCAATATCTAAGACAATTGAGAAATTGTTACATTCAATATCTAAGACAGTTGAGACATTGTCAAGTTCAATATCTAAGACAATTGAGAAATTGTTACGTTCAATATCTAAGACAGTTGAGACATTGTTACGTTCAATATCTAAAACAATTGAGAAATTGTGACGTTCAATATCTAAGACAGTTGATACATTGTTACGTTCAATATCTAAGACAGTTGAGAAATTGTAACGTTCAATATCTAAGACAATTGAGACATTGTTACGTTCAATATCTAAAACAGTTGAGACATTGTTACGTTCAATATCTAAAATAATTGAGAAATTGTTACGTTCAATATCTAAGACATTTGAGACATTGTTACATTCAATATCTAAGAAAATTGAGAAATTTTTACGTTCAATATCTAAGACAGTTGAGACATTGTCACGTTCAATATCTAAGACAGTTGAGACATTGTCACGTTCAATATATAAGACAGTTGAGACATTGTCACATTCAATATCTAAGACAATTGAGAAATTGTTACGTTCAATATCTAAGACAGTTGAGAAATCGTTACTTTAAATATCTAAGACAGTTGAGAAATTGTTACATTCAATATCTAAGACAATTGAGAAATTGTTACGTTCAATATCTAAGACAGTTGAGACATTGTTACGTTCAATATCTAAAACAATTGAGAAATTGTGACGTTCAATATCTAAGACAGTTGAGACATTGTTACGTTCAATATCTAAGACAATTGAGAAATTGTTACGTTCAATATCTAAGACAGTTGAGACATTGTTACGTTCAATATCTAAGACAGTTGAAAAATTGCTACGTTCAATATTTAAGACATGTGAGAAATTGTCACATTCAATATCTAAGACAGTTGAGAAATTGTCACGTTCAATATCTAAGACAGTTGAGAAATTGTAACGTTCAATATCTAAGACAGTTGAGAAATTGTAACGTTCAATATCTAAGACAGTTGAGACATTGTCACATTCAATATCTAAGACAGTTGAGAAATTGTAACGTTCAATATCTAAGGCAGTTGAGAAATTGTAACGTTCAATATCTAAGACAGTTGAGACATTGTCACATTCAATATCTAAGACAGTTGAGAAATTGTTACGTTCAATATCTAAGACAGTTGAGACATTGTTACGTTCAATATCTAAGACAATTGAGAAATTGTCACATTCAATATCTAAGACAGTTGAGAAATTGTCACGTTCAATATCTAAGACAGTTGAGAAATTGTAACGTTCAATATCTAAGACAGTTGAGAAATTGTAACGTTCAATATCTAAGACAGTTGAGACATTGTCACATTCAATATCTAAGACAGTTGAGAAATTGTAACGTTCAATATCTAAGGCAGTTGAGAAATTGTAACGTTCAATATCTAAGACAGTTGAGACATTGTCACATTCAATATCTAAGACAGTTGAGAAATTGTTACGTTCAATATCTAAGACAGTTGAGACATTGTTACGTTCAATATCTAAGACAATTGAGAAATTGTTACATTCAATATCTAAGACAGTTGAGACATTGTCAAGTTCAATATCTAAGACAATTGAGAAATTGTTACGTTCAATATCTAAGACAGTTGAGACATTGTTACGTTCAATATCTAAAACAATTGAGAAATTGTGACGTTCAATATCTAAGACAGTTGATACATTGTTACGTTCAATATCTAAGACAGTTGAGAAATTGTAACGTTCAATATCTAAGACAATTGAGACATTGTTACGTTCAATATCTAAAACAGTTGAGACATTGTTACGTTCAATATCTAAAATAATTGAGAAATTGTTACGTTCAATATCTAAGACATTTGAGACATTGTTACATTCAATATCTAAGAAAATTGAGAAATTTTTACGTTCAATATCTAAGACAGTTGAGACATTGTCACGTTCAATATCTAAGACAGTTGAGACATTGTCACGTTCAATATATAAGACAGTTGAGACATTGTCACATTCAATATCTAAGACAATTGAGAAATTGTTACGTTCAATATCTAAGACAGTTGAGAAATCGTTACGTTAAATATCTAAGACAGTTGAGAAATTGTTACATTCAATATCTAAGACATTTGAGAAATTGTTACGTTCAATATCTAAGACAGTTGAGAAATCGCTACGTTCAATATCTAAGACAGTTGAAAAATTGCTACGTTCAATATCTAAGACATGTGAGCAATTGTCACATTCAATATCTAAGACAGTTGAGAAATTGTCACGTTCAATATCTAAGACAGTTGAGAAATTTTTACGTTCAATATCTAAGACAGTTGAGAAATTGTCACGTTCAATATCTAAGACAGTTGAGACATTGTCACGTTCAATATCTAAGACAGTTGAGAACTTGTCACGTTCAATATCTAAGACAATTGAGAAATTGTTACGTTCAATATCTAAGACAGTTGAGAAATTGTTACGTTCAATATATTAGACAGTTGAGAAATTGTCACGTTCAATATCTAAGACAATTGAGAAATTGTCCCGTTCAATATCTAAGACAACTGAGAAATTGTGACGTTCAATATCTAAGACAGTTGAGAAATTGTTACGTTCAATATCTAAGACAGTTGAGACATTGTTACGTTCAATATCTAAGACAATTGAGAAATTGTTACATTCAATATCTAAGACAGTTGAGACATTGTCAAGTTCAATATCTAAGACAATTGAGAAATTGTTACGTTCAATATCTAAGACAGTTGAGACATTGTTACGTTCAATATCTAAAACAATTGAGAAATTGTGACGTTCAATATCTAATACAGTTGAGACATTGTTACGTTCAATATCTAAGACAATTGAGAAATTGTTACGTTCAATATCTAAGACAGTTGAGACATTGTTACGTTCAATATCTAAGACAGTTGAAAAATTGCTACGTTCAATATCTAAGACATGTGAGAAATTGTCATATTCAATATCTAAGACAGTTGAGAAATTGTCACGTTCAATATCTAAGACAGTTGAGAAATTTTTACGTTCAATATCTAAGGCAGTTGAGAAATTGTAACGTTCAATATCTAAGACAGTTGAGACATTGTCACATTCAATATCTAAGACAGTTGAGAAATTGTTACGTTCAATATCTAAGACAGTTGAGACATTGTTACGTTCAATATATAAGACAATTGAGAAATTGTTACATTCAATATCTAAGACAGTTGAGACATTGTCAAGTTCAATATCTAAGACAATTGAGAAATTGTTACGTTCAATATCTAAGACAGTTGAGACATTGTTACGTTCAATATCTAAAACAATTGAGAAATTGTGACGTTCAATATCTAAGACAGTTGAGACATTGTCACATTCAATATCTAAGACAGTTGAGAAATTGTCACGTTTCAATTTCTAAGACAGTTGAGAAATTGTTACGTTCAATATCTAAGACAGTTGAGAAATTGCTATGTACAATATCTAAGACAGTTGAGAAATTGTCACGTTCAATATCTAAGACAAATGAGAAATTGTCACGTTCAATATCTAAGACAATTGAAAAATTGTTATGTTCAATATCTAAGACAGTTGAGAAATTGTCACGTTCAATATCTAAGACAGTTGAGACATTGTTACGTTCAATATCTAAGACAGTTGAGAAATTGTTACGTTCAATATCTAAGACAATTGAGAAATTGTTACGTTCAATATCTAAGACAGTTGAGAAATTGTCACGTTCAATATCTAAGACAGTTGAGAAATTTTTACGTTCAATATCTAAGGCAGTTGAGAAATTGTAACGTTCAATATCTAAGACAGTTGAGACATTGTCACATTCAATATCTAAGACAGTTGAGAAATTGTTACGTTCAATATCTAAGACAGTTGAGACATTGTTACGTTCAATATCTAAGACAATTGAGAAATTGTTACATTCAATATCTAAGACAGTTGAGACATTGTCAAGTTCAATATCTAAGACAATTGAGAAATTGTTACGTTCAATATCTAAGACAGTTGAGACATTGTTACGTTCAATATCTAAAACAATTGAGAAATTGTGACGTTCAATATCTAAGACAGTTGAGACATTGTCACATTCAATATCTAAGACAGTTGAGAAATTGTCACGTTTCAATTTCTAAGACAGTTGAGAAATTGTTACGTTCAATATCTAAGACAGTTGAGAAATTGCTATGTACAATATCTAAGACAGTTGAGAAATTGTCACGTTCAATATCTAAGACAATTGAGAAATTGTCACGTTCAATATCTAAGACAATTGAGAAATTGTTATGTTCAATATCTAAGACAGTTGAGAAATTGTCACGTTCAATATCTAAGACAGTTGAGACATTGTTACGTTCAATATCTAAGACAGTTGAGAAATTGTTACGTTCAATATCTAAGACAATTGAGAAATTGTTACGTTCAATATCTAAGACAGTTGAGACATTGTCACTTTCAATATCTAAGACAATTGAGAAATTGTGACGTTCAATATCTAAGACAGTTGAGACAGTGTTACGTTCAATATCTAAGACAGTTAAAAAATTGCTACGTTCAATATCTAAGACATGTGAGAAATTGTCACATTCAATATCTAAGACAGTTGAGAAATTGTCACGTTCAATACCTAAGACAGTTGAGAAATTTTTTCGTTCAATATCTAAGACAGTTGAGAAATTGTCACGTTCAATATCTAAGACAGTTGAGAAATTGTCACGTTCAATATCTAAGACAGTTGAGACATTGTTACGTTCAATATCTAAGACAGTTGAGAAATTGTTACGTTCAATATCTAAGACAATTGAGAAATTGTTACGTTCAATATCTAAGACAGTTGAGACATTGTCACTTTCAATATCTAAGACAATTGAGAAATTGTGACGTTTAATATCTAAGACAGTTAAGACATTGTTACGTTCAATATCTAAAACAATTGAGAAATTGTGACGTTCAATATCTAAGACAGTTGATACATTGTTACGTTCAATATCTAAGACAGTTGAGAAATTGTAACGTTCAATATCTAAGACAATTGAGACATTGTTACGTTCAATATCTAAGACATGTGAGAAATTGTCACATTCAATATCTAAGACAGTTGAGAAATCGCTACGTTCAATATCTAAGACAGTTGAAAAATTGCTACGTTCAATATCTAAGACATGTGAGCAATTGTCACATTCAATATCTAAGACAGTTGAGAAATTTTTACGTTCAATATCTAAGACAGTTGAGAAATTGTCACGTTCAATATCTAAGACAGTTGAGACATTGTCACGTTCAATATCTAAGACAGTTGAGAACTTGTCACGTTCAATATCTAAGACAATTGAGAAATTGTTACGTTCAATATCTAAGACAGTTGAGAAATTGTTACGTTCAATATATTAGACAGTTGAGAAATTGTCACGTTCAATATCTAAGACAATTGAGAAATTGTCACGTTCAATATCTAAGACAACTGAGAAATTGTGACGTTCAATATCTAAGACAGTTGAGAAATTGTTAAGTTCAATATCTAAGACAGTTGAGACATTGTTACGTTCAATATCTAAGACAATTGAGAAATTGTTACATTCAATATCTAAGACAGTTGAGACATTGTCAAGTTCAATATCTAAGACAATTGAGAAATTGTTACGTTCAATATCTAAGACAGTTGAGACATTGTTACGTTCAATATCTAAAACAATTGAGAAATTGTGACGTTCAATATCTAAGACAGTTGAGACATTGTTACGTTCAATATCTAAGACAATTGAGAAATTGTTACGTTCAATATCTAAGACAGTTGAGACATTGTTACGTTCAATATCTAAGACAGTTGAAAAATTGTCACGTTCAATATCTAAGACATGTGAGAAATTGTCACATTCAATATCTAAGACAGTTGAGAAATTGTCACGTTCAATATCTAAGACAGTTGAGAAATTTTTACGTTCAATATCTAAGGCAGTTGAGAAATTGTAACGTTCAATATCTAAGACAGTTGAGACATTGTCACATTCAATATCTAAGACAGTTGAGAAATTGTTACGTTCAATATCTAAGACAGTTGAGACATTGTTACGTTCAATATCTAAGACAATTGAGAAATTGTTACATTCAATATCTAAGACAGTTGAGACATTGTCAAGTTCAATATCTAAGACAATTGAGAAATTGTTACGTTCAATATCTAAGACAGTTGAGACATTGTTACGTTCAATATCTAAAACAATTGAGAAATTGTGACGTTCAATATCTAAGACAGTTGAGACATTGTCACATTCAATATCTAAGACAGTTGAGAAATTGTCACGTTTCAATTTCTAAGACAGTTGAGAAATTGTTACGTTCAATATCTAAGACAGTTGAGAAATTGCTATGTACAATATCTAAGACAGTTGAGAAATTGTCACGTTCAATATCTAAGACAATTGAGAAATTGTCACGTTCAATATCTAAGACAATTGAGAAATTGTTATGTTCAATATCTAAGACAGTTGAGAAATTGTCACGTTCAATATCTAAGACAGTTGAGACATTGTTACGTTCAATATCTAAGACAGTTGAGAAATTGTTACGTTCAATATCTAAGACAATTGAGAAATTGTTACGTTCAATATCTAAGACAGTTGAGACATTGTCACTTTCAATATCTAAGACAATTGAGAAATTGTGACGTTCAATATCTAAGACAGTTGAGACAGTGTTACGTTCAATATCTAAGACAGTTAAAAAATTGCTACGTTCAATATCTAAGACATGTGAGAAATTGTCACATTCAATATCTAAGACAGTTGAGAAATTGTCACGTTCAATACCTAAGACAGTTGAGAAATTTTTTCGTTCAATATCTAAGACAGTTGAGAAATTGTCACGTTCAATATCTAAGACAGTTGAGAAATTGTCACGTTCAATATCTAAGACAGTTGAGACATTGTTACGTTCAATATCTAAGACAGTTGAGAAATTGTTACGTTCAATATCTAAGACAATTGAGAAATTGTTACGTTCAATATCTAAGACAGTTGAGACATTGTCACTTTCAATATCTAAGACAATTGAGAAATTGTGACGTTTAATATCTAAGACAGTTAAGACATTGTTACGTTCAATATCTAAAACAATTGAGAAATTGTGACGTTCAATATCTAAGACAGTTGATACATTGTTACGTTCAATATCTAAGACAGTTGAGAAATTGTAACGTTCAATATCTAAGACAATTGAGACATTGTTACGTTCAATATCTAAAACAGTTGAGACATTGTTACGTTCAATATCTAAAATAATTGAGAAATTGTTACGTTCAATATCTAAGACATTTGAGACATTGTTACATTCAATATCAAAGAAAATTGAGAAATTGTTACGTTCAATATCTAAGACAGTTGAGACATTGTCACGTTCAATATCTAAGACAGTTGAGACATTGTCACGTTCAATATCTAAGACAGTTGAGACATTGTCACGTTCAATATCTAAGACAATTGAGAAATTGTCACGTTCAATATCTAAGACAGTTGAGACATTGTCACTTTCAATATCTAAGACAGTTGAGAAATTGCTACGTTCAATATGTAAGACAGTTGAGACATTGTTACGTTCAATATCTAAGACAATTGAGAAATTGTTACATTCAATATCTAAGACAGTTGAGACATTGTCAAGTTCAATATCTAAGACAATTGAGAAATTGTTACGTTCAATATCTAAGACAGTTGAGACATTGTTACGTTCAATATCTAAGACAATTGAGAAATTGTTACGTTCAATATCTAAGACAGTTGAGACATTGTCAAGTTCAATATCTAAGACAATTGAGAAATTGTTACATTCAATATCTAAGACAGTTGAGACATTGTTACGTTCAATATCTAAAACAATTGAGAAATTGTGACGTTCAATATCTAAGACAGTTGAGACATTGTTACGTTCAATATCTAAGACAATTGAGAAATTGTTACATTCAATATTTAAGACAGTTGAGACATTGTCAAGTTCAATATCTAAGACAATTGAGAAATTGTTACGTTCAATATCTAAGACAGTTGAGACATTGTTACGTTCAATATCTAAAACAATTGAGAAATTGTGACGTTCAATATCTAAGACAGTTGAGACATTGTTACGTTCAATATCTAAGACAATTGAGAAATTGTAACGTTCAATATCTAAGACAGTTGAGACATTGTTACGTTCAATATCTAAGACAGTTGAAAAATTGCTACGTTCAATATCTAAGACATGTGAGAAATTGTCACATTCAATATCTAAGACAGTTGAGAAATTGTCACGTTCAATATCTAAGACAGTTGAGAAATTTTTACGTTCAATATCTAAGACAGTTGAGAAATTGTCACGTTCAATATCTAAGACAGTTGAGAAATTGTCACGTTTCAATATCTAAGACAGTTGAGAAATTTTTACGTTCAATATCTAAGACAGTTGACAAATTGCTATGTACAATATCTAAGACAGTTGAGAAATTGTCACGTTCAATATCTAAGACAATTGAGAAATTGTCACGTTTAATATCTAAGACAGTTGAGAAATTGTCACGTTCAATATTTAAGACAGTTGAGAAATTGTCACGTTCAATATCTAAGACAGTTGAGACATTTTTACGTTCAATATCTAAGACAGTTGAGAAATTGTTACGTTCAATATCTAAGACAATTGAGAAATTGTTACGTTCAATATCTAAGACAGTTGAGACATTGTCACTTTCAATATCTAAGACAATTGAGAAATTGTGACGTTTAATATCTAAGACAGTTAAGACATTGTTACGTTCAATATCTAAAACAATTGAGAAATTGTGACGTTCAATATCTAAGACACTTGATACATTGTTACGTTCAATATCTAAGACAGTTGAGAAATTGTAACGTTCAATATCTAAGACAATTGAGACATTGTTACGTTCAATATCTAAAACAGTTGAGACATTGTTACGTTCAATATCTAAAACAATTGAGAAATTGTTACGTTCAATATCTAAGACAGTTGAGACATTGTTACATTCAATATCTAAGAAAATTGAGAAATTGTTACGTTCAATATCTAAGACAGTTGAGACATTGTCACTTTCAATATCTAAGACAGTTGAGACATTGTCACGTTCAATATCTAAGACAGTTGAGAAATTGTTACGTTCAATATCTAAGACAATTGAGAAATTGTCACGTTCAATATCTAAGACAATTGAGAAATTATGACGTTCAATATCTAAGACAGTTGAGAAATTGTCACGTTCAATATCTAAGACAGTTGAGACATTGTTATGTTCAATATCTAAGACAGTTGAGAAATTGTTACGTTCAATATCTAAGACAGTTGAGACATTGTTACGTTCAATATCTAAGACAATTGAGAAATTGTTACATTCAATATCTAAGACAGTTGAGACATTGTCAAGTTCAATATCTAAGACAATTGAGAAATTGTTACGTTCAACATCTAAGACAGTTGAGACATTGTTACGTTCAATATCTAAAACAATTGAGAAATTGTTACGTTCAATATCTAAGACAGTTGAGACATTGTTACGTTCAATATCTAAGACAATTGAGAAATTGTTACGTTCAATATCTAAGACAGTTGAGACAGTGTTACGTTCAATATCTAAGACAGTTTAAAAATTGCTACGTTCAATATCTAAGACATGTGAGAAATTGTCACATTCAATATCTAAGACAGTTGAGAAATTGTCACGTTCAATACCTAAGACAGTTGAGAAATTTTTTCGTTCAATATCTAAGACAGTTGAGAAATTGTCACGTTCAATATCTAAGACAGTTGAGACATTGTCACGTTCAATATCTAAGACAGTTGAGAAATTGTCACGTTTCAATATCTAAGACAGTTGAGAAATTGTCACGTTCAATATCTAAGACAATTGAGAAATTGTCACGTTCAATATCTAAGACAATTGAGAAATTGTTATGTTCAATATCTAAGACAGTTGAGAAATTGTCACTTTCAATATCTAAGACAGTTGAGACATTGTTACGTTCAATATCTAAGACAGTTGAGACATTGTTACGTTCAATATCTAAGACAATTGAGAAATTGTTACGTTCAATATCTAAGACAGTTGAGACATTGTCAAGTTCAATATCTAAGACAATTGAGAAATTGTTACATTCAATATCTAAGACAGTTGAGACATTGTTACGTTCAATATCTAAAACAATTGAGAAATTGTGACGTTCAATATCTAAGACAGTTGAGACATTGTTACGTTCAATATCTAAGACAATTGAGAAATTGTTACATTCAATATCTAAGACAGTTGAGACATTGTTACGTTCAATATCTAAGACAATTGAGAATTTGTAACGTTCAATATCTAAGACAGTTGAGACATTGTTACGTTCAATATCTAAGACAGTTGAAAAATTGCTACGTTCAATATCTAAGACATGTGAGAAATTGTCACATTTATTATCTAAGACAGTTGAGAAATTGTCACGTTTAATATCTAAGACAGTTGAGAAATTTTTACGTTCAATATCTAAGACAGTTGAGAAATTTTCACGTTCAATATCTAAGACAGTTGAGAAATTGTCACGTTTCAATATCTAAGACAG